>OZ023138.1:24945027-25347259 GCA_963675895.2 Styela plicata
CTCTTGCACCCATTTGAGTGCAAACTTTTATGGAAGAAAATATACTGAATTGATGCTGCGTTCAAGCATACATGGGTCCGAAGATTGCTTGCAAATGTTTGTGCAAATGCCCCGTTTTCATCATTATTCAGAGCAGTTGAATGAGAGGCCGACATAGATTCAGACTGAACAAATAGAAAATTTCTAAAAAGTTTCAATGTTGTGTAATAAAATAGTTGTTTTTACATTTATTATCAGTAAACAGTAAATAAAGCGTATCCATGCGCACCGTTGTAAAGATGTACCGGTATCTAGTATGGTTTTTGGTATCGACAGTATCGGTGATGAAAATTTTCCGATACCAGTACCGATACTTCAAAAATCACCCCATCTCTAGGTTCAACCATTTCCATAAATCAATTTGGAATAACTGATAATTTGGAAATCCTATATATATTGGAATATCCACAACTCATTCAGCAAACATTAAAATTTACAATGTTTGCTATCACACAACATACGTAATAAAGGTGACAAAATAAAACCCCAAATATTTACAAGTCCTAGTGAACTTCGGATTCTCATTTGAGCACAACGGCCTACTGTTTATCACATTGGCGTCGAAGGCTAAAAATTGAGCGTGCATCATTGTGAGTTCATCTAAAAACACTTATGCCCGGTTAACTCAACCGGTGAAGTGTTTGGAATACGCTTTGAGCTACGCATCTTTGATCGGCCCATGAATGATGATGATTATATGCGAGAGGTCAGCTTGAGACGCCTCGCCGGTGCACGGTGGTTCACGTTAGTACCGCTCACGGCTACCTCCACCAACCAGGTGGCATGACACACAAGGAAAACGAATCCCGTCACAAGAAAATCCAGCTAATGGGCAATATTACTTAATAGAAGCATAACGTAAGCTGAAGTAAGCAAATGTGTGTTACTTCCTTCGAATGTTTCTTTGAAACTTATTCAGTGACACGTTTTAAACTTTCTTTTAGGTTTTGTTTGCTTTCCTGATAACTCTGTAATGTGATATCTTTATATGTATTACTTTTTGTGTCGACAGAGGTGTCGAAATAAACTATGTCTATGTTTATATATGACTAAATGAATAAAATGTGTCTTTTTGACTGTATGATATGGTTCATTGTCAATCAATACTGCTATGAAATAGCATGCTATGGGCATTTCAGACACCTGAAGAAAAGAAAGGTTCTGCCACCTTTCCTTGTCACTCAACATTTGTTTGAATTGTTTGTAATCTCGCAGATCGTAAACATATTTGTGAGGAATATCGGTGAACCAAGCAAACATTCGGACTCAAATGTTTACTGTCAATACATGGTTGCACGCATATTGTGCACGTAACAAAGGTCACAATAACATAAAGAAATACTTATTCAAATATTTACAGGTTTTCTATCGGATAATATGAACCGTACTTGTAGATTTTTAAGAATACTGAATGAGATGATTGAAAAACAAAGTTATAATTTTATGTTTTAAAATTTGATCAAAAGAATGATGTGGTGCACAATAAGAAAAACGTACGATCAAATTTAACAAATTTTTAGAAATCCTAAAACGAGAATTCTAGGAGAGGAAGGGGAATTCCAGAAATAATTGAAACTAAAGAAAACAAATATGCTCGTTTAAGAGAGTATTAAAACAAACTGACAAGTAAGGGTGGTCAAAACCAAATATCTTTTAGTTTTAGAACTGAATCGAATAATTTTCCAGAATCGAATATTCGAAATCATATACTAAACAAACAAAGACATCTTTTTATCTGCTTATAATTTACATGAATTTCACACTAATTTATAAAAAAATTTAAAATCATCATTTTGTTGATTTCGAAATTTTGCAGAAATCAAATTGAATATTTTTGATAGTTCTACTGACAACATCTCATTCCAAGAAAAAGTAAGTTTATTGTCAGCTTTCATCAGAGCACAACCTAACTTCAGACAACTATACAATAACTATATCCACTAGGAGGACGGAATTGTAAGAAAACGAGGGAAAGCAATCAATATTTATTTGATTTTTACAATTTAACCTACTTTAACAAAATCTGAGCCCTCACTAGTTGGTGGTTATTATTGAACGTGATAAAAATTATAATGTTTTACTACCCTTGCCCAATTGCATATGTACGTAATAAATGTGAGCGCACAAAGAACAGGTTTTCATATATTGTTCCATTAATTTACAAATATTTAGTGAAGTCTAAAGTCTGATGATATAAAATTCAACAGTGTTATTTGTTCACATATGTAAATATGTCACATAAAAATATGTACAAAAATAACATGTTCTGATTCCACAGAAATATAAGTTTATTGTAAGCTTTCGTTAAAACATAGTCTAACTTCTTCAGACAAGATTAAAGTGCAATGCTTAAAGCTTTTTTTTTTTTTTATTTCATAGCAGTATTGATGATTTTGAAACTCAAAGACAGACATTTTGATCTACTAGCAAAAGAATGATCATAAAATACTGCCCATTTGCTAAATTTTCTGCTGATATCAGCTGTTTCTTCTTGTGTTCGAGCAGAAGAGTAGCTGACATCCTACCAGTCTGGTTGCCTGTGCATGTACATAAGAAGTGATAACAATAAGTGCGAGCTTAAAAATATTCCTAACAGATTTCCTGCGTGTCGTAAGAGACGACTAAAAGAAAGCAAAAAAGTGGTAGATGGCTTTACCATCGCCCACGGCAGATGCCACTCGCTGCACTTTACCATGACGGTTTAGTTCCATTTGGAATGTTTCCAGTTTAAAGTGCAGTTGGTACTACACCTTTTATTAGCTCTTTGCTATTGACTGGAAGTTGGTTGGTTTTCTTTGGGAGCTGCTTCAGGTCTTGCATCACCCAGGGCAGATACCACTCACTGCACCTTACCATGGTGGTTCAAATATTTATAAATTTTACGTCTGATAGTATAAAACTGGGCTTTTGACCTTATACATTTGCTGGAAAATTGTATACATTGCTTTTTTTTTTAATAATATGTTTCATTATTTTAGCTTGCACAGCATCTTATATACATTATTATATCCTTGCATTAGAGGTGGGCAGCATATCGGTTGGGCGGTAAAACCCGATATTGAATTTTCCAAAATATCGTATCATGTTAATTTTCGCAATGTCGATTTGCCGTGATACCGGCATTTTCGTGACTTACCGCCTAAAATGATTAAAAGTTGATGCATTATCGCGTCAAGTAACGACAAAAAACGGGTCTTCAAACCACTTACACCAGCAGATATGCCTCAATTGAATTTTTGCAATGTCTTGAAACAACCCACCCGCATTTGGAGGTATGCACCGATTTTTTTTTAACTAGCTTCGCGTCACGTGGCGCCGTCTGGCTTTAAAACGACACATTAGCATCTTTTTTGATAGTGGGAATTGGCTTGGCATACCGGTAATATCGGCATTTTGGCGACGGTATGCCGGTACAAAAATATATCTGATGCCGCCCACCTTTAACTTGAACAATATTAGGATTAGGAATTGGTTGCCCAGACTGTGGTGTGGTCACCCCAATACCTGACAAAGCTGGACTAGGCTGTAGCAAAATGATCGGAAACGTCTCCACAAAAGGAGTCGAACAGAGGACAGACACTAGACAGTTCATTACACATTAAAATCGTGACAAATTATAAGTTGAAATGCATTAATTTGACACACACCTATAGTTCAAACAAGGAAGCCTTCGTACATAAATATTCACTATCTTTTGTCCTGGTACAAATACATACAAAAGCTCTTTCAAATATTTACACATCTGATAATTTTATGTTGTTGATTCATGAATACCTGTACTTTAAATTAGGCGATTGAACTATAAGTTCTAACATTGTGTTTGTGACAACCCTGGTGAAAATACCAAGTACAATTCTTGAGATATTCAAAAGTATCGTGTAAGTTACTCAGACACTCGAAGAAAATGAATTCCATCCGAAGAAAATCAGCAGATGAGCAATGAAAATTTAGTGAATCGGGCAATAGTGATATATCGGGCATGATATATCTGTGGATAGACGATTTAAATACTTCATTCTGAGTTTCTAGTAGCAACCGAATTAAACAAAAGACATAGTTTGTTGTTTATCTATAGCCACCTCTCAGAGTGAATCACCCTTTTCAAAGCCCTGTACTGGCGGCCACTTATAGACGGACAGAGTTACAATTACTGGCAAGATATAATCTTTTCTTTTTCGACTTTGTCTACCCAAGTTATTACATCCTGGGTTGAGTGGTGGGAATAGATAAGTGAGCCAGACACGCCGGGGAACGAACCCGAGATCATCAACCTGCGACGCCAACATGTTTAACCGCTAGGCCATCGTGCCCACATAAATAGCAGTGTTGATGGTTCTGAAAATTTTTTGTCCATCCTAAGAAAATGGACACCCAAAGTAAATCATGGATTCTGCTACTCTGAAGACAACCCCAACAAAATACCTTCTTTGCAATCAGCTGGAACATAATGAACTTCTCCCGGGTACGATTTGTTTCGTAAAAACACATTGGCTCCAGCCAGGGAGTATCTCGGTGGCCCCATCCATCTCAGATGTTCACTCTGTCTCATGATGTCACCAAAGTAGCCGTAACCTGTTAACACGATTTTTATCTTTTGAAAAAAAAATTGAGTTTTCTTACTGAGTTTTTGCCAAACTGACATTCTTTTCAAGTAAAGCCTTTCCTGACTTTTCTAAATTAAAATCGTGAATAGACATCTATCAGGGATGGGGGAACTTCCTAATCCTGCATTTCATGATTTTGCACTTTAGTGGAATCAGGAAAATTTTCAAGTATGATTTGGTTATTCTGATTGGGTGAGGGAATTTTAATAAAAAGCTCGATGGCTGCCAGGTTAGCTCAATCGAATAAAATCCTTTGTTTTGAAGGGGAATTACGTTGTGGGTTAGCTACGCATCTCTGATCGTTGGACGCAGGTTCGAATCCTGTGAGGGATGATGATTATATGCGTGAGATCTGCTGGACGCCTCGCCGGTGAACAGTGGTTCACGTAAGCGCTGCTTATGGCTTCCTCCACCAACCAGGTCCATGCACAGGAAAAATGAGAAATACGATAATCAAAAAACCTTCACCCGATTAGGAACTGGTATCTGCACGAGAGGTCGTGGTTCCCCATACGGTTAAGCTGTATTCTCGGCTTTCCTCTCCCACAGGATAAAAATGAAATCCTATCCTATTTTCTTCTTGTGTCTGAGTAATAGAGTAATTAACATATTGTCAGTCTGCTTTTTTGACTCCATGCTAAAATCTAAACTCAGACCTAACAGACTCCTCCTAGTCACTCATATTTTAATGAACTACTTTGCACTGCCGTATCAGGGCAGATACCACTCATTGCACATTACCACGGTGGTTCAGTTTCATTTGTGATGTTTTCCGTTCACAGTGCAGTTGCTGGCACTAAACCTTTCAGAAGCTCTTTGCTATTAAGTGGTCGCTAGTTGGTTTCTTTTTGGCACTGCTTCCTAACTTGTTCAGAGTAAATTTAAATAAAAAAAGTAGAAAATATCCCAAAAAGATTGCACCACTATATTAAAGTGCAGTGAATGGTATCTGCCTTGGACCATGGTGGAACCAGACTCTGCTCTTATCAAGACTCACGATATGTTAGTGCAAATACATGGCAATATTATTTGCCCCTGGTTCCTCAAAATATCAAGAATGATAGAATTTTATTTTTCTTGAACGTCCAAAATTCTTTGGAATAATTTGAAATTCAATTTTTAAGTCTATTGAAATATCTTAAAAGTTGTTTGATATACTCCGCAGAGGATGTCCGCAACGTACACATCGCTTACCGTTTAAAGACATTGAGAACTGGGTGAACATCCCGTCAGAATTATGTAGAGAGACCACATCAAGCGGGTGAGAATCTCCAAGAACAATATGAAGGGCTGATGTTTCGGCATCGTTGATTCCCTGAGTAACGTAGCTGACACAATCAGTGGAGCCTGAAAAACATATATTAATGTTCAAATTAAACACTTATATAATAGAAATAAAAAGTTTTCGTGTTTCTAGCATAATATGGTTTAAAAGTATATTAAAACCAAATTTGTAAATAATGATAGTTAAGCCCATATCTATATAATTGATTCAAACCCTGATTAATAGTGATAAAACGCTATCTTCTTCTTCAGTGAGGAAATTAAAAAATGATTCGAGACTGGCACACACTTTTGCCAATTCGAAAACCTAATAACCTCTTCACATAAAAAAATTGTTTCAAGAAGAGACAAATGGAAACATTAGTACTTTTAACATATAATTAAATAAAACAAAACATTTTGCTTTGCCAAGTTTTTCCCGTATTGACGTTAATACTTAGCAAAACCGGGAGTAGCTAAGGCAATCCTATGAATAATATATAAAGAAAATCCACATTCAATAATTTAATTTAACATCCATTACTTTCATCATAAAATCAACACCACAGAAATATTGCGTCAGCATATTTACTATCGTTTTCTGCGGTCTTAACCACAATGACAAGTGTTTATTAACAGTTTTGGAGAGGAGGAGAACGTAACCTGATTAATTATTAATCGTTTTGACCTAGTAAACTCACGCTAACCTGATCTGCATCATGTTTTGAAATCGAATAACAAGAATAATTTGTACAAACAGATCAAGAAAACAGTTCCTGTGAGTTGCTTAATCTTGTAAGGTTATTTCCTAATTTGGTTCGAACCCATGGCAGCAAAGTTGGCTCAATCGGTAAATGATCAGGCATGAAAAGCGCTAGACAAAATTCATGAGCTGAGCAATTCGATTCGAAGCACAATTTATTCAAAATAATCTTGAATCATTCATCGGAACAAAACTTGTTAAATGAACTAGAATTTTCATTTTTAACAAAAAAATGCAATCGATTTTGGTCAAATTTTACCAAAATCGATTATATTTTGTTGTTAAAATATGAAAATTGTTGCCCTTAGATACAGGGTATGAATAGAAAATGTACGATAAATTATAAATTCTTTAATTCTCATAATGGGGACAATTTGTAATGCTAAAAAAGGGAATATTTGTTATTTACATGAAATTAGTGATTCGATCAGATTCAAAAAAAATTATTGGAATCAGATTGGAATAACAAAGGATTCGGTTTTGCGTAATCATGAGTAGGCAGCACATATTGCCTCCCGTCTAAACAACACCTTTCCTCTTTATTGTTGAATGCTTTTAGTATATTTTGGACGTGATCGAGGATTTGAAGATCAGTACATCATTAAAAAAATCAGCCCACAAACAATTTTTTATCTAATCGATGTTCATCGCTAGTTGAAGAGTTTCAAGATTTAGCGTGTCCACAAAATTATATTTCAAAATTTTTAATAATCAAAATTTTATTAAAATAATAATAAACTCCGAGCAAAGTCGGGAAGCAGTGCCTGAAAGGAACCAACAAACGGCCGCTTAAAAGTAGAGAGCTACTAAAAGATGTGGTACGAGCAACTGCACTCTAAACAGAAAACATTACAAACGGAACTGAACCGCCGGGGTGGTGCAGTGAGTGGTATCTGCCCTTGGCAATGATTAAACCATCTATCACTTCTTTGCTTTCTTTTAGTCGCCTCTTACGACACGCAGGAAAATACGTTAGGACTATTCTAAAGCCCGTACCTACAGGACCTGATTTTTATTCCGCCAAATCTCAAACATTTGTTCTAAAAGGACAATTTATTTTAAAATTTCATACCATACTGTATTCCAGGGTGCAAATTAAATATATGCGTTTTGATTTGTACCCCTCAAGTTAACCCTGGGGTACTCAAATACATTTTTTTTATTCAATATCACTTCGTTCACGCGTGACACAAGATATTAATATATCAATATTATAGATCAAACATTCATTATAATATTAATTACACCACGTTCGACGAACTGCCGATCAATATATTATAAAAATGACCAGGACTCAAATTCTATTTTCTCAAGCATGAGCCATTGATAATCTATATCTCAGTGTAGGATGGCAGAATCCTGGTTTCCTTCCGGTATCTGAAATGTTTGTGTAATTTTGTGGGCGCGATGGACTAGTGGTTAAACATGTTGGCATCGTAGGTTGAAGATCTCGGGTTCGAATACAGCCTGCTTATCCATGCCCCCCACTCAACCCAAGGGTGTAATAACTTGGGTAAGCTAAGCCAAACAGTAAAAGATCATATCTTTCCAGCAATTCTAACCCTGTCCGTCTATATGTGGCCGCTGCTACAGGGCTTTGGACAGGGTGATCAATTCTAAGAAGTGGCTGTAAAAAAAATAAATATATATTCTTCGGATGGGCGAGAAAGCTTGAAAACCATCAACACTGCTATTTCATAGCAGCATTGATGGTTTTGAACCTTTTTATACAGTTTGTGACAACCAGATGCTTAACAAACTCAAATCTTCTATTCAATCTATCATGAAACTTTGGCCATTTGATAAATTTCGTACTTAACACAGAGAGACAACATTTTGTTCGAAAATTCGCCTGAGAAAGACAGGAGGGAGCACCAAACAGATCCAGCCCTTAATACTGCAGCACCAAACACTGTAGTGGGCGCGATGGCCCAGTGGTTAAACTTGCTCGCAGGCTGAAGATTTCGGGTTCAAGCCCATGGCAAGTACGGCTCGCTAATCCATGCCTACCACTCAACCCAGGGTGTAATAACTTGGGTAGGCTAAGCCGAACAGGGAAAGATCATATCTTTCCAGCAATTCTAACCCTGCTCGTCTGTAAATGGCCGCTGTTACAGGGCCTTGAGCAGGGTGATCCACCCCAAAAAGCGGCTATAAAAAAATCGTAAAATAACGAAATGTAAAACCGGTTTCAGCATTGCCCAGTTGGACGTTTAAACTTTATTTTGCCAGGCATGAACCACAGATGAACCGCACACATCAGTGACTCGTCCTTAACAATAAAATGTTCGGACACAATTTTTTTGGCTTAGTAGTGGTCTGAGTGGAAAACATTCATACAAAACCGAACCATTTTAGTAGAGCGCAATGAACCACTGAATACGACCTATTTGTTTCCTCTTATAAATGTCCAATACTTTCATTCATTTCATTTCAGGACAAGATTTCATACTTTTTTTTCTATTCGTCAACAAATCTCTCACAACTTGTGAAATTTCACAAAAAAATACCCATGAATACAAAAATTAGAATCCTCCAATCATGAAAGTGATTTATCATGGAAATATTTCTTTCTTTATAAATGGTAAAGTACAGTGAGGGGCATCTGCCTTGGACCTTTTTGCAGGCCAAAACCTCTCTAACCATCAACACTACAGTAGGTACTATTTTCTGTAAAGTAAGTTCTTGAATAATTGAAAATTAATATATTTTGATCAAAATTACCTGCAGGTATAACGCCAATCCTCATCTCTGGCCGAATATAATCCGGGCATTTTCGAGGGTTCCCTTTCTCGGCATGTAGATTGACTCCATGTCTTGTTTGAGTTCTACATAAAAGTCCGTTAATAATTTCATTACACATCCCATCGCCGCCGACGGCAACAATTCCGTCGTACGTAGATAAATCTTTTGTTTCAATATAAGTTTTTGCATGATGTCGAAAATCAGTATTTATAATTTCCGTTTTCACATTAGCTTCCTCAAAAATCGGTTTTACCTTTTTTTCGTAAATATTAACACCTTCCCCACTTCCGCCATAAGGATTAATAAACACCAGAAGTGATTTTGGGCGAGAATCACTAAATTCTGATAGTTTTTTGCTAAAATTATCAGCCCAATATCGACAAAATTCTTCATTGGACGATTTCAGTTTCACAATGACTAATTTCCATTTACAATCCTTGTATTTTTTAACAGTTTGGATCCTGATATTTGGCAGTTTCAGTTTTTTCTTGAAATTAATCCCAACTTTTCTTTTCTCTGTCTCATTTTCTTGAGGTATAAATTGCACACTCAATATTTCAGAAAATGGAATGATTCTCGGTGGCTTTGAGTCAATAATTTTGTTGGAATTTTCCTCCGTTAGAAAGTTTATTTGCAGAACATCTTCTCGAATACTAACATTGCATATATTGTTGTTAAGTGTGAAGTTTTCGACGCCGTAGTCGTGCGAAGACATTTTCGAGTAAAAATTATATTTTTTATGGAAGCTACAGATACATTATTTTATACAGTGGAAATTTTACTCTGTGAAAATGAAAATGTTAAATTTCTGGGTCTTTCAAGTTCTGTTCCTGAATGTCATTAAAATAAAACCTGGCAGAATTTCCTCACTCAAAAAAGAGGGCAACAATGCTGCAAGCATCTGATAATCAGATATACGGTATATAGAACTAAACTTGAAGAGAGTCCCAAGACCTTGTGCAGTGTGGGTAGAGAAAGCCATAATCAGTGCTTACGTGAACCACCGTGTACCGGCGAGGCGTCCAGCAAACCTCTCACAGGATTCGAACCTGCGTCATGACGATCACAGATGCGTAGCTCTAAGCGTATTCCCAACGCTTCTACCGATTGAGCTAACCGGGCACTCAAAATAAAAATATAAGAATGTTTGTAGCGTACAACCGGCTGACCACCTCTAACTAAAAAGTCCCATCCGATTTATGATCTGCTATCCTCTCCTGCAGGAAACAAATAAAATCCGCACTGATAATGGCTTCCTTCACCAACCAGGACCTGGTCCACTCACAGGAAAAATGAGAAATATGACAAGCCCTTCGATCAAATTCGGAGCTGGTATCTGCACGAGAGGTCATGGCTCGCCGTATGATCAAGCTGTATTCTCGACTTTCCTCTCCCGCAAGATAAAAATGAAATCCTATCCTATGACTTGGTACCAAAGTATCTTTACATTGAGTTAAACACTGAACAGGTCGGCTTGCAGACATTGACCCCTCTACGTCACAGGGCCGGAGAGAACGACACTGGAATAAAGAAGAGTCAAAACAAACTATTTATTAACAATTATTTATAACTCGCAAGTGCCCCCTAACGACAAGACGATTTTCCGTACGAACACAAAAACTGTAATTTTTATTCAACCTCTGTAGAATTACACTTACTCAAAACAAATAATTTCAATGTCAATTTATATTCTGAAATATTCATTAAATATGCGAGTGAGAGAAATAGTGATTGTTTCATCAAAACAGTTCTCAGTGCCCAATCGGTAAAAGTGGAGTTATGAGAAAATTGTTCAGCCTCGACCAAGGATTTGGTCATTGCCTGGCCTACGACTCACTTCCTGTGCTTGACATGCCTATCTTATACCCAACTCCTCCTACCTGACCTGCCTATTCCCAAACTATCTACATCTACGTGATCTGACTTTCCTCCACCAGACCTACCTATCTGCGATCCACCCCTTTCATATGTTCTGGCTAACGCCAATCCTAGCTGGCCTACTCATCCCCAACCCATCTCCATCCACCTGACCCACTTCTCCTCGACCGACCAACCACCATCTACCTAACCTACCGATCTCCTACCTACCCAACTCCGCTGCCTATCCATGTCCTTGTTCAGTTTTCCCCTTCTCTTTATTCGAACTACCTATCCCCGATCCCCTCTTATACAGTATATATGCCTTCGCTCATGCTAAAAGAACTTTTTTGCGAATTGGGTCGAAGAAGTCTCTCTTTGTGAAACTATTTAGTTATGTCCTAAAATACATTTTCATACAGTCTCAAGTGACAGATAGGACTGTTTGGTTGTATTAAGATTGATTTCCTCAGTCAACAACGGGCTGAAAATGACTTGGTGACGAGGACAATGCAACTTACCACAAACGGTAGACAAAGCATAGTTAAATATAGAAACCTAAAATTTTGCTCCGCGGGGGTGAGAAAACTAAAATGTTAACAGAACTCGAATGACCTGACTGGGCAGTCAACATGATAAGGTGCAAACGGTTAATTGAACTGGTGGTGGGAGAGTTCGGAGTGTGATTGAAAACTGGCGCAGAGGGACACAGATCTACAAGGGCTATACTTCCTTCTTAATGGATGGTTTGTAAAAGAGAACGTCTGCCTGAATTTGTCACTATCGACGGTGCGCGCTGCAAGACTTTCCTTCCACGGAAGTTATATGTTCCAACATGCGGACGTTGCCTTCAAACTGGGCATATTTTCACGGAAAGGTAGACGGAATGGAAAAAATGACAATATCATACGGATATATATATATATATCTATAAACTAACCTATAGTATCAATCAATTTATTTTAGCACCTCTGCCATGAAACCAGAGAAAAAATATAGAAACAATACAGCTAAATGACAGGGCGGCCAGG
Organism: Styela plicata; assembly: GCA_963675895.2. NCBI lineage: Eukaryota > Metazoa > Chordata > Ascidiacea > Stolidobranchia > Styelidae > Styela > Styela plicata. The sequence goes on from OZ023138.1 coordinate 24,957,330, forward strand.
AGAGCGGGCATCGCACAGAGCAAGGCTAAAAACGCAAGGGATGCGGTGCCCACACACCAACATAAATCAAAACACACACAAAATATAAAACATGAGACTGGCTAGGGCATTCCACTCGGTAAACGCGAAAAAAGCACTTGGTAACAGAAAATACAGTGACAATTTGTCGAGCATGGCGTGTGTGGGGTCTGCAAACATAGAGATTTATCAATGCTGAAACAAAAGGTGAAAATTTGTTAACAAAAAAACAATCTCGTGGCGTTCTTCTTGCAAATTGCGATGATTGTCAATCGTGATACAAATAAGGTAAAATGAAAACAAAAGTGTGGAAACAGGCTTACAAATATCGGCTAGACATTGCGCTTTTTCAACAAGTAAACATATGACCGTTTCAAACAAGTGATCGGTTTTTATCGCTGAAAGAATTTTATGTTTGGACGAGTGATCATAGTATCCAATATTGTTACGTTGTGGTATTGTATTAATCTGTCAGGACACTTGGAGACTCTACCAAGAACACACGATCACTCAGTTGTTCATAAACACAACCTAATGTATTGAAAACGACAGCTTTTAATAAGAATTGTAGCAAGCAGCCCACGTCTTAAACTCCTAGACTCTAATGAGTTTATAAGCACTTTGCGCTGTGGCTCATGGTCTGTTAAATATGACGTCATAGAGATAGTCTATGAATTCGCGCAAAGCAACTGTTATGTAATCAATATAATATTATGAATGCAATAATGTCATAACGATACAAATATGTCCTGTGCATATCCAATATCCACGAGATCCACATAAATGAAAATCTTTCAGTTTCTGAACAAATTGATCATCAGTAATACATTCCGAAAACTTCCGAACTGGGGTGAATCACGTGTCAAAAACGTTGACCGAAATTTTGGATCGGATTTATGATCACGATAAACAACATATCGAGTCACTTGTCTTCTCCTTTATGTAGTAAAGATTACAGGCCCTTGGCCATCTGGCCAGGCGATTTACCTTCCTTTATTCGAATGTACTTTTATCCACCATTGGCCATGATGGGCTATCTTTCATCCAAGGTATGTTTTTGGTAAACAATAAGCACAAATTTGCCGAGGAATTTAGACAAGCATTTTAGAAATGCTTGTCTGAAGAATTCTGGCTTTGGTCAGGTCAGACAAAACGTTACAGAAATAAATTTGTGAAGTGTGAAGCAAGACTTTGAACCTCTCTAGGATGACTTGATTTATGTAACAATTTTTACGTTGTTAAACTCGGTATAAATTCAACGTTTTAGTACGCAATGGGCCTTTTACGCAAAAAGTACTAATTAGATAGTTTGAGACAGTGAAACATATGTAATCGAATATCATTAAAGTTGATTCTTTTATTAACTTCCCTAATTCATTACTGTGTATAAACGTAATAAAAATCTTTTAAAACTTGGCAGATGTTTCCAATGTATTGATAATTTTGATAAATATTAAAAATTACTCTCGCTTAAAAATCCCAGGAAAGAATTGAGCAATCCAGACCGTTTGCATTCTGTGACCTTTTCACCATTGTTGCCATCTGTTGTGGAGATTGTTTATGTATTATATTATCTAATTATTTTTGTAGGCAGCGCGATCTAGTCGTGCATGAAAAAATATGTTCCTCAGAAACATTTCTGGCTGGAGTCCGAACGGACTGAAAATTTACACAGAAAAAAATGAACCCAAAATAATCTCAAAATTTTCACTGGTATAAAATCAAAAATTTCCGTTAAAATTTCATTTTTTCGTTAAAATTTCATTAATTTTTTGAATATTCAGAATGGACCTGTTGTAGAGATTATTTATGTGTTATACTATTTTTGTAGACAGCGCGATCTAGTCGAGCATGAAAAAATATGTTCCTCAGAAATATTTCTGGCTGGAGACGGAATTCAATGTACATATATATATATATCGGCTACATTTGTCTTTTGAAAAAAAAATAAAATTGCATGAAAGATTAGTCTTCAGAACTGCATAATGTCTGGGCTACCTGGCACCTGTCGGCCTCGATGTGCCATCATCATTGCACAAATCAATCATTACCCTATCACGAGTAAGTGTGAAATTATACACCGCTTTGAATTGCTGGCTACACTGTGATAAAATACAGTAAAATCGTGGTCATTCAACAGTAATTTTGCATAGTGATATTTAAAAAAATCTATGACATTGAATTTTAGTCAATTATGGGTTGTCGATGGAACGAGCAGCTCGAGGCTTAGTCAATCAACAATCAAAATATGTCAATCATTAAATTTAGAAAATATAGTGCAATTACTGCAGATGTACGGCGATTTTAATGTACTTTCATCACAGTATAACTTCAGTTGGTAGTCAAGATCCTCTGTTACTACGGACTTGGTTTTTAAGAAAGTTTTTTTTTCTCAGACTAGCGGAAGGTTTTTATGAAATGCTCTTTATCGGCCTTTGCTTCGGGATATCGTTTACAAAATCAGAATGTTTTATTTTGTCAAGCTTGTGCCACAGATGGCCCGCACCTCGACGGGGCGTTCCATCAATGACCCATGCTTAACAAAACATTTTTGGTCGGAAATTTTTGAGTTGAGATGAGTTTGAAAAAAACATTCAGTAAATACCTAAATGTAATGAATAGAACCAACTAAGATATTTTAATGCATCGCAGCTACGGATAGGCAATTCGATTCGGTGATTCGAATCGATTCGAGGGACGATTAATTCGAACCAATCGTGAATCGTTAATAGGAACAGAAAATTACAAAGTAAACAAGGATTTTCAATTTTAACAACGAAATGCAATCGATTTTGGCCAAGTTTGACCAAAATCGATTATATTTCGTCATTAAAACATGAAAACTGTTGCTCTTAATGTGAATTGAAATACACTACAAACTATAAATTTCTTTATTTTTACAATGGGAACAAGTTATAATAGTAGAAATGGGATATTTGGTACTTACAAAGAATGAGTGAGCTTTCCTTCTCGTCCAAGGCTGAGACCACGTACTGTGTGTTTTGAGGGATATTCGGGTTCCAATTTTGTTTTGATTAAAATTCACTGTAAATAAATTCGAAAGCAGCAACTGATATAAACCAAGGCTCACTAGTTTTGAGTGCAACGAATTCTGAGTCTCATAAAAGTACGAGTCGGACGAATATTAATCTTGTTTCAACATTATTTCTTACAGAATTATCTTAGTACAAAGTGTTTTGATCAAGTACATATAAAGTCTTCAGAAACACAGATTGGTCGCTGCTCAGAGTGTATCAATCATAAGACTTGAACAATATACATGAACTATTCATCTGCATCCGAGATTAACTATCAACGATTATAAAGTCAAGGACAGTATAATCAATCGCAGTAATCGTAATTGGGTGGTTTTTCTGAGCGACGTCTTCTGCAAGAGATTGTGACATCATACCTAAGTTACTGACGCACTAAAAAGACAGTGACGTCGTCAAGAAACCACTCTCAAGCAAGATTACAGCGTCAAACAGCAGATGATTTGCCAATGACGGACGACCATCAAACAAGCGTATTCATGAACGCAAACTGTGAAACCAACGATGTCGGTGAGTGAGAAATATTTGATTCAAAACTTTACCTGAAAATTAGAATCATTTAGAATTTGAATCTGTTTCAAATAATTTTTTCGAATCGGATCGAATCATAAATCCCACGAAAAAGAATAATTTACAGTTACAACTTGTCTCCTAGTGGAAATCAAGAAATTTATAGTTTTCTAGTGTATATTCAATTCACACTACATGTTTTTTAAAAGCAACAATTTTCACTTTTTAAATGAAAATTTTAGTTCATTCAGTAAGTATTTGTTCCTATGAACGATTCGCGATTGATTTGAACAAATTGTGCTTCGAATTGATTCGAATCACCGGATCGAATCGCCCAGCCCTATTGACAGTTTAGCAATTTGTTTTCGATTTTGGTAGATGTTGCCTTCGTCTTTTCTTACAATAAACTTCTGCAAGAAAGGTTGATGTATATTATAAAATAGAACATTTCTAGCACATTTGCGCATAGATTGCTTAGAAATTCATGACTGTGATAATGACAGAACGTCTGAGTTTGAAAGTTCGTCCGACAAAAATATTGATCCGGGTTATTTTTAGCGACACCCATGATTAGGCGAGTGTTTTTTAAATGTAAATGAGATAAAAATAGACGACTTGGAGTATTTTTCCACGCTTGAAAATACGCCGAATTTCAATAAGAAGTTTTTGCAAAAAGAGAAATGTATTACCGAGCATGTTTGCCAAGATTGGGTATTTATTGGTGGTGGACAATGTCGCAAAGGATGTTGTTCAAAAATGCACAACCTCTAATCCTCATATGTTGCTATAATGAGGATGTTGCTATAATGAGCAACTCTCTTGTTCAATATGGAACGATAAAATAACTAAGTCATCTTCGACGACGACGTTCGCTCGATAGTTCTTTATTATACTATATTTTGATAATGAAATAATATCGTGACAGCAATATCATTTGCAGTTTTTTTTTTTTTGCAAAATTTTGCAACGGCGTCTGCAAAGCTTTCAGTTGCGGCAAAAGAACGGAAATTCATCCCCAATTTTGGGAAAATTTCGAAATTCTCATGAAGTTGATTTCGAATTGTTGTTGTAGTCAGTTTTAATATCGATTTTGCGACAATGTTTCTTCCAAGCTGGACTTTTTTATTAAATTTCACTCTAAGCAAGCCCGGAAGCAGCGCCTAAAAGAAACCAGGGCCACTTAATAGCAGAGAGCTACTAAAAGATGTCCCACCAGCAATCGCACTCCAAACGGAAAACATCCCAAACGGAACTGAACTGTTATGGTAAAGTGCAGTGAGTGGTATCAGTCATGGGCGATGGTTAAACCACCTACCACTTCTTTGCTTCCTTTTAGCCGCCTCTTACTACGACACGCATGAAATACTTTAGGGCCATTCTGAAGCCCGTAGAGCTTTCGTAAAGATCTAATATAGCTATTGCCCTGGGTGTGTCTTTTACCAATCCCTTTACACACATAGATACGGCAAGCGGTGGTAGACTCCTATCAACATCAGGAGAAGATAAAGGACCAGGGATTCAAATGACAAAACCTTCCAAGTTCAGCGTCCGAGCTGTTTTTTTCTTTTTCTACAGATAATTTTCGTTGTTGCTGTGATAGTTCCGGTCGTGGCTTCAGCATCAACATCCTCGCGTAAGTATTTTTTTAATCGGTAATCGCCCAGAGCAAGTCTACAGGTGACGTATGATACTTGAAAAGTTTCCTGAAGCCACTAAAGTGCATAGAGCTACATGGAATGCAGGAATATGAACAATGTGATATATATATATATATATATATATATTGTTTTTGTTTTAAATACTTTTACATTGAAAATCCCGCCAAGCAACAAGCTACACGTGTATAATGCCTCCGCATGATTTTCTTCGGTTTGATCAAAAATCTTCCCAACCATTGCTATCACATAGCAGTATTGATGATTTGAAGCATTTTTCGCAAACTTATAACCATTGGGCAACAAAAGGGAACAAGTGGAATATATGTTTCATTCTTGGGTGAGGTTTCTTCCGTTGGCAGTAATTTTCTCTGTTTTACTTTTCAATGAAATTCACTCTGAGCAAGGCCGGAAGCAAAAAGGAACCCACTAATGGTTGGTTACTTAATAGCGAAGAGCCACTACAAGATGGAGTACCAGAAACTCACTCTAAACGGAATACATTCCAAACGGAACTTAACCGCCATAGTAAAGTGTTGTGTGTGGTATCTGCCCCGGGCAATGGTAAAACCATCTACCACTTCTTTGCTTTCTCTTGAACATCTCTTACAACACAAAGGAAATACGTTAGGGCTGTTCTAAAGCCCATACCTACAGGTAGGATTGGGCAAAACCGAATCATATGCAATTTTCTCGAATCGGATCGAATCACTAATTTTTTGTAAATAACAAATATCCTATTTTCACTATTATAACTTGTCCCCATTGTGAAAATAAGAAAATTTATAGTTTGTAGTGTATTTTCGACTCACACTAAGAGCAATGATTTTCATATTTTAACGACAAAATATAATCGATTTTGGTCAAATCAAAACGAATCGAATTGTCCAGCCCTACCTACAGGGCATGCTGCATAGCAGCTGAAACAGAACATAAGATTCGCCCAAATAACTGCCATTTATATCACAAAGAAAGTTTTTAAAATCGACGGGTTTTACTTAAAGCACTCTGTTCTGGGCCTCGTCGATGTCAGAATTATTGCTCCAGACAGTTCGATTGCACATTACACACATTCGTCGCAAAACACCATCTTTGTCGACTGCTAACGTCGTTGTTTCCTAAGCATATTGTAATCTTTTGTTCCACAGCACCTTTCCAAGATGACGTCGTAGCCACTCCACTAACACATCATCACATACGTTGCAAGCATGACGTCATGATGGCCGAGGAAGGTACCCAGGGCAACACACATTGGAGAAACTATGATTCCAACACTCATGTATGGAAATCCATACCGAACGTTAAACACACTGGTTACGTTATGATATCACCAAAGTATCAGCTACAACCTGGCTATCCCGGCATACAAGTATCTATGCTTTTGCCTCATAACAGCAGCGAACTATTTATCATGGCGGTGACGTCATCGTTACGTCATAGCAAAGTCGTGAAAATGACGCCAGGATCAAGTCGATGCAATAGTGTCATACTCGAGGACGCAGAGTTTTTCGATGGAAATGGAACCGCGTTCAGAGTTTATGTTTTCTACCGACGTCACGTGGTACTACGAGGCGCGAAATTTACCGTAACGTCACTTCCGCTTGCGGTTAGATTCAGAACCTTTCAACTGGAGGCAGAAGCGACGATTAATCCAAAGTTCCATCGCATAAAGCCAGGAGATCACGATAAGTGCTCGGTTGAAATCAACAACGGGAAAGTGCAATGCAATTGGATGAATATTGAAGATGGGGACAACGCTAACTTCCAGGCGATCGGCAGGTAAGATACTACTAGGGTTTTCGCAAGTGGCGGCGAAAATCTTCAAGGATAGGAAAATTGAATTTCTCCAATTCACTATTTCCGAGAGTACGCTCAAGTGAGAACAAAAACCTCTCGTGCTCGAACCAAGTCGAGGTGTGGCTTCATGTCGTTCGAGGAAGACGTCGTCAGTAGTAACGATGTATGACAGCGAGTGGTAAGCAATCCTCTCGCAAATAATCCACCACCCGCTATAGTCCGAGCTGCATATCTCACGCAGGACCTTAAACTCGAAATTTTCCTGCGCACCTCCGGTGCGTACTTTTCTACTTAGTATAAAACTGGCAATTTACATTTTTCGCCTCGCCAATGTCGATGACTTCCTTCAGCCGCTTCGTAGGGCATTCGCCTAACTAGAAGAGTACTCTTGACGCTTATTGCTTATTATTGCTTACTATGTATTTTCTTTCAGCCATAAGTGCATCAGCAGTGGTGTTCAATCAACCGAATCCGCCACGTGGTTTTTCTCTCTGACGTCACAGAAGGAACATCATGAGTATCGAGCGTTGATAGTTTCACCGGTAATCGAGAGATCAGCGAAGACACCTTCTATACTGTTCACAATGTGGTAAGTACGCGATGCAGAATAGTCCTCACGTATTTCCTGCGTGTAGTGAGAGGCGACTAAAATGAGGCAAAGAAGTGGTGGATATTGTTATCATCCCCCCGGGGTAGATATCACTCACTGCTTTTTACCATGGCGTTTCAGTTCCATTTGGGATGTTGCCGTTTAGAGTACAGTTACTGGTACTACACTTTTAGTAACTTGTTGCTGTAATAAGTGGCCGTTAGCTGCTTCCTTCTAGCCACTGCTTCCGTCCTTACTCTGAGCGAATGTCAATAAAAACAAATGTGGATGAAGTTAAAAGCACGAAAACGATTCGGGATCACCATGTCCAAGGCCCCGATTTTTTTTATCCAAATAGTTAGATATAAAAGAATTTTATTTTAAAAGATATTGTGAATTTCGATCCCTCTTGAATTGATTTATGCTTCAGTGAAATCAAGATATATGCCAAAGTTTACGTTGAAAATCAGACATAGGCCCTAAATCATGATTTTTACTGCAAAATATGGCCAAATACCGACAATTTCGTTTATCTGAAATATTGAATTATTCTATTTTTATATATTGTGTTTCCAATACCGACTGAACAAAAACTATGAGGACAACGCTAAACATTGCTACCTCCTGATTGGCTGAATCAAGGCGTAACTTTTACCATTTTCAAATTTTCAAACTAATACATTGGTCTTTCACTCAGGTACATATTCAAATGTGACGAAACGCATCTTCGACTCCACCTTGTTCCTCTGACGAAATCGCACCGAAATCTGCTGGGTGCGTCATCAGTAGTTGCTGAGATCACCAACCCAGCCCTCCCACAACGACTGGAAATTCACTTCCTTCCAGATCGCTCTACCGGAAGAACACAAAGAATTCCAGGTAATTTTTCCAATCACTCGTTACTGTGGATCACCGGTTAGCTCAATCGGTAAAGCGTCGGGCTTAAGCTTCGACCTACGCAATCTGGTCGTCCTGACGTAGGTTCGAACCGGTGGTTCACGTAAATGAGAAATATGAGAGGACCATAAACCTTCACCCGTATTGTAACAAGTATCTGCAGACGGCACGAGAGGTCGTTGTTCGCCATATGATTGAGTCGTGTTCTCGGCTTTGCTCTCCTGCAAGATAAAAACGTAGTTCCATCCTACCAGATGCCACCTATTGAATCAACAGGACTAATGTTATTGAAAAAAAAGATGGAGCCGACCCAAGTTACCATCGGGAATCTGCTTATGTTTCACTGGGTGATGATCGCGGCATTATCTAAACAATGATGCCCACGCGCAGTGCAACTCGCCTTAATCCGCTGGTATTTGTTCTCAAAAACTGGTCTTATAACATTTTATTTCTTTATTTATTCTTCGTTATCATTCAACACTATGCCCATCAGGAATTTTATTTTGTCAAGCATGAGCCACAGATGGACCGCGTCTCATCGACGTGACCCATCAGTGACTCATATTTCTGATAGTCCTCAATCAAAAATTTTATTCCGTCAAGCACGAGCCACAGATGGACCGCGTCTCATCGACGCGATCCATCAGTGACTAGGGCTTAACAAAAGGTCTTTTGACAAATTTTCCTGCTAGGATGCATTGGGCCAAAATATACTCGGATTTATCGAGATCTTACATATATTTCGTAAATCATCACCAATATGATGGAAATATGACCGTAATCAAATTTTCACATTGTTTTTTTTTTAATTCAAATCATATTCAACAGAAAGATTCGGTTCGAAGTAATGTTTCGATATCATATTCCAAAGGTTCTGTACTTGGAAGTTTCAACCATATTCCAAACAAAATTAGTTTCTGAACAAATTACATCCAATTTTTCAGCTCGTTCTGGAAGGAATCGTACAAACTAACAGCAACTGTTCTGAATTTATTTGCACAACTGATGAATTCCAGTTCGGTGGTTTGGTTCATCCAACAGAACCGATGATCGGGGTCGACTCCATCACTGTGGAACTAATGCATGAACAATGCGAGGCTACACGTGAGTTGAGTCGATTTTAAACAAAAAAAAACATAACTTTTTGGAATTCGTGCCCCAAGAAAACCAACTAACGGCCATTTAATAGCAGATAGCTACTAAAAAATGTAGTACCAGCAACTGTACTTTGCGGAAAACATCGAGCCGCCATGGTAAAGTGCAATTAGTGTTATACGCCAATGACAATGACAGTAATCGAGCTGTCGAGGTGCGATTCATTTGTGGTTCATGCTTGACAAACAAAATTTCAAAAATTAATTTGAAATTAGGATCCTTGAATAACAATTAAAATAAAAGGATCAAGGAGACTCGAAGAATAAAAATATAAAGCCCTAGTGTATTTCGACACCTCCCTAGACAAATAAAGCGATGTGTATCATATTACAGAGTTATCTGGAAAACACACAAAACCTGAAGTAATGTTTAATACGTGCTAGAGATAAGTTTTAAGGGAAGATTCAAAGAGTACAACACGCGTTTACTTACCTGAAGTACAGCTTCGTTTTTTTTTTTTCTAGAGAAAGGGAATATAATGGACTGCACATTCCAAAACGACGATGGCACAGGCACCCTGTGTGAGTGGGAGTCAAGTGTACCACAGTTATTTAGAAGTTTTCACGGGATGTTTGGCTCCAACTTCTGGCAGGATTGGAAAGCAGTGAACAGTGGTGAGTAAGCTAGTGTTTCTAAGTTTCCTCTGAACTGCAGCATTTGAGGTTTTTTCATCATTTTTTCCCCTTTTTGAATTTTTCACGTCCTTCATTTATACAGAGAGTATTTTTGTGTGTATGACCATTTTCTCTAAAGGCAAGATGACCATCATTTCACAGTCCATGATAGTAATTTTTAGAATTAATTAAATTTTAGTTAGAAAAAATACGCATGCTATCCCATCTCATCATAAAAAATATCGCAATCCAAATGTATCAACAACTATTATTACGTAGCAAGTGAAGAAGACGATCACGGTGCCACGTCTCAGCATTTCATTGGTCGAGGACATATCATGTCATTCGATGCATCGGGAAGCACAAAGTGGGAGAGTTACGTTCGAACACCACTTCTGAAGGCGAATAAGAATTGTTCCTGTGTCATGTCCTTCATATATTTGATGAGAGGGGTTTTGGTAAGTTGCGATCAGTGGGATGCCAGATTAGCTCAGGTAAAGCTTCGGGAATAATTTCCGAGCTACGCATCTCTGGTCGTAATCACGTAGGTTCCCGTGATTGATGACAAGTATTATTGGACGCCTCGCCGGTGCACGGTGGTTCACGTAAGTACGGCTTCCTCTACCACTATGAGCAAGAGAAATGTGATAAGTCAAAATCCCACACCCGATTTGGAACTGAGAAGCCGTGGTTAGTCATATGCTTATTAAGCGGTTTTCTTGGATTTCCTCCCCCGCAGGATGAAAATGAACTCCCATCCCACCCTAGTTTCCAGGTTGAAACAACCTAAAACAGACTTAAACCACCAAACTCGAAGACGTGTAAAGTGAGAAGACGCGTGAATTTATCCAAATGCTATATTAGGGTGTAAATATTAAATTGATTTATGAAATTGTCAAATATACTGGAATAATTTTTTTTATTGTAATACACTCTAAGCAAGGCCATAAGCAGAGCCTAAAAGGAAACCAACCAACGACCACTCAATAGCAAAGAGCTACTAAAAGATGTAATAACAGCAACTACACTCTAAACGGAAACATCGCAAACAGAACTGAACCATCGTGATAAAGTGCAGTGAGTGATATCTGCCCTGGGCGATGGTAAATCCATCTACCACTTCTTTGCTTCCTTTTATAGTCGCCTCTTGCCACACGCAGGAAATACGCTAGGACTATTCCAAAGCCCTAAAGGGCATCATAAAATAATCGTTTTATATCCTCTAGGAGCCAATGAAGCTTGTCTGTAAAGGTGAGCATGGCACCACGCCTCATATCCAAGAAATTAACAAGTCGTGTATGTCAAGCATGGACCAATGGAGCGTATCCTCTCGATAATGCAATCCTCTTGATCGGAAATTTTGTTTTGTCAAGCATGAGCCACAGATGGCCCGCGCCTCGGCGGCGCGATCCATCAGTGACTCATACTTAACAAATAATGCTTCGGCGAAGATTATCTGGCTGGACATCAGTGGCCCAATATAAAGTATTATTATGTAGGATCTCGAAAGCGAATCCACCATTGGCTCGTGTTCTGCAAAGAGATATTTTCTCTAAAATCAAAAGAAAAACGATCAGTAGAATCTAAATTTACACATACTAGATCCTAAACTTTACACCTCGATATTCACAGGCACCACGAATGCAAGTAAATCTTATCTTCGGGCCGAACATAAACGACAACTCTCGGACTCTGGAACCTCAATGGTCACTTCTCGGGCACCAGAGTGAGAACTGGGAGACCGCGGTCATCGCTTTGAACCTCCGACAAGATTTACCGTTTCAGATTGAATTGAGGTTCGTGTTTGTTCGTTGGTGATTTTTTATTGAAATTCACTCTGAGCAAGGCCGGAAGCAAAGCCTTAAAGGTACCAACCAACAGCCACTTAATAGCAAAGAGCTGCTAAAAGATGTAGTACCAGCAACTGTACTTTAAAAGGAAAAGGGGTTAAACATGTTGCCATCGCAGGTTGAAGATCTCGGGTTCGAGCTCCGGTGAGCCCGGTTCGCTTATCCATGCTCACCACTCAACCCAGAGTGTAATAACTTGAGTAGGCTAAGCCGAACGGGAAAAGATCTTATATCTTTCCAGCAATTGTAACCATGTCCGTCTATGAGTGACTGCTGTTACAGGGTCTTGGTCAGGGTGATTCGCCTCAAAAAGTGACAGTAAAAAATACATCCCAAACGAAACTGAACGGTCATAGTAAAGTGCAGTAATTTGTATCTGCCTTGGGCAATAGCAATACCATCCACCACTTATTTGCTTCCTTTTTGCCGCCTTTTACGACACGCAGGAAATACGTTCGGACTATTCTAAAGCCTGTACCTACAGGACTAGATTAGGTATACGGTATACTTTCGTATTTTTTCGCGTCTCTTCGATTAATGAGGCGAGTATAGTTGTGTTGTGTTGTGTTGTGTGCCAATTCTAAGTAGAAGTATTAGTCAGGTATTTAATATGAAAAGCTTGGTAAATCATACATTCATTGCAAAACGTTGTTGTAATTAGAAATTGGGTGATTTCAATCTTCAATTCTATTAAAAAATGTTCTAAATGCAGCAAAACGATGATTACCTAGTCTACCTAGCTTTGAAGGTGAAACTAGGTTACCTAGTAATACTTTGCCTATTTCGCTGGTAAATTCATTTCACTAAATTTACCTCGTTGCCATCACTATGCACACTGTAACAAAAGTACAGTAAATTTACTGGTCATTTGCAGTAATTGCATATTTCCAAAGTCGAAAAACGCCATGTTGATGAGATCTATACTTCCGCGGTGCGTTCCATCAAATCCCATATTTGGCCAAAAATTCAAATTTTATATTTTTTTCAATACCGCCAAGTAAAAAAACTGTTAAAGACCAGTGATTTTGTAACATTTTTTGTTACAGCACACTGTAAAAAAGTACAAAAAATGTCTGGTCATTCGCAGTTATTGCCTATTTCAAAAGTTAAAACCGACATGTCGATGATATTTATGCCAAGTATAGACTGTTGATGGACCACACCTTGGCGGACCGCTCTATCAACAGCCCATAATTAGCTAAAAAGAACGTTTTTGTAGATTTATTTCAATGTCATCGAGTGAAATTACTGTAAATTAGTAGCGATTTTACTGCAATTTTGTTACTGTATACGGCTGTACACTATAGGTTGTAAAAATTACCCAGGAAAGATAATACGTACTGCACTGCACTTTATCATAGCTGTTCGGTTATCTAAAGATGTAAGTTCGTTTCGAATTTTCTATTAAATCTGGATAGTTTTCAGAATATCTTCGAAATTATTGTATTTGCAAAAATATTCGAAACGATCCATGCAGAAATAGTTTGATGTGCGTCTTTAACAATTTCGCATCCTGATAAAGTTGCATTTCCTGATTATCCTTCCTAAAATATATATTTTTTATTGCTTATTCTTCAGAGTTCTTAATATTTACGACAGCAGAGGAGATGTACACTTTGACGATATGTATTTCAGTGGGTGCGGTAAGTTCAATAATTTTAACTTTCAATGTGTTTTCCTTATCGAGCCAGGGGTGAGCGCCGATCCGCTCAATAATCTGCCGATCAAAACGTTTAGGAAAATTCATCGATCACCGATACTAACATTTCTGATCGCGATCTCATTCAATGAATGCGACGGGAATTGAACCTATATCGGGCCAAACTAACATTTCTGATCGCGATCTCATTCAATGAATGCGACGGAAATTGAACCTATATCGGGCCAAATAGCATGGCCACTGGATGATTAAGCGCGAGAGGTCTGTTGGACGCATCGCCAGTACACGCTGCTTACGGCCTCCACCAACCATGTCCATGCGGAGTAAAAATAAGTGAAAATTTTTAGCCGAAACTTTTACTCCCGATTCGGAACGAGAGGTCGTGGTTCGTCATATCCTATAGCCGTATTCTCGGCTTCCCTCTCCCACACGATAAAGTGAATTTCTATTTGGCTTCGATAAGGGCTGAGTAAAACCGAAATATTTGGAATTCGAATCCGATTCGAATGCTTTTTTTTTTCGAATCGGATCGAATCAAGAATTCGATGTAAATAACGAAATTTCCATTTTTACTGTTTTAACTTGTGCTCATTGTGAAAATCAAGAAATTTATAGTTTATAGTGTATTTACAATTCACACTAAGAGCAACAATTTTCATATTTTAACGACGAAATTATAATCGATTTTGGTCAAATTTGACCAAAATCGATTGCATTTCGTCGTTGAAACTGAAAATCCTTGTTCACCTAACAAGTTTTTGTTCGTATGAACGATTCGCGATTGATTCGAATAAATTGTGCTTCGAATCGATTCGAATCCCCGAATCGAATTGCCCAGCCTAACCTTCGATATAATCAAGTATCGAATCCATTTCAAATCGGTGAAATCTCCGCCAATTGGAAGTTGAGCCCAATAGCTGACTACTGATAAACAACATAAAATTTATCACGTTATCTTATCAACTTATTTTAACAGATATGGACAAATACGACACATCAGACTAGTTCCTTCTAGCAAAGACAATTTTTAAATCAACCAACAGGAATAGTTCCTTATATTTTGCACAAAAACGTTCCAGAATTTTTAGTCAAAACCGGCGCAGTTCCAGCAACACTGTAACAAAAGTACAGTGAAATTACTGGTCATTTGCAGTAATTGCATATTTCCAAAGTTAAAAAACGACATGTTGATGAATTTTATGCCAATTATGGACTGTTGATGGATCGTACCTTCGCGGTGCGTTCCATCAACACAAGAAAGTCAATTTTGAATTTTTTCAATACCAGGTGAAATTACTGTCAAAGACCAGTGATTTTGTTGCATTTTTTTGATACGGTTTATAAGAGGAATTCGACATTAAATTCATATCTGAAACAACTTATGAAAAACTATTATTTTCATAGTAAAGTTTCTGGATTTTTAGTAGTTTTTCTCAATGTGCAGCACAATCATGATACACTGATTAGGAACAATGAGTTGTTACCAAATCAGATGATTCCGAAAACTGGTTTTTGATAGATTGGATTTAAGATTCATCGAACCGAATCAAATAATTTGGACATCCCTGCTTTCATTCCACTATGGATTTATCCCTGTCGAAACAAAATTGTTTCATCCAAGCATGAGCCACAGATGAACCGCGTCGGTTAGACGCGGTCCATCTGTGGCTCATGCTTGGACGAAGCAAAACTGCGAATTAAATCAGGCATCAGACATAGTTTATCCCAGGTCCATATTTGGTAAAGTGTCGATATGTTTTTTTACTTTGATATTTCCTTACTTTATTGCACTAAACTTTGTTCCATTTTTTTCTGCATTTATTATCGTATCATACATGGCAGAACATGTTTCACATCTAAAGAAAGCATTTTGAGATGGTTCGACTCGACGTTACTGCTCTGAGCTTGAATGCGCCCGAAGTAGGGGTCGGCAATTCGATTCGGTGATTCGATTATTCGAATCGATCGTGAATTGGTCATAGAAACAAAAAACTTGCTATTGAAGTGAAATTTATCATTTTTAACGACGAAACGCGATTGATTTGGTTCAAATTGGTTTAAACAAAATAAAATCATTAGGTGGGAACGAAAATGATTTTTGAACTTTAGTAAAATCAGACCGAGCACGTATTCTTGATACCTCAGCTTGTTTTATTCTTTCATTCATTATTTCTTCAATTTCTCATTTTATTTTTACTTTTAGTAACAGTTTGCCCACTTTCTTCATTGCAATATGAGTTCGCTGAGTTTTTAAAGGTTTCAGCGTATATCATAGCAAATTCCTCTAAATTCGCGAAATTCAATGGCTTTTTAAATGGTGAATTTATGATCTTTCTATTTAAGTAATATCATATATATATATAAATAAAAATGTAAATTCCTTGTCCCAAATCACGATCAGGTCAATTCGTCACACGCCATAATTATGGGTAAACTCAAAATGATATCTATTGATGTTAATGGATTTATGCACCATCTTATATATTGAGATATTGAAATATTCATTAAAACTCACAACCCTAATATATTGTGCGTTCCGTTTCTGAATGGGAGACCGCCTGACATAAACACTTATATCAAAAATCCAAACAAATTTCCCAAAATCAGGAACAAATTAGACGGGATATCAACTGGGGAAAGGTACATCTACAAATGGCTCTACTCAAAAACTAATTCAATACTCCGGAAAAAAGTTTATTTCTTATAGAATCGTGCAAAATGGGTTTATTTTTGGTGACCGGAGGAGGAAAATGGGATTTACAGAAGACGAATTTGGAAATATAAGAATATTAAACTGCAAATTTTGCAAACACAACCAGGACAGCACTCGGCACATATCCCTACACTGCCATCACATCGAACATCACAGAATTGAGAGAAATACTCAACAGCATCTGCAGCAACCAAATCTCAATTACTGAAAACCAAATTTTCTATAACAATTATGACGGGCCAAACCAGATTGCAGCAAGAGTTCGACTCGCTTATCCATGCCCACCACTCAACCCAGGTGCAATAACTTAGGCAGGCTAAGCCGAACAGGAAAAGATCATATATTTCCAGTAATTGCAACCCTGTCCGTCTATAAATGGCCGCTGTCTGGCATATATTCATCCCCAGGGGATTCGAACCTGCGTCGTGACGATCAGAGATGAATAGCTGGAAGCGTATTCCCAACGCTTTACCGACTGAGCCAACCGAGCACCCCGGTTAATCCGAAGTGATTTAGAGTCTTCAAATCTGTTCAAACCCCAAAACACCACATTTGCACAGCAAATTTTATATGACATAAAGTAAGTATTATATATACAACCTAACAGCAAAAAAATACAAGCTTGATCACTATTAAAACCGTAGGAGCAAAGTGGTCATGTTTAGCCGATTCCAAAATTTGTGCGTGAAAGTGTTCCGGACTGAAATCTGACTCCTGAAATCGTTGCATAGAATCCGATGCTGCATAGCGGTCATAATAGGAAACTATAGTATTGCATATACATGGAAATATATAGTTGTGGAAAAAAGTATGGATAACTGGCAACAGAAGGGTGTAGCAGTGCCTGGGCGGATCTTGCAAAACGTGATTGATGGAGCAATCCATGGGTGATGTCAAGATCCACCTGCGACCCATTCTTGGAAAAAACATTTGTAGACACAAAGCATTTTTTACCAGTAGCCAAAGTGAAAGTCAGGTTGAGTGGTATCCACCCTGGGCAGTGCAATATATAAGTTAACACGATGGCCTAATGGTTAAACATGTTGGCATAGCAGGTTGAAGATCTCGGGTTCGAGTCCCGGCGAGTCCGGCTCACTTATCCATGCCCACCACTCAACCCAGGGTGTAATAACTTGGGTAGGCTAAGCCCAACATGGAAAAATTATATCTTTCCAGCAATTCTAACCCTGTCTGTCTATAATTGGCCGATAGTACAGGGCGGGTGATCCACTCCAAGAAGTGGTTTTAAAAAAAGTGGCGCATAATCAACAAAAATATCTCGACATTAATTTTCAGTAAACTGTACAAAAGTAAACAAACTCCGTAGTACATTGGTGGCAGAAACGAAAAGTTCAGACCCTCCCCCCCAAAGGCCAAATCAAATATTAGACGGTTGAAGACCCTAAATCAGCGAAAACAAAAAACGCTAGATTTTTTTCAGTGTTTTACAACCAAATTATATCATTCAAATATGATTTTCAGCCAAAATTTTGCTGTGTTTGACGCTAAATTTTTTCATGCCTTCGGCACGTATTGTGGTTATTAGTATGAAATTGTCAATCCATCTTTTTTCGAAATCAGGTTTTTGTCAAGCATGAGCCACAGATGGACCGCACCTCACCGGTGCGATCCATCTGTGACTCATGCTTTACAAAACTTGCCCAGACAAAATATTTATCAACATGGAAGTAAACGTGGGAGTTGGGTGAATGAAGTTGCGTGGTATCTGCCCTGGGCTGTAGTAATACTAGCAGCGACTCATACTTGCCAAGCATGTGTACGCAAAAGTTGTGGGCGCGATCGCCTAGTGGTTAAACATGTTGGTATTGCAGGTTGAGGATCTTGGGTTCGAGTCCAGCTCGTTACCCACACCTCAACCCAGGGTGTAATAACTCTGGTAGGCTAAGCCAAACAGGAAAAGATCATATCTTTCCAGCAATTGTAACCCTGTCCGTCTATAAGTGGACAAGGTGATCCACTCTAAGAAGTGGCTATAAAAAAAAGTTCGAAATCAGAGACAAAATTTGCCTCGTCGATACATACTTGACAAATCACATCATAGTAAAATAAAAGTGAAATCGGATGTTTCGAGTTGAGTGGTATCTGCCCTGGGCAAGGTGATATAAGCAGTGCAATAGATACGAAGCACATACCCACAGAAATATACTTTAATAACAAAGATAAACAAAAGTAAATAGAAGTTTAAATCAGAGACGAATTTCTTCGGTCAGGTTATTCTCAGATCCAACGGTGTTATTCGGGTCGTCGGTATCAACTAATGCTCTCGGTCTCTGAGTTCCCTGACTATATATCTGGAAACAGAAAATAACTTGTGAAAATTTGCTTTTTAATAGGAAGTTCACGATTTTGTCCATAAAATCAATAAATATGAGAGGTTTTTGCTTGAAAAACGATAAAAACAGAAGTCAGCGAACATCTGATAGGATTTAATTTTTATGCTGCGGGAGGAAAATTTGGGAATGTGACTTAAACCGTCTCTGAATCAGGGGCTTAACCTATTTTTCATTTTTTCTGTGCACAGACCTGCTTGGAGGATGTTGAAGCAGTGCCTATGTGAACCACTGTGTGTCGGCAAGGCGTCTAGCAGACCTCTCACATAATCATCATACTTCACAGGATCCGGGTGCCCAGTTAGCTCAATCGGTTGGGAATATGCTTCGAGCTACGCATCTCTGATCGCAATAACGCAAGTTCGAATCCTGTGAGGGATGATGATTATATGCGAGAGTTCTGCCGGATGCCTCGCCGGTGCACGAAAGTGCCGTTCACAGCTTCCTCCACCAACCAGGTCCATGCACAGGAATAAGGAAAAATACAATAATCAAAAACCTTCACCTCGATTCGAAACTGGTATCTGCATGAGAGGTCGTGGTTCGCCATATGGTTAAGCTGTATTCTCGGCTTTCCTCTCCCGCAGGATGAAAATAAAAACCTATCCTATGCGAACTTATATCAGAACGATCAGTGATGCGTAGCTTCAACATATCCTCCGATGCGTTACCGATTGAGCTAATCGGACACTCTACTGTTAATGCGTCTTGAGCAACACGTTCCACCCACAGTCATCAAGAAGTTCAATTCCATGTTCTTATTTCAATGTCAATTTCAAATTATTGTCAAAGAACGGCGATTTCATTGCATTTTGGGACATATGTAAGACTGACCTTCACAGAGAAAACTATGATCGCAATCAACAACAAAGCGCTCAAAACAACTAAAGCCAACACCATCGGACTTAAACCAACTTGAGAAGATGACTTGCCGTCAGAATTAGAGTCTGAATCATCGGATCCACTTCGACCTTTTAGAAGAATCTGCGTTTGTGGCATGTCTGGAGCTTGCTCTGAAAATAAGAGGATGAAGCGTTATTAAACTGTGACTTAATTCAGGATTAAAGAGAGACTTTTTCCCACTCATCATAGTGAGTCACCAAACTCATATATAGGATAGGATTTCATTTTCATCCTGTGGGAGAGGAAAGCCGAGAATACAGCTTAACCATATGGCGAACCACGACCTCTCATGCAGATACCAGTTCCGAATCAGGCTGAAATATTTCGGTTTATCATATTTCTCACATGTTATTGCGCATTGTTCCGACCAAAAATTTGATATTGCCAAGCCCAAGACACTGATCGACCACACCATAGTGACGCAATCTATCAGTGACCCACACTTATCAAAAGATTTTGGTCAAATTTTTCTCTTAATCATATGGCGAACCACGGCCTCTCGTCAAGATACCAGTTCCCAATCGGGGTGAAATTTTTTGGTTGATATAGTAAAGCATGATAGACCACACCATAGTGACGCAATCCATCTGTGACCCACACTTATCAAAAGATTTTGGTCAAATTTTTCTCTTAATCATATGGCGAACCACGGCCTCTCGTCAAGATACCAGTTCCCAATCGGGGTGAAATTTTTTGGTTGATATAGTCAAGCATGATAGACCACACCATAGTGACGCAATCCATCAGTGACCCACACTTATCAAAAGATTTTGGTCAAATTTTTCTCTTAATCATATGGCGAACCACGGCCTCTCGTCAAGATACCAGTTCCCAATCGGGGTGAAATTTTTTGGTTGATATAGTCAAGCATGATAGACCACACCATAGTGACGCAATCCATCAGTGACCCACACTTATCAAAAGATTTTGGTCAAATTTTTCTCTTAATCATATGGCGAACCACGGCCTCTCGTCAAGATACCAGTTCCCAATCGAGGTGAAATTTTTGTTTGATATAGTCAAGCATGATAGACCACACCATAGTGACGCAATCCATCAGTGACCCACACTTATCAAAATTTGGTCAAATTTTTCTCACCAGTGGTTTGAGTTGGAATTCACAAGGATACACGAATGAGATAATATCAAGCTAATATACAAAAATATCATGTTCTCATTCTGTGGAATGAGAACATAATATTTTTGCATATTTTTTTCACTAGTGGTTTGAGTGAAAGGCATTGATTAAGCAGCCGGACTACAACCTGAGTCCCATCACCTATGATCAATGCAAGGTAATCAACACTACGCTATCGGACTCAAAACGTTGAGTTAATTGCTCGACCCAAATTAATTTTTGCACTTGATTTTTTAACTTGACTTGCAGATGGAACTTAAAACGCAGATGCAACAGACTTTCCAAGAATTTGGCTCGGAATTGAAATTTGCTATTGCCAAGGCCAGAAGATGTGCGCAAAAGAAAGCACCTAACAGCCATTTAAATAGCAAAGGTCGCTACAAATGTAGTATCGGTAACAGAAACTGCACTCTGAGCAGAAAACATTGCACAGTACCGATAAATTAAAGTACAGTGAGTGGTATTTGCCCTGGACAACAGTAACACCATCTACCAGTCTTTTGTTTCCTTTTAGTCGCTTTACTATGTTGGTGCAAATTTCAAAGTCATCACCTAAAGCGTGCTTGGCATAGCATGAAAGCATTAGCTGTTCCTTTCAGTGATTACTGCAAACCTTACTGAAAATAAATTTGAATAAAACAAAATTCACCTTGGCATTCACCATCGACCAAAACCATTAGCTCCTGGCATTGACATTCATAACTTCCTTCTGTATTGACGCAGGTTTGATAAACTCCAGTGCATTTGCTCGAGTCCAGTGAACATTCGTTGATATCTGGATAAAGGGTGAGATTAGTTAAGACTGCATGTGCACCTTCCGGCTTTTTTATTTTTATTACAGCCACTTCTTAGAGTGGATCATCCTGTCCAAGGCCTTGTAATAGAGGCCACTTATAGACAGACAGGGTTACATTTACTAAAAAGGTATGATCTTTTTCTGTTCGGCCTAGCCTACCCAAGTTATTACACCCTGGGTTAAGTGGTGGGCATGAATAAGCGAGCCGGACTCGCCGGAACCAATATTACATCTTACTGAAAATCTGCCGAAGAAAACAAATGATACAAAAACCATAATGAAAAAACATGTCAAATTGCTGTCACAGCTTCACTCACTCCGCAAAACAAATTTCAAATGTTTTGAAGTGTTAAAAAGCACTTTTTGCAGAGGGAGGGGGAATGAAATTCAACTCATTTGAATAATAACTGGAGGAGATCCCCCTAGATGAAATGGGAAAATATTTTCAATTTTTGCCGTTTCAACAAAAATACATCATTTTAAGAATTGCGAATTCCTTTATGTGTATTTCGATTGACTGTTATTATTGGCCGCTTTTGTGATCTGTCGATATATCTGTAAACAGCATATTTAGGCCGATATATTGGTCCGATTTGTTCCGTGTAAGCTACAACCTCTGCCCTCTGAAACGTACCACCTAATGGCCACTCACATTGAAAGAGTACCAACAACTACACTCCCAATTAAAAAGGCATCCCAAAAGAGACTATAAGACTATAATAAAGTGCAGTGAATGGTATCTGCCCTGGGTAATAGCAGAACCATCAACCACTTTTTATTTTTTTTAGTCACATTTTTATACACAATTATAAAGCCCAATTCTACATTCTCTCTGAGCAAGGTCAGAAGCAATGCCTAAAAGGAAACAACTAACGGCCACTTAATAGCGAAGCGCCACGGAAAGATATGTACCAGCAACTGCACTTTAAGCAAAAACATCCAAAAAGAACTGGACGGTATATCGATACGGTAAAGTGCAATGTGTGCTATTTGCCCTAGGCAATGGTAAAACCATCTACCATTTCTTTGTTTCTTCTAGTCGCCTCTTATAACACGCAGGTAATGAGTTATGACTATTCTGAAGTCTGTTCCTACACGACCAATAAAAGGCTTAAGCTCGTCAAGATCAAGCATAAACCAAGGAAATACGCGAGCCAGGATTTCCCAGCAACAAAGCACATTTTACATGTTTAGCCAGAATTCCTCAGATACAACTACACCAACCTGTACAAATTCCATCCTTCATTTCAAATCCGTCCGCACACCGACATTCAAAACCTCCGTCAGTGTTAACGCAGACTTGATTCTGAACATCATTGCAATCGTGGAATTGGCTTTTGCATTCATTGATATCTAGAACAAGAGAAATGTTCAGCTTGTTGAGAGATATTTTTTAGTGACAATGGCGTATTGATAGGTTCAAAGCCCTTTGACTGTATATTTATTTTAAAAAAAGCAATATGAATAAAATAAAAAAATTTCCGTCAAGAATTTTGATGTTCACTTGCTCTGGTGTTTATTATATGCAAAACATTTTCTTAAATGTTTGTGGGCTCGATGGCCTAGTGGTTTAACATGTTGGCATTGCAGGTTGAAGATCTCGAGTTCTGAGTCCCGGCGAGTCCGGCTCACTTATCCATGCCCACCACTCAATCCAGGGTGTAATAACTTGGGGTATAAGTGGCCGCTGTTACAGGGCCTTGGACAGGATGATCCACTCTGAGAAGTGGCGGAAAAAAATAAATAAATATCAATCACTAGACAGGCGCATAGCGATCTATTCCAACCCATAAAGCCACCGTAACTCCAAAGCATTGATCCATTTTAAAACTAGACACCAAACCCATCCTACCTTTACATTCTCCGTCTTTCATCTCAAATCCAACATCACAATCACAGATAAAACTCCCATCAATGTTCATACAATGTTGGTGTTCACCGTTGCATGTATGATATCCAAGTAAGCATTCGTTTATATCTGTAAGTTAATACAAGATTGCATATATATTCCATGGAGCTATAATATATACCATTTTATTTGTGGGCGCGATGGCCTAGTGGTTAAACATGTTGGCATCGCAGATTGAATATCTCAAGTTTGAGTCCTGGCGAATCTTGGTCATTAATCCATGCCCACCACTCAACCCTGGGTGTGATGGTGGGCTAAGCCGAACAGGAAAAGATCATATCTTTCCAGCAATTCTAATTTCTAACCCTGTCTGTCTACAAGTGGCTTCTGGTGCAGGGCCTTGGTCAGAGCTATCCACTCCGACAAGTGACTATTAAAAAAAATTAAATGTCTCAGATCAGTAACACAACAATGAGGCCTTGGGATCACTTAAATAGTCCTAACTTTCCGATTTACCAAGGATTACCTTTTTATTCAACACTGATCATAGCAAAGTAGGAAGTGACTTCACAGATCGAGGATAAGGTTTTGGATTATCGTATTTCTCATCCGCATGAACCTGGTTGGTGGAGGAAGCCATAAGCAGCGCTTACGTGAACCACCGTGCACCGGCGAGGCGTCCAGCATACTCTCGCATATGATCATCATCCCCCACAGAATTCGAACCTGCGTCATGAAGATCAGAGATGCGTAGCTCGAAGCGTATTCCCAACGCTTTACCGATTGAGCTAACCGGGCACTCCAATCATAATTTCCTTTTTTTTCTGGGAATGGACCTGTTTGTTGTTCATTGGTTGATTCGTCACAGCACTGCTTCTGGATTCGCTTTAAACAAATTTTAAATAAAAAACGTTGATTCAGATACTGGTACCTACCAACACATGTCTGTCCATCCCCACTGTATCCTTTTTCGCAGACGCATTGATGTGATCCGAAAGTATCGATACATTGCCCATGTTCTGAATCGCAGTTATGAGTTCCTGTATTGCACTCGTGGACATCTGAGAAAATGGTGATATGGAATATAGATATGTAGGGACCAGGTTGGCAGAATCGTGGTTTTCTTCAGGTGTCTGAAATATTCATGTCATTTTCTTCAGGCGTAAAAAAAACTTCAAAACCATCAACACTGCTATTTCATAGCGGTATTGATGATTTTGAACCTTTTTTACAGTTCGGTTGCTACCAGACACTGGAGAAGATACATTTAAATCTTCTAGCCATAAATATATCATAAAATATTTGCAAATAAGGCAAAATTATTACTGGTACCAATACAAGAATTTTATTTTTATTGGAATTCACTTTAAGCAAGGCCGGAAGCAGCTCCCAAAGGGAACTCACCAACGGCCACTCAATAGCAAAGAGATACTAAAACATGAGATACTAACACACCAGCAACTGCACTCTAAACGGAAAACATCCGAAACAGAACTGAACCACCATGGCAAAGTGCAGTGAGTGATATCTGCCCTGGGCGATGGTAAAATCATCTTCCACTTTTTTAATTTTAATTACAATACACAACTATTTGGATAAGGACATCTACTTTTAATATGTGGTGGGGGCTTCAGACTGCACAAAAGCTTATAGTTAGGGCTGGGCAAAACCGAATCATTTAGAATTCGAATCTGATTCAAATAATTTGTTCAAATCGGATTTAACCACTAATTTTATATAAATACCAAAAATCCCATTTTTACTATTATAACTTGTCTTATTGTGAAATTGAAGAAATCTATAGTTTATAGTATATTTCAATTCAAGAGAAACAATGTACATAATTTAACGAAGAAATAAAATTGATTTTGGTCAAATTTGATTTAAAAATGAAACTCATAGTTCATTTAACAAGTTTTTGTTTCTATGAATGATTCACGATTGATTCGAATAAATCTTGCTTCAGATCGATTCGAATCACAGAATCGAATTTCCCAGCCCAACTAATAGTCCATACACCACATTGGAAAGTCGTATTGCCAGCTTTCCTCTCCGTGCCAAAAAAATCTATCCTGCTAATAAAAGACACACTCACCAACATCACAAGTGACCCCGGTAAACCCAGCTTTGCAATCGCAAGTGAAAGAGTTGACGTTGTCAATGCATTGTCCATCGTTCTTACACGGGTTCGATAAACATTCATTGATTTCTGTGATGAAAAACAAAGTTTTGTTGAATACAAGAAGAGAGCAAAGCAAAAAGAGAACAATACTATACTGTACTAGGGATAGGATTTCATTTTTATCCTGCGGGAGAGAAAAGCTGAGAATACAGTTTAATCATATGGCGAACCGCGACCTCTCGTGCAGATACCAGTTCCGAATCGGGGTGAAGGTTTTTGGATTATCGCATTTTTTTTCACCTGGTAGGTGGAGGAAATCGTAAACAGCTAATCACCAGCCCTCACATTATTCGAACCTGCGTTATGATGATCAGAGATGCATAGCTCGAACCGCATTCCCAACGTTTTACCGATTGAGCTAACCGGCCACTAATGCCTACTTTAACGGGGTGTAGCTAAGCAGAGGATTCAATTAGTAAGACCACAAACACTGGCGATGGAATCGAAGGAACATGCTTCTCCAAAGATTTTGGAATTTTAACAAAAACATCTTTGAATTAAGCAAGATTTTTGCTCATCACGTATTATATAGTCTTAACGAGAGAATGATGTGTTTTTTCAAATGGCCAAACTTTTTTTCTCAAGCCTTCGGTGTGCAAGTTTTTTTCATTTATAATTCAACTTTTATTTTTTACGTCCCCTCTAAGATTTAACGCCTTCTGCAGCTACAGACTAATGCAATAATCCAATACAATGGATACAACTTCAAATGGCAAGACATAAATCATCAAATATATCCCATTAGCTAAATTTTCCTCTGATGGAAAGCATTTTATGGGCGTCTGAGTAGCAGAGTAGGGGAAATTCTGTCACTCTCATGCGGTGCCTTGTCAAAGAAGGTTTGAATTGAATACCAAATACAGCGACCACTTCGAATTATTATCTTAATTCGTTTGCACCCAGTTTTTACTTTATAAAAGTTAGCTCAAAACAAGGCAACTAAGGACCACTTAACGACAAAAAGCTTTTTTTTTATTTATAGCCGCTTCTTGGAGCGGATAACCCTGTACTAGCGGCCACTTATAGACGTACAGGGTTACAATTTCTGGAAAGATATGATCTTTTCTTGTTAGCCTACCCAAGTTATTACACCCTGGGTTGAGTGGTGGGAATGGATATGCAAGCCGGAGTCGCTGAAACCCGAACCGCTCACTATTACAAGATTTAGTTCTAGCAACTGCACTCTAAGTGAAATACATTCCAAACGAAGCTGAACTGCTATGGCAAAGTGCAATGATTGGTATCTGCCCTGGGTAATTGTGAAACCATTTACTACTTCTTGCAGATATAAAAAGCGGTGAGTGGCTCCATACACTGCTAGTAACCGTACCTGTACAAAACCATCCATCACCAGTATATCCATCTCTACATTGACATTCATAACTTCCAATGTTATTGGTGCAGGATGCATGGCTATCACAGTTGAGGAATGAACGAGGTAATATTGTATCGAGGAGAGAAACATCAACTGAAAAAAGTGAAAAAATTCCGCATCAAAGGCACAAGATAATTTAGCAAATTTTAAAGTTAAAAAGTGGTAGGTGGTTTTTACCATTGCCCAGGGAAGATACCATTCACTGCATTTTGCCCCAACGGTTCAGTTCCAATTAGGATGTTTTCGACTTAGAGTGAAGTTGCTGGTACAATGTCTCAAGAGTGGATGTGGTCGGTTCCGTTAAAACACTGCTTCTAGCCTTCCTCAGCATGAATTCCAACAAAAAAATAAGTATATTTTTGGTAGAATGGTGTCCACCTCTTCCAAAATCTTGGAAGGGGTGTGCATGCATAGAACGATCCTGTTCGGAATATTTCATTCAAAATGATCAAAATAAAAGTATCCAAAAGTGTCTGCATTATTTTCAATGATCGGAAAACAACGACTGTATCAGATTAGTACGTCGACAGACAGTATTCGCTGACAAAACTTCCGTGGTTACATGCTGGATACAAGAGAATCCACTTTACTTAGAAAATATAAATAGTTGAGAGTTTAATACAATTCCACCAAAGAAACTGGCATAAAAGCTTGGGACAGTTAAAAAATCAATTTTCCAGTTTCTTCAGATTTCATTACATTTCGTCCCCTTTCCATAGGCTAGTGGGGAGGAGGTCCCCCTTTATTCCCCTTACTATGCCTGATTAACACGTACATTGTCCACTTCCACTCCCACTATAATCTGTTGGTTCCGAAGATCCAGATTCTTTCATGCGTTCACATTCATCAACATCTGTAAAACGATTACAATAGTTTGGGAATATATATATATATATATAAGCTGTATTGTTGATCATGATTTTGCTGCATAATATTTTACTAAAACATTCCACACCATTGCCTGTATACCCAGGTTTGTATTAATACAATATCTCACCAACACATTCCACACCATTGCCCGTATACCCCGGTTTGTATTAATACAATATCTTACCAACACATTCCACACCATTGCCCGTATACCCCGGTTTGTATTAATACAATATCTCACCAACACATTCCACATCATTGCCTGTAAACCATACAATATTACCAACACACCATTGCCTGTAAACCCAGGTTTGTATTAATACAATATCTTACCAACACATTCCACACCATTGCCTGTATACCCAGGTTTGTATTAATACAATATCTCACCAACACATTCCAAACCATTGCCTGTATACCCAGGTTTGTATTAATACAATATCTTACCAACACAACACCATTGCCTGTATACCCAGGTTTGTATTAATACAATATCTCACCAACACATATCCCAGGTTTTGTATTACACATCTTACCCACACCATCATTGCCTGTTTGTATTAATACAATATCTCACCACCAACACATTCCCACCATTGCCTGTATACCCAGGATTGTATTAATACTATATCTTACCAACACATTCCACACCATTGCCTGTATACCCAGGTTTGTATTAATACAATATCTTACCAACACACCATTCCACACCAGGTTTGCCTGTACAACCCAGGTTTGTATTAATTACAATATCTTACCAACACATTCCACACCATTGCCTGTATACCCAGGTTTGTATTAATACAATATCTCACCAACACATTCCACACCATTGCCTGTATACCCAGGTTTGTATTAATACAATATCTCACCAACACATTCCACACCATTGCCTGTATACCCAGGTTTGTATTAATACAATATCTCACCAACACATTCCACATCATTGCCTGTAAACCCAGGTTTGTATTAATACAATATCTCACCAACACATTCCACACCATTGCCTGTATACCCAGGTTTGTATTAATACAATATCTCACCAACACATTCCACACCATTGCCTGTAAACCCAGGTTTGTATTAATACAATATCTCACCAACACATTCCACACCATTGCCTGTAAACCCAGGTTTGTATTAATACAATATCTCACCAACACATTCCACACCATTGCCTGTATACCCAGGTTTGTATTAATACAATATCTTACCAACACATTCCACACCATTGCCTGTATACCCAGGTTTGTATTAATACAATATCTCACCAACACATTCCACACCATTGCCTGTATACCCAGGTTTGTATTAATACAATATCTCACCAACACATTCCACATCATTGCCTGTATACCCAGGTTTGTATTAATACAATATCTTACCAACACATTCCACACATTTGCCTGTATACCCAGGTTTGTATTAATACAATATCTTACCAACACATTCCACACATCATTGCCTGTATACCAGGTTTGTATTAATACAATATCTCACCAACACATTCCAAACCATTGCCTGTATACCCAGGTTTGTATTAATACAATATCTCACCAACACATTCCACATCATTGCCTGTATACCCAGGTTTGTATTAATACAATATCTCACCAACACATTCCAAACCATTGCCTGTATACCCAGGTTTGTATTAATACAATATCTTACCAACACATTCCACATCATTGCCTGTATACCCAGGTTTGTATTAATACAATATCTCACCAACACATTCCACATCATTGCCTGTATACCCAGGTTTGTATTAATACAATATCTCACCAACACATTCCACATCATTGCCTGTATACCCAGGTTTGTATTAATACAATATCTCACCAACACATTCCACACCATTGCCTGTATACCCAGGTTTGTATTAATACAATATCTCACCAACACATTCCACACCATTGCCTGTATACCCAGGTTTGTATTAATACAATATCTCACCAACACATTCCAAACCATTGCCTGTATACCCAGGTTTGTATTAATACAATATCTTACCAACACATTCCATACCATTGCCTGTATACCCAGGTTTGTATTAATACAATATCTCACCAACACATTCCACATCATTGCCTGTATACCCAGGTTTGTATTAATATACAATATCTACCAACACATTCCACACCATTGCCTGTATAAACCCAGGTTTGTATTAATACAATATCTCACCAACACATTCCACACCATTGCCTGTAAACCCAGGTTTGTATTAATACAATATCTCACCAACACATTCCACACCATTGCATTGCCTGTAAACCCAGGTTTGTATTAATACAATATCTCACCAACACATTCCACACCATTGCCTGTAAACCCAGGTTTGTATTAATACAATATCTCACCAACACATTCCACACCATTGCTGTAAACCCAGGTTTGTATTAATACAATATCTCACCAACACATTCCACACCATTGCCTGTAAACCCAGGTTTGTATTAATACAATATCTCACCAACACACATTCCACATCATTGCCTGTAAAACCCAGGTTTGTATTAATACAATATCTCACCAACACATTCCACACCATTGCCTGTAAACCCAGGTTTGTATTAATACAATATCTCACCAACACATTCCACACCATTGCCTGTAAACCCAGGTTTGTATTAATACAATATCTCACCAACACATTCCACACATCATTGCCTGTATACCCAGGTTTGTATTAATACAATATCTCACCAACACATTCCACACCATTGCCTGTATACCCAGGTTTGTATTAATACAATATCTCACCAACACATTCCACACCATTGCCTGTAAACCCAGGTTTGTATTAATACAATATCTCACCAACACATTCCACACCATTGCCTGTATACCCAGGTTTGTATTAATACAATATCTCACCAACACATTCCAACCATTGCTGTACACATCTTCCAACACATTCCACATTGCCTGTATACCCAGGTTTGTATTAATACAATATCTCACCAACACATTCCACATCATTGCCTGTATACCCAGGTTTGTATTAATACAATATCTCACCAACACATTTCCACATCATTGCCTGTATACCCCCAGGTTTGTATTAATACAATATCTCACCAACACATTCCACACCATTGCCTGTATACCCAGGTTTGTATTAATACAATATCTCACCAACACATTCCACACCATTGCCTGTATACCCAGGTTTGTATTATACAAATCACCAACACATTCCACACCATTGCCTGTATACCCAGGTTTGTATTAATACAATATCTCACCAACACATTCCACACCATTGCCTGTATACCCAGGTTTGTATTAATACAATATCTCACCAACACATTCCACACCATTGCCTGTATACCCAGGTTTGTATTAATACAATATCTCACCAACACATTCCACACCATTGCCTGTATACCCAGGTTTGTATTAATACAATATCTCACCACCAACAACACATCCAAACCATTGCCTGTATACCCAGGTTTGTATTAATACAATATCTCACCAACACATTCCACACCATTGCCTGTATACCCAGGTTTGTATTAATACAATATCTCACCAACACATTCCACACCATTGCCTGTATACCCAGGTTTGTATTAATACAATATCTCACCAACACATTCCACACCATTGCCTGTATACCCAGGTTTGTATTAATACAATATCTCACCAACACATTCCACACCATTGCCTGTATACCCAGGTTTGTATTAATACAATATCTCACCAACACATTCCACACCATTGCCTGTATACCCAGGTTTGTATTAATACAATATCTCACCAACACATTCCACATCATTGCCTGTATACCCAGGTTTGTATTAATACAATATCTCACCAACACATTCCACATCATTGCCTGTATACCCAGGTTTGTATTAATACAATATATAAATCTCACACACATTCCACATCATTGCCTGTATACCCAGGTTTGTATTAATACAATATCTCACCAACACATTCCACACCATTGCCTGTATACCCAGGTTTGTATTAATACAATATCTCACCAACACATTCCAAACCATTGCCTGTATACCCAGGTTTGTATTAAATACAATACATTCTCACCCAACACATTACAATATCTCCACACCATTGCCTGTATACCCAGGTTTGTATTAATACAATATCTTACCAACACATTCCATACCATTGCCTGTATACCCAGGTTTGTATTAATACAATATCTCACCAACACATTCCACATCATTGCCTGTAAACCCAGGTTTGTATTAATACAATATCTTACCAACACATTCCACACCATTGCCTGTATACCCAGGTTTGTATTAATACAATATCTCACCAACACATTCCACATCATTGCCACCCAGGTTTGTATTAATACAATATCTCACCAACACATTCCACACCATTGCCTGTATACCCAGGTTTGTATTAATACAATATCTCACCTGTAAACCCACATATTCCCAACACATCATTGCCTGTATACCCAGGTTTGTATTAATACAAATCTCACCAACACATTCCACATCATTGCCTGTAAACCCAGGTTTGTATTAATATACAATATCTCACCAACACATTCCACACCATTGCCTGTATACCCAGGTTTGTATTTAATACATATCTCACCAACACATTCCACACCATTGCCTGTAACCCAGGTTTGTATTTACAATATCTTACCAACACATTCCCATTGCCTGTATACCCAGGTTTGTATTAATACAATATCTCACCAACACATTCCACACCATTGCCTGTATACCCAGGTTTGTATTAATTAATACAATATCTCACCAACACATTCCACACCATTGCCTGTATACCCAGGTTTGTATTACAATACAATATCTCACCAACACATTCCACACCATTGCCTGTATACCCAGGTTTGTATTAATACAATATCTTACCAACACATTCCACACCATTGCCTGTATACCCAGGTTTGTATTAATACAATATCTCACCAACACATTCCACACCATTGCCTGTATACCCAGGTTTGTATTAATACAATATCTCACCAACACATTCCACACCATTGCCTGTATACCCAGGTTTGTATTAAATACAATATCACACAACACACATTCCACACCATTGCCTGTATACCCAGGTTTGTATTAATACAATATCTCACCAACACATTCCACATCATTGCCTGTATACCCAGGTTTGTATTAATACAATATCTCACCAACACATTCCACATCATTGCCTGTATACCCAGGTTTGTATTAATACAATATCTCACCAACACATTCCACATCATTGCCTGTATACCAGGTTTGTATTAATACATATCCACCAACACATTCCACACCATTGCCTGTATACCCAGGTTTGTATTAATACAATATCTCACACCAACACATTCCACACCATTGCCTGTATACCCAGGTTTGTATTAATACAACAATATCTCACCAACACATTCCACACATACCATTGTATTAATACCTCACCAACACATTCCACCCATTGCCTGTATACCCAGGTTTGTATTAATACAATATCTCACCAACACATTCCACATCATTGCCTGTATAGCCAGGTTTGTATTAATACAATATCTCACCAACACATTCCACACCATTGCCTGTATACCCAGGTTTGTATTAATACAATATCTCACCAACACATTCCAAAACATTGCTGTATACCCTGTAATACCCAGGTTTACATATCTCATCAACACATTCCACATCATTGCCTGTATACCCAGGTTTGTATTAATACAATATCTCACCAACACATTCCACATCATTGCCTGTAAACCCAGTTTGTGTATTAATACAATATCTTACCAACACATTCCACACCATTGCCTGTATACCCAGGTTTGTATTAATACAATATCTCACCAACACATTCCACATCATTGCCTGTAAACCCAGGTTTGTATTAATACAATATCTTACCAACACATTCCACACCATTGCCTGTATACCCAGGTTTGTATTAATACAATATCTCACCAACACATTCCACATCATTGCCTGTAAACCCAGGTTTGTATTAATACAATATCTCACCAACACATTCCACACCATTGCCTGTATACCCAGGTTTGTATTAATACAATATCTCACCAACACATTCCACATCATTGCCTGTAAACCCAGGTTTGTATTAATACAATATCTTACCAACACATTCCACACCATTGCCTGTATACCCAGGTTTGTATTAATACAATATCTCACCAACACATTCCACACCATTGCCTGTATACCCAGGTTTGTATTAATACAATATCTCACCAACACATTCCACACCATTGCCTGTAAACCCTTGTATTAATACAATATCTTACCAACACATTCCACACCATTGCCTGTATACCCCAGGTTTGTATTAATACAATATCTCACCAACACATTCCACATCATTGCCTGTATACCCAGGTTTGTATTAATACAATATCTTACCAACACACATTCCACACCATTGCCTGTATACCCAGGTTTGTATTATTACAAATACAACACATTCCTCATCATTGCTGTAAACCCATTATTAATACAATTCTTACCAACACATTCCACACCATTGCCTGTATACCCAGGTTTGTATTAATACAATATCTCACCAACACATTCCACATCATTGCCTGTATACCAGGTTTGTATTAATACAATATCTCACCAACACATTCCACCATTGCCTGTATACCCAGGTTTGTATTAATACAATATCTTACCAACACATTCCACATCATTGCCTGTATACCCAGGTTTGTATTAATACAATATCTCACCAACACATTCCACATCATTGCCTGTATACCCAGGTTTGTATTAATACAATATCTTACCAACACATTCACATTCCACATGTATTAATACATTACCCTGTATACCCAGGTTTGTATTAATACAATATCTTACCAACACATTCCACATCATTGCCTGTATACCCAGGTTTGTATTAATACAATATCTTACCAACACATTCCACATCATTGCCTGTATACCCAGGTTTGTATTAATACAATATCTCACCAACACATTCCACATCATTGCCTGTATACCCAGGTTTGTATTAATACAATATCTCACCAACACATTCCACACCATTGCCTGTATACCCAGGTTTGTATTAATACAATATCTCACCAACACATTCCACACCATTGCCTGTATACCCAGGTTTGTATTAATACAATATCTCACCAACACATTCCACACCATTGCCTGTATACCCAGGTTTGCATCTGCAAACATAACCTCCATAAGTGTTACTGCACGTCGCATCCGAATGACAGACAGAAGAGTGTGATGTGATCGATGATCCTGAACCTGAAATTAGGAATTGGAGTGAATAGTTGAGACGACCAAAATCAAATATCCTCCGATGACTAAATCGAACATTAAAATGATATGCTATTGGTCTGGGGGACGTGGACTAACTACTTATCCTTCCTCTGTGCCTTTGTGTTTGTGGATCCGTATGCAGTACATGCAAGGATACAGTAGCAAGGGTAATTACGAGTAACTAGAGAGGTTCAAAGTCTTGCTTCACACTCACAAAAATTTATTTCTGTAGCGTTTCGTCTGACCAAAGTCAGACTTCTTCAGACAAGCATTTTTAAACATGTCATCCTAGTTTATCATAAGAATATCATTTCAATTTATTTCTGCATTTTTTAAAATGCTTGTTTTAAGAAGTCTGACTTCGGTCAGACGAAACATTACCGAAATAAATTTTATAAAAACCAACAAAATAAATATTTTTTTTTAAAATGCTTGTCTGAAGAAGTCTGACTTTGGTCAGACGAAACGCTACAGAAGTAAATTCAAATGATGTTCTTTTGATAAACTAGGAAGACATGTTTTCAAACATATTGTTAAACAATCAAAATTTGAATTAATTTTTTTATTATACAATTTTGATTCTGTTGATTTGGAATTGCCAAAAAATCAAATTGAATAACAAATCAAGTCCATATTTCAGACAACCCCAGTTAAAAGCTGTAATTATTATCTGGTTCAAGCTGTTGGTTAGCAGGTAATACTAGAACATAATCAGAAATTCAATTTCCAAGCATGAAAGATAAGATAAGATCTTTTCTTGTTTGGCTTCGCCTACCTAAGTAATTACACCCTGGGTTGAGTGGTGGGCATGGATAAGCGAGACAGACTCGCCGGGACTCGAACCCGAGATTTTCAACCTGCGATGCCAACATGTTTAACCACTAGGCCATCGCCCATTGAATATATGAATATCAAAGGGCATAGATCAATTTCCAACCCAAATTACCTCCACTGAAATATGCCGAACCATCTTCTTCACCTAGTGAGCATTCGTCAATATCTGAGGTGAAAAAAGAAGAACAAAATAAATGTTTTAGTGAAAAAATCGCTTCATAAATCGATAAATTCAGGGAACCTGAAGACCACCACTGCGCTATATTATGTGGCATTTTTCTATGCTAAATTATTTAATTTGAAATATTTAAAAACAAAATAAACTGAAATTAAACAAGTTTCATATGGTCTGGCTATTTAGATAAGGGATCTCCTAAATATTGGTATATCTGGTACCAAATTTTGCCAGGGTGTGTGTCAATCAGAGCACTTACTCTACTTTGCAGGTTAAGTCTTTAGTGAACTTTGATTAAAGATGCAATAATATTTTTATACTGAAGTTTAAGCCGAAGGATTTTGTAGATAAAAATGATTTTTGTAGATATTGATTTGATACTATTTTTATAGAGTCTGCGTATCATGTTCGATGTTTTATACAAATCTATCAAGTATTTTGAAAGAAAAATATTACCTACCAATTTCACAAACCCTCCCAGTAAATCCCGTCTCACAAACGCAAGTAAACATATCAATTTGATCGATGCAACTTCCACCATTCTGACAGGGTACTGATGCACACTCGTCGATTTCTGAAAATAGATATTTATACTATTGGTCTGGGGGACGTGGACTAACTACTTATCCTTCCTCTGTGCCTTTGTGTTTGCGGATCCGTATGCAGTACATGCAAGGATACAGTAGCAAGAGTAACTATGACTAACTAGAGAGGTTCAAAGTATTGCTTCGCACTTACACAAATTTATTTCTGTAACGTTTCGTCCAACAGAAGTCAGACTACTTCAGACAAGCATTTTGAAAATGTGACATTTAAAGTAAAGACGAGAGTAAAGTGAAAAGACGAGGGGAAAGTAAAGACGAGAATATGGCTTAATCATATGAAGAACTACGACGTCTCGTGAAGATACCAGTTTCGAATCTGGGGTGAAGATTTTAGACTTAACGTATTTTCTAATTTTTTTGTGCAAGGCCTGGTAGGTGGAGGAAGCCGTAAGAAGCGCTTACATAAACTACCGAGCATCAGCGAGGCCTCTAGTAGGCCTCTCGCAATATACTCATTTTTTTGCGAGATTCAAACCTAGGATGTCAGAGATACGTAGCTCGAGACGTATTCCCAACACTTTACTGATTGAGATGGTAGAAAAACATATTATCTAATATGAGATGTAACTCACCTATTTTACAATTGACACCGGTATATCCACTCTTACACTGGCAGATATACATGTTATCTAATATGAGATGCAACTCACCTATTTTACAATTGACACCGGTATATCCACCCTTACACTGGCAGATATACATGTTATCTAATATGAGATGCAACTCACCTATTTCACAATCGACACCGGTATATCCACTCTTACACTGGCAGATATACATTTTATCTAATATGAGATGTAACTCACCTATTTCACAATGGACACCGGTATATCCACTCTTACACTGGCAGATAAACATGTTATCTAATATGAGATGTAACTCACCTATTTCACAATCGACACCGGTATATCCACTCTCACACTGGCAGATATACATATTATCTAATATGAGATGTAACTCACCTATTTCACAATGGACACCGGTATATCCACTCTTACACTGGCAGATAAACATGTTATCTAATATGAGATGTAACTCACCTATTTCACAATCGACACCGGTATATCCACTCTTACACTGGCAGACATACATGTTGACTTTATCAATGCAAGTTCCATCGTTTTGACAAGGTAGAGATTCACATTCGTTGGTTTCTGGTTAAAAAAGTTAAATATTTCATTTGAGTTGAGTGCCCGATAAGATTAATCAGTGAAGCATTATTAATATGCTTCGGTCTACGACATGAGTCTGAAGCATACGAAGAATGATTAAATGCAAGATCTGGGAACAGACCAACGGCCACTAAATAGCAAAGAGCTACTAAAAGATGTTCCAGCAACTGCCCTCTGAACAGAAAACATCCCGAACAGAACTGCATCGTCATGGTAAAGTGCATTGGATGGTATCTGCCCTGGGCAATGGTAAAACCATCTACCACTTCTTTGCTTCCTTTTAGTCGCCTCTTACAACACACAGGGAATACGTTAGGACTATTCTAAAGCCTGTTCCTACATGGCAGATAATTTTACAATAACGTACAGTGGAAGATCCAATAACAATTTTCTGCCATAATTATACATAATAGATTCTTATTCGTAACAAACTGCAAAAATTCTTTACTTTGAAAAAATAAATGCCATAATATATACAAAATTAGCTATCATAAAGGGATCATAAAGGGATTGCATTGTGTGACAATTTCGGTATCCAATATCATACCATGGCATATAAATCCATTTCCATAATATCCGTCGTCACACCAACAATCATATCCTCCAACAAAATTATCACAAGTTGCGTGTGAGTCACAGACAACTATGCTATTGTGCTCGATGGAAATTGATGATTTCTGTCGATTAGTCATTTCTGGTAACTGACATTCGTCAATGTCTGAAAATAGAATGAAAAGAGTTTTTTATTGAGAAATTTTTCAAGTTTTGACTTTTGGAAAGATGCCAGAGAGTACACTTTTTTGTATGGAAATTCCCTTACAGCAAGGCAAAAAGTCTGCGATGGGCCAACTAATAACCCGAACCAGGGTGCCCCGCTGAGCTCAATCGGTAAAGCATTGGGAATGAGCTTCAAAATACACATCTCTGATCGTGTTGGTCTAGGTATTAATTACATGACGGATGTTGAATATATGTGAGAGGCCTGCTGGACGTCTTGCCGATGTCTGGTGTTTCATGTAAGCACTGCTTATGGCTTCCTCCAACAACCAACTCCATGCACAAGAAAAATGAGAAATATGTTCAAGTCATAACCTTCATCACGATTCGAAACTTCTGCTTCAGAGAGTGTGGTTTACTATATGATTGAGCCCTATTGTCAGCTTTCCTTTTATCACAGAAAGGTGTCAGAGATGATATTTTATATATAAGTTTACTTTTAAACAAGGTTCAACATAGTGTGACAGAGTATTGTTCTTCTTCGGGTGTCTGGAATGTTTGTATCATTTTCTTCGGATGGATAAAAAGTTTCAAAACCATCAACACTGCTATTTTAATAGCAGTGTTGATGATTTTGAATCTTTTTTTACAGCTTTGTTACCAGACATTTAATAGAGTCACTTTTATCTTTTAGAAAGAGATTTATCATGGAATAGGCCCGTTGGGTCATTCTTCTTCTGATAGAATCCATTTTCTTTGGGCTTCTGAGTACCAGACTTTCAGGTGCCAGAGACTAAAGTTGGGCAGAATTTACGGAATTATGCAATAGTGACGGAATTGCACAATACAGCATACTTTCATTCCTTTTAGTTGCTGCTTACGACATGTAAAAAATATACCCTGGCGATTCTATAGCACGCTTCCATAAGGCTGATAGAAAAAATTCTAAATAAAATTTTAAAAATTTCGTCGTTTATACGAGTAAATTGAATTTTACAGTAAGATTCGAAGACTGAGAAAAACCAATTATTGCCGATACGTCAAAGAATTACAAGAAATAAAGAATCATACATAACTGAACCTTTATAATAAAGGGCAACCAGTGACATTGTCTTTGAGAAATCATTTACTATTTTAGATTTTATTTATTTCCAGCCCTGTGGGTCAAGTTTTCTAATGGAACGCTTTTTTTTCAGGAGTCTTAGGAGTAGTGACTGATATTTTGTGCCAACCTGACGTTACTGTGTTGCTACATTAAATAAAATATTTAGATAAATCACTCATACCTTCACAGTGTAAACCATCTCCTTGGTATCCATGATTACACCGGCAAATGTAACTTCCATAGGTATTGGTACAGGTTGCTTGGTCATCACATAATGGTGGGATGGGAGCCTGCGCTTCATCAGAGGCTAAAAAAAATGAAATCAGATCATTGTGTATACTAGGGGGAACGGTTAGGATAGGATATTATTTTTATCCTGCGGAGAGGAAAGCTGAGAATACAGCTTAACCATATGGCGAACCACGACCTCTCGTGCGGATACCAGTTCCGAATTGGAGTGAAGGTTTTTGGTTTATCATATTTCTCATTTATAATCACGTTCCTTCACAGGATTTGAACCTGTGTCATGACGATCAGAGATGCGTAGCTCGAAGCGTATTCCCAACGCTTTACTGACTGAGCTAACCGGGCACCCCAGTTGCTGGGAAACCTGTGCCAAGTTTTCAGAAATCTCATCCTCAATCATTGATATTATGTAGAATTATTTCTAAAATCTTGCACAAAATTTTTGAGCTAGCAGTTTGCGGTAAAGAATGTCGCTTGTAACCTTGGTTATGAACTCGATCAATTCTTTGCCGAGTTGGAATCAAGAGTTGTCTCTGTTCAAGACAGTTTAGCGATACCAGTTAGTAAGATTTCACAATCACAGGAATCGAGGTCTCTGAAGTTTCGGAAACAGTTCATGATAATTTTACACCCTTCACAAGAGCAGAAAAACTTGGAAGCCAATTTAGTATCCTCTGTTTGTAAAATTAATAAAGATAAGTCGAATTTCAATGACCTCAGTGCAATATAGCGTTATAATAATATTGATGGATGTTTTTTCCAAGTTTACAGAAAAATCACCAGATTCATTGAGTTTGAGGTCGCAACCATGTACGTAATTAAGAGTTAAATAAGCCCGTAGGAACAGGCTTTAGAATTGTCCTAACGTATTTCCTGTGTGTCGACTAAAAGGAAGTACAGAAGTGGTATATGATTTTATCATTGCCCAGGGCAGATACCACTCACTGCACTTTACCATAGCGACTCAGTTCCGTTTGGGATGTTCTCTGTTTAGAGTGCAGTTACTGGTACCACGCCTTTTAGTAGCTCTCGGCCGTTTGTTGGTTCATTCCAGGCACTGGAACACCTTGCTCAGAGTGAATTCAAGAAAAAAATACAATTTATTAATGACTCTATTTGGGGATGTATCTTCCTTTTTTAAGAAAACATTATTAATCATTTGGCTCACCTTCAGAAGCATCTACCAAGTCATCTATCTGGCATTCATCAACATCTAGAAATGAATTAAAAATATTTTTTACACCTTTCATCAAAGTCACTTATTTTTGTGGATTCCCCACAGGCCACTTGTATCATTTTTATCCTACGGGAGAGGAAAGCCGAGAATGCAGCTTAATTATATGGCGAACCACGACCTCTCGTGCAGATACCAGTTCCGAATCGGAGTGAAGGTTTTCGGATTATCACATTTCTCATTTTACCTCTGCATGGAAATCGATTCGAAGCACAATATATTCGAATCAATCATGAATCGTTCAAATAGGAACAAATGCTTATTAATTTGATCAAAATCAATTATATTTTTTTCATTTATTAGTATATTATTTATTAGTAAAAATGCTATATTTGTTATTTACATCAAATTCGTGATTCGATCCGATTTGAAGAAAAAAATAATCGAATCATTAATTCAAATTCCAGATGATTCGATTTCGATTTTACTGGAACAGGAAAACTGTTAAAAAGGTTCAAAATTATCAATACTGCTATGAAATGCCCCGTCCCGCTGCCAAAAAACAGAGGCTTTCAATGAAATATCTCACCATTACACACAGTTCCATTCCCTGTAAATCCAGGATCGCATCTGCAAGTG
Source organism: Styela plicata (assembly GCA_963675895.2). Lineage (NCBI taxonomy): Eukaryota > Metazoa > Chordata > Ascidiacea > Stolidobranchia > Styelidae > Styela > Styela plicata. The sequence goes on from OZ023138.1 coordinate 24,999,255, forward strand.
TAATGTCCTTGTATATTGATGCACTCAGCTTCTTCATGACAATCATGGAGATTCTGTTGGCATTCGTTCACATCTAGGAGGGTGAAGTAAAAGTTACAGTAATTGTAGGTAGGGCTGGGCAAAACCAAATCCTTTGGAATTCGAATCTCATTCGAATTTCTTTCGAATCGATCCAATCACTAATTCCACGTATAAAAAATTATCCCATTTTCACTAGCATAATTTGTCTCCATCATGAAAATGAAGAAAATTATAGTTTATAGATTATTTTCAATTCACACTAAGAGCAACAATTTTCGAATTTTAACGTCGAAATATAATCGATTTTATTCAAATTTGACCAAAATCGACTACATTTTGGTATTGAAATGTGAAAATCGAAGCTCTTAAAAATGTAGTGTAAATTGCAAATACACTATAAACTATAAAGTTTCCGACTTTCACAATGGAAACAGGTTGTACTTGTGATAATGGGACATTTGGTATTTACATGGAATTAGTGATTCGATCCAAATGATTCAGTTTCGCCCAGTCCTAGTTACCACTTATTACAACGATATAGATCATCTGGCACATCGATGCACATTTGGGACACAACTTGGGACATCACAAAATCCAGGTGTGGATTTCAATCCTTCACCAAAAGACACATTATGAAATATTGCCCATTTGCTGAATTTTCTTTTGATGGAGAGAATTTTCTTTTTCGGGTGTCTGAATAGCAGAGTAGCTGTAGTTGCCAGTTCACTGGGTTGTTTCTGATTTATGAAATACTAGAGACCAGACTCTAGATCTGACTTACCCAAGCATTTCCCATCATCCTTAGTATATCCATGCTTGCATGTACATTCATAAGATCCATGTGTGTTGAAGCATTTGGAGTTTGGAGTGCAGGTGATTGACAGGCATTCATTCACGTCTGCAAAACACCGACGTTAAAAATTCAGTTCAGAATCGCGTTCCCTTATCATGATTAACTAGAAAGATTGGAAGTCTTGCTTCACTATTTCTGTAACATTTTGTCTGACCTGGGGGAGTCAGACTTTCCCAGACAACACATTAGAGCTGGACAACATTAGGTATATTTTGTAACGGCATACCACCACCAAAAAGCCAGTACTACCGGTATGCCAAGTCACTATCAAAAAACATGCTATTGTGTCATTTTAAAGAGCCGCGTGGGGTGCGACATGGTTAAGAAAATCAGGTGTGTACCTGTAAATGTGGACGGGTTATTGGTTCATGACATTGCAAAAGTTTAATCCAGGCATACCAGCAGGTGTAAGTGGTCTAAACACCCATTTTTTGTGTTACATGACGTGATAATGCATCAACTTGTCACCATTTCAGGCGGTCACGAAATATCGTTGTGACGGCAAACCGACCTTTTGCAAAAAAAAACAATACGATACGAAAACTTAATACCGGTATATACGGTGTTACCGATATGCTGCCCAGCTCTACAACACATTTCTTTGAAAGATGAAATGTTACAGAGATAAATTTGTCTAAGTGTGGAGCAAAATGGCATGCCCCCCCATTCCCCCAAAATTTTTGAGGGAGATGACAGTTCTCCCACGAGAACTGTCTTTAAAAGAGCAAAATTTTTGCCCGCCTTCAACACACAAAAATAATACCAAAATGATGCATTTTTTTAACAACAAGGCCAAAAATTTTTTCCAAGTTTACTCATCCGATCAAGATTTTAAACCTTCTTTCAGCCGTATTTTCAGCTTTACTCTCCCACAGGATAAAAATGATATCCTATCCTAAGCGGCTTGTGGATAATCCACAATTAGCCTTGCTTAAGGAGTAAATTTGTAATAAAAATGACTGTTCGCAAAAACTCGAATCACTTACCATCCTGACAGCATTCACCAGTCCATCCTTCTGCACATTTACAAAACCCAGTTGCCAGATTTCCGCCATTGAAACAAACTCTTTTACATTCCCGAGTCTGGTAAATGAAAGTGTATTAAAAGTTGCCACTTTTGTACATTGTAAACCGTCAAATTACTGAATAGTTAAATCAAAATTGGATTCTATAAAATTTTTTATGACTTTTTATTTTTTTTATGAATTAGGTCTCAATTTATGAAAAAAACAAAAATTTTTTGTCTGTCCGGCGTTCAGTGGGCGGTTAGCTAAATTGATAAAGCATCAGGGATCGAAAGCTTCGAGTTAAGCATCTCGGGTCTAATGAAGTTTAGTACCATATTCCCAAATGTCATCAAAGTAAAAACTGGCAGAATATTCTCATCCTAACTAGGGGGCGCCAATGCTGCAAGCATCTGACATCGTCTCCCGGGTTAGGATGAGTCACTTTCAATATAGGAAATCTTTATGACAAACGCATTACAGTATATGGAATAAACTTCATGAGACCCCTCATCTCTGTGACCGACATGCATACAAGCAGCAAGTTCAAATCCTGTGTTTGGGAATGATATCAAAAGGTTTCGCTTGAACCTTGTCAATGAGGTCTGGATTTGGCGTTTGGTTCAATAACTTACCAACAAAGGGCTACTACGAGATGTAAATTAGTACCGGTACGACCAACTGCACTCTAGGATAGGATATCATTTTTATCCTGCGGGAGAGGAAAGTCGAGAATACAGCTTAACCTTACGACGAACCATGACCTCTCTTGCAGATACCAGTTCCGAATCGGGGTGAAGGTTTTAGATTATTGTATTTCTCGTTTTTCCTATGCATGGACTTCCAAACAGAAAACCTCCCAAACGAAACTGAGCTGCCATGGTAAAGTGCAGTGAGTGGTATCTTCCCTGGGTGATGATGAATATAATCTACCACTTCTATAAATTCTCACCCTCCTCTGCCGAGAATGAAAATAGAACCCTATATCTTACCTGCAGTAACTCTGTGCCGCATTGTCGTCCTCCGCATTCCATCTGTTGTGTGATGCTACGTTGTCGTGATTGTTGCCCTTTAGCACCACAGGTGGTGGAACACTCAGACCAATCACTCCAAGATGAGAGAATACAATCAACTGAGAAAAGAAAGAAAATTTTATTGGCACGGAAGAAAAAGAATTGAATTAAATTAAGGGCTCGAGTTTAAACTCTGAATAAAATTGTTATTTTTATAAGCCGTTTACAGTTACAAATTTGCTGAATGACGAATAAAACATGAACAAAGCTGGTCTGATCACTAGAATGCGAAGAGATACAAATGGAAAAACATGCAAAAACATCCCGAGCAAAAAACATTCCCATCACAATATTCAGTAATATCTGCCCTGGGTAATAATAAAACTAGCAACCATTTCTTTGATCTCTTCCTATGACACAATAAAAAATATGTTGTATCAATTCTAAAATCTGCACCCACAGAACTCAAACCCAGCTAATTTTGGAACCAGATACTTCTGTGTTCTTTATCTATTTGTTTGTGGAATTATTGCAAATTATTATATTTTTTTGTCCATTATTTTATTTTCCATTTATGCTTATTAATTTTAGGGCTACCAGGCGCTTACACTTTGTGCATGTTAATGTGTTTTCAAACTTCATTAGAGGTTTGTTCGTTCACCTGATCAGAGTGGATCACCCTGTCCAAGGCCCTGTAACAGCAGCCACCTAAGAGGCGGGCAGGGTTACAATTACTGGAAAGATATGATACATGCTTTTTTCTTTTTGTATAGCCACTTCTTAGAGTGGATCACCCTGTTCAAGCCCCTGTAACAGTGGCCACTTATAGACAGACAGGGTGGCAATTGCTGAAAAGATTGATCTTTTCCTGTTCGGCATGGCCTACCCAAGACATGGATGAGCAAACCGGACTGGCCGGGGCTCGACCCCGAAATCTTCAACCTGCGATGCCAACATGTTTAACCACCAGGCCATCAATACTGCTGTATTGACGAGAAGGTCGACATACGGTAAATCAAAATACTACATATTTTAAAAAAATAATGATTGGCCCAAACAGCAATATAAATAGGCTTTTTTGAAAACTGTTGGCACAATCGGTCGAAATAAATCTACTTGCAAAAGTTAACTGACTACCAGGGTGGTCAAAATCAAATATTTTTTGGTTTCAGAATCAAATCGAAAAATTTTCTCAAATCGAATACTCCAATCTGAAGTCATATAATAAACAAATATAGACTTTTATCAGCTTCTAATTTATGTCAAAATAAACATTTATTTATGGAAAAAAATTAAAAATATCATTTTGTTGAATTCAAAATTGTTGCAGAAATTTGAATCGAATAATTTATGATTCGAATATTACGAATCAAATATTGATTGGACAGCCCTCTACTGCCTACCCAGCCTGAAAAATATTGTTAAAACATCTTTTGAGTAGTCACTGATGGATCATGTTGCTGGGAAAAATGTAAAATAATTAAGACCAAATGATGGTGCCGTGAGCAATAATTTTTCCATAGAAAATTGTCCCAAGGAAGGGAATTTAGACAAATATAGGCCAATTAAATTTGTGCGCTGAAGGCACATGGAAAACTTTTGAAATTTCCTACTCTTTAAAGCCTTCAAAAGGCCATTTTGAGATTTTATATCAGTCAGCGAGTAAGGGCCCCCCTCCTCTAAATTATTCAAATCAAATCTGAATTCTAAATGCATTGGTTTTGCCCACCCCTACGATACGAAATTAACTCTCCCTTTGAGCGGTTTTTTGTTGCAAAAAGGGGATAATATAGCTGACGTTTGCAGGGAGCCTCACCTGGGCAGCACTGTGTGTTGCAATTCTGTTCCTCATTTGTTGATCCGACACATTCTTCCCCGGCGCATGAAGCCGCCATTTTGACCCCACGATCACGATGTTGTGTCCCTGTTCCACATGTCTTGGAGCAACTGGACAAGTAAAAATAATAATTCATCTTCAAAGTGTTCCATAAGAAAATTAAAAATGATTTCACAAAATCCCCTTAATGTTGAAATTCCACCGTTACCAGCCAATAGTGCTAACGTACCGTATTTACTCAATTGTAAGCCGCGGCTTATAAAGTTATTTTTCCATCATGTTTGTGGCTTTAATTCAAGGGCGGCTTACTTTTTTCTTTGTGATGTCGATACTCTGTCTACTTCCGTGCCCACCCAGATATGCTAAAACCCATATAGCCACAGTATATACGGCTCACATTCAAGTGTGGCTTACATAAAATTTTTACACTATCACATTCGACTCACAATCGAGGGCGGCCGGCTTACAATCAAGTGAATACGGTATTTTCTGAGTGGCGACTAAAAGGAAACAAAAAAGTGGTAGATGGTAAAACCATCGTTCATGGCAGACACCACTTACTGCACTTTACCATGGTGGTTTAGTATGGGAATTTTAATAATTTAATTCATTTTTCCGCTTAGAGTGCAGTTGCGGGCACTACATCTTGTGTATTATCTTGTTATTTGAGTAGCCTTTAGTCAGCATCTTCAAATGTTGCTTTCGGCCTTGCTCGAAGCGAAGTGGCAGAGGTCCAGGTTCACAGGGGTGGACAAAACTGAATCATTTGAAATTTGAATCTGATTTGAATAATTTTTTTGAATCAAATCATTAATTATAAGTAAATACCAAATATCCCATTATTACTATTACAACTCAGCTCCATTGTGAGAAGCGAGAAATGCATAGTTTATAGTGTATTTTCAATTCACACTCCATGTCTAAGAGAAACAATTTTCATATTTTAACGATAAAATGTAATCGATTTTGGTCAAATTTGACCAAAATCTTATTGGGATTTTGTCCCTAAAAATGAATATTCTAGTTCTCGTTTCTATGAACGATTCATGATTGATTCAAATAAATTGTGCTTCGAATCACTGAATCGAATTGCCCAGCCTATTTTATCCCCCCCTCTTTAATATATACATATATATATATATATACCTGCTCCAAGAAGTCCAAATCTCCCATTCACAATGCACAGGACAACAGACATCATTGCAGAACCTGGAAAAAAATTGAAATGAATAAAATCCAGCGGACAAAAGCAAACATGGTTAAAACCCAACAAGGAAAAAATCCAGTATTAAAAATACCAGATTGGAGAAAAACTCAAAATAAACAAAACACAACATGAACAGAACAAACTGAACACGGACAAAACCCAACATGAGGATAAATATCATCATGGCCTGAAAGCCAACATGGATAAACGTAAAGATGAACGATACCCATCATGGACAAAACCCAGCAAGGGTGGGCCAGTGACCTTCAGTTACTTCCAACCTTGCTTAGAGCGAATTGCAATTGCAATCAAAATAAACCAAATTTACCTGGTGTCTTGACCGTGTCCTGTGCATTCTCCCCCACCACAAAAAGACTCGATGGCGACACCTCGTGTCCGGGTTTGACTTCCTTTTTCACAAGTTTTGGTGCACACGCTCCAATCGCTCCAGATGTTCCATTCGCAGTCCACGGGACAGCATTGCTCATTGCAGTTCTGGGTTTGGGTGCTGGGGCCTGCGCACGCACTCCCTCCACAAAATGTTGGCACCGATATGACTCGAGATCGCGTTTGACTCCCCCCACCACATTTGTGAGTGCATTGTGACCAATCGCTCCATGGTCCCCAGAGACAATTTACGGGACAACATTGTGCGTTACATTGTCGTGTGTCAGTGGGCGCCCCTACGCATTTACTCCCACCACAAGACATCACAGGGTTTTCCCCGCGTGTGCGACTCTGGGACCCACCCCCACAAGACACTGAACATGACCCCCAAAGGCTCCAATTCTCCCACGCGCAATTGACGGGGCAACAGTTTGTATTACATGACCTTGTTTCGCTTGGGCTCCCTGGGCACGAATTTCCACCACATGATGCCGCTACTGAGTATTGCCGTCCTCTAGATTGTGTCCCACCCCCACACGGGCGCGAACAGCTTCCCCAAGAACCCCAACCCGCCCACGCGCAATGAACAGGACAACATTGTTGGTTACAAGATCTGGTCTCGGTTGACGACCCACTGCACCCATGCCCCCCGCAAGATTGCGAATTGCGCCCTCTGGACCGGGTTTGGGTCCCTCCCCCGCACGCTCGTGAGCATGTGCCCCAGCTTCCCCAAGAACGCCAGCTGCAATGCACTGTGAAAAAAAAAATAATTTAATCTATTTAGGGCTGAGCAAAACCGAATCATGTGTAATTCGAATCTGATTCGAATAATTTTTTGGAATCGGATTAAATCCCTCATTCTTTGTAAATAAGAAAAATCCCATTTTTACTGGTATAATTGGTCCCGATTTAGAAAATAAATAAATTTATAGTTTTTGGTGTATTTCCAATTCACACCAAAAGCAACAATTTTTTATTTTTTAGCGACGAAATATAATCGATTTTGGTCAAATTTGACCAAAATCGATTGTATTTCGTCGTTAAAAATGGAAATCATAGTTCATTTAACAAGTTTTTTGTTCCAATAATCGATTCAGGATGGATTCGAATTAATCGTGCTTCGAATCGATTAAAATCACCGAATCGAATTGTTCAGCCCTAAATCTATGCTATGTCTGTATTTTTGTTTCACGGGAACATTGTCTTCTAGTGTTTTTTTATGAGTTATAGTTCGCTCTCTCACTCTAAGGACAGAGCTACTGCTGGATCTAGTCAATGACAGGGCTGAGGAAAATCGAATCATTTGGGATTCGAATTTGATTCGAGTAATTTTTCGAATCGGGTCGAATCACGAATTCCATGTAAATATCGAATATTCCATTTTGCTAGTATGGCTTGTCTTCATTGTGAAAATCAGGAAATTCATAGTTTATAGTGTGTATATTTTCAATTCATACTCCATGTCTAAGAGCAACAATTTTCATATTTTAACGACAAAATATAATAGATTTTGGTCAAGTTTGATCAAAATCGATCGCATTTTGTCGTTAAAAATGAAACTTCTTTCTTCATTCATTAAGTATTTATTCCTATAAACGATTCGTGGTTGATTCGAATATATTGTGCTTCGAATCGATTCGAATCACCGAATCGAATTGTCCAGCCCTAGTCAATGATGACTTCACCAACAAAAGTAACAAATTTAATAAGTTCGACAAATGATATGACACTTGACTAGGGCTTGGCAATTCGATTCGGTGATTCTAATCGATTCGAAGCACAGTTTATTCGAATCAGTCATGAATCGTTCATAGGAACAAAAACTTGCCTAAAAATAGAGCCTAGAGTTTTCCTTTTTAACGACAAAATGCTATCAATTTTGGTCAAATATGACCAAAATCGATAGTATTTTGCCGCTAAAATATGAATGAGAATTGTTGCTCTTAGACAATTTAGTGTGAATTGAAAAAACACTACAAACTATCAATTTTTTAATAACCAAGATGAAGACAAGTTGTTATACTAAAAACAGGATATTTGTTATTTATATGGAATTAGTCATTCGATCCGATTCGAAAAAATTATTCGAATCAGATTCGAATTCCAAATGATTCGGTTTTGCCCAGCCCTACACTTGACAAACGAAAAGGATCAGTGGAGGACTTAAAGGTCATCGGGGCTGTGAAAAGTACCCCAGCGCCTAAATAATTCGATCGAATAGAAATATTAAAAGGACAATAGGACTCGTGGCGTGATTTTTAAGAAGGTAATTTCCTTGTCCTGGGATTGGCGACATATTTCACAGTCAAATGATTATATCATATTTATTAATTTCCTGGTTGGATGAGGGTGGATTTTCCACAATAGTATGTTAAATAGTGATGATCTGATCATCTTCGCGCCGCAGATAACTGAATCTTTCTAATTCACCTTGGTTTACGCAAGTTCGCAAGTTATTACACCCTGGGTTGTGGGTATGAATTAACAAGCCGGACTCGAACCCGAGATCTTCCACCTGGGATGCGAACACGATAACCGCTAGGCCGTCAGGCCCAACAAAATGATTAATTAATAATTAATACCTGGACAGCACTGTGTGTTACAACTCCTTGCAGATGACGGCATACTACACGATCCACACGCACCCTGGTGTGCAGTTTTGATGGGCGATTGCGTCCCCCCTCCGCAAGATCTACTGCACGAACCCCAATGCCATGAACAGGAATGAGTTGCACATCTTCGTCTGCGACGGCGACGCCTAAAAGGAATTTCGTCATGTTAGCCAGTATTTTTTATTGTTGGTATCTGCCCTGGGCGATGGAAATCATATTCAGAATGAGAACATGATATTTATTTTTTACCCACTCTTTTTGGAGTGGATCACCCTCACAGGCCACCAGAGGCCACCTATAAGACGGTAGGACTGGGCAAAACCGAATCATTTGAAATTCGAATCTGATTTGAATATTTTGATATTTTGATGTGACGCGGTCCATCTGTGGCTCAAGCTTGATAAAGTAATATTTCTGATTATGATCCAGTTTTCAAGAACGGTTTCCCACGAAAATTTCAAATTTGAATTCAGAATTTCGTTATGAAAGTCAAATTTTTGTTAGCCTTCGGCACATGAACCATCAGTGACAAACGCCCAATAAAATATTTGAGCGAAACTTCTTGGGTTCGAGTCCCAGCGAGGCCGGTTTGTTAACCCATGCTCACCACTCAACCCAGGGTGTAATACCCTGGGTAGGCCAAACGGAATTGGAATGATCATAATCTTTCCAACAACTCTAACCATGTCCGTCTATATCTGGCTGCTCGTACAGGACCATGGTCAAGGTGGTCCTCCCCAAAGAATGAATATAAAAAAGCAATAAAAAATAAGACCCCTTACCATGATTGTCCAGCTCCACATAGCAGCAGAATCAAGGCAGTAATCACAAGGCACCGATAATAAGAAACCATAATCTGATCAATATATGATACAAATTCTAAAAAAAATTGATTATATGAGTATGTTCGCAACACTGCGGCTAATTAAATAAAATTTATATGAACAGTACTGTGCCGGGCTCACTGGTAGGGCTGGGCAAAAGCAAATCATTTGGAATTCGAATAATTCTTTCGAATCGGATCAAATCACTAATTCCAAAATCCAATTTTTATATTACAAATTGTATAAACAGTTATTTGTATATTTTCAATTCATACTCCATGTCTGAGAGAAACAATTTTCATATTTTGACGACAAAATTCAATCGATTTCGGTCAAATTTGATCAAAATCGATTTCATTTTGTCGTTAAAAATGAAAAATTTAGTTTATTTAGCAACTTTTGTTTCTATGAACGATTCCCAATTGATTCGAATAAATTCTGCTCCGAATCGATTCGAATCGCCGAATCGAATTGCCCAGCCCTACTCACTCTGGTTAACTCGTTTAATGATGGTTGTATCGCCATAAGGCTATTTCAACATCCAGAAAACGCTTGCCTATACCACCTCTGACAAAGCTTGACGGAAGTAAGTATGAAGTGGTAGATGGTTCTACCATCGCCAGGGGCAAATACCACTCACTGCACTTTGCCATGTTGGTTCAGTTCCATTTGGGATGTTTCTGTTTAGATTGCAGTTGCTGGTGCTACATCTTTTAGTAGCTCTTTGCTATTAGGTGGCCGTTAGTTGGTTCCTTTTAGGCTCTGCTTCTGGCCTCGCTCAGAGTGAATTTCAATAAAAAAGAAAAAAAGTGTTCCCTTTCTTAAATCGGCAAAAAATGATATGAAAATCCGAGAAACACGCACAAATGTCACGAACTCATTTTTCACACAATTTTGATACGAAGCATCATCAGATACTTCTTTTAAAGTAAATTGTGATGTTTGTCTATGATTGACAACATGAATTTTTCGAGCGCTTTCGGCGCTGATTTCCTTGTAAATATGTTTTACATACGGCATCAAGTCTGACTTCCTCCACCAACGTTGGAGATCGCAGTTCCTGATCTTTTTCTCTCTCTCACTCTCTATCACTTGCATTTGCAGTGATTGCGTATTTCGAAAAACTAAATCCGTTGATGAGATCCAAACCTAGCCTGTCCCACATTGCCCGAATCCTTCTTTAATTAAATTTTCATATGAGGTCTTAGCCGAGTATGAGCTGTTGATGGAACGATGGAACGGTCCATCAACAGTTTATACTCGGTGTAGATCAGTGCCTGCATTTCTGGGTAAAAGTACCTATAGTTCATCTAGTTTACTTAGTTTGCCGTGTTTCATATCCACTTTACCTGTTTACCTGTTTACCGATACCTTTTACCGATTTTTCTGTTTTTCTGTTCACCCGGTTGATTTACTAGGTTAAATAGGTAATTTCACCTATTGTATAACTAGGTGCCTTGAATAATGAAAAACCAGCTAAATCACATTTTCGTTATAAAAAAGCTATTAAAATATATATATATTTTTGAAAATTTTAACTTTCAAATATATCAAAAAATGCCTTAAATGCAGCCAAACGACGTTTACCTAGTCCAGGGGTTTCCAGCCTTTTTTTCTCATGGCCCACTAAATTAGTAACAAATTGGCGTTGGCCCATTGAAGTTCAATGAAAAACACTGAATGAAAAACTTCATTCAAGTCGCATTCGAGCTCGTTTGCTATTTATCTGTCGGACTCTCATGTGTTCAATGTTCATACTGACATGATATTTGATATCGCTGTATGCCAAGGTCTGAGGCCCACTGAAAACAGTGTCACGGCCCACTAATGGGCCATGGCCCATAGGATGAAAACTTCCGAGTCCCAGTCCACCGTGTTTTCAATCTTGCTACTACATAGATTTCGATATGTAACTAGAAAACCTAGTAATACTCTACCTGGTTCCGTAGCGGATTCGTTTTACTTTACTTAATTTAAGAAAGAGCTCCGTCGCTATCACTAGTACAGATCTCCTCAACAAGACGGAATCAGTTTTCCATAATTGACCAAAAAAGTCTAACTTATAGATACATAGCGACATAACCTAGCAATATACCTAAGGCCGCGCAATTCGATTCGAAGCACGATTAATTCGAATCAATCGTAAATCGTTCATAGGAACAAGAACTTGTGAAGTGAACTAGGATTTCTATTTTTAACGACGAAATGCAATCGATTTTGGTCAAATTTGACCAAAATCGATTATATTTCGTCGTTAAAACACTAAAATTGTTGCTCACAGTGTGAATTGAAAATACACTACAAACTATAAATTTTTTGATTTCCACGATGGAGACAAGTTATAATAGTAAAAATGGGATATTTGTTATTTACAAAGAATTAGTGATTCTGTCCGATTCGAAAAAATATTCGAATCAGATTCGAATTCCAAATGATTCGGTTTTGCCCAGCCCTAAATATACCTGTCGAAAAACGACGCCTTTACCCAGAGAGTTCAGAGTACTTAATGTTAAGATAGACTAATCCTCAACTTGTCTGTTAGATTAAATGATAAATTTCCTGTTGCCGTCGTTACTCGTATACCTCGCCCGAAACCAACCTTTTTCTTTTTTCCTTCGTATCGACGTGACAGGAAAAATGTGAGCGCGTGTCATCATAAATAGTTTCATATCAAAAACTAAGAGTCTCTGAGCCAGTTCCATTTGGAATGTTTTCCGCTTAAACGCAGTTGCTGGTACTACATCTTATAGTAGGTTTTTGCTGTTACCGACCGCCAAATACCGCCATTTCGTTCCCCCCCCTTTCCGCTGTGGTTTGCTCCCGCGTATAACACTATTCCTCAATATTTCCCATATTATACATTGAGTTCAGTGGTATAGCTGGCACATTTAGATTCTGTTTTTTTCAGGATTTTTTGTTTGCAATGCATTTTCTTGATAGTCAGTTGTCCAAAGTCGCTTGTATCTTGTATGTTAAGCTTTCTTGTACCAACGCCTGCAGTAATGACTAATTCTGGAGAGGAAGAGATGATCTATCGCACCTTTCCAAATCACGTCGTCATGCTTATCTGAAGGTTATGTTCATGTTCACCGCTGAGATCTGGTCTTGCAAAGCCACCAATTACGTGCAAAATCTTGTTTGAACTCCTTGCTATGAAGTGGCCGTTCGTTGGTTCCCTTTAGGCTCTGCTTCCGGCCTTGCTCAGAGTGAATTCCAATATAAAAAGAAAGTGACTTCCCAAGCGAACACCATAGCATTACTATAAGGTCAATCGGCGTCATAGGTAAATCGCTCCTCGGCGGCGCGATCCATCAGTGACTCTTACTTGACAAAAAGTATTCGTGTGAAACTTTTCTAACTAAGTCAGGTCTACCATTGGTACGTGCGCACGAGCGGTTTCTTCGGAAATTACTCACAATTTCACCGTAAGCTATTTATGCTCATCGTTTATCAGGTTTCGGGTTTCACAAAGATAAAGTGTTTTGTCGATATATTTAGAAGTTACTTTTACAACCATTAATGTGTCAAAAATGCTGCACAAAATAAAAAACATGGCCGCAATATATGGGTGCGTACACTGTAACAAAAGTACAGTGAATTTACTGGTCATTTGCAGTAATTGCATATTTCCAAAATTAAAAAACGACATGTTAATGCGGTTTATGCCAATTATGGGCTGTTGATGGATCGCACCTTCGCGGTGCGTTCCATCAACACCCATATTTGGCCAAAAAAGTCAATTTTGATTTTTTTTTCAATAACGCCAAGTAAAATTACTGTCGAAGGCCAGTGATTTTGTTGCATTTGTTTGTTAGTGTAGGTTGCGTTTTTCCAGCTTTGTTTTATTTTAACCTTGCGTTTTACGCTAAGAATACAAGAATACAATCACCCCAAAGCAATGAAAATTTTTGTTTTGCTGCCAGAAACGCAACGCAAGGCATGTGTATTGTGACCTTCAGGGTAAAGCAAACCATGCAAATAGTGCAATGGGTGATATATGCCCTGGGCGCAACGGTGCGCGTGCACTACACTACATTCTGGGTTTCACAAGAAATTGGAACCAATGAAATTTGAAATTTTACTAAAGCAAGTTCGGAATCAGGAAGTAGGGGAACTTACTAACGACGCCAATTTGCTTCGGCGATTCGAATCGATCCGAAGCACAAATTATTCGAATCAATTGTGAATCGGTCACAGGAACAAAATTTGCAAAATAAAGCGCAATTTTGATTTTTAACAACCAAACACAATCGATTTTGATCAAATTTGAATAAATAACAAATATCCCATTTTTACTATTACAACTTGTTTCCATTGTGAAATTTATGGTTTAAAGTATATTTTCAATTCACACTCCATGTTTAGGATGAATGAACGATTCATGAATGATGATGTTACTATAAACGATTCACAATTGATTCGAATAAATTGTGCTTCGAATCGATTCGAATCACCGAATCGAATTCCCCAGCCCTGACTATAAGTTTAAACCATTGGAATATATGCACGCGCAGTTTCTTCGGAAATTACTCACAAATCCGAGGTGACCGACTTATGATTTCCGAGGTTTCGGGTTTCACAAGAAGATACTGAGTACTCGTGTAGTCATGGCATACGAAATCGTGCTGCATCAACATTAATAACCAACTATTGGACTGTTAATAGTAAAGAGCTGCTATAAGATTAGTACCAGCAACTGCACTCTGAGTAGAAAACATCCCAGATGAACCTGAACCGCCATGGTAAAGAGCAATGAGTGGTATCTGCCCTGGGCGATGGTAACAGCATATACCACTTTTTTGCTTCCTTTGACAGTTCTTAATACAATCTGTACAGATACCATATAGACGTACAGGCGACTAAAAAAATACAAAGCAGGTATAGGGTTACACAATCGCCCAGGGCCGATATCACCCAATGTACTCAACTTTAGTTTGTACTGGTGTGTTTTCTACTGAGGCTGCCGTGTTTGTTATTCAATATAAGTTACCCTTAGTTAGTTTCTTTTTTGCGCTATTTTTGTTTTTGCTTAAACAAACACAAGAAACTTAGAATTTGAAGGTGCGTACGTGAGAGACTTTACTTCCGGGGCTCGTGTCGTTACTGCAACTCAATGAAGCCTATTTCATGTGCGTCATTATCTCGGTTTCGCTGCGCATGCGTTCCCAGTAATTCAAGATCGAATCAATGAATTTAAATATTTGGTCGCAACTACCCCCTCTCTCTATCAAACCAAAACTTGGAGAAGGTGTTTAAAATTATTAAGAGCGTGTGGCCCCCTCTACCATCCCGAAGGCTTGAGGGGGGAGCATGTCTCAACTCACAAGTAGGGCACGGCAAAATCGAATCATTGGGAATTCAAATATGATTCGAATAATTTTTTTGAATCGGCTGAATCACTAATTCTTTCTAAATAACTAATACTATTGTAATTTGTCTCCATAGTGAAAATAAAGAAATTTGTAGTTTGTAGCGTACTTTCAATTCACGCTTAAAGCAACAATTTTCATATTTAACGACGAAATATAATCGATTTTGATCAAATTTGACCACGATCGATTGCATTGTTTCGTTAAAAATGAAAATATGTTAGTCAAAAAGGGGGAAATTGCGATCTTAGTTTTATCGATGTAAGTCGTTTAAATTCCATGGAAGGTATTTGCTCACGGTGTCTCAAAACTGCACACAGTGGAACCCAAAGTCATTGTACATAGGGCTGGCAATTCGATTCACTGATTCGAATCGATTCGAAGTACTAATTATTCGTGAATCGATTATAGGAACAAAACTTGCTAAATAAAATAAAATTTTTCATTTTCAACAACAAAATGCAACCGATTTTCGTCAAATTTGATCGAAATCAATTGTATTTCGTCGTTAAAATCACATATCAACGATTCGATCCGATTCCAAAAAAATATTCGAATCAGATTCGAATTCCAAATGATTCGGTTTTGCTCAGCCCTATTGGAACACATTCTTAATTATACACTCTGGAAACGGTATGGATATATTCGAAACGGTATACAACCCTTTTAAACCGAAAGCCTGCTATTTGTAAGCCCGTGGAAGATTTTTTGTCGTATTCACAATCAGGATATATGTCTTAGATCATTTTTCTGCTACGCGGCCAGTAAGCAGCAATTTAATTTTCTGTTTTCACATCGGAAATTTTTCTCACTGTGACGCAATAGTAGCTCTATTGTCTTTACTTAGTCACATGTATTGCGTCATAAAGAGCAACCTATTGTGATGGAAAAATGCATTTCTTGCACAATGCTGCAAATCTAGCAAATGATAACGTGATTTTTATTTTTGAATATTATCTCAAAAATGGTTTATTTAAACATGTTCTGTTAAGCATTAGTCACTGATGGATCGCGCCGCTGAGGCGCGGTTTATCTGTCGCTCATGCTTGACAAAATAAAACACTTGGTTCGTAAAATGTCACCTGCTACGTAGGGCTGGGCAATTCGATTCGGTGATTCGAATCGATTCGAAGCACAATATATTCGAATCAACCGGGAATCGTTCGTAGGAACAAATACTTACTAAATGGACTAGAATTTTTATTTTAACGACAAAATGCAACCGATTTTGGTCAAATTTGACCAAAATCGATTGTATTTTGTCGTTAAAATATAAAAATTGTTGCTCTTAGACATGAAGTGTGAAATGAATATACGCTACAAACTATAAATTTCTTGATTTTCACAATAGAGACAATTTGTAATAGTAAAAATGGGATATTTGTTATTTACATCGAATTCATGATTCGATCGTATTCGAAAAAACAATTCGAATCAAATCCGAATTCTAAATGATTCGGTTTTTCCCACCCCTAATGGTACGAATTTTTCTGAAAATCATCATTTTTAACCACTATCGCCACACTGTGACAAAAATTTAGTAAATTTAGTGTGCATTTACGATAGCAGAAGATTTAATTTTGATCCTGCGAGAAAGGAAAGCCGAGAATATGACTGAACCAAAAGGCGAACCACGACCTCTTGTGCAGAAACCAGTTCTGAATCGGGGTGGATTATTTTGGCTTTTTCATATTTCTTGTTTTTCCTTTGCATGCTTCCTGTTTGGTTGAGTAAAGGCCGCACTAAACGTTTGCGTAGGTTGCGTTGCGTAGGTTTGTATTATTTTAACTTTGCGTTTTATGCAAGCGCAATGCTCTGCATGCATTCCCTCACGTTTTCCAATAAAACAAAACGGTTTGCTATGCAATGCAATATAACGAAGCGTTCTCGTTTCGTTGCGTGCGTTTGTGCTTCGTAGGCATGTGAACACGATTACCGCAAATCAATACAGGCGTCTATTGCCGTTTTTATTTTGTTACCCGAAACGTAATGCAACGCATCGGTAAGACAACTTCACGTGTATTGTGGCCTTAATTCGTAAGCAGCGCTGGCGTGAACCACTGTGCATCAACAAGGCGTCCAACGGACGTCTTCCACCTACAATCATAGATTCAAGATTCAAATCTATTCGATCCGGTAAAGTGAGTGGGATTGCCCTGGGCAGATAGATATCAATAAAAAAAAAATTAAAAAAAAATTCTCTTCAGACAAGGCTGATATATATTCAATAGTTATGTTTTGTCAAGCATGAGCCACTCATAGATCGCGTCGATGAG
Organism: Styela plicata; assembly: GCA_963675895.2. Taxonomy (NCBI): domain Eukaryota; kingdom Metazoa; phylum Chordata; class Ascidiacea; order Stolidobranchia; family Styelidae; genus Styela; species Styela plicata. The sequence goes on from OZ023138.1 coordinate 25,016,658, forward strand.
ACGCGGTCTATGAGTAGCCCATGCTTGACAAAATAAAATTTCTGACTCGGAGTCAAGCGAAGTTTGATAGCAATCAAACGAAATTATCTTTCTATTACTTTGCAGCTGCAACTTGCTTTCGCTGAGATTTCGCAAATATTTTTCACGGGCTCGGACTCGGAAATTCTGGCTACCAATGAAAACTATCTACCGTATGTCGCACATGACATCTAGCGGTACGTAATTTATATGACCTAACCGGCTCGAGCCCGGCTCGGTGGCTCAATCGGTTAAGCGCGATCGTATTGCCCGGAAGGCCGATGATTCGATACTTGTCCGTTTCATACCGAGTCTGCCCGTCTGCAATGTACTTCGCGGGTAGCTGTAACATAGAACAGATACACAGTCACTACAAAGGTCCGTGCCTCAGTGCATAACGGATGTTGGGTATATGCCCCCGGTAGATGCGCGGACAGGCTATAGCAAATGAAAAAAACCTAAAAAAAATCATGACCAAATCAAAAATTGTGCCGCATTTAAAAAATTGCGAATGAAGAGGACCCTTAAGGGCATAAATTAAGGTGAACAAGAGCAATATCCTACGCAAGTCTAATTTTCCCGTTTTCAAGTACTCAACAGGTCATTTGGGGATTTTTCAGGCGGCGAAACACGTTAGCAGAAACTACGCTGTAATAAAAAAATGCATAAAAATCACTGGTCTTCGACTGTAATATTGCTTGACGGTATTTAAAAACATTCAAAATTGACTTTTTTGCCAAACACGGGATGTTGATGGAATGCACCGCTATATAATGATTTCATTACTGACAGGCACGTCAGGTATATAAAGATCAATGAATCCGTGAATCATTAATTGATTCGATGATTTTGGAAAACCCTTCATGGTATGTAGTCGGAGGGGGAGGAGTTCTGGATACAAATTCGTTACTGGCGAACACGCCAAATGCATAAAATAGAATAATTAAATCGATTCCAATATTTTAGACTTTAGTGCTGATCGAATTGAAATGTTTTTTTCCTTTTCACAGTGAACTGCAGCTGGGATGTTTGTGGCAGATGGAGTTTGTGCTCCAGATCGTGCGGAGGTGGGATCCAGACCCGGTCTAGGAGTAGCAGATTGCAATCCTGTGGGCGCAACTACGGAGGGCAATTCGATCCGATGATTCGAATCGATTTTTGAGAACAAATTATTCGAATCAATTTTGAACCGGTCGTGGGAACAAAAACTTGCTAAATAAAGTGGGATTTTTTTATTTTTAACCACAAAATGCAATCGATTTTGGTCAAATTTGACCAAAATCGATTATATTTTGGCGTTAAAAAAAATAAAAATTTTCATTTTTTGGACTTGGACCGTTACTAAGTATGATTATATGCTAATATTCGTAAATCGTAAATATAAATTCCTTAATTATACCTTAATGGAGACAATAATAGAAATAGTATAAATAGAATATTTGTTATTTTTATGAAATTAGTGATTCGATCTGATTCGAAATAATTATCCGAATAATTATCGCGCCTCTACGGCGCGGTCCCTCTGTGGCTCATGCCTTACAAAACCTTTTTTATCGAGATTTTGTGGTTATCTGTCTACGGTGACCTCGAAACGAGGGGGGAAGCAAATTAGGAGAAATACATTGTGGCATGAAGAAGACTCGTTTCATTGCTGTAGGCCCGATATACAATTAAAACAGAACCATTAAAGTAAAGTGCAGCGGGTAGCGCCTCACTTGGGCGATCGCTAGATTCTATTATTCAACACTTAATCGAATCGAATACGCACCCGAATCGATCCGAACCTTGGATTCTTAAATCATTATATATGTCATGGATCGTTCCATCTGGTTTTAATAACGAGAAGCAACATATATTTGATGTTTTCACATCGGAAATTATACTCACTGTGACGCAATAGTAGTTCTATTGTCTTTGCTCGGTCATATTTATCGCATCATAATGAGTAACTCATTGTGACAGAAAAATGCATTTCTTGCACAATGCTGCAAAACTAGCAAATGATAACGTTTGACGTTCATTCAAACATGTTTGTTAAGTTTGACTCTCTGATGGATTGCGCCACCAATGCACGATCCATCTCCGGCTCATACTCGACAAAAGTTCAACAATGAGAAAACATGGACATCGTCTCGGCTGCGCGATCCATCAATGACCCAAACTTAACAAAAAAAATTCCGACGCCAACTTGAAGACTACTGAGCCATCACGCTGTAACTGGGGCTGGTCAAAACCGAATAATAAATGAAATTCGAATTTGATTCGAATATTTTTTTTCGAATCGGATCGAATCATGAAACCGATGTAAATAACAAATATCCCATTTTTAATATTACAACTATTCTTCATTTCGAAAATCAAGAAAATCGCAGTTTATAGTATACATTCAATTCACACTACAACAATTTTCATATTTTAACGACAAAATATAATCGATTTTGGTCAAATTTGACCATCGCTCGCCGGGTCGCCGGGACTTGAACCCGAGATCCTCAACCTGCGAGCAATGCCAACGTGTCAACCACAAGGCCATCGCTAAATTACACCTATCACGGTGATGAGAAAAAAACAGCCGGCTCCGAGTGGCGTTATAAGTAGCAAAGATGGTTTCAACAGTTTATCCAGGAGGCGGTCTCAGATCTACAATTTATCGGTGAGGGAGGTAATTCAAGTCAGCAAATTTACAGCGCAATGCGCTGCAGGCAGAATATTTTTGAACAAATCATGAAATCTTACAGTCAAATAAAATATAAGATATTTGATGTATAAAATAAACAGAAAAAATGCCGCTGAAGGTGAGTAAGTTCGGAATAAAATATCCTCCTAAAGCACAAATGGTGAGAGAATCCGAGGTTTCCCAAATCTCGCTTCAAACACTTCAAACTGGAACTCTGTAAAAGTAACTAAGTGAATCAGACATGAGTGAAACGAGGTAAAAATATTTAAATATAAACTCGGTAACTAAGTATACCAGGTAAATCTGGTCTCTTTTAGACATAATAACCAACACTATTGCAGTGAGTGGTATCTACCAGATTCGGGAAACTCGAGTCAATGACTCGTACTCGAATATGCAAACTTTTCGAAAACCTTTGAAAAGACTTGTTGCATGCCGATGCGTCTGTATGCCTTAGCGGTGCGTTGCATCAGCCTATTTGGCCAAAAACTCAATTTTGAATTTTTTTCAATACCGCCAAGAAACTGTCAAAAACCAGTAATTCTGTCGCATTTTTGTTACAGTGCAGATAGGGGGGGGGGGGGGGCACCCTTTATAAACACTGTAACAAAAGTACAGTAAATTCACTGGTCTTTTGCAGTAATTGCATAGTGCAAAAGTTCATAAAACATCATGTTGATATGATTTATGCCTCGCGGTTCGTTCCATCAACACCCCATATTTGGCAGAAAAAAGTCAATTTTGACCGTTTTTCAATATTTTTAAAATTACTATCGAAAACCATTTTTTTACAGTGCAGACAGCGGGCACCCTATATAAGTTAGAGCTGACTGAATCTTAAATTTACCTACGGTGAATACAAATTAAATAATATATGTAACGTAAAGATATGTACGTGATCATGTCTCCAGACATTCGTGACATTACTCCCGAGACTTCAGCCCTCGATGCCATCATGATAAACCACTTCCAATCGGATAGCATCTGTTCCTATATATTTTGTTAAATATGAGTCGCTGATGGATCGCGCTGACGAGGAGTACACATGTTTTGTTAAGTGTGAGTCACTGATGGATCGCGCCGACGAGGAGTACACATGTTTTGTTAAGTGTGAGTCACTGATGGATCGCGCCGACGAGGAGTACACATGTTTTGTTAAGTGTGAGTCACTGATGGATCGCGCCGACGAGGAGTACACATGTTTTGTTAAGTGTGAGTCACTGATGGATCGCGCCGACGAGGAGTACACATGTTTTGTTAAGTGTGAGTCACTGATGGATCGCGCCGCCGAAGGAGTACACATGTTTTGTTAAGTATGAGTCCTTGATGGATCGCGCCGCCGAGGAGTACACATGTTTTGTTAAGTATGGGTCACTGATGGATCGCGCCGCCGAAGGAGTACACATGTTTTGTTAAGTATGAGTCCTTGATGGATCGCGCCGCCGAGGAGTACACATGTTTTGTTAAGTATGGTGTCATTGATGGATCGCGCCGCCGAGGAGTACACATGTTTTGTTAAGTATGAGTCACTGATGGATCGCGCCGCCGAAGGAGTACACATGTTTTGTTAAGTATGAGTCCTTGATGGATCGCGCCGCCGAGGAGTACACATGTTTTGTTAAGTATGAGTCACTGATGGATCGCGCCACCGAGGAGTACACATGTTTTGTTAAGTATGAGTCACTGATGGATTGCGCCGCCGAGGAGTACACATTTTGTTAAGTATGAGTGATGGATCGCGTCGCAATCAGATCAATTTGCTGGGCGCGATGGCCTAGTGGTCAAACATGTTGGCATCGCAGGTTGAATTCAGATCTCGGGTTCGAGTCCCTACGAGTCCGGCTCGCTTATCCATGCCCACCACTCAGCCCAGGGTGTAATAACTTGGGTAGGCTAAGCCGAACAGGAGAAGATCATATCTTTCCAGCAATTGTAACCCTGTCCGTCTATAAGTGGTCGATGTTACAGGGCCTCGGACAGAGTGATCCACTCTGAGAAGTGGCTCTGAAAATAATAATAAAACATCTACGTGACAACGTTTCCATACCAGACATATTCGTGTCATTACTCCTAGCAAACTTGGCCATATTGATATTTATTGTTTCTCGCTTTCGATTCATTATTAGCAATTCGATATCTGACTACACGTTGTTTCAGTTGCCTTGAAATGATATTAATAGTTTTTCCTTGTTTCTGGTGGAGGGGGAAGGGGAATCAAAGTGTGGTGGGACTCGTTGAAAAGAATTTCTCTCCGAAGGTGCGCATTTTTTTTCTGTTGCAGAATTTAGTCATATTGAAACAATAGAATCTAAAGATAAATTGATTTTGAAATCAGAACCCTTTAATTTTTGAAGTGGATCATCTCGTCTTCGCGAAAGTCGAGAACATGCCTCCTCCCCGACCCGAAGTAAATAGTCCGGATTTTGTCATGTTGTCATGTTTGGTCAAATTTGACCAAAATCGATTGTATTTTATCGTTAAAATGAAAATTCTAGTTCATTCAACATATTTTGTTCCTATGAACCATTCACAATTGATTCGAATAAATTATGCTTCGAATCGATTCGAATCATCGGATCGAATTGCCCAGCCCTAATGACAATGTCATTGCAACGTAGAAAATTTCAAGAAAAACACCTGAAGAGTTTTCCTGGGTCACAAAGGGTCGATTCATCCGTGGCTCATGCTTGGTAATATGAAGTTATTGAATTCGTTGTTAGGAACGTCCTGAATTCCTTTGTTTCAATTTTTATTGAAATTCACTCTGAGCGAGGTCGGGAGCAGTGCCGAGAAGGAACCAACCAACGGCCACTTAATAGCAGAGGGTTATTAGGAAAGGATTTCATTTTTATCCTGCGGGAGAGGAAAGCTGAGAATACAGCTTAACCAAATGACGAATCGCGACCTCTCGTGCAGATACCAGTTCCGAAAAACCAGAAAATGTACCCTAAACTCGAAAATATCGGAACGGAACTCAACCGCCATAGTATAGTATCACAGAACTAGGTAAATTATGACTAGGTAACATAGTTTCACTTTCAAACTAGTTAATACCCGGATTAAAAACCAGGAAAACAAGGTAATCGACGTCTTGCTGCATTTATGTCCTTTTTCATAGATTTGAAAGTTGAAATCACCGAATTGTCATAACATTTTAACAACGCATTACCTAGGTTTTGGTACTAGGTAACTAGTTAATATTTTAAATACCTAGTTAAAAATTAGATAAATCTACCTAATTTACATAGTAAATTAACTAGGTGCAACTTCAAACAGAAAACTCGGCAAAAGTTGAACTAAATAAATCAGACGTACCAGTGATACTAGGTTCATTGAAGAACTTTGAAGAAAAAAATTCGGCAAACTAGGTATACTAGATAAACTAGATGCTTTCGCCTAGAATTACAACACTATCAATGAATTGTCTTTCCCAGCCCTACTCCGCACTACGGCTGGACAAAATCGAATCATTTGGAATTCAAATCTGATTCGAATATTTTTTTCGAATCGGATCGAATCACTAATTCCATCTATATAAGAAATATCCCATTTTTATTATTGCAACTTGTCTCCATGGTGAAAATCAAGAAATTTATAGTTAATAGTGTATATTGTGGATTCATATTCCGTGTCTAAGAACAACAATTTTCATATTTTAACGACAAAATATAATCGAATAATGAAAATCCCAACTTATTTAGTAAGTATTTATTCCTATGACCAATTCATGATTGATCCGAATAAATTGTGCTCCGAATCGATTCAAATCGCCGAATCGAATTGCCCAGCCCTAGCTGTAACAAAGGTGCGATAAAATCGATCCTTAACAGTAATATTGCATTGTTTTGTTAAAATAAAACTATAAAAGCGGATATTTAGGTCAATCATGTCAAGTATGTAATGCTGATGAAACGTCCAGTCAACTCAGTCGGCGAAGTCGTTAGGAATGCGCTTTCAGCTCCGCATCACTAACGTCCTGGAATCGAATCCCAACCAACCATGCCCGCAGCAAAAATCTGAAAAACGGTTATGCAACGGATAGGAGTGGGTAAAATCGAATCGTTTTTTTTTTTCACTAAAATTCACTTTGAGCAATGCCGGAAGATGAGCCTAAAATGAACAAACTAACGGCCACTTAATAGCAAAGAGCTACTAAAATATGTAGAACCAGCAACTGAGCTCTAAGCAGAACTGAACTATTATGGTAAAGTGCGGTGAGTGGTATCAGCCCTGGCGATGATAAATTCGAATCTGATTGGGAAATTTTTTTCGTTAAAATGGAAATTCCGCTCCATTTAGAAAGATGTTGTTCCTATGACTAAGTCACGCTTAACCAGAACCAACCGTACTTGCAAGCGATTCGAATCACCGAATCAAATTGCCCAGCCCTATTTCAGCGAGGAAGCGACTAATATGGATCAAACTTCAATTTAATTGATGAGTCAAGGTAAAATGGTGAATGCAGTGATGGTATCTGCCCTGGTTGATGGGATGTTAAGCAATCTAACTTTTCTTATTCGAATCAGTTGTAAATCTGTCTGACATCAATTTTTTTTTTCGAATCGGATCGAATCACTAATTCCATCTATATAAGAAATATCCCATTTTTATTATTGCAACTTGTCTCCATGGTGAAATTCAAGAAATTTATAGTTAATAGTGTATATTGTGGATTCATATTCCGTGTCTAAGAACAACAATTTTCATATTTTAACGACAAAATATAATCGATTTTGGTCAAATTTGACCAAAATCGATTGCATTTTGTCGTTAAAAATGAAAATTCTATTTCATTCAGCACGTTTCGTTCCCATGAACGAATGATTCGAATAAATTGTGCTTCGAATGGATTCGAATCACCGAATCAAATTGCCCAGCTCTACTCCACACCCTTTCTTCGTTGTTAATACGGAACTATAATGATGAAACGCGTCTAAAAATAAAAGCCTTTTCAGTCACGATTTTTTGAAAAGAAGAAATAATTAATAACAGACGGTTTCGTACTGGTGCATACAAGTATCAGGGATCAGGATAGATTTGTTAGTTGTTCTTATCGACGGACTCAGTAGCGGATCTAGAAAACTTCGAGTCCCGAGTCAAATCGAGTCAAAGAACACGCGAGTTGCGAGTCGAGTACAAGTCTTACCAAACTTTTAAATTTAAGTCACTGTGCCTTCAAGCCGCAAGTGAAATCGAGTCAAAGAACACGCGAGCTGCGAGTCGAGTACAAGTCTTACCAAATTTTTAAATTCAAGTCACTGTGCCTTCAAGCCGCAAGTGAAATCGAGTCAAAGAACACGCGAGTTGCGAGTCGAGTACAAGTCTTACCAAATTTTTAAATTCAAGTCACTGTACTTTCAAGCCGCAAGTGAAATCAAGTCATACATTGACGAGTCGCAGGTCGAGTCGCGAGTCGATTTCTTAATCTAGTTAATCGACCAGATGTCCGCCCTGCAAGCCCATGCCTGCCATTCAACCCACGGTGTATTAACTTGAAACTTTTATAACTACTTCTTGAAGTGGATCACCCTGACCAAGGTCCTGTACCAACGGCCACTTATAGACGGAGAGTGTTAAGACGTAGACATAATTTATTTCGACACCTCTAACGAGACAGAGGTGATACAAAAAGAGATATCACATTACAGAGTTATCAGGAAAGCAAACAAAACCTAAAACAAAGTTTAAAAACGTGGCAAAGAATAAGTTTGATCAAAGATAAAATCCAAAGAGTGTTTGCTCACCTCATTCCAATACGAATAAATAAATAAAAATGAGGATTTATAATTTATTTATAGTAAACTTCCCTTCCAGATTTTTTATGTGCGTAAATATTTAATATGATGCCTAAAATATTTTTTTTCAGATTTTACTCATTGATCATTAACTATGACGTCTTATTGTCGATTTCTAGCGATCACTATCCTGATACTGCTGCTTTGTTGCGCCGGAGAATCATTTTGGTGAGAATTTTGATGTAAATGTATTCGTGCATGTTACACTGTAACAAAAGTACAGTAAATTAACTGGAATTTGCGGGAATTGGATATTCCCAAAGTTAAAAAAAACGCCTTGTTGATGATATTTATGCCAATTATGGGCCGTTGATGGACCGCACCTTAGCGGTGCGTTCCATCAACACCCCATACTTGTCCAAGAAAGTCAATTTTTAATTTTTTTCCATACCGCCAAGTAAAATTACTGTCAAAGACCAGTAATTTTGTTGGATTTTTGTTACAGCGTAATTGTGACAAGATTACAGGAAAATTGCTAATTCTGCCGATCATTCTGAAGCTTAAAAATACCGTGTTGGTGGAATTTTTGTCAAGTATCGTTGATGGACCAACAACAGACCATAATAGACTCGGAAAATAGCAATAGTATAAATGGCATATTTGTTATTTTTATGGAACAGCGATTCGATCCGATTCGAAACAATTAGCCGAATCATATTCGAATTCCCAATTGATTCGATTTCACCCAGCCCTAACTGGCATTTAGATTAATATTTCAATAATTTTTTTTAGGCGTCGCCGTCGCAGACGAAGATGTGCAACTCATTCCTGTGCATGGCATTGGGGTGCGTGCAGTAAAACTTGTGGAGGGGGGACGCAAACCCCCATCAAAACTACGAATCAGGGTGCGTGTGGATCATGTAATATGCCGTCATCTCCGAGGAGCTGTAACACAAAGTGTTGCCCAGGTATTCATAATATTTCGATTTTTATGTGACGACTCGGCTGAGTGGATTATGGATATTTTCAATTCACACTCCATGTCTAAAAGCAACAATTTTCATATTTTAATAACAAAATATAATCGATTTTGGTCAAATTTGATTCAAAATCGATTGCATTTTGTTGTTAAAAATGAAATTTCTAGTTCATTCAGCACGTTTTGTTCCAATGAACGATTCACAATTGATTCGAATAAATTGAGCTTCGAATCGATTCGAATCACCGAATCAAATTGCCCAGCCCCAATGGCAACCTAGTTATTCCTTAAACTAAGTGAAGTATTACTAGGCAACCTAGTTTCACTTCAAAACAAGATAGTTTCTGGAATAAAAACCAGGTTGACTAGGCAATTGACTGCATTTGAAGCATTTTTAATCAATTTTGAGGTTAAAATCATTAAATAGTCTATTTTGAAAGCCTTTTTCAATGGAAATATGATCTACCAAGTTTTTCTGTATTAGGTAGTTAGTTTTCAACCCAGGCAAATTGATCTTGTTTACCTGGTAAATTTATTGAACCAGGTAAGGTATCTAATAACCAGGTAAAAGTACTTTGATAATAAACTAGGTATGCTAGGTACACTAGGTGAACTAGGTACTAGTTTTCCTAGAATTGCCAACACCCCCCCCCCCTCGCCGACTGAAAAAATACGAAAATGAGCTTTTAGGTGCTTTAAAGCGGGGATCTTGAAACTTTTTGCGCGCCTTCATCACGCTCAGCGTATTACGCTTTTTTGGCCAATTTAAACGTTGAAATCCCTTTTATTTTCAATTCTCCGCGCCTGCGGCGCCATTTTTTGTATGTTTTATAATTATATACAACGAAAACGCAGCAAAATTTTGCCTATTGCGACCATTATGTCGTCATAATTTGCCATTGAAAAATTTTCAAATTTTCCATAATGCGTGATTGCTACTCTGACCTACTTGGTTTCAGAAAGCTCCCTTTACCCAACGCCTAATATTCGGTCCGACCCCTAAATCAACAGAAGTGATGGTTAAAATTACGAAAAATCACTCGCGCGTTTTCGGCACGAATTTTTTTTTTACTGCGTTTTCCCACCAAATTAGATCATTAGAATATTTATTCCGTTTTTGCGAAATGACCCTAAAATTTCTTGCGCGCCGCATTAACAATTTACCTTTTTCGTCAGCGAATCGACCCCCCCCCCCAATCCTGGAGATCTTCACCGCCGCTGCACAGTCCCTAATTTTCTAATCTTATGCAGCTCCTCGCTATATCGGTGGTAGTCGTCGTTAAGCACCCGGGAGCCGGGTTCGCTCAGTCGGTAAACCGTCGCTGGGAATACGCTTCGAGCTACGCATCTCTAACGTACTGGGTTCGAACTCCAATAAGGAATGCAGGAGCTCTGCTGGACACGGTGCTTCACGTACGCATTGCTCATGGCTAGGGCCGGGCAAAACCGAATCACTAGAAATTCGAATCTGATTTCCAATCCACACTTCATGTCTAGGAGCAACAATTTTCATATTTTAACAACAAAATATAATCGATTTTGGTCAAATTTGAACAAAATCGATTGCATTTGTCCTTAAAAATGAAAATTTTAGTTTAGTCGTTAAAATACGAAGCTTGTTGCTTTAAAACTTTTAAAGTAAATTGAACATATACTATAAAGTATAAATTTCTTGATTTTCATAATGAAGACAAGTTGTAGTTGCAAAAATGGGATATTTATTTTTTATATCGAATTCGTGATTCGATCCGATTCGAAAAAATTATTCGAATCAAATTCGAATTCCAAATGATGCGGTTTTGCCCAACCCTAGCCCTACAAAGATTATACATAATTTTCCGACAAGGCTAAAGTAAAGTTCCAACAACTTTTCACGGGCCTGGTCTTCGGAAGTGAAATGCACTGGGGATACATCCCCTTCAAGTTTTGGCAAGATTTTGGAAGTGTATACAAAAGATCTTCAGATTGAGTAAAATTTTACAGCGTCTTCAGCGTGTTTTAGGAATTTCTTCATATTTCTAGGGTTTTGATCTCAAAATGGTTTTCATTTTGTAGCAAAAAGTGCAGGAAAATTTTGGTGGGAAATATTTTAGTTTTCTGTTCCCGGTGCAGGATATTTTACATTATTTTTATTTCACAGTGCATTGCAGTTGGAAGTCTTGGGGCAGCTGGGGCAAATGTTCACAAGATTGCGGGGGAGGGACTCAAACCAGGTCTCGTGGACGCAATTCGGAATCTTGTGGGGGTCGTAAATGCAGCGGGGTGGCAACCGAAACCAGATCATGTAACCAAAAATGTTGTCCTGTGCATTGCGCTTGGGCACCGTGGAGCACCTGGGGTACCTGTTCGCGCCCGTGTGGGGGTGGGACGCAATCAAGAAATCGTGATTACTCCACAGCGGCATCATGTGGTGGGAAATCGTGCTCAGGGATTCCAGAAGAAACACGATCGTGCAATGAAAATTGCTGTCCCGTCAATTGCGCGTGGGAAAATTGGAGCCTCTGGGGGTCATGTTCAGTGTCTTGTGGAGGTGGGTCCCAGAGTCGCACACGCGGGCAAAACCCCGTAATGTCTTGTGGTGGGAGTAAATGCGTAGGGGCGCCAACCGACACACGTCAATGTAACGCACAGTGTTGCCCCGTGAATTGTCTCTGGGGACCATGGAGCGATTTTTCACAATGCACTCAAAAATGTGGTGGAGGGAAACGAACACGATCTCGAGTCATATCGGTGCCAACATTTTGTGGAGGGAATGCGTGCGCAGGCCCCAGCACCCAAACCCAAAACTGCAATGAGCAATGCTGTCCTGTGGATTGCAAATGGGATACCTGGAGCGATTGGAGCGTGTGCACCAAAACTTGTGAAAAAGGAAGACAAACCCGGACGCGAGGTGTCGCTATTAAGTCTTCTTGCGGCGGAGAAAAATGCGCGGGACTACGTCGAGACACCAGGTGAATATTTTGAACATATTTATGTCTTTTTTAAATAAAATTCACTCTCAGCAAATTCGGGAGTAAAATCTGTAAGGAATTAACCAACGACCGCTTATGCAAAATCCCCCCCCCCCCCCCCCCCCTGAAGAAATACCAATTGTACACAAAACCGAAAAAATTCCATTCAGAATCAAAGCGATGTGGTTGAGTGCAGTAAATGATATCTGCCCTGGGCATGACTGAACCATCAATATTACTTTTTGGTTTTCTTTTAGTGGACTATGACATGCGACTGAATAATGCTCTAACCCTTTGTCCTCGTTGGGTTTTGTCTGTGTTCGGTTTCCTTCGTGTGAGTTTTGTTAATTTTGGGTTTTGTCCATGTTGAATTTCGTCCATGTCGGGATTTGATTATTGTGAGCTTTTCTTCATCTTTGACATTTTTAGCGCTGGGTTTTTTCGTTGTTGGAATTTAACCATGTTTGCTTTTGTCGGCTGGATTTTATTCATTTCATTTTTTTTTCCAGGTTCTGCAATGATGTCTGTTGTCCTGTGCATTGTGAATGGGAGATTTGGACTGCTTGGAGCAGGTTCGTAGCTACGTATATTGTTTTGGTGTTGGAAGTGAGTTCAGACGTAGTGATTCTCTTACAATACGGATCGGTTATCATTTCTATCTTTTGTACACGCACATGTTCAGTGTTACTAAACTGAAATTTTTTGTATGAACTTTCAAAATCTCGGCGGAGAGACTGTCCTCGGTTGTCGCAGCACTTGGGGAACACTTGGGGAATGTCCTCAGGTCTTTTTTCTGTTTCTTACCAGACCAATGGGAAGTTATTGGAATTTACCTTAACCTTGTCGTTGAAATCGTTTTTACTGTTTGTCATGCATGAGTCACTGGTGGATCGCGCTGGGGCGGCACGGTCCATCTGTGACTCGTGTCTAATAAAATAAAATTTTTGCTTTGGAAGCCAAGGTTCTTATGCAGGGGACCAATCCTGCTTGCACTGATGAGGCGTCTAGTAAAATTCTTGTTCATAATTATCTTTTACTTGGCTTGAACCTGTGTTTTGTATGTTGTTGGCGAACTTTATCACCTCACCTTTGAGATAAATAGATAGTTTGATAAAAAAATTTTGCATCAAAGCTGTTACAGATAGTTGAGTATTCTCTTGGTTGGGTTAATGTGGAACTATCTACTTATCCTACTTCTATGCCTTTGTGAAGTGGATCCATATGTTTAAGGCAAGAATGCTATAAAAGGCAAATTAAACCAACTAGACACCAAGTCCAGACCTCCTCAGACAAGCATTTTAAACGTTGAAGTTTGTTTAAAATGCTTGTCTGAGGAAGTCTGACCTTGGCCAGATGAAGTTTTAAAGTGTCTCGATAGCTGAATATTGTTGTTTTTTGAGCGCTGAAAGTTTGGTGGTGAAGTCAACTATACGTCTCTACAAGAACAGGTTTTTTCCGGCATGGAGACACCTGATGTCCTAGTATCGTAGGATAATATTTCAATAACAAAAAAGTATTTGTTGTATGTCACTACACAGGAAAAATGAGCAAAAAATCATTAAATTCAAACCTTCATCCCCGATTTGTAACTGGTGGACGAGAGGTCATGGTTTGCAATATTTTTGGCTTTCCTCTCTCGCAGGATAAAATGAATTTCCAATCGTATGATAACATTTCAATAGAGGATTTTGTAAAAGCAGATAAATAAGTTCTGCACCCTCAATTTGCCCATTGATTGATTGCACCTCCATTGATCGAAACTCTTGTACTTGTCCAGTTGCACCAAGACATGCGGAACAGGGACACAACATCGGGATCGTGGACTCAAAATGGCAGCTTCATGCGCCGGGGAGGAATGTGTCGGATTGAAACATGAAGAACAGAATTGCAACACACAGTGCTGTCCAGGTGAGACTATGTAATGTGATTTCCAAAAAAGTTTCTTCAAATATTATGTTTCAAGGTGCTACCCTGTACCAAATTTTTTGAAATATATTTTGTAGGGTATGGTAGGGCTGCGCAAAAATCGGATCAATCACTAATTCTTTGTAAATAACAAATATCCCATTTTTACTATTTCATCATGATTATCAAGAAATTGATAGTTTATAGTGCTTTTATAATTCACACTGAACTGTCTAAGAGCAACAATTTTCATATTTTAACAGCAAAAGGATATCGATTTTGGTCAAATTTGACCAAAATTGATAGGATTTTGTAGTTAAAAATGAAAATTGTAGTTTATTTAGCAAGTTTTTATTCCTGTGAACGAATCACGATTGATTTGAATATTTTGTGCTTTGAATCGATTCGAATCACCGAATCGAATTGTCCAGCCCTAGGTATGGGCTATAAATGGTAAGTGTCGACCAGGTTCGTCCACTGTGATACATGCTTAACCAATATAAAAGGGTTCTCGTTTAGCTCAATTGGTAAAGCGTTGGGAATATGCCTTGCTGATCGTCATGACCCATGTTCGAATCCCGTGGAGGGTGATGATTATATGCGAGAGGTCTGTTGGACGCCTCGCCGGTGCAGAATGATCATGTAAACGCTGCTTACGGGTTCCTCCACCAACCAGGTCCACACACAGGAAAAATGAGAAATACGATAATCCAAAAACCTTCACCACGATTCGGAACTGGTATCTGCATGAGAGGTCGTGGTTTGCCATATGGTTAAGCTGTATTCTCCGCTTTCCGTTTTCATAAAACTGAGATCCTATCCTATAACTCCCTACTAGGCTATAAGCTCACCATGAGCTAATATCATGATTAGAAATTTCAAAAAAAGAGATGAGAACGGGATACATTTTTATATTACAAGAAATGAAAGCTGAGAGTGCGGCTTAACCATTAAGACTATTAAGACTATTCGTGATTTTAACCTATTCCAAGTTTGAGGTGGAGGTTTTGATATTTTGTTGTTAACTTTTAGAAATTGATGTCTTTTCACCACGCTCTGAGCAATTTCTTATAAAATACAAAAGTTTTGGATAAATTTGACAACACCTGCTGCAAATCTGACATTTTTTCACCATGCAAATGAAAATTTTCTTTCTATTCTCAGTCGACTGTATCCTCTCATCTTGGAGTGATTGGTCTGATTGTTCCACCACCTGTGGTGTTAAAGGACAACAATCACGTTATCGTAGCATCACACAACAGATGGAATGTGGAGGACGACAATGCGACACAGAGTTACTGCAGGTAAGACTTACAACTTTACCGTACCTCTCGCGCGGGAAACCAGTAAAGACAGACTTGGACAAGCACCATAACAGAGTTCTATGTGTTTTTTAATACTATACTTAGACAGACAGAGAGCACTAGAGATAAAAAATCTGAAGATTTCTTGTTAATTGAACTAAAAAATGTGTAATAGATCTACAAGATATTTCATCATTTTCATATATAAAACTAGCAATATCCTTACTTTTTGAAACATTTATAATCCCCCCTCCCTGCAACATCGAATAATAGAGTAAAGATGGTTCCTTTGCAGAGGAAATCCGAGAACATAATTTACGAATACTGTGAATAACGGTCCGCACCTGAACCCTACATGCATAAAAAAACACACTTCCACAAATACCGTAGCTGAGTTCTATGCCCAATCTATATTTTCTGATCTAACGAGGCAACTTGAGAGCACCAGAAACATAAAAAGTTTTTTTTTGGAAATGGGATAAAAGATTTGTAGTAAAACTGCCAAAACAATATATTTTAAAGCCAAAAACTAGTGATAATAGAATAATGGCCATTTTAATCATAATTTTATTTATCACCAGACTCGAGAATGCAATAGAGTTTGTTTCAATGGTGGAAATCTGGCAACTGGGTTTTGTGAATGTGCAGAAGGCTGGACAGGAGAATGCTGTCAGGAAGGTGGGTGATTCGAGTTTTGAAATTATAAAAGTCAAATTAAAATTTTGGCTTAGTGAATTTTATACAAAAATATCATCATTCCACAGAAGAAGGCTTTAAAACTCGCGTTAATAGACATCTATCAGGGATGGGGGTTCTTTAGTTCCTGTTCCTGCATTTTATGTAGTTAGCTCTTTGCACTTTAATGGCTCCAGGAGAATTTTTAAGTTTGATTCTTCTTCTGTGTCCTTGCTCTGAGCGAATTTTCAAAAAAAAAAAAAAAAAACACGACACACGAATCCGGGATTTTAAGGAAACAGGGAGGAGGGATAGGTCATTCATCGCAAGATATCAACGAATCAAGTGAATTTCACCACCATATTCCCTTTTGCAGAATATCAGCGTTCTAAACAGACGGGTGAATCACCCTGATCAAGACCCGGGTCTAGTGAAGTTCAGTACCATATTCCCGAATGTCTTCAAAATAAAAACTGGCAGAATATTCTCATCTTAACTAGGGGGCGCCAATGCTGCAAGTATCTGGCATTGTCTCCCGTCTTAGGATGAGTCGCTTCCAACATGGAAATTTTTATGATAATCGGATATACGGTACTAAACTTCATGAGACCCCAAGACTCATTATTAGTGGCCACTTATAGACGAACAGGTTTAGTGTTGTGGGAAGATATGATCTTTCTGGTTCGGCTGAGCCTACCCAAGTTATTACACCCTGGGTTAAGAGATGGGCATAAAATAACATGCCAGGACTCCAAACTGAGATTGTCAACCTAAAATTAGGGCTGGGCAAAACCGAATCATTTGGAATTCGAATCTGATTCGAATAATTTTTTCGAATCAGATCGAATCATTAATTCTTTGTAAATAACAAATATCTCATTTTTACTATTACAACTTGTCCCCATTGTGAAAATAAAGAAATTTTTCATATTTTAACGATGAAATATAATCAATTTTGGTCAAATTTGACCAAAATTGATTGTATTTCAATGTTAAATTTGAAAATTCTAGTTCACATAACACGTTTTTGTTCCTATGAACGATTCACGATTGATTCGAACTAATCGTTCTTCAAATAGATTCTAATCACCGAATCGAATTGCCCAGCCTTCCCTATAATGCCAAAATAACAGCCTCTAGGCCATTGCGTTCATATTCCTAAAGTCTGGTACGGGCTTTAGAACGTGCATTTTTTTTCAGCTTCTGTCTAAACTGAATATTTTGTTTTGCAGACGTTAATGAATGCTTGTCAATCACCTGCACTCCAAACTCCAAATGCTTCAACACACATGGATCTTATGAATGTTTATGTAAACATGGATACACTAAGGAAGATGGGATATGCTTGGGTAAGTACCACTGGGTGGAGAGCGTTAAAACTAGGGAGGGAACATAGAAACAAATTCATCATCAAAATCTATGCGTCCAAGTTTTTGGGTTTCTTGTTAAAAAAGATATTATATTCCAAAGTACTGTGTCTTTATTTAATTGAAACAAGCGTTCGTATTTGACATTGGTCAAGTTACCAGCAAGAAAATAAAATTAAAGTATATTTATGAGGTAGAAAATGTTAGTTCAACATCTATTTCGTTTTAGCGTATGTGTCTAGGGCTGGGGAATTCGATTTTGAGATTCGAATCAATTGTGAATCAATCACAGGAACAAATACTTACTTAACGTACTAGACTTTTCTATTTAAACGATAAAAGGCAATCGATTTTGGTCAAATTTGACCAAAATCAATTATATTTTGTCGTTGAAATGTGAAAACTGTTGCTCTTAGACATGGAGTGTGTATTGAATATACACTATAAACTATAAATTCCCTGTTTTTCCACAATGAAGACAAGTTATGATAGTAAAAATTAGATAATTGTTATTCACATCGACTTCGCGCTTTGATCCCATTAAAAAAAATTAGATTAAAAATTATTCGGTTCTGCCCATCCCATTCAAAATAAATGTTCGAATCAGATTCAACTTCCAAAGGATTCGGTATAGCCCAGCCCTACCTACAATTACTGTAACTTTTACTTCACTTTCCTAGATGTGAACGAATGCCAACAGAATCTCCATGATTGTCATGAAGAAGCCGAGTGCATCAATATACAAGGACATTACACTTGCAGATGCGATCCTGGATTTACAGGGAATGGAACTGTGTGTAATGGTGAGATATTTCATTGAAAGTCTCTGTGTTTTGGAGGCAGGACGGGGCATTTCATAGCAGTATTCAGCAGTATTCATAATTTCGAACCTTTTTATCCGTTTTTTTGGGCTGGGCAAAATTGAATCAAGTCTCTTCAATTTAAATTAATTATTTGATTAATTTTTTTTCGGGTCGGATAAAAAGGAAAATTCTTGTCCAATTACCGTAATAGGAATTTGTTCCTTCGACCCATTCATGATCGGTTTGAATCAGCGAATCAAATTGCCCAGCCCTAGTTACCAGGCACACGAAAAGAAACATCCAATTCATCTAGTGAGTGACTAGATGAATTGGATGTTTCTTTTCGTGTGTCTGATAACTAGGGCTGGGCAATTTGATTAGCTGATTCAAATTTCATGAAATTTCATGAAATTGTCAATTTGCTAAATTCAATATTGTATGGAGCCAGGTTAATTCAATCAGTAAGAGCATTAGGAATGCTCTTTGTATTATGCATCTCTGATCGTCCTGACGAATGTTTGAATCCTATGAGGAATGATCATATGTGAGAGGTCCAATGACACACTGTTCGTGTAAGCGCTTTCTGCGGCTTCCTTGACCAACCCTAATCATACACAGGAAAATAAGTGAATTCAAACCTTCATGCCTGATTCGGAACTTGTGTCACAACGAGAGGTCACAGTTTGCCATAGATCCAAGCAAGCTTGCAAATTCGTGCGATTACTGGTTTCCAGAATCTTGCACAGATGCTAGTAAAACCGCTATGAAGCCATGATAAACATTTTAAAATATTCATTTCAAGGATGAGAAATTGATTCCTTTTGGTTCGTTTTGCTTTTTTCATGTGTAAACAAGTATCTATTCCTGTTAATAATCTACTAAACTCCTTATAAGAAAATATTTGGAATCTCGAAAACTGCGTCAAATTCGCAAGCCTGGGTCAAGCAGTATTCTTGACTTTCCTCTCTCATAAAATAAAATCCCATTTAAATGTAACCAGTTAAAATATTCTAATGTGGCGTTAAATATTATCTAATTCAAAAATTTCATTTTGTTAGGCGTAAGGTACAGAATTTTTGTTATTGATCTTCACTCTGAGCAAGACCAGAAGCATTACCCCATGAGAACCAACTAACAACCACTTAATAGCAAAGATCTATTACAAGATGTCGTACCAGCTACTGCACTTTAAACGGAGAACATCCCAATTGAAACTGAACCACTATGGTAAAGTGCAGTGAAACGTATCTTTCCTGGGTGAGTAAAACCATCTACCTCTCTTTTGCTTTATTTATGCCCTTTAGTCACCTCTTATGACACGCAGGAAATATGTTAGAACTATTCTAAAGCCTGTTCCTACAGGGATGAATGTGCCTCATTTTCAATGACTCCGTGGTCTAATAAGTGACGCAGGTCCAACTAGTGACATTCCAACAACACAAACCTTCTTTGTCTATTATTAGGCGACTGTTGGAAAATTTATTAAAAAGAGCGGCTTTGACTTAAAAAATTTAAACGAAATTCTCAACAATATTTCTATTTCATTTCTAGACATTGACGAATGCTTGATAGATGACATCACAGAATCATCTGAAGGTGAGTTAAGAATATTGAAGTAAAAAGTAAAATGCATCCCCTAATAAAGTCGTTGATGAAGCCGATTATAGAAATAAAATTCGTTAAAACCAGTGGCATAACTGGGACTTTGTGATTGGGTGGACATAAAAGCCGCTAATTTATGACACCATAATGAAAATGCTTTCTTTTGTGACAACGAATCATCATACTCTCAATAATAATGGTTGATCTCGTTTTTCATAAGTTTTCGACACTGATTTCTATATCAAACTCTAATTGTTCTACTTACTTTGCTTTGCTCTTCAAGGAAGAACATTTCTTTACTCACGCCTACGAATAAAACTGCATGAAACCCATGAAATATGTGCAATGGACAAGTTTTCTTAAAGAATAAATTATTTGTGGCGACACAATGCGACCATTATGCTGAATATTGCTTGATGCCAGATTTGTTCATGAATCTCGCCCCTATTTATCACCACCGGTTTAGCATTTTTCTATTATTCGCTAAACCATGTATAAATAGGAACACCAATATTAGAGGGGACATAAGCATATTCACCCCCCTTGTTAAGTTATTGGGGGGCATGTCCCCTCTGCCCCCCTCTCTTACAACCTTATTCAGTGCCCCATCAAGAGATTCTAATTGCTGCGCAAAGAATCTATTCCTAAAGGTCGCCCTTATCTAGTGTCAGTCTGGAATTCTAATTAAAATTATTTTCGTTTTTTGGATATTTTTTAATTGATTAATTTTGCAGGTTAAATTTGACATAAAGCATTACTTTATCCCATAGGCCAGGGTAACTTGAATTAACTACTTCTTATGTGTTGAACATCCAAATTTATTCCTGTAACATTTCGTCCGGCGAAAACGTTATAGGAATAAAATTTCTGTGTGAAGCAAGATTCTGTTTAATTATTGCTGTACGACAAAATGGGCAAAACTTGGTCAAATACCAGCAGCTTCATCTCCTTTGAAATGTTGAAACATAATGCTATTTATATAGTGAATGTCGCTGAAACTGCCCTGCAGGTAGGGCTGGGCAAAATCGAATCATTTGGAATTCGAATCGGATCGAATCGCTGATTCCATAGAAATCACAAATATGCCACTTTTACTATTTCTCTTTCTTGATAATTAAGAATTTCACAGTTAAGAATTACAAATATTAGCTTGAACGAACTCAAAAACGATGTATTTTCAATTTCGGTCCGGTCCAGGGGGAAAATTTTCATTTTACCGACAAAATACAATCGATTTTGGTCAAAACTGACCAATTCTGGTCAAAATTGATTGCATTTCTTCCATAAAAATGAAAAACTCCTCTTCATTTGGCCAGTTTTTGTTCCTCTGGCCGATTCACGATTGATTCGAATAATCTGTACTTCGAATTGAATTGCCCAGCCCTATCTACACGGACAATTCAACTTATCACACTGTTTAATTCAGATGTCGATCACTCCAACACCAACATGTCTATCCCATCACCTTTGTGCCACGATGAAGCAACCTGTTCCAATACTTATGGAAGTTACATTTGCCATTGCAATCAAGGATACCAAGGAGATGGCATCCACTGTGAAGGTACGAGTGATTTATCAAGATCTTTTATTGGATGCAGTAGCATGGTCATTATGATTAGCACATTGGCATCGTTGGTTTGAGATATAAGCTCCAGTCTGATTCAGTTTTCCGTGTCCACTACTCAAACCAGGGTGTGATGACTTGGGTAGGCTCAGCTGAAATAATAAGACCATACCTTTCTAATGATGCTAGTACTGTTCATCTGTTAGTGACTGCTAGTCAGGGCTTTGTCCAGTGTGATCCCCTCCTATAATTTCAATAATCCATGTCCACCACTTAAACCAGGGTGTGATGACTTGGGTTGGCTCAGCTGAATTGAAAAGATCATACCTTTCTAATGATACTGGCCCTGTTCATCTATTAGTGACTGCGGAGAGGAAAGCTGACAATACGGCTTAATCGTATGAAGAACCATAATCTCTCAAGTAGACACAAGTTCTGAATTGAGATGAAGGTTTTTGACCTAACATATTTTTCATTTTTCCTGTGCATGGACCTGGTTGTTGGAGAAAGCCTTGAGCAGTGCTCACATGAAACACCAGACACTGGCAAGGCATCCACTGAACCTCTCCTATATAATCACCATCCCTCATGTAATTCACACCTACGCCAGGACAATCAGAGATGCGTTTTTCAAAGTTTATTCCCAATGCTTTACCGATTGAGCTAATTGGGCACCCTGGTTAGGGTTATCAGTTGGTCTATTGCAGACTTTTTACCTTGCTGTAAAGGAATTTCAAAAAAAAAGTGTACCCTCTAGCATCTTCCTTCAAGTCAGTACTTGAAAACAATTTCCCAGTAAAAAACGATTCTCATTCTATTTTCAGACGTTGACGAATGCCAGTTACCAGAAATGATTAATCGGCAGAAATCATCAATTTCCATCGAACACAACTGTGACTCGCACGCAACTTGTGATAATTTTGTTGGAGGATACGATTGTTGGTGTGACGAGGGATATTATGGAAATGGATTTATATGCCATGGTATGATATTGGATCATATGAATTTTTATGCAGCAGAATCAGGATACCAGCAGACTGCATCACCAGCCTGTAGCTTTTTTTGAAAAATTAGAAGTGGATATAAATTATATTATAGCAGAGAAATTTTGCCAATTTTGAATGATTTGTAGTAAAAATTAAACAAAAATACCAAAATTGTCGCACAATGCAATCCCTTTGGGATGGCTAATTTTGTATATATTATGGCATTTATTTTTTCAAAGTAAAGAATTTTTGCAGTTTGTTACGAATAAGAATCTATTATGTATAATTATGGCAGAAAATTGTTATTGGATCTTCCACTGTACGTTATTGTAAAATTATCTGCCATGTAGGAACGGGCTTTAGAATAGTCCTAACGTATTCCCTGTGTGTTGTAAGAGGCGACTAAAAGGAAGCGAAGAAGTGGTAGATGATTTTACCATCGCCCAGAGCAGATACCACTTATAGCACTTTACTGTGGTGGTTCATTTCAGTTCGGGATGTTTTCCGTTTAGATACAGTTGCTGGTACTACATCTTTCAGTAGCTCTCTGCTAATGAGTGGCCATTGGTCTGTTCCCAGCTCTTGCATTTAATCATTCTTCGTATGCTTCAGACCCATGCCGTAGGCCGAATTGTATTAATAATGCTTCACTGATTAATCTAACCGGGCACTCAACTTAAATGAAATATTTAACTTTTTCAACCAGAAATCGACGAATGTGAATCTCTACCTTGTCAAAACGATGGAACTTGCATTGATAAAGTCAACATGTATATCTGCCAGTGTAAGAGTGGATATACCGGTGTCGATTGTAAAATAGGTGAGTTACGTCTCATATTAGATAAAATGTATATCTGCCAGTGTAAGAGTGGATATTCTTAGAATGAATCACTAAGCCAAACTCATTGCGGCTCAAACCCAGGGATCTCTAAACCTGGTATTCAAATAATCTATTGATCTCACTAGACATTAATATATATTTTCAGAAATCGATGAGTGTGCGTCTCTACCCTGCCAGAATGGTGGAAGTTGCATCGATCAAATTGATATGTTTACTTGCGTTTGTGAGACAGGATTTACTGGGAGGGTTTGTGAAATTGGTAGGTAGTAATTTTGTTCCTTTGGTTGGTGTTTGTGTGAAGTATGCACCGGAGCCGAAGCTGATATATCACACTTAAAATTTGAGAAGAGGGGGAAGCCCCTCTCATGATTTCGTAATTTAACGCCAAGATAATATAAAAATAGACAAATCGAGATGGCTATAGAGTTTTTTGTAAGTTGAAAAATTTTTTACTTGCTTCCTGCATGCAAGCTTTGATTCCAAAATTCAGATGAGGTTTTTATTTTCTCCTCAAGAATTGAGACATTCTGTTGCCACTGAAAGAATGAACCACATTTGGACTGTCAATCAAATTTAATCAGAATGTAATTGTCTGTTCTGTCTGTTCATCTTTTACAATTTCAACTCATCATATTTTGTCGAGCACGAGTTACTGATGGATCACGCTGATCAAACATGGTCCATCTGTGGCTCATGCTTGACAAAATAAAATTTCTGTATGGGTTTGAGCGGATTATTTTCTTCATTCACTCTGAGCAAGGCCGGAAGAACCTCCCAAGGCGAACCAGCCAATGACATAGCAGAGAGCTACTAAAAGATATAGTACCAGCAACTGCACTCTAAACGAAAGCAGCCCAAACGTGAACCACCGTGCACCGGCGCGGCGCCCAGCAGACCTCTTGCATATAATCATCATCACAAGATTCGAACCTGTGACATGACGATCAGAGATGCGTAGCTCGACGCTTTGAGCTAGCCGGGCACTCAAAATTGCTTAATAAAAATAGAAGTCTTTTCTATTTTCCAGAAACTGATGAATGTGCATCAAATCCATGTAAGAACGATGGACAATGCGTCGACAACGTCAACTCTTTCACTTGTGATTGCAAAGCTGGGTTCACTGGAGTCACTTGTGATGTTGGTGAGTGTGTCCTATATTAGCAGGATAGATTTTTTCTGGCTTTGAGAGGAAAGCTGACGATACGGCTTCGCCATATGGTGGGTAGTCTTGTACAGTCTGAAGCTGCCACCACATATTTGAAGTGGATGGCTTTACCCAGATAGTCGTGTATTATAATTAAAGTTAAAGAAGTGGTAGATGGTTTTACCACCCCGGGGCAGATACCACTCACTGCACTTTACTATGATGGTTCAGTTTCTTTTTGGGTGTTTCCAATCAGAATGCAGTTTACCGGTACTACATCTATCAGTAACTTTCTTTTTGTAATTATTTTTTTCTAATTTTTTTTAATTGATTGATTTTGTAGTAAAATCATGATATATGCCAAATTTTACGTTGTAAAATTTGACATAAATCACGATTTTGCTGCAAAATACGGTCAAATATTAGCAATTTCGTTTATCTAAAGCGATAAAACATTATTTTGTGAATTTTGAATATCGTAAAGTAAAAGGACAAATCAAATGTAAGGTCAGGATCAGGATCACTAATCAGGACTCTTATTCCTACTAGGAATAATTTTGGTATTGGCTTATTACTAATTGGCAGGATAGCATATTTTATGACATTAGGAATGAAAGATAAGGATGTAGATTGAACGCATATAGGACACATTCTGAATAGCGGCAGATGAAGATCTCCAACATTGGAGTGTCTGTCTTGGTGATGAAAAAAGAAGAATTGATAGTTGCATTCTAAAACGAAAGCTTGTGGGAAAATTTTGGATTTGCAAAGAAAAACATCAAATATTAGCTCAAAAAAATTTCATCTCAGAATGGTATGAAAAATCGAAACCCAAGCCTATAGTCATCTTATAGTCATTGTTTTTGATTTAGTTTTTAAAAATATGTGTGCTTGTGTTTACATATCATTTCATCATTTTTTTCTAGCATTGAAGTATATTACTCTGACCAAGGCCCACCGGCCACTTTTAGACTGATAGGGTTATGAGTTGCTGGAAAAATATAATCTTTCTGGTTTGGATTACCCTACCTAAGTTATCTTACCCATTTTCTCAGATGTCAACGAGTGCGACGAAGGATCTCATCACTGCGACTCAGAACATGGTCGATGCATCAATACCCCTGGATCGCATCAATGCGTTTGTGAAGAAGGATATAGTGGAGATGGGCAGACATGCGATGGTAGGTATTCATTTTTTTTTTAAATCTTCTCTATGCCAGGCCAGAAGTAGTGCTTTAAAGGAACATACTAACGCCTACCTATATGGTAAGAGCTACTACGAAATATAGTACTAGCAACTACACTTCAAGCAGAAAACATGGCGAAATTTGCATGTTTGGCATATTTTCGTTAGTACAAGGCTGTCAATCTTGTTTTTTTTGTTGTTATTGGAACTCCTCAACTCCCACATCTTAAAATGTCAGAGATCCACAACCACTGTCAAACTTTTGACTATTGCTTTCCGGGCTTGGCTAATCGGCCTCCTGAACAACATAGACATATTCACTGAGTGAGATGGCCTAGTGTTTATCACAGGTTTGAACCCTTGAGTCCAAGCCATGACAAGTCCGGCTTGCTAATTCATGCCCTTCACTCAACCCAGGATGTAATAACTTGGGTTAGCTAAGCTGAATCGGAAAATTCATAACTTCCTAACAGCACTAACCCTGTTCGTCTATAAATGGCCACTGGTGCAGGGACTTGTTCAGGGTGATCCACCCAAATGATGAAAAAATAGAAGTTTTTTTTTAATAGCCACTTCTTAGAGTGGATCACCCTGTCCAAGGCCCTGTAACTGCGGCCACTCATAGATGGACAGGGTTACAATTGCTGCAAAGATATGATCTTTTCCTGTTCGACTTAGACTACCCCAGTTATTATACCTAGGGGTTGAGTGGTGGGCATGGATAAGCGAGCCGGACTTGAACCCGCAAATTTCAGCGTGCGACGCCAACATGTTTAACCCCTATGCCATCGTGCCCACGAAAGTTAACGATAAATATCACTCACTGGTTATATCTCTATGGAATATATATGCAATCTTGCATTTACTTACAGATATAAACGAATGCTTACTTGGATATCATACATGCAACGGTGAACACCAACATTGTATGAACATTGATGGGAGTTTCATCTGTGATTGTGATGTTGGATTTGAGATGAAAGACGGAGAATGTAAAGGTAGGATGGGTTTGGTATCTATTTTTAAAATGGATCAATGCTTTGGAGTTACGGTGGCTTGATGGGTTGGAATAGATTGCTATGCGCCTGTCTAGTGATTGATATGATTTTGACATTGAACTTATTAAACCACTAGGCCAGGGGTGGCCAGACCTGCTTCATGCTCGAGCCGCATATAACAAAATCCAGTTTTAAAAGAGCCACAACACAAACACAATAAGAAATACGAATTTATTCACTCACAACGAAGTGTAGCTATTGATTAATATTAGCGCTGCGTGGCATACTGTGAGTCTCCACCTGGGCTGCAAGATGTTTGAAATTAGGTTGGTATGATGTTAAAGCAGTTCGGAGCAGTTCCTTCAAGTGTTGGTTTGTCAAAACTGAACGGTATTTTGACTTTTAGCTGGAAAATGCATGTCCAATTCACCAAGGCTAATTTATCAAGGAGCCGCAAGCAAAGTCTCAAAGAGCCGCAGTTTGGCCATCGGGCCCACAAACATATATCTCGGGTTCGAGTCCAGGCGAGTCTGGCTTGTTTCATGCCCACCACTTGGCTAGGTCGAACTGGAAAAGGTTATATATTTCCAGCAATTGTAACCCTGTCTGTTTATAAGTGGCCGCTGTTACAGGGCCTTGGACAGGGTAATCCACTCTGGGAAGTGGTTATAAAAAAATAATGAATTATGGACAACGCAGATACAGAAGCAATGCAGATGTACATTGCTTGTTTTTGCATGGTCACCTGCAATGCATTCACAAGGAAATGTGTATAAAACATTTAAAAATTTTATTTATCTTGTTTCAGATACTAAAGACTGTAAGACGGAATTCCACAATTGCAACGATGTTGAAAGCGAAGGTTTCAAATGTCAGTGTGCGAATGGATTTGAAATGAAGGATGGAATTTGTGTAGGTCAGTATAGAGAGTTTGGTTCTCAGTCAAGGAAGTTCTGGAATGAAATGACCTTGTATGCAATTAACAATATTTACAATTATATCTGGTTACAAGATTTATCTTGTGTCTTGTCCATCCAATGTGGAACCGGTAAGGTTATCGGTTATCATCCCAGGGCTGTGGGTTACAGTGCCTCACTGAGGGACACACTGTGTATATTGCTCTTTGGAGCCTGGTCGGACATCATGTGTCGCTGATTGATCACACCTTCATAGCGCAATCCATCTGTGACGCAAGTTTGACAAAATATATTTCAAATCGTTTTTAAACTTTTATAGCTGCACTGAATCCAGCACACTTATTGAATTCTACATCATTTTTTTACTCAAAATATTCGCATTCTTTCCCTTTATCGTAATTTTTGATATGCGGTTCTTATCTTTATCGCATACTGCCTTATCATTTTTTTCTATTGCTGCATACCACATAGCTTGAGAAACTCAATGTGCTTGAAAAAGTAACATTGCAAAACAGCAGAAGCGAAGTTATACACCTTTCAAAACACCATGACGTAAAAACGCTGTTCATTTAGTGGGGAAATCTTTGCTGACAGCCAACTTGACTGTACATTATTGTGATTCTTGATCACATTTTTAAAATATTGCGTGTAGCATAATGCTGCTCACGCACTTTAGGTTGAGAACCCCCGGTCAAAACCAATCTCACCTTTTATCCAGATATCAACGAATGTTCACTGGACTCGAGCAAATGTACTGGAGTTTATCAAACCTGCGTCAATACAGAAGGAAGTTATGAATGTCAATGCCAGGAACTAATGGTTTTGGTTGATGGTGAATGCCAAGGTGAATAGAATGTCATTATTTAGTTCTAAAGGTTCAGTTCTGTGTTGAACATTTTCTGCTCTGGGTGTGAGTTTTTTCTTTTTTTTTTTTATGTTGTTTTAATGTGAGCGGGTACTAGTTTCCATTACAGATTTCAACTTTACTTTCAGAGAATTTCCATAAAACATCGTTTCATGTCAAATTTCATTGTATAATATTTCTATCAATTTCAATAATGATAATTATTTCTAAAGCAACTGACAGAATTTCACACTACTTTCTTTTCACAATAAACAATCAAGTTTTTTTAAATTTGCACCCAAGAAGAACCAACAACCAATCATTGAAAAGGCCGAGGCCAGAGGGCTAATGTAGTACCAGCAACTGCACTCAAAGCTGAAAACATTCCAAATAGAACTGAACCACCATGGTTAAGTGCAGTGTGTGGTTTTGGTCATTGAAAAGGGAATTAAAGTATCTCCTATCTATTCAAAGCTGGCAATGAGGTAACCACTTTCTTCACTTTTCAGAACAAACGCCAGACATGCTCTTAATGCAGATGAAACAAGACTTGGGTGGATTCGATGGCTCAGACGATGACTCTACTTCTGATGGCAAGTCATTTTCTCAAATTGGTTCAAGTTTGATGGTGTTGGCTTTAGTTGTTTTGAGCGCTGTGTTGATGATTGCGATCACAGTTTTTAGTATAAATGGCAGAATCAGTTCAGAGCGCTCGGTTGCTGGCTTTCCATTATTGTCTACACTTTGTTTATCAATGGTCGCTGATTGATTTCTGTCGAGTGTTGCTTTTGGTCTGACTTAAAGTGAATTTAATAAATAAAAATTGTCCCCTAATCTTTTATATATATATATTAGTGTAGAGGTCTTGGGTTTGAAAATGATGCCTTGGAGCTAGTGACTCCATCCCATCTCATATTTTGTTAAGTATGAGTCACTGATGGATCGCGTTGATCAAGCTCCATCTTTTTCTTAAATAACTTTGCTTAAACAATGGCATCAATCACTTCAAAAGAATGTGTCAGAATCAATTCAACTGCTTTGGGCTTTCGAAATTGTGTAAGTTATTGGGTCGATGCTTCAAAGTCAAAGATGGAGAGTCTTACCTAACAGTCTGGTTGAGAAACGCCTCAGGCCAGCAAGTTGTTCAGCAATCCTGTTATATATAATTACTCATCTGGGGTTCAAACTCTTCTGAAGAACGATCAAAAATTTGCGTAATTTGGAAGGGTAATTTGGATGTTTATACCAATTGCTGGTGACCCGAATTGTGTAAGTAAATCAAGTAGGCCCTGTAGGTACGGGCTTTAGAATAGTCCTAACGTATTTCCTTCATGTCCTAAGAGGCGACTTAGAGGAAGCAAAGAAGTGGTGGTTGGTCTAACATCGCCCAGGGCAGATACCACTTACTGCATATTACAATGATGGTTCAGTTCCTTTTGGAATGTTCTCAGTTTAGAGTGCAGTTGCTGGTACTACATCTTTTAGTAGCTCTTTGCTATGAAGTGGCCATTACCGTAGTTGGTTCCTTTTAGGCTCTGCTTTTGGCCTTGCTCAGAGTGAATTTTAATAGAAAAAAGTCAAGGTTTGGAAAGACATACAAGCCATATTACCTTTAGCATCATTGAGAAATAGCATACGTAGCTTTGTTCAAAGGAACTCACTTGAATAAGCTATTATAAAAATCGCAACGATACAACGAGGGTGTCATTACTCTCACAATTCTGAAAACGTAAGTATTTTCTTAGAGTGACTTTCCCGTAAAAAGCACCCGTGTTTCATGTGAATTGTTTTGGTCGCCATATTGTGAGTTTTCTTCCGATGAGTAAATTTTTATGAGTCATCTTTTTACTTTCAGATTTACAATCAGAAACAGATGGGTGATATTGATGAACGAAATAATATTATTGGATCTGAGAATAACCCGACCAAGGAATTTTGTCTCTTATTTCAACTTTTACTTCTTTGCTTTCATAATTCTGTCTATATTGTTGTTTGTCAAGCATGAGTCAATGCTGGATCGCGCCATCAAGAAAATTGTATTCCATTTCATGTTTTAATATAGTTTGCCACCATAACTGCTATGTGGTCGTGTTCGTGGTTTGCCATGTTCTCAGCTTTCCTTTCCCGCAGTATAAAAATGAGGTCCTATCTTATGCATAAATGTTGTTCCGTCTAGCATGAGCCACAGATGGACCGCACCTCAATGGTGCGATACGTCTGTGGCGCATGCCTGAGAAAACATGTTTGGCTAATATTTTACAGCCCGGAAAAGGAACCACTTAAATCTTGACAACATGATCTATTTTTACTGAGTGGTTCCCACCAGGTAGACTCAGGCCGGTGGAATGAAAATAAGTACCGGTAAGCCTTATGCTGTTTTCTTAACTTCGTTTTATCGGCTTCAGACTTATCTATTTCCTAAGTGTTTCATTTGTTATTCTTTTATCATAGTGTAGTTTAAAAGTTGTTGTTATCCGTTTACATAGTTCCTAATGTTATTCCATAATTCACTGAAAAAGCTTGTCTCAATATACATTCTAAATATTGAGTGATTGCCACGAGGGATATTCATAGTGATAAATTAATTAATTGATAATTACTCAACCTGTGATGTCCAATAGATTTATATTTTTGCAGAAGTTCTCTATAGACATTCGAAACGTTGGCAAAAATAAAATATCGTTTGCACATCACCGGTTGAGCAATTAGATTCACTAAGACATACTAAATGTGGGCAAGTTATATCATTTGTGTTTCAACGTTTGAACATAACGTAGAGAACTATGATTCTATCTTTGTTTCATCCTTGACAACATATCTCTTATATTTTTCTTCCTTTGGGATGTAACAGCCTTCTTGCTTTTATGTTAATATATAGTCGCTCTGCAGAATATTGTGTCTTGAGAATCTTTCAGGAACAATTTTTTTGTTTTTACGAAGATCTAGTCTAGTGGGCAATAGCCAACAGAGGGGGGATGATATGTCGCTGCCCATAAAATATCATTTTTTCTGAACATATCCGAAGCACACCAGTTGCTGTTTTTATTTTAGCAGAGGGATTTCCCAAATTTTCGCACTGAATTGTTTCTTCAAGCACAAACCACATGGGATAGGATTTCATTTTAATCCTGCGAGAAAAGGAAAGCCGAGAATTCAGCTTCATCGTTAACCACGACCTCCCGTGCAGATACCAGTTCCGAATCGGTGTCAAAGTTTTTGGCTCGTCATATTTCCTATTTTTCCTTTGCACGGGCATTGTTGGTGGAGGAAGCTGTAAACAGTGCTTACGTGAACCACCGTGCATCGGCAAGGTGTCCAGCAGATCTCTCGCATATAGTCACCATCCCTCACAGGATTCGAACATGCGTAGCTCGAAGCGTATTCCCAACGCTTTACTGATTGGGCTAACCGGGCACCCAGCAGAGCTCTTGCATATAATCATCGGACTCGCGTCATGACAATTAGAGATGCTCAACTCGCAGCGTATTTCCAACACTTTTGCCGATTGAGCTAACCTGGCACATGTAACCAGCCCATAGCAGAAGGATTCATCAGTGGCCAGTAGGGATGCAAGTTTTAGAATCTAAGCAAACATTTCAAACTTATTTGACAATTTGTTATGCAAATTTTATTGTTCCTTTTACTGAGTCATAACCTCAGTTATTTCGGTCTTTTGTGACTTGAATTTGGACAATGAATTTTTTCTTTGATTTTGTAAACTAATATTCCATCTTTAAACGGTTTGGAATAAGCTTTTTAATAGAATCATGTTCGAAAAGATTGGAATCAAAATTATTTTAATCGAGATTCAATTCAATAAAAAAAAAAAAAACTTACTTCCCTAAGGGCCAGGTTCAACTAAATGTGATACAGAAGTTTTTTCTACCAAAATTCGCTCAGAAAAAAGACGAGTCATACTCGAAAAGTTGTCTGAAACCACTAGTGGGCAAAGAGCTACATGAAATGCAGGAACAAGGAATTGCTCATCCACACCAGCCCTATACCCTTTGGAACAGTGGTCTGATCAAATTATAGTCGAAGGCAGGCAGAGTCTGGGAGCCCTTTTCTAGCATTTCAGATACTTCCTAAAAGAGTCTGTCTTTTAAAAACTCGCAAAACTTTATTAAAACAATTTTATTGAAAAAATAAAAACTATCACAAACATGTTAAACAGGTAAATTTTGATCAAAGAAATCTTAGGAACTTTAGTTCTTCTGCTTCAATTAGCTGGGATGAGTCAGATAAAATGTATCTAATATGTTGCATCAAGTACGAGTCACTGATGGATCGCGACGACGAGGCGCGATCCATCTGTGACTATTACTTGAACAAATAAAATTTGATAAAATGAACAAGGGTCCTACAACTACATCCATCCGGAAAAATAAAGAATGATTTGTTAATGAAGCACCTAGATTTTGTTCGATTCAGCACGATCTTCACCATCTTTTTAAGGCACAATCAATATCATATTTTTTTCAGCTTAAATTTTTTTTGCAAATTGATCAAAAAACTTAAAAGTTAATAGCATAGACGAAGAACAACTATATATCCTATTCCATGTTACCCATGGAATAAAAAATCTTTCGCAATTTAAATATCCACTGACATTTGGATTTCATATTTGTACGATTACAATGACATAATAATTCCTATTGTAGTAACGTACACCTAATGTTACATCACAAATAGCATAATGACATCACAAATCACCAATATGACATCACAGTGACAGTTCCAGGACCTTCAGGAGTAGCGACAATTAAACGTGTCGGCGTCACCCACATTAAATTTACGAGGCTCGGATTTCGATGGACGATGTTTAGTAGCTTCCCACGGGACGGATTCCAGACAATAACTTTCTTCTGGTCGCCTGTGGCAAAGTAGATAAAAGAACCAGAGTGAATGAATATGCATTTTTTATTGATTGCAACTTTCAGGCAGATTTACTTAGATATCAGTTTGATACGAATCTGAGAAATTTATGACTCAATTTTTAATCTATGGTGATTAGGGCTGGGCAATTTGATTCGGTGGTTCGAATCGATTCAAAGCAATCATGAATCATTCATCGGAAAAAAAACTTGCTAAAAAACTAGAATTTTCATTTTTAACGACAAAATGCTATCAATTTTGGTCAAATTTGACCAAAATCGATAGCATTTTGCCGCTAAAATATGAAAATTGTTGCTCTTAGACAATGGAGTGTGAATTGAAAAAACACTACAAACTATCAATTTTTTGATAGCCAAGACGGAGAAAAGTTGTATTTAAAAATTGGATATTTGCTATTTACATGGAATTAGTGATTCGATCCAATTCGATAAAATTATCCGAATCAGATTCGAATTCCAGATGATTCGGTTTTGCCCAGTCCTAATAGTGAACTTTCTGAATTTTCAAAGTATATTAAAATTGCAGCACATCGAATTTCTCCACATTGACTCTAATTATGCGGGAAGACTGGAAGCAGCGCCAGTTCAAGGATGGAGGTTTTTGCCCTACCCGTTCTTCTGATTTTCCCTATGCATGGACATGATTAGTGGAGGAAGATGTAACCGGCGGTTACGTGAACCGCTGTGTACCAGCAAGGCGTCCAACAGACTTCCTGCACTTAATCATCCCACATGGGATTCGAATAACGGACGATCAGAGATTTGTAGCTCGAAGCATATTCAGGATACGTTCTCACTTTTATCCAGCGGTAGAGGAAAGCCGAGAATACAGCTTAAGCATATGGCGAACCCCGACCTCTAGTTAAGATTTCAAAATCAGGGGTGAATTATTTAGGTTTATCACTCATTCCTAATGCTTTTACCGAGCTAACCGGGCATCAAAACACAGATAGAATTTCATTTTTATCCTGCGGGAGAGGGAAAGCAGAGAATACAGTTTGACCATATGGCTAACCATGACCTCTCCTGCAGATAACCAGTTCTGAATCGGAGTGAAGGTTTTTGATTATCGTATTTCTCATTTTCTCTGTGCATGGACCTGGTTGGTGGAGGAAGTCGTAAGCGGCGCTTACGTCAACCACCGTGCACCGGTGAGGTGTCCAGCTAGACGCATATAAGCATTATCCCTCACAGGATTTGAACCTGTGCCATGACAATCAGAGATGCGTAGCTCGAAGCGTATTCCCAGCGCTTTACCGATTGAGCTAACCAGGCACCCAAAACAAAAAGTAACATCTCACCAGCTGTGATCAGGGTATTGTGCTTTAGATACAGACATCTGACAATTCCAATATGTTCTCGTAGAGTGTGTAGGCTCCCACCAGACCAGCTCCATACTCTGACTGTGCTGTCCGCTGACCCAGAACAAATGACCTCTTCATTGAAACTGACACAGTAGACATCATCTGTGTGACCTGATGAAAGGAATTAAGCTCAATTGAGAGACGGACACCAAGAGAAAATGGAAAATTATTCGATGATTTCCTGGAAAATGGTAAATCTTTGTGTGAAGTTTAGTACCATTTTCCAGGAAATCACCAAATAATGAAACTGGCAGAATATTCCTACCCTAACCAAAGGGTAATATTGCTGCACCAAATTGCATTTTTGTCTCGCAAATTTAATAATAAAACCTCTTGAAACACCCCTGGGTGCGTCACTCTGATTAGGTATTTTTTATAGCCACTTCCTAGAGTGGATCACCCTGTCCACAGCCCTGTAACAGCGGTCACCTATAGGCGGACAGAGTTACAATTACTGGAAAGATATGATCTTTTCCTGTTCGGCTTAGCCTACCCAAGTTGTTACACCCCGGTTTGAGTGGTGGGTATGGATACGCGATGCCAACATGTTTATTAACCAATAGGCTATCGCGCCCACAAAGGCATGCCCAGGAAAACACCACACCCTAGACTCTACTGAAGAGGTTTTGTTTGGAATGTTTCAATTGAGGCTGATATTTCATTTTTGTAGCTTTTTGTCATTTGAGCTGCTGCTAGTTCCCTCAGGTGCACGACTGAACTGTGCTAACTGGGCAGCCATGGTTACGATAGGATTTCATTTTTTTTATCCTGCAGGAGAAAAGCGGAGAATACAGCTTAATCAAATGGCAAACCACGATCTCTTGTGCAGATACCAGTTTTGAATCGGGTGAAGTTTTTTGGCTCATCACATTTCTCATTTTTCCTGTGCATGGACATAGTCGGTGGAGGAAGCCGTAAGAAGTGCTTACATGAACCAGCATACACCGATGAGGCGTCCAGCGGACCTCTTGCATATAATTATCATCCCTCAAAGGATATGAACTTGTGTCTTGACGATCAGAGATGCGTAGCTCTAAACGTATTCCCAATAGGGATGCAACAGTCCGAATCCGATCCCAGGCACTCGGCTGAATTTAGAGGTATATTTAGGGTTCGACTGAGTCTGGAATTTGCTGGTGCTCGGCATCGATTCCAAGTTTGCGAGGTCACAAGTAATTGTACGGTTGCTGCTTCCTAATACAAAGTTTAAACTTTTAAACCACTTCTATGGTACTCAGATTTCATGCTTTGGTGTTCATAGGGAATTCAAATGGGGAGAGAATTCGAATATGTCGATAATTTCATGTAAAATAATTTCACGCCATGATTTTTTCTCTTCTTGAACTAGTTTGCCTCATTTTATGTACAAAAAGCTTAATTTTAGGAAAAGGATCGAGATACTCGGTTTCGGGCCAAGTATTTTTCTATATGCTTGGTACTCTGCCGAATCGAGTACTGCAATGCTTGTGACATCCCTAATCCCCAATGATTTTTTCTTCTTTATTCTTCCCAGGACTGGATTAACTACATTTAGAAATTTACCTGTCAGTGTGTTGACAAGCTCACCGGTCTCTATCAACCATATTTTGACGACTTTATCCCCACCCCCTGTGACAACATGAGTTGAATCAAAATGACTGCAGTGAATAACCTGAAAAAAATTATACAGAATAAAATCTCATTTTTACACTTTGCAAAAGGGAAATCAAAAATATGGCTTTCACATGCGACAAACCGTGATCTCTCTTATAGTCATAAATGTTCTGCAGAATTTTAATTTTTTTGGTCGGAGCTTGGAAAAAATGCACAAATTTCAATGTTTTACTCAAAACGACCAGAAGGCTAAAATTCCTTATTTTTTTATTGAAATTCACTCTAAGCAAGGTTGGAAGCAGCTCCCAAAGGAAACCAACCAACGCCCACTCAATAGTAAAGAGCTACTAAAAGATGTAGTACCAGCAACTGCACCCTTATCGAAAAAAATCCCACACAGAACTGAACCATCATGGTGAAGCACAGCGAGCGGTATCCGCCCTGGGTGATGGCAAAACCATCTACCACTTCTTTTAGTCGCCTTTTACGACATGCAGGGAATACGTTAAGACTATTTTAAAGCCAGTACCTACAAGGCATAAAATTTTTTACCATTATGAAACAAAAACTTGCTTATTACTTTTCACCCAAAAATGTCTATGGATATTTGTGATAACTGGGGGTGAAGATAAATTACCAACCTCTGTATGTCCCAATAAAACCTGCATACAAACACCCGAGTCAACATTCCAAATTCTTGCTGACTCATCCCATGATGTTGACACGAGCGTGTTACCATGGCAACATAAACTGACGAGCTCATCAACGTGACCTTCTAGTTTGTACAAACAACGACCACTAGTGGCGCTCCAGACTCTAATTGTACGATCCTAGATAAATGTAAATGAACTTATTAGGCTCATCGGCCTTTAGAATTCTTATGAAGTACATTTACGCGAAGCTAGTGGTAGAGCTTAAACACCCAGAAAAAAAGCCATCGGAAGATAATTAACAAAAATGTGATGTCTTGTAAGGTGTTTGGGAGCATCAAAATTATAAAAAAAAATATTCAGAATCATAAACACTGCTATGAAATAGCAAAGTTGATGGAGTCGAACTTTTTTGTTTATCAGGAGAATACGGCCATTGAGTTGGTGCCTTGGTCAAAAAGACATGAAAGTTCCAGAGATCCAAAGACAAGATTCTGTCATTTTGAGCCAAAACAGTGGGCGCGATGGCCTAGTGGTTAAACATGTTGGCATCGCAGGTTGATGATCTCGGGTTCGAGCCCCGGCGAGTCCGACTCGCTTATCCATGCCCACCACTCAACCCAGGGTGTAATAACTTGGGTAGGCTAGGCCGAACAGGAAAAGATCATATCTTTCCAGTAATTGTAACCCTGTCCGCCTATAAGTGGCTGCTGTTACAGGGCCTTGGACAGGGTGACCCACTCAAAAAAGTGGCTATAAAAAAAAAAAAAATAAACAGGGTGATAAAATGTTGATTTTCTCCGGGTGAACAGAAAGGGTTCAAAATCATCAATACTGCTATGAAATAGCCTAGAGTTTTGCTGTTAACAGACACATAAAAAGTGACATTTAAATCTTCTAGCCATAGGTATAACATTAAATACTGTACATTTGCTAAATTTGTGTTCTTTTTGTGTACAAGTGTGGTTCTTTTGCTGTGTAGTTCATTCTAGATTTAGTACCTTGGGTTTCACTACTTAGTGATCAGTGTATTGTTTCTATTTTATAGTTGTGTGTCTAGTTCATAATGTTATAGTTATGGTCTTATTAGTTAAAAGCCGCATTGGTTTAATAAATTCTGAGTATCTATTGCTTGAATGTAACTAGTTCATTATACAGAGTATCTTGCAGTCTGGGTCTAAGTATAAAAGATCCTACCTGGGATCCACTTATAATTCTGTTTCCATCAAAACAAATGCAATGAACTGCTGATGTGTGACCTGAAACAAGGATAGGATTTCATTTTTATCCTGCGGGAGAGGAAAGCCGAGAACACAGCTTAACCATATGGCGAACCACGACCTCTCATGCAGATACCGGTGTCGAATCGGGGTCGAGGTTTTTAGATTATCAAATTTCTCATTTTTCCTGCGCATGGACCTGGTTGATGGAGGAAGCCGTGAGCAGTGCTTACGTGAACCACCGTGCACCGGCCACCAGCAGACCTCTCGCATATAATCATCATCCCTCATGGGGTTCGAACCTGCGTCGTGACGATCAGAGATGCGTAGCTCGAAGCGTATTCCCAACGCTTTAACGATTGAGCTAACCGGGCACCCAATCAAACAAACAAGGATTATCTCAAATACAAAAACAGACACCTATTGGTTGACCACTCAGGCCATAGTGCTCCCTCCCGATCAATACCAAAATGATTCATGAATGATAAAGATTTTTATTGATCTTTCGTGTTATGTACTTTTTGGTTGACAAAATAATAAAATCTCTCTCTCAACCATATTCCACGGAGTCTTAACTCCAAATTTATTGATCACTTTTTCAAACTTACGACGGATCCGATTCCCTAGTAGTTTTCATGTTGGTTTTCAATATCTCGGGTCTGAGTCCTGGCAAGTTCAGCTACATATGTTCAACCAACACCGACCACTCAAAGCAAAGTGGGTATGCATTAAGGCCACAATACACATGAAGTTGTCTTACCGATGCGTCGCATTACGTTTCGGGTAATAAAATCAAAACGGCAATAGACGCCTGTATTGCTTTGAGTTAATCGTGTTCACATGCGCACAAACGCAAAAAAATGAAACAAGCACTCTGCATAAGCTTTCATAGCAATCCGTTCTGTTTCATTGAAAAACGTAAGGAAATGCATGCAGAGCATTGCGCTTGCGTAAAACGCAATGGTAAAATAAAACAAAGCAAGAAAAACGCAACCTACGCGAAGGTGTAGTGATGGGTAGGCTCGTACAACCCAGAAAGTCCACACCTTTTCAACAACACCAACCC
The DNA here is from genome assembly GCA_963675895.2 of Styela plicata. NCBI lineage: Eukaryota > Metazoa > Chordata > Ascidiacea > Stolidobranchia > Styelidae > Styela > Styela plicata. The sequence goes on from OZ023138.1 coordinate 25,055,942, forward strand.
TGTTCACATCTGAGTGGCCGCCGATACGGAGCCTTGTTCACGGTCATCCACTTGGATGAATTGACAATGAAAAGTGGATTTCCTTGACGAGCAGAATACCAGCTTATCTGCTACTCAGACAACCAAAGAAAATAGTTTTCATCCAAAGAACATTAAGCCAATGGGCAATACTCCATAATATATCTGTGGCTTTAATATTAAAATGTCCCTTTTTGTATCAATCTCTGGTAGCAATCAAACTGCACAAAAAAGTTCAGAATCATCAATACTGCTATGAAATAGCAGTGTTGATGGTTTTGAAACTATTTTGTTCATCTGAACGAATGACATGAACATTTTAGACACACGAAGAAAACAAACGTTCCTTCACCCTTTATTACGATCCTCACCTCTCAGCTGCCCCAGACACTTCCCAGTACTAAGATTGAAGATTCTGATGATTCCGTCACCACATCCAGTGACCAGGAGATTGGTCTTCAGTTTCAGAGATAAAACTGCATCTGGATGCTTCAGGATATGAACTGCTGAACAGGAGGACAAGTCCCACACTGTTGCGGATCTAAGAAATGCAAAAATAAACGATTATATTCATTGGTATCCAAAATATATTAATTTCAGAATCAAATATACATGTTATTCTCCTTTATCGAAAATTCAATTCAAACATGTTACAATAAGGTACAGATGCATCTAAAGAAAGCAAGAAAGTAGTAGATGGTGTAACCATTGCCCAGGGCAGACACCACTCACTGCACTTTACCATGGCAGTTCAGTTTTTTTTTTCTGCTTAGAGTACAGTTGCTGGTATTATATCTTGGAGTAGCTCTTTGTTATCCGGTGGTCGTTAGTTGTTTCCTGCTTCCAGCCTTGTTCAGAGTGAATTTCAATAAAAAATTGTGGTGAAAGAGAAGACCCACATGATATAACAAAAAAGCAGTGACGGCAGTCGAAGCCTATTCTATTTTTGACAAGAACTCTCAGACTCCCCTTCAGTATGCCGTTGTCTGCAGCCTTCAATATCAGCCATACGAAACATATTTCTTCGTTACAGAATATTTCTATCCAAAATTATAAATCTGAATAGTAAAAGCCTCAAAGTTGTTTCTTTAGTATATGAGGCAACTTCTTACCGATCATCGCTTCCTGTTGCTAAATATTTCCCCGAACAATGGAGGCAAGTGATTCTCTCTTTATGTCCACGTAACGGTGGGTACACAGTATATCTGCCAGTCTCCCAGTTGTTTTGAAGATGATGGGCTCGAACATAAACATCTTTCCACCTGGAAAATTAATTATTTAGTTATATTGATTGGAAAAAATTTTGTCAAAACATTCTTTATTATAAAAATTCGCTTTATGCAAGGTCAAAAGCAGCGACTAAAAGGAGCCAACTAACGGACACCCGAATTGCAAAAACCTACTACAAGATGTATAAGATTCAACCCTGCATGGAGTATTGCTGTCGCATATGGGCAGTGCTGCTGTCACTGTTGTTAACATGCTCCACCGTATTCAACGGCGTGTGATCAATATAATTGGCCCTAAACTTTCTTCCGGTCTGAAAAGTTTGCCACACCGCCGCAATGTTGCCTCACTCTGTTTATTTTAAAGATATTATAAAGGTCTTTTTTCAAGTAAGCTCTCTGCTTCCGAAAAACATTATTTAATCAACAAGATTGGCTACCAATTCACATCTATTCACTGTGGAGGTTTTATGAAAGAATCTTCTTTCCAAGAATATCTAAACTTTGGAATTCCTTGCCTTCCCACTGTTTTCCTGATCGTGTTGATCTACAAGGCTTTAAAACTCGCATTAATAGACATCTATCAGGGATAGGGGCTCCTTAGTTCCTATTCCTGCATTTCGTGTAGCTCTTTGCACTTTAGTGGTCTCAGGAGAAGTTTCAACAGTGATTTTTTTTCTATGGCCTTGCTCTGAGCGAATTTTAATAAAAAAAAGCACCAGGAACTGCACTCTAAACATCCCAAACAGAACTGGACGGTCATGGTAAAGTGCAGTGAGTGGTTTCTGCCCTGGGTCCTGATGAAACAATCTCCCTAGTATGTGTCACAGATAGATCACTCCGGTAACACACAGTCCATCTAAGGCGCATGCTTCACAAAATAAAAAATAAATTCTAATACAGTAAGAATACTTTCATTTCGAAAATCAATATTAAATCAGATCCACTCACAAAAATTGATCAAAAAGTCCAACCATTTTTTCCATTATACGGTTGAGAATTTATGAAATCAATACAAAATCTCAGCAAAAACAATGTAATTTCTTGCTGAAAACTCCAGCATAATTTCACAATAAGCATATTATTGAATCGACTCGATACACACAAAAGTCTGGCTATACTTTGGTCTTGAAATCAAATGAACTAATTTGAAGAGCGGCCAAAAAAATTGGGAAGTTGGTTGTTATTGAATTCGGTCTTTTTAATACGTTTTCAGTGTTCAATTCATTTTTACACTGTTATGGGTCACCAATGAAAGGACAAGCTTAGTTCTGCATTGAATGTTTTCTGCACATGCCGAAGTTACTAGTTTACCACTTCATGCAACTCTTTGCAATCCATAGGAGTTCAGAGTAAACATTTGGTGGACAGGATTTAAATTGTGCTATGTTAAACCATATCATTATTGCTATATGTGGATAAATTCATATTTTGTTAATTAATATACTGGTTATTCCATGTGTAGATACACTGATTCAAGATACAAGCAAGTTTGCCGTGGAAATGTAGATAAAATTATTGATGTAGCTATTATGTCAGTAAAGCAAAATCACCTATGTCAAGGGTTTAAATTTTAATAGTGGGACTTATTGTAAATCTTTGAACCCCCCAAGTCCAACTCTAGTACAAAACGAAAATATATAAACTGACCTGCAAACTGGAGGAAGATCAGTGCATAGATGAGGTACAAAATGAAAGGAGGGCGACGTTAAGGGACTCTGCGGAGGGGCTGTTGAAGAGGGAGATGCATACAAGTCTCCACCACCTGAAAACAAAGAAAAAGGTTTTGCTGTGAAATCATGATACATGACATAAATCATGACTTTCTGTAAAATATTATCAAATATCAGGGATTTTGTGGCATGTTGAAATTGGATTGTTGGATTTACATACAAAAACAATACTGAGATATTAAAATGATGGCTTGCATTTGTGGAACTTTGTGTTGCTGTATCAGGTTTTATGGAGTTTTTTTTCTTTTGAAATATTTTCAGAGGAAAAACACGGTTTTCGGAAGATGCCAAAGGACATTGACGCACTCTGGGATACTAAACTTGAGTAGAAAAAAAGAATGCCTGAATGCAGGCTTGTAAAATAAGCAAAAATATTTCACCCCGAGTCGGAACTGGTATCTGCACGAGAGGCCGTGGTTCGCCAAATGATTAAGCTGTATTCTCTGCTTTTCTCTCCCACAGGATAAAAATGAAATCCTATCTTATTCTTACCAGTTTCATCTCCAAAATGCATCCAGTGATTTTTCTTGCAAAGTAATTTCCATAATTTGCTGTTGTTCGCATGCTCTCTCCATTGCCTACTGCATATCGAGACACGACCTAGCTCTTTAGGCGACAGGAAAGAAAATATCAACTCAATTAACTCCCGCGGCAAAAACGTAACAAAATCTATTGCTAGTAAAGGTCGAAGTTCACTGTAGACAAGCTGGAGCTGCTTTCGTTTGCATTTTCGTAGGATTCTCTTTAGCACAGCATTCTGATTGTCAGTTGAAAGGCCGCTGAAGACATCGATTATTTTATCCATTTGGTTTGTTGAGTCTTCAGGCACTTCCATTCACATTCAACTCGCAGTAAAATACATTTTTAAGTAAAAGTGCTGGAAATTAATTAAAAAAGTGATATTAAATTAAAAACAGATATTTCGTAGCAGTCTTGACGATTTTGAACTGATTGCTTCCAGAGTAACTGACATTCCACCAGTCTCAGACTGGCAGTCTGTATCCTAATATATCACCACAAGAGTTGTCCAAAATATTCGATTCAAAATCTTCAAATCATGATTTATTCGATTCCTGCAACTAATCGAAATAAACCAAATTAAAATTTTGAGTTTCTTCTAAAATAAGTGTGAATTTCCCAGTTAATTATAAGCTGATAAAAAGATGTTTTAGTTTGTTTATTCTATGAATTCTGATTCGATTCGGTTCTGAAACCAAAAAGTATTCGATTCTGGTCACCCCTAATCACCATCGCTCTAAATTTTTTCAATGACTCCAATGTCTAATAGCAAAGTAGCTGACATCTTGCCCAATCCAGCATCACTACACCATGGTTCAAACCTGCCTGGCAGAATGTCAACTACGCAGATCAGGGTTGCAGAGTCTTGGTTTTTCTACGAGTGCCTGAAAAAGTCATGGGGTTTTATTCAGATGAAAAAAAAGGGTTGAAAACCATCAACACTGCTATTTCATAGCAGTATTGATGATTTTGAACCTTTTTTATACAGTTTGTGTGTTATCAGATGCTCCAGAAGAGACTTAGATCTCCTAGTCACAGATGAATCATGAAATACCACCCATATTGCTATATTTTCTTCTGATGGAATCCCATTTTCTTCGGGTGGCAGAGCAGCTGGCATTCTGACTCAGACACCCAATATTTCATGATCTATCTCTTTGCTCTGTGCTAGGAGAATAAAATGCCTCTTTTTGAGAGTCCGGTTGTAACAAAACTGTAAAAAAGTTTCAAAATATCGATACTGCTATGAAATATCAATGTTGATGGTTATAAAGGCTTTCGTCAATCTGAAGAAAATGGCATAAAACTTTCAGACACCCGAAGAAAAACAAGATTCTGCCAAGCTGTATTGAACATACACAGACTGAACCAAACATCCACCTTATCTTACTCTTTCTGAACACATAAGTGCGTGTGTCTTTTAATGGGTCATGTACAGGGGTGGCAAAACCGAAAATTTTTCGGTTTCAGAACCAAATCAAACATTTGAATCAGAAGTCATATAACAAGATATTTTTAACAAGGTTATTCAGATGATACTCCCAATCACCACAGGTACGAGGTTAAATTATATGCATAATAGTAAAAGGATATTCTCAACCAGTTAATATGTAATGTATATCTTCTTAAAACTGCTTGAAGTGAGGTGTTATGTAGCATGTAGCATGTTCTGACTTGTGGGCCAAGAAATTAAGATGGGTGTCAGAGTGGCAGGATCGTGTCTCCCCACAGGTGTTTGGTACGTTCCGATTGTTTTTATTGAATTGACAAGAAAATTTCAAACGATCAACGCGGGTGTTTCATAGTAGCGTTGATGATTTTTAACAGGACTCCATCATCAATAGCAATAGGCTACTGGTCTACATAGCTAAATTAAAAAAAGGTGCATATTGAATAACTCTCCAAATGTGGGCTGACTGTTGCTTCATGACATTGAAAAAGTTGAAAACCGAAAAAATGACATCATTTAGGACACCTGAATACACTAAGCGAAGAACAGAACCAGTACAGTTGAGTGCTATTTACCCTGGGTGAATCATTTACCACTTTATTGCTTCTTCTTAGAGTAAAGTTACGTTCTCAAAATGACTAATAATATACATTCCCAGCCACCACAAATAGGAGGTTAAATAGCATACATATTGACATACAACACGACCTTGTATGCGGGATTACGTTTGGTTTTTTTATGCCTGCTTGGAACTATTCAAGCATTGTAAATAGTGGTTGTGGGAGAAAATTTTTTTCACTTCGTGTTCCTGAAATCCTCCTGCCAATTACTTTGGTCAGAAAAGTCTACAGCAGTTATCACTGATGTTTCTTAGCAGTCTTGATGATTTGAGCCCGTTTTTACACTTTGGTTGCTACTATGCACTCAAGAAGAGACATCTTGAACATCTAACAAGTGATATATCATGAAATATTGCCCATTTGCTAAGTTTTCGTTCGATAAAACCCATTTGCTTGAAATCACAAACAAGCATGGCAATATGAGAAATCTTATTCAGCTTTAATAGCAATTGACAAAGCCCAATGTGAAAGGTTAAATTAGAAAATACGATCTACGCAGACATGTATTGCGCCTCAAGTCATTTATGCAGCGATTCCAGGGACGAGAGTTTTTATGATATGAGAAAGGGAGAGATAAGTTTTATTCAGCATCCAAAAAACAACTTATTTCAACAATAAATATTGAAGAGAATAATAATTCGGTATAGATCGAGAGGCGACGATACGACCATCGCGGCCACTGAGGTCAGCCACCCCTAGGCCTAGGCAAAACCGAATCATTTTGAATTCGAATTAGATTTGAATAATTTTTCCGAATTGGATTGAATCAAGAATTGGATGTCGATAACAAATATCCCATTTTTACAATAAAACTTGTCTTCATTGTGAAAATCAAGGAATTTATACTTTATAGTGTATATTCAATTCACACTCACTATCTAACAGCAACAACTTTCATAGTTTAAAGACAAAATATAATCGAAATCGATTGCATTTTGTAGTTAAAAACGAAAATTTCGTTCATTCAGTAATTATTTGTTTCTATGAACAATTCACGATTGATTCAAATATACTGAGCCTCAAATCAATTCGAATCACCGAATCGAATTGCCCTCCCCTAGCCACCACCCACATGTTTTTATGATTGGCCCCGAACGCTTGAAAAACGCATTTTTATCGTTTTGTGTATCGTGCAGCAGAGTATTTGAAATTCTGCCACCAAATATGTGAGAGAAATCAAATTTTCCGTATAGTAACATCACTACAGTCAGCAACGATATACGAAGTGAAATATATACACCCAAGCATTCTTTGGATATATTGGGTCACCACAAATAGCAGAATAAATGCCATACATTTTGCAAAACTTTTTCTCCACCTGAAATGACATTTGAGCCAGTTTTTGGCCGCTTGAAACAAGCGCCGTAATTATTAGGTAGGATGCCTTGAACATGGTTTTGAACTTTTTTGGTCGCCCAGAAGAAATGACATGAATATTTTTAACGCTTGAAAAAAGGAAAGATTCTGCCACTCTGCCATCAACAATCACACACTTACAGTTTACATATTTATATTCGGATAAAATTTATCTATGAAATAACGCTTTTCGATGAATTATATTCCGATGAGCTAGTTTCCGCTCGGGCTACCACAAATAGGAGGTTAAATAATACTTCATATCCAAAACAATATTTAGGGTAGATATCGTTTTTATCCTGCAAGAGTGGAGAGCTGAGAATACAGCTTGATCAGGGTGGAGGTTTTTCGGTTTATGCAACGGCGACGCATCCAGTTGACATCTTCCATATATTCCTCATCCCCCACATGATTGATTGGAACCTACAACACGACGATCAGGAAAGCAAAGCTTAAAGCGTATTCCCAACGTTCCACCGGTTGAGCTACCGGGCACGCTTCTCTGGAGCTTGATCATGTTACATATAGCAATTTTAGTGTTTGGGAAAGGACAAGGTTGTGCTCATGTCTGCAAACTTGCGAATTATCTGTTTCTTGGATCTTGCACAGACTTGTAAATTGCTATAAGAGTTAATATTTTAAAATAATCATTTCACAACGGAAAATGAATTTCTTGAACTTACTCTTGCTTATGTTTAATGCAATCAAGTATAGATTTCCTCACATTATAAGTTTGTAAGTCTGTATCAAATGAGTTATAGTTATGTTACAAATGAGCTCATATTATTCTGAGCCACCAGAAATAGGAGGTTAAATAATACAAACATTTCTTTGGAAGTCAGGTTCATGCATGACAACTTGGCAGAGGTTCAAGCTGTTCTAACATATCGCTAGATATGTACTGAAAGTCCAGCAAATTATATCCTTCATTGAGTTTACACAAAAAAAAATGAATCTATCCCGTAGTATGTACTTATTGTTTGCCGAAAGCATGCTTTGGCTGAAAGACAAACTTGAAAATTGTGGGATTTTTAGAAGCCATTTGGCAAATTTTTATCCAATGAGGCGTAATATACTATTGTACTTGTAAAGAATATAACTCTCACGTAATGAAAATGATTGTACGATCAATAACTGAAAATAAAACTATGAAAAGGACTGAAGGACATAAATAATTAAATTCTTTGAATAGGATGGTTCCAGACTGGCAGAATATTAGAACAGAGAACAAAAAATCAACTCTAAGTTAACTTTTCTAAGTGACAATTTTGGGGCCTAGTGAAATTTAGGGGTCTCGTGAAGTTTAGTACCATATATCCGATTATCATAAAAATTTCCCATGTTGCAAGCGACTCATCCTAACCCGGGAGACAATGCAAGATGCTTGCAGCATTGGCGCCCCTTAGTTAGGATGAGAATATTCTGCCAGTTTTTATTTTGATGACATTCAGGAATATGCCGCATGGTACTGAACTTCACTAGACCCAAATTTAGTACCTAGTACCATACAGCGTATTACCGAATGTCACCAAAATAAAAACTGGCAGAATATTCTCGTCATAACTAATGCTGCAAGCATCTGGCATTGCGTCCCAGGTTAGGATGAGTCACTTGCAACATGGAAAATTTTTATGATAATCGGACATACAGCATATGGTAGGGTACGGTACTGAACTTCATGAAACTTCAATTCTGTATCAAACAGTTAATAAAAGACAGACCACCGTAATTTTCTGAATACTTATTCTGTTATATTGCATAGCATTGCATGGCCTATCCAGGAATCAAGATAGAAAAATCAGCGAATCAGTAGATCAGTCCAAGCAAAAGTCATCCAGCATCTAGCCTAACTTCCTTCTTTGTGCTTTGTAGCGATTCCTCGCCAAAAGATATAATGATAGGAACCGCAACTTGTGAAGCATGACTTTTATTCATTTAAAATTTACCTCTTTCAATCTGATTCATGCAGTCCCGTGCAGCAAAAAATCTCTATATATATATATATATTTTTTTTTTTGAAAATCGAAAATGAGCGATCGAAGTTTTTCCAGTAACATTTGTACAGTGTAGCTTGCAAAATAAAGGAGGTCAAAGTTCAGTAAAACTTGTCGTAAAATGTTTAGATGTCAGATTTTGTACATAATCTTACGTTCAATCAATTTTCGCGAAAATATTGATTATCGAAAATCAATTTCCAGTTTAGTATTCAATTTATTTTTATTTTTCCCTAATCACGCAAAAATATTAATGCAGATTTTCGGACAAAATTTATTTTTATTTTTGGATAGCCGTGTAAACCTGGCATAGTATTTTTGAAGATTTGCCAAACTTGAATGTCAGAAGAAATCGATTTTAGATTTCCAAATTTCTCAATCCTTCTGTGATACTGGATATTTATTCGCTTCTTTAGCAGCTTGTGCAGATTTTCAGTGGAAAGAAATCACTGATCCTATGATTTGATGTGAGTTTGAGGGTATCAAGTTAAGGACTGGAAAGAGACTGAAAGAAAAGTAGAAAATGATCAAGGCAATTTTAGTTTTCAATAATCATGGAAAACCGAGACTTTCAAAGTTTTTCCAACATTATGTGAGTATAAATTGTTTTTAGATAGGAATAACGTAACGTTTTTTATTTTCATTATTTTTTTTTCCCATGTTTTAGACTGAAGACGAACAACAACAAATAATTCGAGAGACGTTCCATCTTGTATCGAGGAGAGATGATAATGTTTGCAGTTTTCTAGAGGGCGGAACGTAAGTACTAGGGTAAAGATTATGCATTTTTCAATACTTTGTAGTTTTATATTATATTTAATAGCCTAATCATTGTATATTTTTGTTCCGCTAATAATCTTCACCTCACAAATCTCAAAGCAAGATCTGCTTGAAGTGAAAAACAATTCAATTATTCGAAAAATGTATCATTTTAATTGCAATTGTTAGGGAATACATTCATTTTTATTAGGTAATATTATTGGCTTCTATTGTAGTTAGGGCTGTCCGAAATATTCAATTCGAGAATCATAAATTATTCGATTTCCCCCAGTATTTCAAAATCAGTCGAAAAAGTTATCAGCAAAAAGCTACAGAAAGATGGAGTACCAGCAACTGCACTCTAAACATCCCAAACAGAACTGAACCGCCATGGTAAAGTGCAGTGAGTGATATCTGCCCTGGACGAAAAGTAACACCACCTACCACTTCTATGCTTCCTCCTTTTAGCCGCTTCTTATGACACACAGGAAATACGCTAAAACTGTTCTAAAGCCCGTACCTACAGGGCAAATTGTTACACTATCTCTTCTTGATCCACTTGGTTTATAAATGATGTAAATTACTCTTTCCAGGCTCATTGGAGGCTCAGATTACAGATTGATCTACCGACATTACGCAACTTTGTACTTTGTCTTCTGCGTCGATTCTTCAGAAAGTGAATTAGGAATCCTAGATTTAATTCAGGTATTATTTTTATTTTCCACTTATTTAACGCAAGTGTATATGTGTATAAAAACTCCTGCAAATATCTGATAGTGGACAAGATGTTTAAAAGTGTTTCTACACACATACACAAATTTATTTCTGTAACGTTTCGTCAGACGAAACGTTACAGAAATAAATTTCTGTATATTTGTAGAAATACTCCCGAACCTCTTACCCAGTTTGTTTATATACCAAAGCTTTTTTATATATATATATCTACCAAAGTTTGTTAGTCTGTTTGTCAACGTAAATAGCGATGAAAGGGGCCTACCATTTCCTGTGATTTATTTTTGTTTTCCCACAATGTTTGTTCTGTTGTATGTTGACTCCCGAGCATTTATAGCTTGCGTTATTGTTTGTGTGATAAATTGCCAGGTTTGATTGTTTCACTGTGTGTTTGGGGTAAGTTAGCGCACGAAAGTGCATTAAACTTTATTTAATGTTTTGCTCTTTTTCCTGTTTTCCTCATTGTGTGTTCTTTCATTTATTTGTGTTATCGAGGAAATGAAATAAACTACTACTACTACTTCTATAGCATCCTTGTGTAAAACACACAGATCCACTCTCACAATAGCATAAATATTTAGTCCTATGGTAATTTGACAAATGATTGTTATTTCATATTCCTTCTATTCTATACTGGCAGAATATGAGCTACGATATTCTATTGCTTGATCTCTCAAGGTAAATGTGTTCTATCAGAAGAAAATATAGTAGTAGCAGTATTTCATGATATATGTATATATTTTTATTAAAATTCAATCTGAGCAAGGTCGGAAACAGTGCCTGAAAAGAACTAACTAACGGGCACTTTAAAGCAGAGAGCTGCTATAAGATGTGATACATCTCAAACGGAACTGAACAACGCCTTGGGCAATGGTAAAACCATTTACCATTTCTTTGTTTGTTTTCAGGGGCCTTTTACGGCACACAGGTTGGGAAAAATGTCTCTATCTGAGTATCTGTTACCAACCAAATTGTAAAAAATGGTTTAAAAATCAATAATACTGCTGTAAAATAGAAGTTTTGATGGTTTTGTGACAAGAACTTTTCAGACACCCTGCTTTGGCGTCGTACACACTTAATTTAACATCACATCAATTTTTCCAGGTCTTTGTAGAAACATTGGACGATGCTTTGAAAATGTTTGTGAGTTGGACTTGATTTTCCATGTGGACAAGGTACGTATCAAATCGGTAGATTGTCAGACAAAGAATGTCAGCTACTCTGCTACTTGGACACCCGAAGGAAATGGGTCCCGTCCGAAGAAAACATAACAAATGAGCAGTATTTTATGATATATCTGTTGCTAGAAGATGTAAATGTCTTGTTCAGAGTGTCTAGTCACCACCAAACTGTAGAAAAAGGTTCAAAATCATCAATACTGCTATGAGGCTTTTTGTTCATTCAAAGAAAAGGACAGGAACATTTCAGACACCCGAAGAAAACCAGGATGAAATTATGTGAAACTGTCTGTCGTAATTCATGAAATTGCATTTAACAGTGATAAGTTATTTTCAATGGGTTCCAAATCAATATTTTTATGCAATGGCCAACAGTGTTGATGGTTATCAAATCTTTAAATGTGTATGTTCAAAAAAAATGAGTGATCGTGCGCATTCGTGAGTAAAGCACGGTGGTTACAGAATGTTATGTGCGAAGTATTCAATCTAGATTATCAACTTATTTCCACAATTGCTGCTTTTTTAAGTATATTCGACTTGCTGTACAGCAAAATCAGGATTTTTTGTAAAATTTGCAATCCATTGCCACTGCATGTAATAGAAGGTGACTAAAAGGAAGAAAAGAAATAGGATGATCTCACCGTCACCCTGAGAAAATACCATTCACTGCGCTTTACCATAATGGTTCAGTTCTGTTCGGAATGTTTTCCGTTTAAAGTAAAGTTGCTGGAACTACACCTTTTAGTAACTTTTTGCTATTAAGTGACCGTTAGTTGATTCTTCCTGCCTTGCTCAGAGTTATTTCAATTAAAAAAAAAAAACACTGGTTCTAGGATAGGACATTTTTATCCTGCTGGGAGGCAAGGCTGAGAATACAAATCCTTAATCCTATGGCGAACCACGCCCTCTTGTGAAGATAGTTGAAGGTGTTTGATTTATCATTTTTCCTGTGCATGGACCTGGTTGGTGGAGGAAGCCGAAAGCAGCGCTTACGTGAACCACCGTGCACCGGAGAGGCATCCAACAGACCTCTCGCATATAATCACCATTCCTCACAGAATTCGAACCTGCGTCATCATGACAATCAGAGATGTGTAGCTCGAAGCATATTCCCAACGCTTTACTGAGTGGGCTAACCAGGCAACTCTGTATCTATTCTAGGTCCATTTCATATTATCAGAGATAGTCATGGGAGGAATGGTTTTGGAGACGAACATGAACGAAATTGTGTCGCGATATCAGGAACAAGATAAACTCGAGAAATCAGAGGTGAGTTTCTAGTCCAATCAGGGTTTTGAATGATTCTTCGGTGAAAAATATTTCACAATTCAGTCAAATCATAGGTGGGCAAGCTTGACCGAACTGACAGCTACTCAGACGTCCGAGGAAAATGGGTTCGACCAGAAAAAAATTTAGCAAATGGGCAATATTTTAGGGCTTATCTGGGGCTAGAAGATTTAAATGTCTATTCTTGAGCGTCTTGTAGAAACCAAAAGGTTCAAAATCATCAATACTGCTATGAAATAGCAGTGTTGATGGTTTGGAAGCATTTTTTGTCCGTCCGTGGGAAATGACATGAATATTTCGGACACCCAAAGAAATCCAAGAATCATGGGCTCGACCAAACTGAAAAAGCATTCGTCTTTTCATCAATGTTACTCTTGCTGGTTTGATAAAGGTCTTTGCTTATTGAGATCTACTGAAAAGAACAACTGTAAAGGTCCCACTTGAGCTGGTCGGCATTAGGTATGATTTGTACCGGCAATTTGTGTCGTTCTAAAGAGCCATGTGAGACGTGATCCAGTTAAAAAAAATCAGATGCATACCGTTAAATGCAGGCGGGTTGTTATTTCACGACATTGCAAAAGTTCAACTGAGGCATATCAGCAGGTGTGAGTGAACAAAAGAACTGTTTTTTGCCATTACCTGACGCGATGATGCCTCAAATTGTAACCATTGTATTTTGGCGGTATGTCGAGTGATACCGGTATAACGACAAACCGAGATTGCGAGGATTAACGAGAAACAGTATTTTGGAAAACTCAATACCGGTATTTACTGTCTCACCGATATGCAGCCCTGCTCTAGGTCCCACTAATATGTTTCAATGGTAACGAATAGAAGTGGCCAAAATTGTAAATCTGTTGAACTTAGAAGCGAACCGAATATTCATATCAGCAATATTATAATGAATAAGCAAAAAAATTCTCAGAAAATTGTTAAAACACCAAAATATATTTATATTTTCTGAAAATGTGTACATTTTGAATATGTTGATTTCGAATCACTGGGAAGATCTCAACGAATGTTTTATAATTCCGGAATATCGAATTGAATTGGATATTTTGGACAGTCCTAGTAACAAACCTCTCAGATACTCTGTTCCAGGGTTGCCAGCTTTCAGATACATTTGTTTTGGAAAACATTTTTTCAAAATCTTATACAATCACAAAACTTGACCATAAAAAAAATTGACAAACCCGCCAATTTCGAATCTGGAAATATTATTGTAAATTATTAACGCTTGTTCGATCGTGCCGTGGAGGTGCGATCCATCAGTGGTCATAACAAAATAAATTTTATGATTTGCAGGTCAAAATTTTTGAAACGAATAAAAATAACAGAAAATTTGAAAAAAATATGCCCAAAACTGAGCTAAAAAATGAGTATGCAAGACTGGATCGAATGTAAAAGTGTTTGCAGTGTAGGCACAGCCTTTGGAATAGTATAAGAGGCGACTAGAAGGAAACGAAGAAGAGCAAGATGGTTTTACCATTGCCAGGGCAGATACCACGAACTGCACTTTGCCATGTCGGTTCAGTTCAATTTGGGATGTTTTGCAGTTGCTGGTACCGTATCTTTTAGTAGCTCTTTGCTACTAAGTGGCCGTTAGTTGGTTCCATTTGGGCTCTGCTTCCGGACTTGCTCAAAGTGAATTTCGATAAAAAAAAAAAATTCAATTCTGCACCCCCTGTTGAATCCATGATCTTTTATGCACTAGGGTGGTGATCTCACACAGCAGCTTGGGAAAATAAAATCTTTCATTAGTGACGCGATTCAGCAATAACATCAGGCAAGATATGCTTGGAAATGCGGTGTATAAGATACTAATACTAAAAATTCCTTAAAATTAAATATTTTGGAGTCTTTTTCAAAATAAAAATCGGGTTTCTTGGAGCCTAATAAGAAATTATTTTTGAGTAGATTTTATGAAATGATGCATTGCATCGACTCAATCAGAAATTATATTTTATCAAGCATGAGCCACAGATGGATCGCATCTCGCCGACACAATCCATCAGTGGCTCATGCTTGATAAAAGATATTTTGACAATTATTTCTGATGAGTTTTTTTTTTATTAAACAGCAAAATCATGATTTATAACAATGTTGGGGGCAAGTCATAATGCTCAGTTGTGTTTTGGAAAAGTAGAAATAGTATCGCTAAGTTACTTTACTAGTCACTGAGTCTTGCTTCACACTTCTCAAATTTATTTCTGTAAAGCTTTCATCTGAACAAATTTCGACTTCCTCAAAAAAGCATTTTAAAAATTTTTTTTCAAATGCTTGTCTGAAGAAGTCTGACTCTGGTCAGAAGAAACGTTACAGAAATAAATTTGTGTAAGTGTGAAGCAAGACTTTGAACCTCTCTAGTTAGCCATAGTTACTCTTGCTACTGTATCCTTGCATATACTGCGTACGGATCCGCAAACACAAAGGCACAGGCGAAGGATAAGTAGTTAGTCCATTTCCCCAAACTAATAGCTTCTGATGCAATTCAATAACATTAACTATGGTGCTTTAAAGATAACTAATACTAATTTTTTTTTTTTTTTGTGATTATGCTTGCGGGACCCATAATCTAACTAAAATTTATAGTGAACCATGGAATGATAACTTGATTGTTTTGAATATATTGGGTATTTTTCTTGTAGATATTAGAGTTCCTGTCTATTTCGGAGATTATTGTTGATTTCCGATAAAAATTTACTACATATTGAGGAAATATTCTGGAATATTATATAGACCAAGATTTTAAAATTTCCGATAAAGTTCTACTCGGATTTCTCGAACTACGGCGAATGACAGAAATGAGTCTTCGAATCATCCAAACTGGACATGGGTGGAATCTATCCGAATCTGCAGTCTTTAAGTGTCATCCTTATTTGTAGTTTGAAAAAATTTTCATCTGATTTAGTTTTACTAACCGGATTGAGATGATAGGAGTGTTTTGATTTTGGTGTGTTTAGCTGTATCGGCAGTTATGATTATGTGGTATGATGGTAACACGTTTGCAACACGGGTTGAATATCTTGGGTTCAAGCCCGGTGAGTCCGGCTCGCTTATCCATTCCCACCATTCAACCCAGGGTGTAATAACTTGGGTAGGCTGAGGTGAACAGAAAAGATCATATCTTTCTAACAACACTAACCCTGTCAGTCTATACGTTGTAACTGGTCTTTGGTCAGGGTGATCCACTCCAAGAATAATAATAAATAAAAAATAAGTCAAATGCTGCTTCCCAATCTTCCAATATTTGTTCCAACATCTTTTGTCGAATATGAGTAACTGATGATTCTTATGTGACTTATTTTTTAACAAAAGTCAAAATTTTCTACTCTGGTTAATGAATTATACAGACTGCAGAATCTCTATTATTCAGTCACTTGAAGAAGACATTTTTTTAGAGGAAAATTCAGCAAATGTGCATTATTTCATGAAATGTCTTGTCTCTAGAAGATTGAAATGTCTCTGAGTGTCTGGTTGCAACCAAACTCTATAGTAGGAGGTTTGTCCATTCGAAGGAAATGAAATAAACATTTCCTACACCAGGAGAAAACTAAGACATTTATGATTTATGCAAAATTTTACATTGTATTCCTGACTTTGCTGCAAAATGAGTTAAAAATTAGCGATTTGGTTTATCTGCAATATCATTTTATTTATAAAGTGGATTTCGAATACCGTTTAATGTGACCCCTATTTCCACCACTTTTTTTATAAACTTTTATCTGTTTTTCCACCTTCCAGGCTGGAATATCAGCAGCTCCCGCAAAAGCAGCAGCAGCGATAAAGAACATCGATTTGCCGACATTACCAAAAGATTTGAAGATCCCGAACATAGAACTACCGAAATTACCGTCTTTTAGATGATTTTATGAACTTCTTTGATCCAAAAAAATTTATACTAGTTGTTCGTGGTGACTAGACTTGAAATACTTGTAGCTTTCCATTTAAAAAAAGTGATTTTGTGGCAAACTGGCAATTATGAAAAACTCCCACGGTTCATGACCCGTTCTGAGAAAGGATCTCAGTATCCACATTGTGTCAAGATTGTGATGGAATAAACAAATGTTGCCAGCAGCAAGGATCGGTTCAATGTCAGGAACCAGTCCAGGGTTCTTAAACGGGAGGGAGTAAAAGTTTGCAAGGAAGGTGCAAATGATTTGGTATTGTGTGAAAATGGCTTTTTCTACTCTGGTCAATGTGAAAACAAAATGTTTGATTGCGAAGCTGATATGAGATGTGCTCCGTGTTCTACAAAGTCGGACATCCAGAAACATCTTCCAAAAACTCTCGCCTTTAAAGGCTTTGGACAGAAATTTGATAAAATGCTTTCAAATTTTGTATATATTCTGACAAATTTCACCAATGTTTTGAAAAAAATTTATCAAATGGATTCGAAACCTGAAAGTCTCAAAAACAAATGTAACTGAAAGTAGCGGCTTTATTCAATTTCACATTTATTCAAAAAATGCTCGGTCTAACCAGAAAGTAAAAGAATGGCCCTTCCATATTAAAAAAAAACAAAAAACGTACGAGTTACTAATGGATTACGTCGATGAGACATGGCCCATCTGTGGCTCATGATTGGTGTGAAGAAAAATTCCAATCTGGAGCATGTGGTTCTCATAGTTTGAAAAAATAATTGGTGTACATGTGATTCACTACACCCTATTATAATGGTTCAGTTTTGTGTTGGAAGATTCCTGCTCATGGTGCAATCGACAATTTCATTTTATGTAGATAGCTGGTCGCTGGTTCGTTTCATGTATGTCCGTCAGCCTTTGGCTTCTATAAATAAACATTTTCCTGTCCTGTGTTTTTGTAAAGCTGGGACTGTATTTACTATTTCCATGATGGTTGTCTGTGTATTATTTATATATGTATCATAATTATGTTGTCTACTTACTTGATAAAAAAAAATAAATATATAGATATAGAAGAAATGGAATTAACTTTATTTCGTAATAAGCTACATCTGGCTATGAGATTCGACTTGCGTCCTGACATTCCCTTTGTAACCGATCGGTTATTGAACATCAACCAAGTTTGTTGGTTGTGAGGCCTCCCTCAACTGAGCTCTCAACTATGTCTCTTTGTCACTCACCAGTTAATCCTGACACAATAGTGGTTCTGCGTGACTTACATAGGGTTCAGCGCCTCTTTGTACTGAAGCATTGCGAAGGCTCATGAAGTTATCAACGCTTGTATGCAGTCCGAAATCTCATACCTTATGCCAAGGGCTGGGCAATTCGAAGCACAGATTATTGGAATCAATCATGAAACGTTCATAGGAACAAAAACTTGCTAAATGGAGCGGAATTTGTCATGACAAGCGTTTAATTCTGTTTAAGCTGACATTTGTTATTCGTAACTGTAAATTACTTGATTCTCACAATGGAGATAATAATGTAAAAATGGGATAATTGTTATTTTTATGGAATCCGCGATTGGGTCTGAAAAAATTATTCGTATCAAATTCAAATGATACGGTTTTGCCCGGCCCTACTGACACCTTACAGAATATTCAGTAACGTTTCCAAGCAGAATGACAGCTGCTGGAGACTTGAAGTGGGTTGCCAATTAGCTCAGTCTGTAAAGGCGTTATAGTCCTGAGTTCGAACCCCATGCTGGACACTTCGCAGGTGTTCGGTCTTTTATAATGGTTACGACTTCCTCCACCAATCATGCCCATGTACAAAAAGAAATGTTGTCTCGATTTAGAACATGCATCTACACGAGAAGTTGTGGTTAATTTAAGTCATATTCTTGGCTTTTCCCTCCCACAGGATAAAGTGAATTCATATGCTAAAAATTTTATGGCGTGGAACAGATCATTTTCATCCAATGGGAAAAGAAAGCAGATAGTAAGCTCAGCTACACGATGCCACTGCTTGTGCAAACACTACAGCCCAGCTCAACAACTTAAATGATTTGACTGATGCACATGGAGGTGATGTGGATCATTCTGCACCGGGAGGGTGCCAGTCAAATCTTGCATAAAACATTCTCTCACAGGATTCTAAGCTTCCTTCTTGCCTCTTCTACACCGAACGATCAGACTTTACCGATCGAGCAAACTGGACATCTCAGAACAGAATTTCAATGACACAACAATAACATTTATCATTCAATTTATTTCAATTCAATAATGAAGAAAACAAGTATAATTAAAGTTTTAATGATGTGAGAAAGTGAAATATAGAATGAGAAGAACATGCTAAAAACTAGGACTTGTCGGTGTTACAGATACAGGTATTCTTCCAGACGAGCGTAACCTTTTATCATTAAGCTTCAATAATTTCGAAAATGTTTTTGAAATTTTATGGCAGTCCAAGAGTATCAGTAGTAAAAGCCATCAATATTGATATGATATAGCAAATTTTACGATTCTGAAGTTTTCAATTCTCCAAACAAAAACACAAGAGATAAAAGACTTATGATGTTATGCGTTTCATCTTCACAAAAATACACGGTACAGTAAAGGTACATAAAATTGAATCGAAAATCAGACAAAGTTTCAGACAGGCAACAGATAAAAGGAGTTGGAGGTTTCCAACAGACAATATCTTGATACCAAAAAGGATTGGAAATAATGGTGAGAGTACAGCCCCTCATCTTTGATGCTTCAGGACTGACAACCCTTCTTTACAAAAATCATGAAATCACCTCTTGAATTTTAAATTGAGAGTGCCTTGTTATGGGATTTCTTGTTGGTTTGTATTCATCACTTCTTGCAAGAAAGAATTGCACTTGTGACGTGTTTTCTGATATATTTTTTTTCATTGAAATTCACTCTGAGCAAGGTCTGAAGCAGTGCCTGAAAGGAACGAACTAACGGCAACTTAAAAGCAGAGAGCTACTAAAAACTGGTGGTACCAGCGACTGCACTCTACACAGAAAACATCTCAAACGAAACCGAACCGTCATGGTATGAGATGCAGTGGGTGGTATCTGACCTGGGCAATGGTAAATCCATCTACCACTTTTTATATGGCGCAAATGTCATGTCATGAAATATTGCATTTAATTCTCTTCAGATGTCTGAGAAGCTGACATTCCGACAGCCCATATATAATTTTGACAACTATGGTATTTAAGATGCTTCATAGAAGCAAAATGATTGTGAAACATTTTGACACAAAATAAAGACGACTTGAATTCAGTAAAAGGAACTATGCAGGTTGCCCTTGATAGCTTGAGCACTCTATTGATTTATTCATTTTTCAGGCGCAAGCGATCATAACATCAAAGCTCTCAATCTATATCTACTGGAAAATTGAAACTACTGCACTATGCAAGCAATACCAGAGCATGAATTGTACTTGCCTAAGAGAATACCCGATTGGATATCTCATTTATGGTACCAGCCCCAAACGGAACTTCGGCAAAAAATATGAACTCAACTACACAAAGGCTATAAATAGTGGTATTTTTCCCGATTTTAAGCTCTGATATCCGACCTGAATTAAGATTTTGCAGGAAAATTTTGTCATTTAAGTGTGGCACAATGTTCAATTATTTCGAATAAAAATCCACCAATCAAAAAATATTGGGACTCGCTGTGCGCAAATGAAAGTTCCCCGATTGTTAAACAAGCGTTAATTTTAAATCATTCAAAAAACAGCTATTTGCCAGGTCTTTTTAAGTGAGCTACTTCAGAGTGGGATTTCATTTCAAAATCTCGAAAACCACAGTGTTTTGTCCCGCAGGTACAGGATTTAGAATAGTCCTAACTTTTTTATACCCACTTCTTGGAGTGGTTCACCCTGACCATGGTCACTTATAATAGACGGACAGGGTTAGAGTTGATGAACAAAAGATGTGATCTTCCCTGTTTGGCTTAGCCTAACCCAGTTATTACACCCTGGGTTGAGTGATGAGCATGGATTAACGAGCCGGACTAGCTGAGACTCGAAGCCTAGATTTTCAACCTGCGATGCCAATATGTTTAACCACCAGGCCTTCGCGCCCACTAAAACACACTTGAACATTATTTTGACATGATGGCAACTACGTTAAGTTGTTATAAGAGATGTCTCTTTTCCGATTTAAAAATTGAATCAATCAGTATACATGTCAAATACGGGCAATTTGAATACAACTTTAAATTTGATTCAAAATCAGAAATTTCATTCTGTCAAGGATATGGCGATGTCGCCTCAGCAGAGATATTCTTCCACAGAGGCGGCCGGAATCAATTCATTCGATAAGTTGTGATTTTACCGAATAAATACTTTGAAATTATAACCAACATAAAAAGGAAAATAAGCGTTGAATCCACCCTTCAATTTCCAAATAAAACCAGATACAGATAAATTGATTCAATGATTGTTTTGAAAATAAATGTATCTTTGAATCAAAGATACATTTATTTTCAAAACAATCATCAAAGTTTGACCGGCCGATTTAGTCATGAGACCCACGCTACAGGCTGTTCTACGACGAAGCGATCCAACAATATCGCACACACGATGAAACTAGAACCTTAGTTCCTGATTCAGAATCATACACACATCTTATCGATAACTGCCACACCAGCATATGAACGTCCCGTACTCATTGTAGTCGGCAGGAGACTCCAAACGTTAGTTTTTGGGTTATAACACTCAACGGTTACTAAGTTTGAAGATCCATCGTCGCCTCCAACAACATATAGAAGTCCGTTTACTGCCGCGACACCCGCATTGCGTCGACACATATTCATGTCCGCTATTGGCTCCCAGTGATCCGTCGCAGGATTATAAACTTCTGCGCTCTTTTTGACTAAAGGTCCATCATGTCCGCCTACGGCGTAAAGAAGTCCATCAATAACGCCAACGCCTGCACCGCTGCGACGAGTACTCATTTCTGCTACAAATATCCATTCTTTCGTGTGAGGACTGAAGCATTCGACCGATGATAGGCAATTTCGTGACACTCCATCGTAGCCACCGACAGCGTAGAGCAGAAATCCAACGACCCCAACCCCGACACTGCTTCGCCTGGTGTTCATGGGGGTGCAGGTTCGCCATTCATTTATCTTTGAGTCGAATACCTCCGTTGAGTTGAGACCTGAACAAATGATATAATAGTTTGAGTAGTGAGAGAGCAGCAACCACCGATAAAAATTAAAATGAAAAACAAGCAGTTTTGCTCTGATCAGAAAACACTCCATAATAAACCGAACCAGCAATAATAAAGCGGAGATGAGAGATCGATATATAAAGTCATCATTCATTCCCAACAATTGTTCAAAGTTACAGAAGCCTAATATATCTTTTCAAGCATCTATTAAGCGAAAAAAAAAAACTTTTATTAACTTGTGATGATTTTTCTTATACTTTAGGTGGAGCTGTCATGTTAAAATTAATCAAATTTAACACAATTTTCACAAAATAAATAGCAAGGCGTTTGACAAATTCCTAGCACAGCATCTACGATAAGTTTATTTATTTGGGACTTTGAAAAATTTTAAAAATAAGCATTCTAATTCATCCCAAAACTCAAAAAGATATTAGATTCCGGCTAGGGATGAGCACCTGAGAATCTCGAATGCTGGAACTGGTGGATTCGAATATTGAATTATCAGGATCCAAAACTTATAATTGAATCGGATGATAGGTTTCGATTGCTAATTCACATTTGACGATAGGAGGGCAGGTAGGCGAAAATGTCA
Source organism: Styela plicata (assembly GCA_963675895.2). Taxonomy (NCBI): domain Eukaryota; kingdom Metazoa; phylum Chordata; class Ascidiacea; order Stolidobranchia; family Styelidae; genus Styela; species Styela plicata. Next base: position 25,078,469 of record OZ023138.1, read on the forward strand.
CCGCAAGAGTGTGAGTTCAACGCACAACGATTGCTAGGACCCAGCCCGCCACAATAGTAACTGGATTGCGACCCGCAACAACTAATTAATCGTATCAATGGCATATAAGCGTATGTGTGACGTCATACACTGCAGAGCATGTACGAAGACCTTCCGTTCCCAATATTTCGATATCCTTTTTAGCGCAAGATTAAATGCCGAATGACGAGGTTTTGGAATTTAATTAATGAGGAATAGGATTCAGTATTCTGGATTCAATTCTGAACCCAGCAATTACGAAATAGTGACGCATTTTGAAATGTCCATCCGTCCTCTACCTGTTGATCCATCAAATCCTCCCACAGCATAAAGCATTCCCCCAAGCACAGCAGCCCCCAGTGTTGATCTTCTAGCTTCCATAGGAGGCCCGTTAGTCCAACAGTCCTTGATCGGGTCGTACATATCAACAGTTCGAACTCTGAGGGATCCATTAAATCCACCAACTGCCCAGATGTGACCTTGGTAGACCGAGACACCTGCTCGACATCTGAAATAAAAAGGTGAACTGTAAATAAAACTGTTGAAGATACTTTGCCTTCAATTGTATTTCATTTTGAGCCCTGTAGATGTGGTTTTAGAATTGCTCTAATGTAGTTTGGTATGTTTCCTGTCTGGAATGAATATGTCACTGGTATTGCTAAACAAGCCTCAATGAAAGTCGGTTCTCTCTCGGAAATCTCACTCACGAAATCATTCTACATTTGTACAAATCAATGATTCGACCCTGCATTCTTAGCATGCTCGACCGTATTCAATAGCGTGTGATTAATATGATTGGCTCTAAACTTTCTTCCGGTCTGCAAAGTTTGACACACCACCAAAACTTTACCTCAGCCAAGAATCTCTAAACTTTGGAATCATCGGGTTGATCTACAAGGCTTTAAAACTCGCGTTAATAGGCATACATCAGGGATGGTGGTTCCTTAGTTCCTATTCCTGCATTTCATGTAGCTCTTTGCACGTTAGTGGCTTCAGGAGAATTTTCAAGTATGATTTGTCTCCTTTGGCCTTGCTCTGAGCGAATTTTAATAAAAAAAAATAAAAAAAATCAATGCAGTGTTGTAGAACTTCTGATGACATAGTGGTTGAACATGTTGGCATTGCAGGTTGAAGATCTCGGGCTTGAGTCCCGATGAGTCCGGCTTATTAATCCATGCCCTCCATTCAACCTAGGGTGTAATAACTTGGGCAGGCTAAGCCGAACAGGAAAAGATTATATCTCTCCAGCAATTCTAACCCTGTCTGTCTATAAGTGGCCTCTGATACAGGGCCTTGTCTTGTAGTTATCAGTCTACAAAACAAAGTTTAAAACCATCAATACTGCTATGAAATATCTCGAAGCGTGATACTTTGATTAGGGTGATCCAATCTAAAAAGTGGCTGGGTTATAAAAAAAAGTACTTCGAAGACTATCGTTCCATTTTGGCGCTGATTTCTTGCCTAGAGTCAATTCCAACAAAAAAAACAGAAGCAGTCAATTTTTATTGAGAACTAGTAAAACCAACCTTCTTGTAGACATTTCGGCAACATGTTTCCAGTTTTCATCTTTATAGTCAAAACATTCAACAGAACGAATTGCTTTCGGAGCCTGACCGCCAACGACATATAGAACTTTTGAAAGACCTGTGTTGAAATACACGAGGAATATTGAAATGTAAAACATCAATAGGAGAAAACCCTTTCAGCCAGTTGGTAAGAAAGCAGACAATAATAGTTCACAAAGATAAACAAAAACTTTCAGGAGGGCAAGTGCTTCAGGCAAGAGTGACAGATGCCAGAACCCCAAGAAATGAACTGAAGCTTTAAGACCATAATGCACGTGAAGTTGTCTTACCGATGCGTTGCCTTACATTTCGGGTAACAAAATAAAAACGGCAATACAAGCCTGCTTTGCTTTAATCGTGTTCGCGTGCCTACAAAGCGCAAACGCAAGCAACGAAACAAACACTCTTCGTTAGCTTGCAGAGCAAACTGTTATGTTCCATAGAAAAATGTTAGTAAATGTAAGCAGAGCATTGCGCTTGCGTAGAACGCAAGGTTGAAATAAAACAAATCTAGAAAAAATGCACCCTACGCAATAATGTATTGCGACTTTAACAAATACACAAAATATTTCTGACTGAAGCAAAATTATGCTACGATTTTATGACATTTGATTCGAACCCCATCGAACAGTTAATTCAGGTACGTAGGATAAGCATTTCAACAAAATCATGATTCTGCTGCAAACAAACTCACCTGGTGGGACTCTGGGCCTCGTTCTTGGATTAGACATCAGTGCACGTTGGTCAGAATTAAGAAGATGATATTTCATTGCTTCGATCAGATAATCTTTACATGCATTGCTGTTTTTAATCAAAGTTTCTTGTTCGACTCGCTCGACAAGAAATTCACGGGATAGAAGTGGAAGTCTGACATGTTCAAGCAACGCTGGCATAAGCTCCGCCCTGCAATAATGAAATTTAGAAATATAGAAACAGATTTCACCTCAATATGGAGCTTTATATAGACCTGAAAACATTGGTTAGCTTGCGACGTCTTTTTTTTCATTAAAATTCACTCTAAGCAAGGTCGGAAACAGTGCCTAAAAGCAAGCAACTAACAGCCACTCCAAGATATAGAACCAACAACTGCATTCTGAGCGGAACACATTGCATTCTGCTCTGGGTGATGATAAAACCCTCCACTACTTCTTCATTTACCTTTGGTCGACTCTTACAACAGGCAGGAAATACGTTAGGACTATTCTACAGCCTGGGCCTACAGAGCAGTAGTTGAGGGGCCTGTAAGGTCCTGCTCACAGTTCCCATTTCTGAACAAAGACACTCATCAAATATTTCCAGCTTGAATTACAGTTACAGTACAAAAACAAAATATTTTCAACAAAACAGAATTTTTCTTATTAACATATTTTCTTTTTATTGAAATTTACTCAGAGTAGCGCTTAAAACGAACCGACTAACAACGATTCAATAGTGAAGAGGTACTAATGTAATACTAGTAACTGCATTCCAAGAAGAACTGAACCACTATGGTAAAGTGCAGTGAATGGTATCTGCCCTGGGTGATGGTAAAACCATTTACCATTTCTTTGCACCCTTTTAGTCGCCTCTCATGACACGCGGGAAATACGTTACTATTATTTTAGAGCCCATACCTTCAGGGCTTATATGTAAATATATATATATACTATTGCTATCAAGAAAAAGACCAGTTATATGTAAGGAGATCAAAATCTGTGCTTTAATTTTATATTAATATTGAGATTGCACAAAAGTCTGCACTGCTTTTTTTATTGAAATTCACTCCGAGCATGGCCGGAATTAGCGCCTAGAAGGAACCAACTAACAGCCACTATATAGCAATATCTTTTTTATCATCAGAATAAATCGGCTGGGTCAGATCTAGATTCTGTCAGTTTGTTGCTAACATTCTGCATATTTGGTCCTTGTCTTGTCAAGCCTATTCCTCGTTTATATTCAAGAAACATGACTAAGCTGAATTATTGATGAGTCGTCTAACCTTATTTAACAAAACGAGTCCTCGACAATGTAATTTCAAGGAAAATCAATATTGTATTTTGAAGTTGATTGGAATTTGTATCCAAGCAATATATATTTGACCTAGGTGCCAGCAAGCGACGAAATCCTGCTTTTCTTCGGGTGTCTGTAATCTTTGTGCTGTTTCTTCGAATGGACAAAGAAAGATTCAAAACCATGAACACTGCTATATCATAGAAGTATTGATGATTTAGAACCTTTTTTTTATATTTTGTTACCACCACACATTCAAGAGACAACTTTCACCTTCTATCAAGAGATATATATCTTGAGATATTGTCAATTTGGTAAATTTTCTTCGGATGGGATTCATTTTCTTTGGGTGTCTGAGTATTTCATAGTGTTACTATTTCATAGCAGTATTGATGATTTTGATATTATTTCTCCCCGAAAATCAGGCTTCATTTTCTTCGGATGAACAAAAAAAGCTTCAAAACCATCAACACTGCTATTTCATAGCAGTATTGATGATTTCGAACCTTTTTTTTTTGGTTGTGGCCCAAACATTTCAGACACCTGAAGAAAAACCAGACTCTGTCTCTTTTCACCTTGGTCGAAACCCTGATACTTAATTTACAAAATAAATTTAAATTTCAGACATCTTTGCTCTCTCTTTTTCTCTGTGAGACAAATTACTCGGAAGATTATTGATCCATGTTATGATTAGGACAAGATTTGTCAATTACTGGACAACAACATGAAGCGGAAATTAAATTGATTTTCAGACTCTTTTGGGGATTTAGGGAAATGTAGGGATGAATACGCGGGAAGATTGCTCTACTGGAAACATATTGCACATCAGGTGAAAGATCACAGGTGAAAATTTGACAAAATAGGCTATATCTCATAAAATATCATTCAATAGAAGATTAAAATGTCTCTTTTCGAGTGCCTGGTAGCCAACCAACCTAGTAGGCGCGATGGCCCAGTGGTTAAATATGTTGGCATCGTAGGCTGAAGATCTCGGGTTTTTGTCCGGCTCGATAATCCATGCCCACAACTCAACCCAGGGAGTAATAACTTGGGTAGGCTAAGCCGGACAGGAAAAGATCATATCTTTCCAGCAATTGTAATCCTGTCCGTCTATAAGAGGCCGCTGTTACAGAGCCCGGGTCAGGGTGATCCATTCTAAAAAGGGGCTATGGAAAAAATACCCCCTAGTAATAACAAATGATCAAACAAAAGTAAGAAATTGCAGAAATGCGATATATTCATGTAACATGTACATTAATCGACCAATGCGTAGACAAGCTTGTGTCAAAGTTCATTGCTATAACTGCAGATAAATAAATAGTCATTGCAGTTGGCTGTGCGCGTCATTGCTTAGTAAAATATCAATAATAGCACACTTATATATAGACAGACGTTATACAACAATCATCGGATATGGGCAGAGCCATATTTTTTTTTTCTACAGTCACTTCTTCTTAGAGTGGATCTCCTGTCCAAGGCCCTGTAACGGCGGCCGCTTGTAGACGGACAGGGTGACAATTACTGGAAAGATACGATCTTTTCCTGTCCGGCTTAGCCTACCCAAGTTATTACACCCTGGGTTGAGTGGTAAACGTGGATACGCGAGACGGAGACGGACCGAGATCTTCATATTGTCGTGGTTTGACATGAATGTTTCATAAATCAGAGAAAAACAGGATTTCTTTATCTTGCACCAGTCTGATTCAAATCACTTTAAAATAAACTACTGACCTGTCCCCGATTCCACTCTTGACCCAGCTGATAACGGCTTCAAAAACTTTTTCTTCAGATGCGACAGACAAGCGATCACTGTTGATTAGGTCGCACACTTGTTCACATGAGAGGTTGTGGAATTCTTCACCTGGGATTTTGAAAAATGATTAAGAATTGAATCCCTTATAATAATTTGGACAATATTATTATCTAGCAACAGAAAACTTTTCATACATTAACTTTGCTCTAAGTGAGCTTCGTTTAAAAAAAGTCCCTGAAAAGGCTTGCAAATTCGTTCAAATTTTAATCCTTTTCACATATGGAGCGTAATATAGTAGATTAAATAGAATCAATACCAGATTACACAGGAAAAGTGAAAGAAACCTCAAGGAATCAATATCTCATCATTGAAATGAATATTTTAAAATTGCATCATGGTTTCATAAAAATTTTACAAGAGACTGTATGAGGTTCTAAAAACCCGTAATCCCATGGATTTGCCTCCAGGATAATCAAAAGATTGCAGAACTGCTAGCACCATTTCCTGAGCTGATGATAATCAGGAATATGGTTCACTATTAACTTAACGAGTTAGACTCAAACTAAATGAGACATAATTTCAAGTATAAATCTTAATTCAGAAAATTTCTTACCATGCACAACATCAGAGAAATGTTGTTCGGTGAATGATTTTGCTTGATCAAGCAAATCCGTACACGCGTGAATATCAGCAAATTGACGAATTCCGAGACAATTTGAAGGATGTAGTTGAGATTGGAGAAAAAGACAACAGGACTCTCGTACGTACGTTAATTCCAATAAACTCGCAGCCGGGAGGAGATTTTGTACGTTTTCTTCAGTAATTTCTATTTGTGCTGTGTATACATATTCCACAAGTTCTTTTAAAGCATTGCCACAAACTCCATTCAATTTAACACGATCTGCGCGACATTCGGACATTTTCCCACCAAACATTGCCATGAAATAAGGTGACACGGACGCCATAATGAGTTTATGAACCGGTACCTCAGCTCCTTCTGCTACGAGAAGGACATCACACATGACTCTGTTTTTGCGGAGTTGATTCATCAGAGAAAAAGCTTCCTTTGAATGTATGTCATTATGGAACTGTTGTCCGTTACTCGGAACTCTACCAGTCGAATCACAGACCGCAGCTGCCGTACTTTCGCTGCACGATTCCAATTCATTGCCCATAAAATTCATCATATTGACGATGCTTTTGTTTGCAATTGAATTAGAAATAGAATGAAAGCTGATGGAACTACTGATATGATATAGAAACTGCTTGAATAAAGGAAGAAATCAATGTTTATTTTTGTAAACAAACACAAAACAAAAATGCTGTAATTTCATAGCAGTAAGGTAAAACTATACCTTACTTACTATATAAGATATTTCCTCATTTCAGGCTAACAAAAATAAATCTGCTTTCACTAAACGATTAATTTTTTCTCAGTACTAACACTGTACGTCTCCTGAAATTGTTAATAAAAAATTAAGGAGTTGTGAGCACTTTTTTACCTTAAAAAATTTGGCTCTTTTTAATGGAATGGCTGGCGGGCGACATTGTTGTAGGAAAAAAATTTGAAATTAATAAAAGTAGACTTCTATATTTTTTTAGCTCCCTTGAACGTGCACTTTAATTCCGAAAACCATTTCAAGGACAATACGAAATGGGGTCAAAGTGCATATGGCGATGGAACCAGAGGGTGGGGGATACATGGTCTCCAAGGTTTTGGAAGGGAGGGACAGTTCTCCCAGAAAGATTTTGTAATTTTAACAAAAATTTATCCAAAATAAGCAAATTTTTGCTCGCTTTTAGCATACAATCACATATTATACAGAGGTGTCCGCAAAATTACAAAATAATTTCAATATCAATTTTTATGTTCCCCTAAGATTTTTACACCACTGATAAAGAGCATTATCTTCGTACTGGTTCGACTCCAGAATGGCAGGCTATATTGCGTAACGTTATGAGACTGAAATTCGTCTAGAATGTGGTGAATTGAAAAATAAGATAAGTGAAAGTGAACAAATTAAAAATGTTATCTTTTCAGAAAAGTCAAAGTCATATTTTTTATCGAAATCTGCCACATTATCACCCGTATCGCCGATATTGATGTATGTGAGCCTATATTTTGTTCAGACGATCAAGAGCTGAAAGCTCATTTGAAACAAAGTCAATATAATATCTGCACAATAAACAAAGTGAAGCAACATTGCGACAATGTGACTAGCTTTGCAGACCACTAGAAAGGTCGGGTGCCAGTTCCGTGCACCACTCCTGACTGTGCACCGGCGAAACGTTCAGCAGTCCTTTCGCAGTAAATCATCCAGCACAGGATTCGAATCCAGGGCGTGCGTACAGTAGCTCAAAGCGTATTTTAATGCTTTAACTGACAGTAAAATATTTAACAGGGCACCCATTCAGAATATTCGAATTTCAAAATGTAAAAACTGGTGTATAGATATATATATATATATCGGTTTATCATGATTTTGAGAAAAACGAATCAATTTAAGAATACTCAAGCAATTGGTGAACAAAGTTTTTTACTTTAATATTATTACACATCATTAAGGCAGACCCCAACTGCCAAACCCTGACTAATATTAAAGAAAGAGAAAGTTTTTTAAAAACAGCTGTGCAGGTTGTTAGTTCTTTTTTCAGTTATCAACATTTGATCATACCAAAACAATTTATAATAGAGAAAAATTTGCAAAGGTATTTATCCTCTAATTCCAGTTATGGCCCAAATATATATATAAACAGTCGTAAACCAGAAACTATTGCTGTGGCCGTCTGATTGAAGTAACTCTAATCCGACTCCAGTTTGCTGTCGAGTCCTAAAAGGTACGATCCAACATCTTCCCGCAATCTCTGATTGCAATAATTTAAAACAATTTTCACTACACGGTTTGTGTGGCTGGTTAGATAAAAACTGAGCAATTTTCTGTAGTTCCCAAATCATAAATAGAAATATTACAATAACATGAAAAATATTATAAAAAATAAATATATATAAATAATAACATGCTGAAAATGTAGGTTTTTTTGGTGGACTGGCAATTAATTTACAACAATCAATGCTACAGAACAAGTCTATTTCTATACTGCACTGTGCAGTGTGTATATGTAACATGATACATCACACACACATTTACAGTATATGCTGTATGTAGTACTGAATATATCAGGCGCGCCTATGTTAAAAAATTGCGCAGACATGTAGACGTAAACGGTTTTACTAAATGATTCACAGCTTTAAGCTAAATCATCATTGCGAAGGGGCCATAACACTGAAAAGGTTGGGAACCACTGCTTTAGTCACTCAAAAAAAGGGACATTTGTACACTGTTACTTATGAGTTGCCATAAGTTACGTCACATGGCAACTAATAAGTAACAGTGTACAAATGCTGCTTATTTTGAGTGACTAAAGCAGTGGTTCCCAACCTTTTCAGTGTTATGGCCCCTTCGCAATGATGATTTAGCTTAAAGCTGTGAATCATTTAGTAAAACTGTTTACGTACAAGGATAGAATAGGATTCATTTTTATTGTGTGGGAGAGGAAACCTGAAAATACAGCTTAATCATATGGCGAACCACGACCTCTCGTGCAGATACCAGTTCTGAATCGGGGTGAAGGTTTTTGATCATCATATTTTTCCTTTTTTTCGATGCACGGACCCAGTTGGTGGAGGTAGCCGTAAGCAGTGCTTATGTGAACCACCATAAACAACGAGGCGTCCAGCGGACCTCTTTCATATAATCATCCTTCACAGGGTTTGGACCTGCGTCATGATGATCAGAGATGCGTAGCTCGAAGCGTATTCCTAATGCTCACTGATTGAGCTATCCGGGCACCCCTACATTTTGTATGTGAGCTTATATTTTGTTCAGACGAACGAGAGCAGAAAGCTCATTTGAAACAAAGCCCAATATAATATATGGTGAAGCAACATTGCAACAATGTGACTAGCTTTGCAGACCACTAAAAAGTTCGGGCGCCAGCTACGTGCACCAGTGCTGACTGGTACGGTCCAGCGTTTCCTACAATCTCTGATTGCAATAATTTAAGACGATTTTCACTAGACAGTTTGTATTCTGTATTACACGACAAGGATTATAATATTGCTTCAGATGAATTTAACAAATTGTTAAGATGAACGGCACGCCGTGGCTGGTTAGATAAAAACTGAGCAATTTTCTGTAGTTCCCAAATCATAAATATTAAATAGAAATATAGTTAACAATAACATGAAAAATATTATAAAAAATAATATATATTTAAAATAACATATAAATAATAGCCTGCTGAAAATGCAGGTTTTTTTTGGTGGAATGGCAATTAATTTACAAAAATCAATGATACAAGTCTATTTCTATACTGCACCGCGCAGCGTGTATACTGTACGGGTATATGTAACATGATACCGTACATCACACACACATAACTTATATGCTGTACAGTGTATGTAATACTGAAATGTTACAAGTGCATTATTTGAAATTATTCATTGCTAGCAATAAAGTTACGGTAACATACACTGTACAAGTACCGGTACATATATTACACCTGCTGCATGTCCTAATACTGAACGTGTGCAGGCTAAGGTTGGCTCAATCGGTAAAGCGTTGTTTTTTTTTTTTTTTTTCTATTAACCACGGAAGTGGTTGAAATTACATAAGAATAGATAAGATAAGATAGATAAGAATAGATAAGATAAGCGTTGTTTATACAGTATATGCAGAAGTCTGCTCGACGCCTCCACGGCACAAGAGCAGAGAGGTCGTGGTTCGCCATACGATTAGGCCGTATTCTCGGCTTTCCTCTCTCACAGGATAAAATGAAATCCTATCCTAAATGTAGACTGCAAATTCTGAACTAGGTACTGTACAGTGTCCCGACGCGGTTCCGTGCCTCGACAAAATTGCCGTCAGTCAGCTCGCAGGGTGCATCACTGCTAGGTGTGCCTTTGTTAAAAAATTGCACAGACATAGACAAAGTTTATTTCGACACCTCTGTCTACACAAATAAAGATATCATATCACAAAGTTATCAGGAAAGCAAGCAAAACCTAAGGTAAAGATTAAAACGTGCCAGAGAATTCGTTTCGAACAAAGATTGAAAGAGAGTAACACGCGTTCGCTTACATCAATTTGGAAAATGCATAAATATGACTAAATTCGGCCATACTTCACACGGGACCCCCTCCCACTCAAAAAGAAGGTTCAAAGGCTTAATAAAGCACATTCACGCACACTATAATTACAATTAAAGCGGAAGCTAAAAGAGGAGGCTGTACAAGAAATAATTGAAAAAAAAATAAATAAACAGAAAAAATACAACTGCCACCAAATAAATTAAAAAAAAATTAAATATAACAAAAATAAACTGGGGAAAAGAGAAATGTCTTTCTTCCCAAAAAAGAAAAGTGCGAAAAGAATGAGAATCGCCTTCGATGATAAAACGTGGTGCTTCTCCCAAAGTCGTTAGATGAAATACAGTGTGAGCGTGACAAATTCTTGCATGCATTACCTAGTCTACTGTCCGAAACAGCCAAATTGTGATTCTTCTATTTACTGTTACTGATAAGAATTATTATAATGTTTTCGTATTTGAGATACAGCAATCGGGAATCAAAATATTGCTGCTTGTAACATAGCTTATATATTGAAAAGTTTAAATTCCACCACATATACAATAGGGTCCAAGAAGCGACAAATAACCCATATATAGTATATGGCGACGTTAAAACAATGAAGTGAAAATTGGCTTTTATCTGCGTCGAAATTTGTGCTTTTTATTGGAGAAATTCGTAATTTTGGTATCAAAAACACCGTGTAAATACTCATGCTAAATTTAACCCATTCAAATGATATTCTTAAACTTAATCAACTTGACTATTCAACTTAAAAAATCGTTTGATGAGGAATGTCCCTCTTTCCTGCTCTCTTCTTCCCAACGCTTGATAGAATTATATGTCCTCCCATGTGCAAGCAAGTGAAATTTCCAACAAAATAAAATAAAGCAGAATTCATAATCCTTCCTGCTTCGAATTGAAAAGTTTATCTTGCTTTTGCCCCTTTCACTCTTGCAACAAGATGTGTTCATGTAGTCGCTGATAAGAAAGAAAGCGACCAACCTGTTTAAATTTTTTACACCCGGTATTAGAGGCAGCAGCATGTATAACGTCGGCGTAACAGTGGGTCCCTCTAAATACCTCCGTCCCTCTAAATCCATTTATCAATATAAGAAGAAACGAAACTTCGGCTAACGACACTTACCCTCTTGAATCTATGCTCGCAGTTACACACCGACTTTCGATTTTATTTGTGTGAACTCCGGTTAATGACACGAAAGGTACGGAATGTTTGACCGTTCGATGCATATATTAATGGGGGAAAGCTAGTAGGATTTACAGAGTCTCTTCGATTTTTCCACCATGTGATCAACCAGTTATTTGGCAAGTGCAAAATTAAATCTAGTAATCGCATTTTGGGCCAGTTAGTGCTCGACCTTAGCAACAATTCAACGTAACTTCAAGTGACCGTAAAAAGCCCTAACATCCAACAGAGCTAATGAAGAGCAAATGAGAGGCCAAAAAAATGAAGCCGCGTGTGTTTATCATGTTATATAAACATATGATAATTTTCATTGTTACATCATAAAGATCCATAATAAAAGTTACCAGCACGGTTACCAGATTCCATCTCGGAAAGATATTGAGAGATTTATCTGACTCGTTGGAATTAAAACAAAAAATTAAAAAAAACGCTTTTTTTGTTAAAATCTTTTACATGAAATCCATGGACCATAATAAAAGTCGATCAGAAAACATGATAAACTAAAAAAATACGAATACGAAATATAACAATGTCTAATTAATTAATTTGCAGAACAGGAACTTATAAGTATCAGTGTCAAAAGCGTAATTAAATCTATTAAACAGAAATGATAACTTTGCGCAAATCTCTGTTACCGATAAAGCTTATAGTGTCGACGAGAAGAATTTTAAATTACCAACGTCCGAAGTATTCGAGAACAATGTTAATCATTTCACTGTTAATATAGCTTAATTGCTCATAGATTAACTGACATTTTGCACTATAAAACCTAAAATCTCACCTTTTATGGACACTTCCTTCATTCACTTATGGGAAGCAAAATATTTTTACTGAAATGGCTTCAAGCAAGGCAGAAAGCAGTGCCTGTAAGAGTAACCAGCATGTGAAAAATAAAAGGCAACAAAAAAAATATAGTTAACAAGCAATAATTCACTAAACATTACATGTGGACGGCATCACAGAGAATCCTTTGTGGGTTTTCGAGCTGTGAAACCGGAGTGCTCAAGGTAAATTGATTAAATATAATTCGAGAGGAACGGTAGTTAGAAATAAATGGGGTTGGAGAAACCAGCTACGTCTGATGAATTACAAAAAATAGAAATATGCCATAATATTAAACTGTAGGACAAATGTATTGAATTCTGGCCAAACTTTTAGCTTTTCCTTTGCTTAGGTAACCATAATTCAAACAAGATCAACAAAGCTGCAGAAATTTTTGTCTAAAATATTGAAGAATATCAGTCGTATTTTAAGGCTTTTAAGAATAAATTCATGACGATATTAAATGTGGCACATTAAAAGGCATAAGCTGGTAGCATTTAGGGCGATTTCACGATTGAATTGTAAAAATATAAATCGACGGACACGTTTTCTGGACGAAGTGCAAAAATTAAATTTCTATGTTATTGCTCCGATTATAATCCATTACTATCATCAGTTTGTCAACTATCGTCACCAATTTTAGTTTTTAAACTCCAGATAAAATGTTCCGAATGGACATAATTGTGTATGTGTGTGTTTATTCCTACTTGATGCTGAATGAGCATTTAGAGCAGAACTTTTTTTCGAAGACCAATTCGGATTGGAAACTATTGACATTGGCCTAATCCCCCGATACGGCAATCCGGTCTACGAGGACGTTAATACAGTACTTTGTAAAATCCGATATCAGATCCGGATTTCGAAACAAACCGACTCCTGAGACAGCTGCATCATCCTGAACAGTACAGAGTAAATGGAAGGAATCTCCCGGACTTGACGTTGTAAGCTGTACTGTGTAAGAGAGGAGGAATTTATTATTTTGCCAAATAGAAATGCATTAAATTGTGAGTAGGTACACAGGCATATGTATTTTGTTACAGACTGGGAAATGGCGATACGACCAGTTGGTCATCAAGGTTCACCAACACCCATAGGGTCAGTTACCCAATTTGCGACCACTTTCACTAAATTGCTTCTAAAATGAAAACGAATAAACCTAACCCACTGATTTTTTTTTAATTCGACAAACGAAGATGTTTGAAAAATCAATAACTTTGAAAATCGACGCTACGTCAAAGGGTTAAAAAGCTACAGGCCGCTGAAAAAAGACACTTCAGGGATGAGTTTGCGTGTCACGACCAAAATGCGACTAGTTTGAGTTTTTCTGTTGGTTGTCGGCCGCCAGCTTCTTCGAGACTACGAAAAGTGACGTCATCACAACTAAGTTTATCGACGGAAAACCAATTTTGCCATGTTTTTCAAATGAAGAAAACGTGTACGGTAATAACTTACCGGACTCAACTTCTGTGTTTTAAATAATAATATAAATAACATGGCCTGCACAATTAAAGAATCAACTGTTACATACCAAGTAGCGAACGCTTGTAACAGCGATTTGTTTGTTCATAATATTATGCAATTTTTTGAAAAATTGGGTGACCTATCTAATGTTTTTGTTAAATAAAAACTCTTCGTGCATTAGCAAAATCTAAAAAATCAGAGGTATGTGGGAAATAATCTTCCGATTTTGAATGGATATTCAGGTGAAATTACTAATAGCAAAATTCTTGCCCACCTCCGGCGCGTGGATAGTTACGCATAGAAATTAAACAGTTGATTGTCCAATAAAAAATTGTGTCTGTCCCCCCCCCCTCCAAAAAAACGTGTTTCCTGGACCCCAGTCATACGGAATACAAATGGTGAACAATAATCTTTTTTATTGCAATAACGAAACGATTACACATATATGAAATGAATAAGAACAACGAGAAATATTTAACAGTTTAAATACTTGACAGTTTAGAGGACGTGGAACCATTTAAACTCAACCCTTGAATACGATGGCAGGATATCTGCCTGTCATAATTAAATCTTCAAAATGTTTAATATTTGTACTTCTCTGCTGCAACAAAATTATCACTTGACTAAGCGAGCCGTAATAAGCATCTGACGAAAGACCGACGCAAAATCGTTCGAAAACGAGCCTGTCCGCGAATCATGGAGTAATGAATTGTCGACACCCTTCGGATTCCCGCCCGATTTTTATTCTCTCTTTGATACCTTGACCGCGAATTTTCGTAGTTGGTCAGAAGAGACTAAACTCCGACAGTGTGAAAAGTTTCAATTATTTCTCTTTTTTATTTTATGAGTTAGGAGCTATTACTCATAGAGGGAAATGGAGCACGGAACATAGCGAAAAATCGCTTTTTTTCACTAATTTTGCTTTATGACGTCTAACTTCGGTAGTTTTTAGTCGATTTAGATGAAACTTGGAGGACATGTAGGTGACATGCCAGCCGAACTCCATGCAAAATATCGGAAAATTTGTCAAAGTTTAAGGATAGGAAATGACGTCACAAATGTGTTGGACGCAAACTAGCGTAGGATGCAAATTGGGTAGACTACCCTACAGCATAGGATACCGGTACCGGCCATACCTGCCAAATAAAGTTACTATTTAGTCACATAAAAGTCAGGCATCATTATGGAAAATGCTATCGTGTTATTTCATAGAGGTATTGATAATTTTGAACCTTTTTCTACAGTTTGGTTGTCATCGGACTCGGAAAAATATTTTCATCTTCTAAACCAAGAGATATATCATAAACTCTGAACTATGGCCCATTAGCTGAATGTAATCTGTAATGGATTTGCTTTGGGGTCGTGAGTAGCTGACATTGTACCTGTCTGACGCAAAGCCTAATCAGATCAGCAATAGTACACAACGGAATGAGCATCCTTTATTATCTTGTGTATCGAATCGTTAGTTGCGTAAAGGAATGTAAACTGTAAAAACATATAGATGAGAAATTTTGCGCTAAGTTAAACACCAGGTTGAAATAACACAATCCTGGGAATAATGCAGCTTAAGAAGTGTAATTGAAACCTTATTCAATTTTTCAACAATGGTCTTAATTTAATGTTTCATATTTGAACAGTTCACTAATTTACTGTAATACTGAGATGTAAATGCTGAGCTCTGGCTAAACAGCCTTAGCCATCAAATCAGGGAGTGATGTTATCGAAAGTGTTTTTCCGTGGCCCTGGTTCTACCATCCTTAAGAAAATCTTGTCAACATCTACGAAATGTGTCTCTGTTTCCAGTATTCACACCTCAACCCGAGATGAGGGTACTCTTGGCGAATTTGTCCAAACGATGAGATTCAAGTACGGCAACAACATCCGTCACAATCTTGATAACGATAAGTGGGCGAAGATATTCGTCGTTGAAGGAAATATCAAATCCGGCAAGGGGGATTTTGCGAAAGAGTTTGCGGAGAAATTGGATTTACGCTATTTTCCATGCGCCGATCCTGAGTATGTTATACGGGAGTATACTCGTCCGGATCAACTCGATCACACGTTAAATTTCTTCCGACAAGTGACGCAGCTTTCGTTGGCAGAATTTTATGGAAATCCTCAGCATTGGGAGCATCTTGCTCGATATCAGAAAGAGATTATGACGGCAAAACTCTTCCAGTATGCCAATGCAGTGTGCCATCTTATATGGACAGGTGTGTTTTTTTCTCACTTTTGTAGGGCATGATGCGGAGTGACGGAACGTTGTTCCTCTTCTGGTGTCTCTAATGTTCATTTCATTTTCTTCAAATGAACGAAAAAGCTTCAAAATCATCAACACTGCTATGGAATAGCAATCTTTTTCTTTTGCACTTTTGTATGGCGCGATGCAGGGTGGCAGAACATCACACTTCTTCAGGTGTCTGTAATGTTCCCATTGTTTTCTTCAAATGAACGAAAAGCTTCAAAACCATCAACCCTGCTGTTTCCATGCGGTATTGATGATTTTGTACCTTTTTCTGCAGTTGGTTGGTACCAGATTCTCAATAAGAGAAGTTTAAGTCTTCTAGCCACAGATGTGCCATGAAATATTATCCATTTGCTCAATTTTCCTTCTAATAAAATAAATTTCCTTCTAACAAAATAAATTTTGTTTGGGCGTCTGAGTTGCAGAGTAGCTGGTGTTCTGCCAGTCTGGCTTTTCTTATGACTGAAGTAAATATTTTTTGTATCAATATATATCAGGTCAGGGATGTGTTCTGGAGAGAGATGTTTTCGGTCTTGAAGTGTTCGATCATGCTTTAATGAAGATGAACTGGATTTCTGACAAAATCGGAGAATATTTCTATGTAATGAGGAAAAATATGGAACGGCCGTGAGTTCTGATATTACTGAGTCATGTTTACTTTCAATAAAAGTGAAACTTTCTCATTTTTTAGAGAGGTTCAAAGTCTTGCTTCACCTCACTTCACTGTCTCTCTAGTTAGTCATAATTACTCTTGCTAATGTATCCTTGCATTTACTGCATATGGATCCGCAAACTCATTTTTCATTGGAGTCCATTCCGAGCAGCACTAAAATGGAACTAAATACTACACTGATATGTCTAGTGGTTAAACATGTTGGCATCATAGGTTAAAGATCTCGGGTTCAAGTCCGGTTCATTATTCCTTGCCCACCAACTCCACCCAGGGTGTAATAACTTGAGTGGGCTAAGCCCAATTGGAAAGGTGACATCTTTTCAGTAATTCTAACCCTGTCCGTCAATTAGTAGCAGCAGGTGCAGGGCCTTGGTCAGGGTGATCCACTCCCAATAAGTGTCTGTATATATAAAAAAATAACTGCTTCAAATATAAAAACTAACAACTCCGCTTTTGAAGTAAAAAGCAAAACTGAGCCTCTATTGCCGAGTGAATAATGGTTTCTTGGGACGAAGCAAAATATTTGGAAAATATTGCGTTATTGGCAATCCGAGACTTTTTTGTTCGGCTCCACCATTGCCAGATTATTATAACTGTTCGCGTATCAAACAGTTCTATGCAAGAATTTTTTTCCATTATTTCTACATTGCTTCCCTTGTGTTGACCTAAATGGCTCTGAAATTCATATTAATGAATGTCTCTCCGGGAGGAAGATTCTTCCTTCATTCTTGCATTTATGCAGCTCTTTGCACACTAGTGGTCTCTGGAGACTTTCATGTGTGTACAACATTTTGGTTGAGGTAGTCATGATAGACCAAAGGGGTTGTTCATAGATAAACGCCACTACAACCCTTAAGAGGGTGCCCTGTTAGCTCAATTGGTTAAACGTTGGGAATACGCTTCGAGCTACGCATCTCTGATCGACATGACGCAGGTTCGAATCCCATGAGGAATGATGATTATGTGCGAGAGGTATTCTGGACGCCTCGCCGGTGCACGTTGGTTCACGTAAGCACTGCTTACGGCTTTCTCCATCAACCAGGTCCATGTACAGGGAAAATGAGAAATACAATAATCAAAAACCTTCACTCCGGTTCGGAACTGGTATCTGCACGAGAGGTCGTGGTTCACTGTATTCTCGGCTTTCCTCTCCCGCAGAATAAAAATGAAATCCTAATCTATAACTGTCAATGTTCGTGAGCTATTAGTCAGACAATTAAAGGAGCATTTTTAATTTCTGAAAAGTTTGAAAAGCCTCCCGACTCCTGCCCTCCTACTTAACATTCATGGAATTATGCACAATTACTAATTTAAATTGATATTTTATACAAAAGACGAAGTTATGAAAAATTGAGTCAGTTGGAATCAAATTATCATTTTATACACAATGCAATAGGCAATTGGAGTCGAATTTTGTCTCCATCACTTTAAAAACCTTTCTGTGTGTTTGAGTATCAGAGGAGCTGTAAGTCTGGTGTATCATTACCAGATTCTATTTATTTTCAATCTTCAGGCTGATCACTCCACAATGCATCATCTATCTGGACGTACCTCCTGAACAATGTCACGAAAAACTTCAATCGAGCGATAAAGAATGGGAAAGGAAGATTCCACTAGAGTTCTTACATGCTATGGATGAAGGGTGGGTGCGAAATTATAAATTTTTACTCCTTTATAGGGTATTTTCAGCGGATGGAGTAGAAGCCCTCTTTGAGATTCAAGATTAGAACACATGTCTGTGTTGTGTGATTCGGAACAAAGAAGTGATAAATAGTTTCACCATCTCCCAGGGCAGATATTACTCTCTGCACTTAACCATGTCAGATCAGTTACTTTTGGAATGTCTTCCTCTCAGAGTAGAGTTGTTGGTACTACATCTTTTACCACATCTCTTTGCTATCAAGTGATCGTTAGATGGTTCCTTTTATGCACTGCTTCCGACCTTGCTCAGATTGAATTTCAATGAAAAAAATATTATAGTACATATTTTCTGTGGTGTATTCTATCTAAAGTATGAAAAAAAAATTTATCTTTAATCTGTCATGAAATTTCTTTTATTAAATGGAGTATGAGCAAGTGATGTTCGCTCCTAGACATCGCGATCCAGATTAATTAGTGGCCTATACTAAACAAACCCATTAAACTTTCCGATCTGGTGGATGGAATTGGTCAATTTTTGTGACCGAATCGAATATAATTCATAAGGAGTCACTTTATAGACAATTTGAAGATAAATCTGAAGGTCGCTATACCAGAAGATGTGCGATTTAAACTGGACAGAGGAATAAAAAATCTTGCTTTCTTCTGGTTTCAAAATCTGGGGACTCCAAGAATTGCTTCGAATGAGTGGAAAGACCTCATTTCATACATCTTTATAATTGAGCGCAAAAAAATGCACGTTTTTCCTGTAATTATAGAAATTAAATGTATTTGATACTTGTTAGAGTGCTATTGCTGGTTGTTCGTTTCGTAGTTGCTCTTTGCCATTTACGTCGACGTTAGTTTCTTTTAGGATCGGCTAACTGGCCTTGTTGGGAGTGAAAAGAGAGAGGTTATTGTTCGCCTTTCGCTCATAGTTTTCACCGAGTCTGCACCAAATAACATATCTTACTTTACATGATATATATTGCTGTGCTTTCTGGTTGATCAACAATAAACTCTCTCTCTTTGAATTTCAATAAAAAAATTAAAATCTTTATTTAATATCCTTCTCTGTTTCTATAAAGTTACAACATGAAACACCTCCCCGGTGCCCCGTTGATTGGAACCAAGGTCATCAGATTTGATTGGAGCAAACCAGACAATGTTGATGATGTCATAATCCACTTGGATGACATGTCGTCTCTACAGGTAGGAATTTTGCTATTATTTGGGTGGGTCATTCCTAGGGTGGCGGAATCCTTGTTCTTTCGGGTGTCTGAAATCTTCATGTCATTTTCTTTGGATGGACAAAAAGGCTTCAAACCAATCAAAACCCTTTTTTCATGGCAGTATTTGTTAACTATTATTGACTAGAAGTTTATCATTCTGATACTGTTTATATCCCATTTCATCTTGCTCATGTTTCCCACTCCTTATATGACCAATCACTGCACAGCATGGTGTTGCATTGTGGGTGTGGTCACCCATATATACTGTCATGCTGGTCTGTGAAGGTCATTCGGTATTTTATGTTGTGGTGGTCACATGATGTTCTGTTGAAGTTGTGTCTTTTGTATATTGAAACTTTGATTTTGCCTAATAAAATATTTATACATATAAATGAACATTGGACCCTCAAGTTTAGAGCTGGGCGAAACCAAATCCTCTAATTAAATCACGGATTCCATATACATAGTCCCATTGATACTATTGGAACTGGTCGTGCCTAATATGGAAATCGATAGATTTACGACTCACTCATATTATTATAAACAGACTTGGGGGCAATGTATTTTCAATTCAAACTCCACGTCCATAAGCGAATATCTGCATTTTATTGTTACGGTATTTCCCTACGTTACGTACGTACTACGTTTCACGATTAATTCAAATAATTTGCCCCTTAATTCGAATTACCGAATCAAACTGCCCAGCACTACTTAGGTTGCCGTTCTCAGTTACTTCAATTTGAATTATATATTATATTCCAAATTTCTTTTGAAATTCAAATTTGATTCTATTTCCAGCCTTGTACGTGCAGACTTTAAAATAATCCCAACGTTTTTCCTGGGTGTGGTAAAAGGCGGCTAAAAGGAAACAAAAAAGTGGTAGAGGGCAGATACCACTCATTGCCCTTCATCATGGCAGCTAAGTTCTGTGTGGAATGTTTCCGTTTGAGTGGAGTTGCTAGTACTACATCTTTTAGCAACTCTTGCTATTAAGTTGCAGGTAGTTGGTTCCCTTGATGCACTGCTTCCGGCCTTGACCGGATTGAATTTCAATGACCAAAAATCGAAAATTCTCCAGACACATTTATTTTTGAATTGAATATCGAATTATGTCAGTTCGAATCTTTCTAAATTCAGTTCTGTTGACAGGGAGATTCTATAAAAGGCAAATTTTTTTGAAATATCCATAAAATCTCAACATGTAGAATGAAATTTTTGCTCAATTCAACCGAAAATATTTTGTGCTCTCACGTTTTTTTAACCATGAGTCACTGAAGGATCATCGCCTAGGTTTAGTTTATTTATGCTTGGCGAAATATATTTTTAAATGAGAAATAAATAGACTATTGCTCTACTAGTGTTGCACGTCATTGGCAGGATGTCCAAAACAAATCTGATATTTGAATACAAATGTAACCTTCAATCTTGTCATATCCAGGTAGCGGAGAGCAGGTGGGACAGCCCTCGGGCCCGTTTGATGAGGTACTATGATTTATTGTCGGAACAAAAAACTCTCAATCAGCTCGCATTCAGTGGTTTTGTAACAGACATCGAGGAGCTCTGGTACCCCGACTGGTCACTTTGGGCTTACGATCACTACAGAAGTACAATGCCACAAAGAAAAGAGAAGTTTTCTTTGTTCAAATCTGACCCACCACGAAAAGTTTCTTTCAAGAGGAAGTATGGATGGATTTTTACTGGAATGAATCCACCTCCTGGAATTTAAATATTGTGCTCAATAAGAATGTTATGAATTTATTTATAGGCTTTTCAACCGTGCTGTTTATTTCAATAATAAGATTTTTCAATCTTCCTTCCGTTCTGCATATTTGTAGCTCTCTGCACAATAGTGGTTTCAGGAGACTTTCATGTATGATTTGTCTCGTGCAACCTCTTTGCTTTGAGCGAATTTTGATAAAAAAAAATGAAAATTTGATCAAAATCTGTCGATAAATGTCCACAAATGTGTTTTGAACATATAAACTCAAACAGAATTTTTTTGTTTCGACTTGCAGTTAATATAAATATATTTTCAATTCAAATTATAAACACACATTTTTGTTTGGTTGAATTTACCAGCTACTGGACTATAATCGGCAAAATGGTCCATTTTTTCTCAAAGATTTTGAAAAATGTCCATCACTTTTATGAGATATGATGTTCCATTTATTTGTGTGTGATTTATTAAAAATTTAAATTAAAGATGAGTTGATTACTGCATATATTAATCTTCTTGCAAGATGCATGTGGAGGGGTTTGTATCTGTGGAACATGAAACAATAATTAGGGTTGCCCGTTTAGCTCAATTCCTAAAAAGCGTTGGAAATACGCTTCAAGCTACTCATCTCTGATCGTCATGATGCAGGTTTGAATACTGTCAGGGATGTTGATTATATTCGGGAGGTCTGCTGGATGCCTCGCCGGTGCATGGTGGTTCAAGTAAGCGTTGCTTACGGCTTCCTCCACCAACCAGGTGGTATCTGAACGGGAGGTCTATGGTTAAGCTGTTTTCTCTCTTGCAGGATAATTCTTGTAGACTCGCTTGGTGATCCAGATTGGCATCACCGGTTGGTTTATGTCACACCCACCACTCAACCCATGGTGTAATGCAGATGTGCTGCTATGCTATTTATATAAACAAGAGTTGGGAGACCGTCACTTTCTTCAATGACTTAACAAAATACCCTGATTTGCGCCCGACTTGGCAAAATGCATAGGCAGCCTCACTCTGGTCTTGACAAGAATTTGACTGGTCTGCAGTCATTTTCTGAAAAAACATCTGGTCTGGTATTGTTTGACTCGTCAGACCAGACAAGAAAATGAGCCTTGTTTTTCTAACCAATAGTAATGGTTTTAAGTGGGAACTTATAGACTGAGAAGTTACAAGTTTATCAGGTATTACTGTTGAATTGGCGTAGAATTGACTAGTGACTTGATTTAAGAAAAATTTTTGGTAAGACTTAACTCATACTTAACTCGTGTGTTCATTGACATTGGACTTGATGTAATGTGAACTATTCCCCAACACTGGTATAAATTGCTGCTCTTCCTTACATCAGTCCCTTCTAAGCTCATTCGCCACAATCACAGAACAGCCCAGGATTATTTTAATCTCGGGCAAATATATGAAGTGTAAGCAATGGGACTTCTGACCAGACTGTTTACTGGTTAGACAGGAACATACCGACTTAAAGTGCTCCAGATCCTTTGTGAACAAATATCTTCTTGGAGTTATTAAATGCGTGTTTTTTACGAGATACTCTCAGTTCCTCACTGGTTTACGGAGTACAGGATAAGATTTTTTTAACATTCTTGCCTGTGCATGACCGGGTTGGTCGTGGAGCATGCTAAGCAGCAATTACGTGAACCACAGTGCGTCCAACATTCCTCTTGCATACAATCGACACTCACAGACTCACTCGCATCCTCATATTCATGAAAACTTTGGCCAAACTTATTTTAAAGAAATGCAGACAGTTGAATACCAGTTTAATATGTCAGGTTTATTTTTTAACAAAACAATATAGGGTTCGACAAGCACATCAGTACAATTTTTAAATCAAGTGCATTTCCAACAGTAAATCCCAGAGAAAATAAACATTATTTTAAAGCTGAGCTGGGCGTTACTGGTGGGTGTTGAATCTTACCGAAATTTACTTTTCGGACAAGTCGAACTGAATCGAAAAAATATTGTCAAAGCTTCTTTTGGTCAAGTATGGGACACTGATGGAACACGTCAAAAAGACATGGTCCATCTGTGGCTCATGCTTGACAAAAAATTCTGATTGGGAGCCCATTTTATTTAATATGCTTACTAAAGGTCAAAAATGTGGCGCGGTGGCCTAGTGGTTAAACATGTTGGCTTCGCAGGTTGAAGATCTCGGGTTCGAGTCCGACTCGCTCATACATGCCCACCACTCGACTCAGGGTGTAATAAATAACTTGGGTAGGCTAAGCCGAATAGGAAAAGATCATATTTTTCCAGTAATTGTAACCTTGTCTGTCTATAAGTGGCTGCTGTTATAGAATCTTGGACAGAGTGAACCACTCTAAGAAGTGGCTATGAAGAAAAAAAAAATAATGACATTTTTGATTGCCATCTGTTCGTTGACTTTACCAGAGGGGGTAATAACAGAAACAATAAATATTACAAGTGGTTGCCACTAATATAAACCAATGATCATTAACATAATCTTTTAGCAAAAAAACTATTTTTAAAATTTTTTGAGTAAAATATAAAGTTGTTACAAATTTGATGAAAAATTCACTCTCCAAGCAGCTATGGAATGATAGTAACAGAATGACAGGAATGTTTGAATTTGTCATATATTAGAATCTTGAACCTGAAAGAGGTACCTGGGTGTCGCAGTTCAAATCACACTTCCTTGCTTTTTTTTATAGAAGTTCGCTTTGAGCAGTGCTGAAAGCAGCGGTTGAAGGAACAACTAATGGCCACTCGAATGTCCGTTACTACAAGATAAAGTGCCGGCAACTGCGCTCTAAGCGGAAAACATCCCATACAGAACTAAACTACTATGGTAAAGTAGAGTGAGTGGTATCTGCTCTGGGTGATGATACAATAATCTACCACTTTTCAAACTTTAACTTATATGTGGAAAATTAGTAATAATCAATGTAAAATGGTTGAAATCTCGCAAAATTAAGACTTGGCGCAAAAAGGGGTTCTGTTTATGAGATCAGTAAATAACAAAAATTAAGTGCATGAAATCACAGTAGCTTATAGTTTAAAAAACAAATCTCAAGGCCAGTGGTGCATTCAAACTTTAAGAAATGGGGGGGGGGGGGGCTAAATAAGTGTAATATCTTATGCTTGCCCGAAGGCGCGAGAAAAATTTTAAGATTTTCTTCGCTTTAAAGATCATTTTAAGACTTTTTTACAGTTTTTACGCTCATGCTCAGGAACAAAATTAATAAGCAATGAATATTTTGAAACACAAAAACAGCAACAAATCACAGGTAGTTTTGATCACAGTAACGAGGTTTTTACCCTTCAACTTTGAAAATAAAAAGTGTCTGCATACATAAGTAAATGCCTGTTGATAAATTTTTCTTAAAACGTGAACTTTGTCAAGCTTGAGTCACTGATGGATCGCACCTATAAGGTGCGGTCCATCAGGGACTTATGCTTGACAAAGAGGAAATTCTCGCAGAAAAAAAGTGCTAGAACAAAATAGAGTGGCCGAAATCGAAGATATTTCGGGTTCTGAATAGAATATTAGAATCAGGAATCATATAATAAACAAACACAGACATCCTATAATTTGAGTGAAACTTTAAATGAATTTTGAAAAAGTTTAAAGTTATCCTTTTATTGATTTCGAACTGAATCGAATAATTTATGATTCAAATATTTTGAACATGAAAACTTGGGCTGTCCAAAATGTTTGATTCACAATTTGCGAATCATAAATTATTTGACTCGATTTCCCCCACAAATTCAGAATTGAGAGATTCAAAAAAGTATGCATTTCCAATATAATCTTAAATTTTTCTGTCTTTAACAACTTTCTGATAAAACGTTTTGTTTGTCTATTATATCACTTCTGATCTGAATCACAAAAATTTAAAAAATAACAAAATAATAATCTTCAAAATAATATGGATGAAATCGAAAGTAAAATAATGGCTCATGGTACAGGTAGTGTAGTTCTCCAAGGCTGTACAATATGAACAAGCATTTGTGAGGATGTTAGTATCTATTGTAGGAGTGGGATGATCAACGAGCTCTGCGATACTAAACTACTAATAGGCATATTCAAAAAGGACGGAATTCATAAGAAAATATCATGGCTTAAGAAGAGTGTAATTTTTCATTTCCATTTTCCAAGGCCGTACAATATGGACAAGCATTTGTGAGGATGTTAGTATCTATTCTAGGAGTGGGATGATCAACGAGCTCTGCGATACTAAACTCCTAATAGGCATATTCAAGAAGGACGGAATACATAAGAAAATATCATGGCTTAAGAAGAGTGTAATTTTTCATTTCCATTTTCCAAGGCCGTACAATATGGACAAGCATTTGTGAGGATGTTAGTATCTATTCTAGGAGTGGGATGATCAACGAGCTCTGCGATACTAAACTCCTAATAGGCATATTCAAAAAGACCGGAATTCATAAGAAAATATCATGGCTTAAGAAGATTTTTCATTTCCATTTTCCAAGGCCGTACAATATGGACAAGCATTTGTGAGGATGTTAGTATCTATTCTAGGAGTGGGATGATCAACGAGCTCTGCGATACTAAACTCCTAATAGGCATATTCAAAAAGACCGGAATTCATAAGAAAATATCATGGCTTAAGAAGATTTTTCATTTCCATTTTCCAAGGCCGTACAATATGGACAAGCATTTGTGAGGATGATAGTTTCTATACTTAAAGGAGAGGGTTGGTCAACAAGCTTCACGATTCTAAAACTCCCAATAAGCCTATCGAAAAAGGCGGAATTCATAAGAAAATATTATGGCTTAAAAATAGTGTAATTTTTTGTAAAATCGTGAAGAGTAACATTCAGACTATTATGCATAAGTATGGGAATCTGTTTGTTCAATGCAATTTAACAACTGTAAATAACGTTAATTAGGGCTCTCTGTAAATGTACATGTCTTTTTCTTGTGTTTGTAAACCTTTATATTTATGGATTAATGGTTTGTGTCACACACTGTTTTTTAGGTCTTATGCATCTCACTGACCTTTGATTTAGGAATGTTTACTTTATGCTGTTATCATAAATTCTAAACAAAATAAATGCATACATGCAACAACAAATTGAATAAAACAAAATTGAAAAAAATATTATGGCTTAATCAACAGTGCAATTGTCAAAAAAATGGCTGAGTTCAACAGGGTATTAGTCATACACCGGAATTCTACTAAATACAATAGGTCATTTGGATAAATAAAACATTTTCAAGCATTTATTTCTGACTTTTTTCATGTCCTGAACTCAAGTACATCTCCTGAGCTCTGCAGAATGCTCCTGTCAAACAGAAATGCTTGGAAATGTTCTATTTTCCAGGAAAAAAATTAGATAGGATTTCTGATAGTCAAATAGAAAATGGACGAAATTGAAAATAAATTTATGGCTTGAAAATGTAAAAAGGTGTAATTTGTCAATGAGTTTAATCTGGCTAAGTTGAAACAGAAGATTCTAAAATTTAGAAAATGCATAATAAGAGAAAATTGAAAAAGAAGTGCTTTTAAAACTTGTACATAAAATATATATGACTACGATATAATGAGATTTAGTTCTACTTTCTAATTATTGATTATATGTCTAAATGGAAATATAATATTTGTAAGAAGAATAAGAATACGCATTAATATGGTGAACCAAAGACTTACGCAAATACCATCCCTATTCAGGTGTGCAGATTATAGCATTACTACATAACAGACAAAATATGGTCTAGAAAAAAATTACAATTCTTGCTCTCAAAAATTTTCAACATGAAATTTGACATATACATCACAATTTCTGCTACAAAATGTATCGATTCGAAAATAATAATTAATTATCTAAAGGTGCGGCGGCCTCGTGGTTATCATGTTGGCATCACAGGTTGAATATATCAAGTTTGAGTCGTGGGATGTTCTTTTTTTATAGGAGTGGATCATCCTGCACAAGGCCCCTGCAAACGGACAGGGTTAGTGTTGTTGGAAGATATGATCTTTCAGGTTCGGCCGAGACTACCTAGGTTAGTAAACACTATTCAGCAACACTCGCCCTGTTCGCTTGTAAGTGGCTGCTGACACAAGACCTTGTTCAGGGTGATCCACTCAAAAGAGTAGCTATGAAAAACGTGTCGTTATTACAAAGATATTCCTAAAATTAACATGAAGTTGAAGGATTAGTCCCAGCCATTATGGCATCCCGGTATGTATTGTCCTAGGGTACCAATCGGTACCGAGGTTCTCTGTAGGGCTCCGGAGTCAATCTGGTACTTGTTGATGGATTTAGGGGTGTAGTGGGAGTCGTGTGTTGTTGAAAAAAAGTACTGGCCACCTAGTGGTGCTGAAATATGTGTTCTGCGAAGATTGTCGAGTGACTGCAAAAAAGTAAATTTATTAGGAATTTTACAATGAAAATTTCAAATTATTACAAAAATTCAGAAATTCACATTCTTGCATTCCATTCAATTCGGAGTCATTTAGGAATCGATTTTTGAGAAGGGACAATCCCCCTCAAGAAATAGAAAAATCTTTGAAAAAGGCAAACAACTCTGACCAACAGCCCATTATACCACGCCTGTGTACCGGCACTGGAATCCAACAGTGACCGATAGACAGGAAAAAATAAATGACTTGGCAAATTCTTAGCCCTGTAGGTACTGGATTCAGAATAGTTCTAACATATTTCCTGCGTGTCGTAAGAGTCGACTAAAGGGAAACAAAGAAGTGGTAGATCGCCCAGGGAAGATATCACTCACTGCACTTTACCATAGCGGTTCAGTTTCATTTGGGATGTTTTACGTTTAGAGTGCAGTTGCTATTACTACGTCTCTGAGTAGCTCTTTGCTATTAAGTGGCCGTTAGTTGGTTTCTTTTAGGCACTGCTTCTGGCCTTGCTCAGAGTGAATTTCAATGAAAAAAAAAGTTAATAATCCGTTAATTTGCACATATTGTTTACCAAAAACATGCTTCGGCTGCTTAGTTTTCTCCGGGTGTCTGGAATACTGATGTAATATTCTTCGGATGGGCTAAAAAGCTTCAAAACCATCACACTGCTATTTCATAGCAGTATTGATGATTATGACCCTTTTTTGTACAGTTCGGTTACTGCCAGACACTCAAAGAGATATTTAAATCTTCTAGCCATGGGTATATCATGAAATATTGCCCATTGGTTCATTACCTTCTGACGGAACCCATTTTCTTCGGGTGTCTGAGTACCAGAATGCCTGGCATTCCACCAGTCCGGTCAATGGTTTATGAAAAGTTTATTTAGCAAGAAAAATTAGCCAATACTGTTTCTAATCAATGGGGCGCCCGGTTAGCTCAATCAGTAAAAGCGATGGGAATATACTTCGAGCTACGCATCTCTGATCGTCATGGCGGAAGTTCGAATCCCATGGGGATGATGATTATATGCGGGAGATCTGCTGGAATCCTCGCCGGTAGTTCACATAAGCGCCGCTTACGGCTTCCTCCACCAATCATGTCCACCCACTGGAAAGATGAGAAATACAATGATCCAAAAAAAAACTTCACCCCGATTCGTAACTGGTGCACGAGAGGTCGTGGTTCGCCACATGATTAAGCTGTATTCTCGGCTTTCCTCTCCGCCAGGATAAAAATGATACCCTATCCTATCCTGTGTAATTTGCAGAACATTTTGCCAAAATTTTCCTCTCCAGATTATCTACTGATCAAAATAAACAATACTCACCACTGGGTTGGGGATCATTTTGCCGATTCTGGGATTCTGAAAGTCACTCCAGGTAGTCGGGTACTCTCGCTGATTCCCGTAATATTTCAGAGGAACTACACTCGGATAGTAGGTGTTGGCCTGTTGAAATATCCACAAATATTTTAGTGTCATTGAAATTCAAGAGGACCGAAGATCCGGAAAGGATTTGACTATCGACCACTGGTGAGTGAAGAGCCCAAGAAAAAAAATAGACAGATAGATTTATTTCGTCATGACGATGGTATTGAAAAATCATATTTACATTGTAAACTTAACTTAAAGAGAGAGAAGTTAGTTTGAACGGTAGTTTATAGAAGTATGTTTCATATCAGATATCTGGTATTATGCTCTGTAGATACAGGATTTAAAATAGTCCTAACGTATTTTTCGTGTGACATAAGAGGCAACTAAAAGTAACAAAAAAGTGGTAGATGGTTTTACCTTTGCCCAGGGCAGATACCACCCACTTCACCTTACCACGACAGTCCAGTTCTGTTTGGGATGTTTTACGTTTAGAGTGTAGTTGCTGGTACCACATCTTTTCGCAACTCTTTGCAATTGAGTGGTTGTTGGTTGGTTTGCTTTAGGAGCTGCTTCCGGCCTCGCTTAGAGCGAATTTCAATAGAAAAAATAAAAAAATATTAAAAATATTGCTTTTTGAGCACATTTTCTTCATCAAAATCATGATAGATGTTAAATTTTGTCTTAAAAGATTTGTCATATAACATCGTTTTACTGCAGCAAAAATTTAGAAAAACAGAATCAGACTTGAAACACGAGGTAATACCTTGAAGCGAGGAACGTTCAAACTCTGATAAGTCGAATCACATGTCGTATCGTAAAACTTTCCAGCAAGCGTTGCTTCACCGAGTAAAACATTACTTTTGGTACGAAGTTTTGAACCATCGACACGTCGAGCATTGCTGGCATCCATTGGAGGATGGTGGTGCCTTGTTGTTGTCATGTTTACTCTTTCAGTGCCACGATTTGCATCGGTGTCACCTTCTGGAATATCGCTGGCATTACGATCCCTTGAACGATGAACTCTAAAATTGAAAAAGCAAAACTGACAAGCTGGTTTAAAGTGACAAAATCATCTCGATAAGTTGATAAACTAACCATTCAAGCCAGAGTGCAATACCTTATTTCTATGGAAGTTCGCTTTCAGCTGGGCCGAAAGCAGTGCCTGGAGGAAGTTGACTAATGTCCAGTCAAATGCCAAAGGGCTACTACAAGATGAAGTGCCAGTAAGTAAGCGAAAACATCCCATACAGACAAAAACTACCACAGTAAATTGCGGTGAGTGGTATCTGCCCTGGGTGATAATGAAACCATCTACCACTCCTTAAGTGAACTCAAGTAAGGCAAGACCAGGGTGTACAGGGTAAACGGCTTTCCAACGACATAAAAGCTGTTATTCTTGAGCCCAATGGTAAAGTACAAGGCCTTGTTCACGGTTGTCTACCCAAATGAGTGAATAAAAATGTAGGGGTGCAACAGACTTACAGAATGTCAGATACTCTGCTACTCAGACGCCTAAAGAAAACGAATTCCATCAGAAGAAAATTTAGTAAATGGGCAATGTTTTTGAGTGTCTGACAGCAGCCAAACTGCGCATAAAGTTTCAAAGCCGAAATATGAAATAGCAGTGTTGATGGTTTTTAAGCTTTTTGGTCGCCCGAAGATAATGACGTAAACATTTTAGACACCTGAAAAGAGCAAGATTCTGCCAGCCTAGGGTGGACTTCCAATAATTAATGAAGGCCACTCACCTCTGGCTCTCACAGGATATTGGTGGGTAGCTTTCTTTAGCTGTGCTCTGGTACTTATCGAATGTTCCCTTGCCATCCCTCTCTTTATAATTTGTTCCGTACAGTTTTGAATACGACTCCGCACTATCATGTGACTTCCAATCTGTTTTATGAGGCATGAACGATTTCCGCATTGTTGTCGAGTGCTCGGTGACTTTTTCTTTGTCGCCTTCCGGCACTGAAGATTGAAAATGTTTTGGAACCGGATCAGGTGGTGCGCTCCAAAGACCATTGAATTCATTTGTGTGGGTTGTGCCGAAGCGTCTCACGTTATCTCCTTTTATAGTGTCCTGGTTCCCCCAATGTTGAGATTTCACCCTCTGTAACTTCATTTTGCTCGTATCATGCCCCTGGAACCCAGTTCTATAAGTGCTAATGGGTTCGTCTGCTTTTTCTTTATCCCCTTGTGGAAATGAACTTTTGGTCCAATTTACTGAGAGTTGAGAATTGTCTGGTGGTGCAGAAGTCGGTTTTGCCGTGTAATAATAATCATGGGTCGTGTTGAATGTCTTGATCCTCAAATCAGAGTTGGGTTTGAAATTTGTTTTATATAATGCAGAGTATTTATCTCGCGTGTCGGTGCTTTGAGGTGCGTTTTTCTTGGGAAATTGTTCCCTTGTTTCTGATACTCTTGTGTTAATCTTTTCTTGATCTTGATGCATGAATGCAGCAGGCAGGGGTGGCAAGGCTGCTTCAGGTCTATGCTTGGAAAATGGCGGTTTATAGTCAGTGTCTACTGTGCTGTTCCATCCTTCTCTGATGTAGCGATCATCGTTTCCGATCTTTAAATGCGACGAAGCCAAGAATTCTTGTCCTGATAGAGGGGCGGGGATAAGATGAACAGCTTCCATGACCTGGTGAAATAGCAATTAGTTTTATTTATTTATCAACATTGCACTTTATCAAGCAAGGCTGGAAGCCATGCCAAAAAGAGACAACTAGCGGTCGATTATATTACAAATGACACAGATCCACAGCAAGATGTTGTGCTAGCAACTGCACGCTAAAACTGAAAAGGAGTTACATTGACCATTAATATCTGCCTTGAGCAATGGTAATACCAGAATCAAACCAGAATACAACAAAACAGTAAGACAGAAAAAAGATTATATTAATCAAGAAATTTTATTCCGTGTGTCCGTGGGGGCGAGAAATGACAATTATTGTTAGTTATATGCTTTAACTGCATCTCTACAGCTGAGGGTACAAAGTCTTGCAAAAACGAAATTTACAAGAAAAAACTCTCTGTAAACGAATGGTTTTACGATTATGAATCCTTATTTGAACACTTTTCGCGCTGGACGTGCTTACGTTACACCGCCGAAATACGTCGTGGCTCTCTATTTAGATAATTAATCATAGCATTAAAAATAGTAACCAGTAACAACTAAATACGCATGAAATATAAAGAAGTTAATCCAGAATAAACTCACCAAAGTGCCAGAAAGCGACCGAAAATACCTAAAATCACGAAGTTTTGCAGAACTGGCCAACCTTGTCGGTATCCATGGTGATGAAAAAGCTGTGCAAATGTGCGTCGAGTCGAATTTTCAATACAAAATCACATCAGGTGGAATAACTGCGAATAAGGCTGTAGACTCGGAAAATGATCCAAAAATATCATTAATTAAAACAAAGTTTTTGCGTTATCGTTGCGTGTAAATGGTGCAAAAAAGTTAATCTTTGTGGAATTGACGGAACTAGGCCCTAGTTTCCAAACTATCTTGCAAAATTCTGATAGAAGGATGAGGGGATAGGATTTCATTTTTATAATGCAGGAGAGCAAAGCCGAGAATATGGCTTCACCATATGCCGTATCAAGACCCTTCGTGCAGACAGACACTAGTTCTGAATCGAGGTGAAAGTTTTTTGCTTTTGCTTATCATATTTCTCATTTTTTGCGCACGGACATGGTTGGTAACGGAAGTCGTAAGCAGTGATCACATGAGTCGCCGAACACCGGCGAGGCGACCAACAGAAGTCCCGTATATAATCATCATCCCTCATGGGATTCGGACCTACGTCAGGGCGATCAGAAATGCGTAGCTTTAAGCGCATTGCTAGTCACTAACCCTTTGTTCTGAAATACCAATTTGTCGAGCCTGAATCACTGATCCGCGTCTCTGGGAGGCATGATATTTGACAAAATCGTCTTATCCAGAATCGACACAAGACATGAATATTTTTGTGATGTCAAAAAGTTTTTCGCGAAGGGCACTCGAGGTTTTCCCAAGTGCCGTGATTTTGTTCTGGACGTTTACATATTTCATCCGTTTACTTTACAGTTTCAAATATTCCCAACGTTTGTTACGTCATAATTTCCAAATTGTTTGCTAATTGTAAAATATTATTTGATTCAAATATTTTACACTATTACTGTTGCTGACGTCGGTGGAAGAACCTGGGAAAAATGAAGACGATTTTTATTCTGGCTTTGTTCATCACTTTAGCCCATGGGTGAGTATAGACATATAGATACAGACTTGTCATATATGAGGACAGGTTAAGGTGCAATTTAGCAACCTGACAAAACCTGGGTTTATGCGCGTCAAAGTCAATAACAACCAATGTAAATAGTTCATGATGGGATGCCCGGTGAACTTCGAGCTACTCATCTCCGATAAGCGCTCTGCCGGCGCATAAAATTATTATATTAATTCATATTAGTAATAATAAAAAGTAGAATCAGTATTGCGCTATGGCTGTTTTAGACAATAAACTAAGTAATGCATGTAAGAATTTGCCACTCTCAAGCGTTCTGCACACAGGACGCGTCAAGCGTCAAAACACGACGTGAGTCGACCCAGTGGTCAATGTTTTATTCGTCAGTCAGCAAAAAAAAATCGAGCAATAATCAAAATTTCAAAAATAATAATATAGAAACATTGATAAAAATGGAATTGGTCAAAATTCTGCGAAATTGAGCAAAGGTTATCAAGGCTATCCACGAGTCAAACTTTACCATTCACACTAATCGCGTCAACAAAAAACGCGCCGATTTTTCGTGCTTTTGTGCAGGTTGAAATTTTTTAACTTTGTTGGATGACGCGTTAGAACGCTCCTCAAGAATCAGTTGAATTGGTGGTTTAGAGCTTGGAAATAGCAGTTTGTACGTGGCATTTGCTTCTAATGAAAGATTGCCTGACCTTGGTGGAAATATTCCACAAAGGGCTTGTGAGTAACAGAAACGACTGACTGACCGTTACCTAGCCAAACCATCAAAACAGTTTTACAGGACAGGCTGTCATGATTGATTGAATTTGTTGACTGAGATCATGTTAATGATGACTACAATACAAATTTGTGGAGATAAAAAAACCAAGAACAATGTTACACTTTTGTGTTTGTTGCAGTATATGATGAAGCTCCGGTGTATTTTGGATGATACCAACAAAAATAAGCTTTGTAATGATAGCTTTGTACCAAAATGAAAACCATATATATCGGGCTAAGGTGTTTAGGCCATATCTTATAGAATTGCGCTTAATAAGGGGTCATATTGTAATGATTTCATACGGCGGTACGGTAGGGTATTTATTTTCCTACAAATATATATATTGTACCGGTAGTGGAACCCGTCCTAAATGCCTAAATGATCCAAACTTTGCGTATGTTTTGCTAAATTTGCATTTACGATAAATTGGCAACTAGAGATTGTGTTAAATACCGTCGATTGCTAAACGGAGCCATACACCACGAGCGACTTTTGACGTTTCATGTATGCAGGGCCTCGCGTCACGTCACTACGTGGCCGAAGGGTCGTGCGTCACGACGTCTCACGTAAATTTGACGCGACGCATCCTGTGTGCAGAGACCTTAACAGTGTATTTAACAAACACCCTTTTCTATTACGGAAGGCGATGTTTTCAGAGATTTATTTTTTTGGTGGGGAGGGGGCCTTTTATTTCTATTTTACCGCTTTTTTATTTTACTTCAATTTTTTGTTTTATATTTACATATTTTTCTTATGGACCGTTTTCTATTGAGTCTCTTTTTCCGCTTGTGTTTTAAATTGAATTATATAGTGAATATGTGTGTTCTAAAACCCCTTTATTTTATTTGTGGAAGGGTCCTGTGTGATGTGTGTGCGGAATTTAGTAAAATCTATATATTTTTTAGGTAAGCAAACACGTGTTACTTTCTTTAAGTCATCCTTTAAAACCTATTCCCTGGCACGTTTTTAAACTTATTTTAGGTTTTGTTTGGTTTCTTGATAACTCTGCAGTGTGATATCTTTATCTGTATCGTCTTTTGTGTCGACAGAGGCGTCGAAATAAACAGAGCGGTTTTCTATGAAAGCTACCGCAGAGTGCTGGTTTCTTTTTTGCGTTTGTGCTTTGTAGGCATGTGAACACGATTAATGCAAAGCAATGCAGGCGTGTATTGCCGTTTTTATTTTATTGCTCGAACGTAATGCAACGCATCGGCAATACAACTTCATGTGTATTGTGGCCTTGGCCTCAATGAGATTTTAGTTGTGTAACCACGAACTTTTGCACTACATCTTTGGACCCATATATGCTTGAACGCTGCAGCAATTCATTATATTTTCACCCATTAAAGTTTGCACTCAAATGGATGCAAGAGTTCGAGGGTACAAACGTATGTAGGCGCTCAAATATGTGGGTGAAACTATAACAAGGGCATAAGTATGTGGATACAAAAGGCCTTTACCATATTTAACAAAGTACTCGGTATCGGAATATAAATTACGAAAGTGGTATCGGTACTTGTATCGGTATCGGAGAAAATTTTGGTATCGGCCCACCTCTATTAATAACCTCAAAGATTAAAACGATGAATTTAAAAATAAACACCCCTGGTAGAGGTTTTAGTGGATTTTAGGTTCTCTTTAGGTAATCATGATGAATACTAACTCCAAATTGTTAATTTTTCAAAGTGGCTCCGTGAAAGTCGAGACGAATATTAATCCGTCAGACGCTGCACTGTTGACCGGAGAGCATAACAGGATCCGAGGTGGTTCTGCGCCTTCTGCTGCCAACATGCGGCCATTAGTATGGGATCAAGGACTCGCTGATGAAGCAAAGGATGACTCAAGGAATTGTTACAATTTTCCTATCAGCGTAAGACTTGTATCCTATGTATGATTCTGAATAGTCCTTTCTATGATTCCAGCAAAAATTTCATCGGATATTTGGATATCGAATCCTTAATCTCATGTATATATTGTCTTTCTTATGATAAACAAGAAATTTATATATAGTTACCAGAGATGGGCCGATGTATCGGTATCGGAATCGGTACCGGCAAGTATCGGTGATTTTTGTAGTATCGGTATCAATACTGCTATCGGAAAATTATCATCACCGATACCGCCGATACCAAAACCGATACCGATATCGGATACATCTTTACAACGCAGCGTACAATACGCTTTATTTACTGATAATAAATGGAAAGACCTCGCATTCCACTGGTTTAAAAAACAATTAGAACGGGGCATGTCTCGCGTGAACAATTTTATTTACACTTTGGGTTTTATTAAATAAAACCCATCAATCCACTCAATATATGCTCTTTTTGATGCATAAAAAAGTGTTAAGGTCGCACTACACGTTTGCGTTGGTCGCGTTTTTTCCTGGTTTGGTTTACGCAAGCGCAATGCTCTGCATGTACGTTTTCCAATGAAACAGAGCGACTTACCATGAAAGCTACCGCAGAGTGTTTGCAATGCAGACTTGTATTGCCGTTTTTATTTTATTGCTCGAACGTAATGCAGCGCATCGGTAAGACAACTTCATGTGTATTGTGACCTTGGCCTCAATGAGATGTCACGTTAGTTGTGTAAACACGAACATTTGCACTCAATTTTTGGACCCATGTGTGCTTGAACGCAGCAACAATTTCTTATATTTTCATCCATTAAAGTTTGCACTCAAATGGATACAAGAGTTCAAGGGTACAAACGTACGTAGGTGCTCACATACGTGGGTGCAACTATAACAAGGGCATAAGTATGTGGATACAAAAAGGCCTTAACAAAGTACTCGGTATCGGAATATAAATTACGAAGATGATATCGGTACTTGTATCGGTATCGGCGAAAATTTTGATATCAGCCCATCTCTAATAGTTACCATACGTGTAAGAGAAGATGAAAATGGGAAAAACGGCCAAATTATTTCGTGTCTTAGATGAAATTTTTGGAAAATGCCGACCAAACAAATTGCAGAATGACCTTTTAGGTGCTTAAAAACGTGGGAAGTCTTATCACGTTTATTTAGCCAGTTTTAGACACTAAAATCCCATTTATTCAAAAATTTTCGAACCTTCGGCACGATTTTGGATCTTTTTTGATATGATGTGCAATAAGAACACTATTTTCAGGACAAATGTTAGAATCGCGGCTGTTAGTATAACGTCATAATTTGAGCCTATTTTTTTTAAATTTTGGCAGCAGTAATGGGTGATGGTAGACTCTGATGACCAACAACTGGTCGTATCGCCAGTCGTATCGTATCCCAGTCTGTACCGAAATACATATGCTGTGTATATCTACATACAACTTAATGTATTATGTATTGCATTTCTCGTTGACAAAATAATAATTTTTTTTTTTTCTTTCACTGATCCCTCCCCCTTTTCAAGGTTCTAAATTCGCAATTGGCCACATCTCGGCCCAGGAACAACTCGACTAGGTAAAAAGTTAGCCGAGATGCCCCGCTCTATTTTTTCGCTCATTTAATAGTTTTTGACGGTGTTGAATAATCATAGGACAATTGTGAGCTATATATAAGAAATAAAAATGAATATTTCCTTTAAATAAAAAGTAATTCAACGGCGTTATCACACGATTATTCAACGTCGTCAAAACTCTTAAATAAGCGAAACACTATAGAGGGACATCTCGGCCAACTTTTTACCTAACCGAGTTGTCCCTGAGTCGAAATGTCCGTCAGCATATATTCGTTAACGCAAGACTTATTCAATTCACAGACATCATCAAGCAAATATGGGACGGTCGGAGTCAATGAATATATTTCTAAAGGACAGTTGGAAAGTTTCTCTCAGTTCACAAGAAAGATGATCGATTCATGGGAAGGAGAAATGATTGAGTATGATTACTATAAAGGAACGTGTGGTTCGGGATCGTGCGGCAACTATACTCAGGTTTGTTTGCGTTTTATTCCGACTTGTAGATAAGGCTGAGTTGATTCGATTCGGTGATTTGAATCGATCCGAAGCACAAATTAATCGTGAATTGTTCATAGGAACAAAAACTAACTAAATAAAGTGGAATTTTCATTTTTTTATCGAAAAATGCAATCGATTTTGGTCATGACCAAAATCAATTGCATTTTTGTGACAAAGATAAATGTTTTTGCTTTCAAACATGGAGTGTGGATGGAAACATGTATTTGAACCACGATTTCTATTCTAAGTAAATAACAAATTGGAACTTGTCTCCATTGTGAAAATCAAGAAAATTTATAGTTTATTCCTCCTTGTCCTCCCCACTCCTCGTCTAAGCAACAATTTTCATATTTTGAACGACAAAATGTAACCGATTTTGACCAAGTTCGACAAAAAAAACGATCACATTTTGTCGTTAGAAATGAAAATTACCGAGCATTTAGCAAGTTTTTGTTCCTTTGAGCGATGAATTGTGCTCCGAATCGCAGAATTAAATTGCCCAGCCCCATCTGCAACATTGATTAGAATATTTGGAACTAACAAGTAACTTAGTAATTGTGGTGACACTGAAGACAAGGTCGGGCAACAAGGTCGCAGAACCTCAGTCAGAAAACGTACACACGCGTACGTGCATGTTAGCCCTAGAAAAGAGAAAAATGAAGAAAACTGAAAAGGAACAAGCAAGCGATAGAAATTTAAAAAATGACTGACAGCACGAGAGCATAAACACACCTATATGAATGAACACGGACGACAAATACAAATATGTAAGACAGGGGACGTCACTCGTCGTAGGCTAGTCTTCTTTGTATAAACTTAGGCGAATATCAACAAGGTTGAAATAGGCAAAGCTGACCAGACATAGCCAGATAAAATTTGGGAAATAATGTTTCGGGTTGGATGAGTCATCGACGAATCCGCCAATGATGTGCATCCATGGTTTACGCTCGGTACAAAAGCGCTATAAATATAGATTGTTGATAGAACACAAGGTTAGGGGTGAAAATTTAAAAAAAAACATGATAATGACGCCATAGTGGACGCGACTTGAGCAAAAGTTTGGGTGACAAAATTCTCATTTTCTGTATCACACATAATTTGAAAATCGTACAGATGACTTGACAATTTCTCAAGAGCTAAATCATAATAAGTAGGGATCAGTAATGAATGAATATCAAATGATACAAAAAAAGTATAAAAGAAGCTATTTTAATAAAAATTTACACGGAAATAGTGAAACCATTTCCGACATGAAACATGTGGTCATTTAGATTTGACGGTTATCCGGAAGTTCTTCCGTTCTATGTTATAGTTGGTCTGGGCTGAAAGTTACAAGTTTGGATGTGGAATGACAACATGTGACGATGTGAATACTAGTGACGGCAGGAATTATGGTGTTGCCACATTAATGCTTTGTAGGTACTATCCTGCTGGAAATGAAGAAGGTAAGTCTAACACACAACAGGGTGCCCGGTTAGATCCATCGGTAAATCGTTGGGAATACGCTTCGAGATACTCATCTCTGATCGTCATGACGCAGGTTCGAATCTCGTGGGGGATGTTGCTTATATGTGAGAGGTCTGCTCGACGCCTCACCGGTGCACGGTGGTTCACGTAAGCACTGCTTACGGCTTCCTCCACCAACCAGGTACATGTACAGTAGAAATATACTAAACTGAAAACCGTCACCGCGATCCGGAGTTGGTATCTGCACGAGGGGTCGTGGTTCGCCATATGATTAAGCTGTGTTCCCGGCTTTCCTCTCCCGCAGAATAAAAATGATATCCTGTCCTACTTATCTCGCATATGTGTAGTGCCTCGCTACTGTCCAA
Organism: Styela plicata; assembly: GCA_963675895.2. Taxonomy (NCBI): domain Eukaryota; kingdom Metazoa; phylum Chordata; class Ascidiacea; order Stolidobranchia; family Styelidae; genus Styela; species Styela plicata. The sequence continues at coordinate 25,118,431 of OZ023138.1, forward strand.
TGTAAATCGGCGTCGTTGTTGTCCTTGCATTATAACCAATATGAATGTCCATGTAATTGTTGTTGTTTATTACAGATATGTATATATATATTTCCCTCCTTTCCTTGGCTATTTTTATAAAGGTTCATTTTATTTTCGGGGCAAGAGCGCGCGTGTACTTACTGCACGTTTTTAAGCTTTGTCCAACTGTCTTACCTTTCTTTGGTTGACGCATTCAATTACTTTAATATATTTAATTATCGCTCACGACGAGGTCGAAATAAATCTATCTATCCACGCTTTGGTGGCAAATCAGATTCGAATACTGTAACGTGATGACGCCCTTACTTTGTCGTAATAGTTCATAAGCACATGTCTACAAAGCGTTAGCGCTCGTAACGAAACGAGCATTCTCACTTAACTTGCAGCAAAGCGTTCAGTTGCGTTGGAAAACGCAGAGACATGCACGAGAAGCGTTTCGCTTGCGTAAAACGCAAAGTTAAAAGAATGCAAATTATGAAAAACAACCTACGCGAACGTGTATTGCGACCTAAGCTTGGCACAACGATCACTACATTGAATTCTCTCTGATCTACTCATTTGTAATTGAACCAGGCAAAGCACCTTTCATGGAAGGCGTCCGATGCTCAGAATGTGACTTGATCACGGAAGAATGCAAGGATAGAGCATTTTGTTTCAGTCCGGCACGAGATGGCGCTAGTGAGTATAATTTGTTTTGTGATTTTGATCAAAAAGTACTTTGTCGGGTTCGAACTGTTGAAGGGCCGCAGATTCCCCTTATTGCGCTCTATTACGGTGGTTGGGATCCCCTTGAGGTGTTTTCCGCCTGAGAAGGCTTTTGCTGGGGGTGTATTTTGTGTTGGCGTTGCCATATCGGTTCTCTTTACTCGCTTCTTCCAGCATTGAAGTCAATTCAATGAAATCGCCCAGTAAATTATGATTCAGTATTTTTCAATCACTAGGAAACTAAGTTTTTACCACGACTGAAGAGTCGTAGAATGATAATAAATATCTCACTTCCAGAGACCTCGCAACAAATAGAGGGTGGAACAAACCTTCACTTTTTGATTTGTAGATTGTTTGTGTAAGATCTTGTTTGTGTAGAGCGATAAATTTACGCTGTAATTTCGTTTACGAACGTATTTCCCAGTTGTTTACTAGCTTATTTTAGAACGACCCCTGTTCAGTATATAGTAATGTCGATGACTTAACCTTTCATTTCCCTGATGAAGAACGTCTGTATATACATTCGAAACGTTGTCAAAAATGAGACATCGTTTGCACATCACCGGTTGAGCAATTACAATCATCATGAATATCTGTGTGGTCAATCACTCAATCTTTATATGTCCCAGTTATTTAAAATGAATATTATTTGTGGTTATAAACGGTTATTGTGAAAATGATGAAATTTAGGAACATTTACGTTGCAAAAAGTAGAACCAGCGGTCGACTTTACTAGCAAATATTATTTATCGTTTTTTCTTTCAGGTTCAGTTCACCCGGTTCATATTATGACGTCACTATGCCTCCCGATTTTGGTTGCCGCCCTCAAAAAGTTCTGAATGTGTTTTACTAAATTTTTATCTAGAGGAATGAAAATAAATAATATATGAAATGCAGCAATAAATGGAAAATATATGTAAAAATAATATATTATATGTATTCGTTCTTTGTTAATGGAATAATTTCTAGTTGATGTAAAAAAAAACGAGTAAAAGTGCAGCGGGCGGTTTTAAGAATCAACAGTTCGGCTCGCCAGCACAGTTTGATAAGAACCGTAATCTCAGTATTAATTCAGAAGACTCCTGTGTGCTGCAAAATTCACACAAAATGTTCGTAGATGATGCTCAGATTATTAACAAGCAAGAAATGTACAACAACAGTCCGAACAGATAAAAATACAAAGAACGATAAATCCACATCCTGTCCTCAACGCAGCAAAAACAGAAGAAGGAAGCATTGCAAGCCGAGGCGATATTAGTCATCAATGGCGTAATATGCGACACCGCGTACCTTGACCCACAACACTGTGGGGCGCTATTGGGGAAGAAACGTTGGAGTGTCGCATCCGAAGATGAGCAATATCGAATAAGATATTTTACTTTGCCAAGCATGCGCCACAGATGGACCGCGTCTCATCGACGCGATCCATCAGTGACCCATACTTAACAGGAGATGTGTTGGCAAAATTTCTATATTTCTGAAAGGATAACACTGCTGCCACGCCTCAGTACGGCCGGACTAACGCTACTGCATACTTCGAGCAGAGTGAATTTTCAACCTAACAAAAATCTATAAATTTGATACATTCATTCGTGGGCCATGTTCGAGTCGAATTCAAATATGAATGAATTATTTCGTCATTGATGATTGAAATATTACAGAACAATGCTTGGTAAATTATTCTTTAATTACGCAACAATCTCAAGAGACAAGTGAATTGTTGACGGAAATTGACCAGACTTATCCAATATAATGCACTGGGAATTGGATGCTATTAAAACAATACGTAAAATTGCTGGAACACCATCGCAGATGTATTATTTATCGTTTTTTGTTAGAATAAACACTGGGCGGGAAAAGCATGCCGACAAGATCATATCCAATATTAGTTGATTTTTCAAACTAGCCCCGTAGGTACAGGCTTTTTAATACAGACGTATTTCCTGTGTGTCGTAAGAGGCGACTAAAAGGAAACAAAGAAGTGGTAGATGGTTTCACCATCGCCCAGGGCACATGCCACTCACTGCACTTCACCACAGCGGTTCTGTTCTATAAGAGATATTTTCCGCTTAGAATGCAGCGATGAAAAACCACTCAAATACGCACGCAGATCTCCCAACACGAAAAACAGAAAAAAAAACGAATTTTGGCAAAAATCAACATCCGGTGCGTTTGTTCGGAACCACAGATATTAAAACCGGCAAGGTTGCCCCAATCGGGAAACTGCTTTAGAGTAGGGTTTTTTGGTCAAGCATACGTCACAGATGGACTGCACCTCGGCGGCGTGTTTCATCTGTGACATATACTTAACAGAACACGTGTGCAGCGAAATTTTTTGATTCAGTCAGACATGAATTATAATTTATTTATGTATATATATAACTAGGGGTCGCAATTTATCTTCGGTCCGCACTTGTCCAAACAATACCCATTCAAACTTTCATTATCGTAGCTCTAATATTCTCCTCCACATCTGGCGTTCCGTGGGAAACTCAGTAACTGATAAGCGCAGCATGGGGGCCGGATATATGTTCGTTAACTCTTTATTGGTAAATCCGGAAGTTTTCTACCACGAAGTATAATTCCCCGTCACTTTCACCCAGTCAGAAATAATATTTTGCCGCGACATGCTTTCGTTGAATCACTGATAGATCGCGCCTAGGGAATCGTGAATTCATAAATATTATCGAGCGGGCGCGATGGCCTAGCGGTTCAAACATGTTGGCATCGCATGCTGAAGATCTCGAGCTCGAGTCCGGGCAAAGTTTTCTCTATGCCCAACACTCAACCCAGGGTGTAATAACTTGGGTAGGCTAAACCGAACAGGAAAATATCATCTTTCCAGCAATTCCAACCCTGTTCGTCTATAAATGGTCGCTGTTACAGGTCCTTGGACTGGGGGATCAACTCCAAAAAGTGGCTATAAAAAAATTGACATATGAAAACATACCTTGTTGCGACCATAAGATCGGTACATCCATGACTATGCCGCCTTGCACCCGACCCGCTTTATTTGCCATGTAACTAGGTCTGTCCAAAATATTCGATTCGAAATATTCGAATCATAAATTATTCGATTCGATTTCTGCAACAACTTGAAATTATGAATATAGTAATTTTGAATTTTTTTCAAAAATAATTTGAATTTTCCCATAAATTATTCTAAGCCGATAAAAGGAAATCTTTGTTTGTTTGTTATACAACTTTTGATTCGAATATTCGATTCGATTCTGAAACCAAAAAATATTCGAATCTGGACGCCCCTGCATGTAACTTATCTTTAGTGTTGTTAACATTGTTTTTGCAATGTTGTTGGTGAACAAGTAATAAAATAATTGGTTGGCGGATACTGCGCGGTCGATAATGGGTTAATATCAACAGGAACCGATGTCCTGCATAATAAATCAGATTTCGTGTATAATAAGAAAAATCGACTGTTGTTTATACATGGCCCATCGATGGATCGCGCATTTAATGCGCGTTCCATCTATGGATCATACATGAAAAATAAACATATTTTTACGACGGAGACACGCTACGCATAGCAGATGCGAGTCTTGAATAATTAAAGTTTTCTGTCGCCGGGTTGGAAACATTTCGTAAAACTTGTTAGAAAACTTCAAAACTTGAGACGGACGTGTGTTTGCTCTTTGTTTTAATGAAATAAGACAGGATGATGGTGATATATTACGTGCTTTTCAGGTCAAAATGGAATAGAATGGGATATTATTTTTATTTTGTGGTTGAGAGGAAAGCGAAGAATGCGGATTAAGAGTACGGTATGTTTAATGTTATGTAACTGTATTTATTAGAGAATGGAATAAGCACAATCAGTGAAAGCTTCGAATGTTCAAACAACAAACTCCTTCCGTGCAGTGGTGAAATAAAGCAAAGTAACGGTTAATATAGAAATATTTTTTCAAATGCTAAACAAGGCTTCATCTGATCCGATTTATTCAACTAGTTAGCTCAATCGGTTAGGCGCTAGGTAACGCGCTTCGGTCTACGCATCTCTGATCGTCAAAAGCAAGTTCGAATCCCACGAGGGATGATGATTATCTGCTGATGAGATGAGAAATCTGGTGGACGCCTCGACGGGGCCCCTGGTACACGTAAGCGCTGGGGATGGTTTCCTCCACCAACCAAGTCCATGTACAAGAAAAATGAGAAATAAGATAAGCCGATATAATTCACACTGATTCGGAATTGGTATCTGCAAGAGATTCGCCAAATGATTAAGCTGTGTTCTCGGCTTTCCTCTCCCGCAAGATAAAAAATCCTGTCCTATCTTAGTCTCTAATGCGAATATACCTAGTGAAATAACACGGCGATTGAATTTATTGTGCTCACGGATTAAACTATATTGTGTGGAAAACTCTCTGACAGCATTCGCCCGTCTCAATCGATAATAAAACGTTAGGAATACGCTTTGAACTGGCAAAGAAAGTATTTGGGTGATATGCGCAAGGCCGGGCAATTTGATTTGGTGATTCAAAGCACAATATATTCGAATCAATCGTGAATCGTTCATAGGAACAAATACTTACTAAACGGACTAGAATTTCAATTTTTAACGACAAAATGCAATCGATTTTGGTCAAATTTGACCAAAATTGATAATATTTTGCCGGTAAAATATGAAAATTATAGCGCTTAGTGTGAATTGAAAGTACACTATAAACTATAAATTTCTTGATTCCCGCAATGAAGACAAGTTGTAATAGTAAAAATAGGATATTTTTTATCTACATCGAATTCGTGATTCGATCCGATTCGAAAAATTATTCGAATCAAATTCAAATGCCAAATGATATGGTTTTGGCCAGCCTATGCGGTATGATTACTTGCCAGAGGATCGTGTGTTGTGTATGTTTATTTGTCCTAGTATGAACAGTATATAATATATTTGGCAAAATTAAATTGAGTTAGATTGAGATATACGCACAAGACCGTGCTGGTGCGACGTACACCCCCATAAATTAGACGGGTCACGTAACCTTTACACTGTGCAAAAAGTGAAGTAAATTTACAGTTCTTTCCACAGTAATTTTATATTTCTAAAAGTTGAAAACGCTGTGTTGATAAGATTTATAGGCGCCTTCATCAACAGCCTATTATTGACTGGAGAAGTATTTTTTTTTAGTTTTACTTCACCTGAGCCACGGAAATTTCAGTCAAAGAGCGCAGGTTTTACTGCATTTTTATTACAGTGTGATTGCGATTTCCTACACCAATCATGTTCAGGAAGAACTATCACCGGTTACTGATCAGGCACGATTTGGAACTGATATCAGCAGGAGAGGCCGTGGTTCATTACGTGGTCCAATGCTCTCTTGAATAATTCAAGTTTTTTCCCGCCGGGGTAGAATATTCGTAAAACTTGCTCGCAAACTTGAGGACTGAAGTCGGTGGTTGTATACACACTTTGTTATGATAATGATATATATATTCAGGTCAGAATAACGGCGATTAATGTGGTTTTCGAGGTCGAAATATGGAACAGATATTTAATGTTCAAGTTAAAACATAATAATTCGATAACGCAGACATGTAAATTGCCCGAACGCGGCATGTACGTTCGAGATATTTTAATAATTAACAATGGCCTAATACAACGCCTGTAAACATTTGATGGTTTTTCGTGTATTTATGAGTTTTGTCTTTCTTTTTGACAATTTGCTTTTCTGGTGAGCATGCGCGCATTTTAAGCTTTATTTAAGGCTTTGTGTGCTCTCCGGGTGACTATGTACCAAGTGTGTATTGTTGTTTATGTTACCGCCAGAGTTCCGAATTAAATTGCATTTTTAAACTTAACTCTAATCATGGATCACTTTGGTTGTTTCCGGCTGTGCTTGGAGTTGAATTTCAATAATTCAAACGTCAATTGGACTCGAATTTCGTGAGGGATGATGTGAGATGGTTGCAAGATACTAGATGGTTCACGCAACCGATAGTTACCGGTTCCTCCACCAAACATAAGGTCAAGTCGTATTATCGGCTTCCTTGTATCGCAGGAATCCTCCCGTTTCAGGGATGCTGAAATCACTGAAGGATGGGATAGGATTTCATATTTTTTATTGAAATTCACTCCAAGCAAGGCCAGAAGTAGTTCATATGATGAACCAACTAACGGAAACTTAATAGCAAAGAGCTACTAAAAGATGTAGTGCCAGCAACTGCACTTTAAACGGAAAACATCTCAAACGGAACTGAACCATCATGGTAAAGAGCAGTGAATGGTATCTGCCCTGTGCGATGACATAACCATCTACCATTCCTTTGCTTCCTTTTAGTCGCCTGTACGACACACAGAATATACATTGGGACTGTTCTAAAGCCCGTTGATCGCAAAGACCTACAACGAAGTTCGTTCTAGATTAAACAGTTATTTTTTCCGACTTTTGGCCATTTTCCTACATTGTTTTGTGAACGATTCCCCGTTTTTATGTTTACGCCATTTATCCGTTATTTGCTCAAAAACCAGAACATTTATCAATTTTCATTTTAGATAAATTTCAATCCCAATTTTTTTGTATTTCTCATCTTTAACCTCGATCTTTTAAAGAATTTTTTTGAAAGGAAGGCGAAGGCGTTACGAAATAATCTAATTATAACGGGTCGGTGGTTTTAAAGTTTAATTCAATTTTAAACGATTTGGATATTTCCCGTGATCCGACGTTTCGATGCGGTGAGTTTTGTTAACAGTTTCGAGTATGAGACACTGATGGATCGCGCCGTCTAGGCGCGATCCATCTGTGTCTCATACTTGGAAAAATGGCGATTCAAATCTGTGAACGTTTTAGGGAACGCCTGCTTTACAGGTTTCTTTTATAATAAAATATATTATCGAGCGAGAGGCGAGTGCGTCATGGCTTTGGTGGGGCTGGGCGAAACCGAATGATTCAAAATTAGAATCTCATTCGAACACGTATATTTTATAGTGTATTTTCACACTCCATGTCTCCAAGGCACAATTTCCATATTTGAACGACGAAGTGTAATCGATTTTGATCAAATTTGACCAAATTCGATTGCATTTTGTCGTTAAAAATGAAAATTCTAGTTCATTTTGCCAGTTTTTGTTCCTATGAAACGATTCACAATTGATTCGAATAAATTGAGCTTCACCGAATCGATTTGCCCAGCCCTAGGCTTTGGATTTTTTTAAGAATGGTTGATCTATAGTGTTGTCCTCTAGTTTAGTTTAAACAGAATTTTTTTGTATATATTTGTTTTGCCTTTTAACATGTACGATGACAGTAGAAAATACACATTCTTATATTAAAGGTCAGGGAGTAGGCACAAGACCGCATAAGACACAGCGACATGAACCCTATTTAAAATTCACTATGATATAGGATGTTTCAGAAAGACGGAAATTCTGACACTTAACTACATTTTGTCTATTTTGTAGCATCGTTGTGGATTTTTATGTCAAATTTTCTATATTTAACGCGGTGAATTTTGTTAGTATTTTTCAATATGAACCACTGATGGATCCATCAGTGACACATTCTTGAAAAAATTGAAGGCGACGTTGTAAGGGGTGCGCCTACTTCGTTGGTTTCTATTAGTGAATCATAGAGGGATGCGCAGTAAAACAAGATAGAGTATTTCTAAGTTACCCAGTTTTAATTTCTCAAAACAAGGCAGCACCTAGATTTAAAAAAAGGTGGACTAGGTCAAGCATCGGGCTTCCGGACAATACGGTCGCGCTTAACCGTCTGAGCCACCGAGCCGGGTTCGTTTGGTTGACTATATATAAGTCGAATATGGACTGTTGATGGAACGCACCGCCGAGGTGTGGCCCATACTTGACTTAAATATAAGAATTGTTGATGGTTGTCCAAAAAGTCGATTTCTTATTAGTATTTCAACATCACAGATTAAAAATACTGTTAACGAGCAGTGATTTTCGAGGGGAATTGAATTTTTTTAACTGATTTTTTGCGCCATAAAGTACGCGGAAAGCGAAAAAAATCGGAAAAATGTAAATAGCTAAGGTCCTCCATTAAGAGCATATTTTTTTATTAAAATTCACTCTAAGCAAGGCCGGAAGCAGCTCTTAAAAGAAACTAACCAACGGCCACTCCATAGCAAAGAGATATTAAAATAAGTAGTACCAGCTTGAGAACAATGTAAGTAATATATAAGTCGTAGATGGTATTACCATCGTCCAGGACGGATACCACGCAATGCACTTTATCATAATGGTTCGGTTATATTTGGGATGTTTTCTACTTGAAGTGAAGTTGCTGGAACAACATCTTGTAGTAGTTCTCTACCATTAAGTGACCGTTAGTTGGTTCCTTTTGAGCGGACATACTCAGAATTGATTTCAATAAAAATATGAACTCTCGTTTTGCTTCACACGAGCAGAAACTTTTGTGCGCCTGCAGCGAAACTTTGAATTTCCTTTCATAAATTATAATTGTAAAATATGATGCCATATTGTTTCCCAGTGTTGACATATTTTTAATGTCGTCAAATTTTAATATAAAAATCGTTAAAACTCAGCATCTTCAAACCAACTATAGTGAACAGACGGTCTAGTGAGAAAACTTCCGGCGAAACATGTTTTGCCAAGCATGGATCACGGATAGACCGCGCCTCCACGGCGCGGTCATCTGTGGCACATGCTTCACAAAAATAAAATTTCTAATTTGGTTACTATTAAATGACGTCATCTCTTTTATCCCACGAGGTTTGGTAAGCGGCACTCGTCGTTTCATGAGCGTTTAGATGCCTTATCTTATAAATATTTTAAAGATATAAAATTGACTTAACTTTGAAAATTCCAAGAGCATTTTGCGTTTAAACTATTCAAACTCATTTTACAGTCAAGGAAAAATAATCTGGAAATCGTTTTTTTTTTCCGAATGACACATTTGAAAAAAACACCCTAAGCTATGCTTTAGTGAAAAAAAATATGCGACCGACCGAATAACTTGTATCTGCATCTCATTTTCTCGAGTTTCTTGTTTTCACATTTTTAAAATTATAAGCCGCCATATTCTAAATCTAAACCCATGGTCTAATTTAGGGCTGGGCAAAACTTGGAATCTCGATTCACTTGGAATTCGAATCTTATTCGAATAATTTTTTCATATCGAATCGAATCACTAATTCTTTGTAAATAACAAATACCCAATTTTTAACTATTAAAATTTGTCTCCATTGTGAATATAAAGAAACTTTATGTTTGTGGGGTATTTTCAATTCACACTGAGAGCAACAATTTTCATAATTTAACGATGAAATATAATCGATTTTGGTCAAATTTGACCAAAATCGATTGCATTTCGTCGTTAAACATAAAAATCCGGGTTCTCTTAACAAGTTATTGTTCCTATGGATGATTCACGACTGATTCGAATCAATTCGAATCACCGAATCGAATTCCCCAGTCCTAGTCTCATCCCGAACAGATATTTTATTTTGTCAAGCATAAGCCGCGTTTAATCGACGCGATCCATAAGTGATTCATATTTGACGAAAGATGTTTCGCCCGAAAAGAGCGCTATCTAATATAATTTACAGTGTAACATCCCAAAGCGTTAAATTTATCAAGCTGGGCAACAAGCAATAAATGAATCACGTCTCGGTATACTTATGAAAGAGACTTGGGGGAATTTTACGATTGGTTATAAATCTAAATGCAATGCCACGCTTGGTCCTGAATTAGGAGATACATAAAGATTGTCTTACAACCTGACATGTGCGGACAGGCTTAATTTAACAAAACTTTATCTCATCGAACGAGGTTCCCTGGGGTCCAGATGTTAAAGGGCGCAGCGGTTTTGGCGTGATTTAAAAAATATTTTGCTCCAATCAAATCAAGTTATTTATACTAAGAATGGAGCATCGATCGAACGTGTTGGCTTCTCAGCGTGTTTGGAGTAAAGGCCTCTTTATTTGGCGCGGCTGGGGTGGTGTGATATGCCGTGTGGCTGAAAATATGGAAAGATTTATGAAAAGTGATTAGTTTAGTCAGATATTTTTGTGTTAATAGCGGGTGAATCGGGCAGGCTAAAAATGAATGTAGTTTTTATGTTACAACAGGGGAGCAGTTTTTTATTGAAATTCACTCTGAGCAAGGCCATAAGCAGAGCCTAAAGGGAAACAACTAACGGCCACTTAATAGCAAAGAGCTACTGAAAGATGTAGTACCAGCAACTGCACTTTAAACGGAAAACATCCCAAATGGAATTGAACCACTATGAACAAGTGACAAGTGAAACGAAGAGGAATTTAAACAGTTTTACCGACAAAATGCAATCGATTTTGGTCAAATTTGACCAAAATCGATTGTATTTATCGTTAAACTGAAATTTTTGCTTGTGGGCATTAAGCGAAATTTAAAATATATTACTTTCAAGTCTGTTTGTGATAATATTTGTAATTCGTAACTATAAACTTCTTCTTTTTTTTATAATGGAGACAATTTGTTATTTTTATGAAATCAGTGATTCGATCCGATCCGAAAAAAATATCCGAATCAGATTTTTAATATCCGAATCAATTTTAAATGATTCGATTTTGCCCAGCCCTAACCGCGACCTTTTGTGACACCAGTTTCAAATTCAGGGTTTTTACTCAAAGAGCTCCTAATTCCTCCTACTTCCAGTGAGAAAAATTCTTTCATTTATTGTTTTGTCAAGTATGGGTCGATGATGGATTGCGACGTCAAGGTGCTGTCCATCATTGGCTCATGCTTCATAAAACTATATTCGACAGTGGCGGCAGCCATGCGTGGCGGTATTTCAACCAAGAGTTGTCCATTAGTTGGAGAAATTCAACATTTTCTGTGTAAAACCAAAGAAATATGAAATGTAATCGATTGCGCACGGATAGTGTGTATTATTTGGACACTTTATGCATAAAATTCCAAATTCCTCTCCTCTCTTTGGGCTAACAAATAACACGCCCCTTCCGCCCCTCTCGTGCAGACACCAGTTCCGAACCCTCGAACATGATTGAAAACAACAGTGTATGTTTCTCTCGTTACATGAGATCACAGATGCGCATCGCTAAGATAGCGATCGATAGAGAGACAGATTGTTAGCGTGAAATTGAGAGATAGTTTTAGAGATATACAGCAGTATGAGAGGGCGTACTTTCTTCAGAAGCTTTGTCCGAATCGCTAGTTAGTCTAGAAGTGACAAAAAGCATAGGATAGGATAGGTTTTTCTTTTTATCTTGTGGGAGAGGAAAGCCGAGAATACAGTTTAATCATGTGGCGAATCACGGTCTCTCGTGCAGATACAAGTTCCGAATCGATGTGAAATATTTTGACTTATCATAGTCTCATTTTTCCTGTGCGTGGACATGGTTGGTGGAGGAAGCCGTAAACAATGCTTTTGTGAACCACCGTGCAGCGATGAGGCGTCCAGCAGACTTCTCGCATATAATCAACACCCCTACAGGATTTGAACTTCTAGGACGATCAGTGATGTTCCATCCCAATGATGCATATGCATAGATTTCCCAAGTTACCCAAAGTCATAACCTGTTTCTGGTCTTTAAACTACACGGCTTGTGAGTTTTTTTTATTAGGCATTACGTCATCCCGTTCAGATTCATCTATAATTCAAGACCGCTCGATTTTCTTCCTCGGTTGTCATAACAACGGTGTCCCGGATGTTCCAACACGTGTAATTTGTCTGCCGCCCCGATCACATCTTTATCTTGTCAAGCATACGCCACAGATGGACCGCGCCTCTACGGCGCGATCCATCAGTGGCTTATACTTGATATAACATGAATTGATTTGCAGGCTACCACTAAGCTGTACAGTGTTTAAAATTATATACACAGGTGGTATTGCAATTTACAGTACAGTTTAGGATAGTATTTCATTTTTATCCTGGGAGAGAGGGAAGTCGAGAATGTGGCTTAATCGTAACATGGCAAACCACGATCTCTCGTGAAGATATAAGATGCATGTCAAGGAATGTAGATTTTGAGGTTTAAGGTATGAGATAGGAATATCTGAATGGCTGATAGCGTTTTTTACTGATACTGATGGCTGATATGTTTTATTAAGGAAATACGCCGGATTGGACAATCAAATTTGATGATCCGAAGCACAAATTATTTTCAAATTGGTCATTGATAGGATAGGGATAGGATATCATTTTTATCCTGCTGGAGATGAAAGCCGAGAATACAGCTTAACCGTAGGCGAACCACGATCTCTCGTGCAGATAGGAATGAAGTATTGAGACGAAATAAGATTATCATATAATATTAATAAATCGACAATATTCTTAATTTAGCTCAAATTTAGCTGTTCCGTTGAAGAATGTGGTAATTGAAAGTGTAAATGTATTTCTTGCACCTCAGCGGCGTGATCTATTAGTGACTCGCACTGAACAAAAAATGATTGATTTTTTTCTAAGTAGGCAGCTAAACAGACTTATGTATCGTAGAGCGGTTAGCCATATCATTTTCCATTGTAGAATGTTTTGTGTAGTCACTGATGGATAGGGCTGGGCAATTCGATTCGGTGATTCGAATCGATTCGAAGCACAATTTATTCGAATCAATCATGAGTCGTTCATAGGAACAAAAACTCACCTTTGGTGGCGAGTTCATCAAAAAATGTTTTTCAAGTGGAAATTGTATTTTATTCTATTTACTAAGAATTGCGCAGTTGTTCTTCTTACTCGCAAAAAACTGCGCAGTTAATATTCGGATGTTTGAAATTTATTCTCTACATTATATTTTCTCAAACCACGGATTTCACACGCCCAAAGAGCTCTCAACTAGTCCAAACTTTATTCTTAATTCCCACAAATTTAAATCCGTCCACCACTTTTGACCAAACCCTCTTGAATTGAATATCCGTATCGGACAATAAAGAGAGTCATTGAAAGAGTTTGTTTGACGAATAATTTATGAATTTCTATTAAATTTGAACATTACATCACCGCGATTAGTCATCACGATGGCATTGGATGCAGAGAAGGCGTTCGTAATCAAAAAACCTAAATGTGTTTTTGTTCAAAAAATTCCATGTCGGAATTAAAGAGGAGAAATATCTAAAGTTCTAGCACTTCAGCACGAGTTTTAGAATTACCTTGACGTAGTCTGCCTTTTCGTCGCACGGGGGAAGCGGAAGGCACTACTTGAAAGTGTCGAGTAATCGAAAAACATTTCTGCAAATATTGAAACGCAGTGAGGCCAAAGCTCGGAAGATTTTTTTTAGCATTTCAAGTGAATAAGAGTTACGACCAGTTGCAGCTCAGCCTCTCATAAGAAAAGAAAGTTGCCCTGTAATATACCTAACTAAATCAATAAAGGTATTTCAGTTGAACCACACCGAGTACAATCATACTATATTTATATGCATAATACCCATATATTATTATAATCAGAAAATTTATTTTGCCTCCACAGATGGATCGCCCAACAACGGCGCGATCCATCACATACTTACACCGAACAAATGATTCCGGGCATCGTTGTTTTTCACACAGTTGAAAGTCATGTTGGAAACTTGTTTGAAATTTGTCATAAACTAGATAACAAAATATAATTTTGACCGCATCCATACAATTACATTCTTACCGCACATTCATAATTTTTACTTGAATAGTTGCGACAAGACCAGGAATGGAGAAAGCAATCATATTTTTTTGCGAAATTCTTGATCCAAGATGAAATAAAGATAAATCATGTATGGATAGTATACAACAAAACATACAGTTATCACAGTTGTCGTTACAGTTGTCTGTCACTTTACAGGAAGAGGCGTTTTTGCCAATCTTTAGGGCATACTCAATTAAGCTAATGCAATAGTAAGATGTATGTTTCCAGATTTTCGATTTCTGACAAAACTTCAATACTGAGGTGGACCCCTTAGGGCTTAGAGGCTTAGACATTCATTCAGTGTTTTGAAAGTGAATGGACAACCTTGGTGTTTTTGATGCACCCTGTCTAGTAGGCGTTTCCTTTCAGTTATTTAAAGCTACTTAAAGTTAATTTTTATTAAAATTATCTGTTTGCTTGGAGTATTTGAATGTACCTGCTTTTCTCCGGTTCATGTCTTGTCTGTTGTGTTTTTCACAAGAAAATTGATGTCCAGAGCGAGCATGTCTGATGCATCACTTTCTGATGTTAATGCTCTTATATTATATTGACTTGATGGGAATCGAGCACCGTCATTCATAATTAATGAAAAACCCGTCGATGCGTTAGACAGGATGCGTAATATGTCTTAGAACTAAATATATTGGGCCCAGAATTGCTTTCAATACCACAGTTTTGAGTAGTGACTGGCCATTCCTCGCGTAGTTCTTGGGTTATTATGCACCACGAAGCGTCTTTTATTTATTGTTTTGTGTCGCCCAAGTGGTTGCAAGAGCGAAAAATACGCCTTTTAAATTTGTTTTCAGTCAGACACCTTTTAATTTACATCGAAAGTAATATTAGTTCCCGGTAGATTAAGATACTCAATGCGTTACGAACGTTTCAAATTGAAACTTCGAGGATTTCTCAATCATTCTTCTGACGTTACCAGCCTGCTGGTATAAAATTAACCTTTCGGCGTTCATGTCTAATATATATATAATTAGACATAAGATATATATATATTAGATTAGATATATAATTTTACTTTGGTATTATTAAAAAATCAATGCTTCGCTGAATTCTGGCAACTGTACTTATCTGTGTGCGTTTATATGTGCGAGCATTTGTTTATGTGCGATTACATGTGTCTTTTTCACGAGAGACGAGATGGGCGGTTGGTTTTTGCTTTTCAGTTTTTATGCTAAGTACGGTACTGTATACTCTGTACTGTGTACTGTATATGGATGGCGACGGGAATTCTCGACCGTCTAACTTACGCTTGTTTCTTTTATCAAAATATGGCAGGATATTACGGTAAACTGTTGAAGTCCACTGTTTTTGTACCTGTACAGACTGCAGAGTAGCGGTACCGTACTCTGTACTGGGTCAGGGTACCTACCTGTATAAAGCTAGCAGACACTTCCAGCAGACAGTTACCGATTTTTCAATTACTATATCCGCCTTCAGGCGAGTCATAAATACTCATTCAAATAAGCGAAATATTTGTTTGTCACGACATTTTTTTGACTAGCGTGTTCCAACCATACTTGTACGCCGAGGGAAAAAGTTGAGGAAATTCTACCGTGCGGATCATGGGGAAATTCCCCTCCCTTCTCATTAAAAAGTAAAAAAATGGCGAAACTGTCTCTAATAAGGGCGTCATTAATTAACGAAAAAAATGTTTGTCACGCTATTCCTTTATACAGTATGTTCAAAATAGATTTCTATATCTATCAAAAAAATTTAAAAAAATTCTACCGTGCGGATCATGGGGAAATTCCCCTCCCTTTTCACGAAAAAGTGCAAAAATAGCAAAATATCTACAATAAATGCGTCATTGATTAACGAAAAAAATATTTGTCACGCTATTCCTTTATACAGTATGTTTAAAATATATTTTTATATCTATGAAAAAAATTTAAAAAAATTCTACCCTGCGGATCATGGGGAAATTCCCCTCCCTTTTCATGAAAAAGTGCAAAAATAGCAAAATATCTACAATAAGGGCGTCATTAATTAACGAAAAAAATATTTGTCACGCTATTCCTTTATACAGTATGTTTAAAATATATTTCTATATCTATGAAAAAAATTTAAAAAATTTCTATCGTGCGGATCATGGGGAAATTCCCCTCCCTTTTTATGAAAAAGCGCAAAAATAGCAAAATATCTCCAATAAAAGCGTCATTAGTTAACGAAAAAAATATTTGTCACGCTATTCCTTTATACAATATGTTCAAAATATATTTCTATATCTATGAAAAAAATTTAAAAAAATTCTACCCTGCGGATCATGGGGAAATTCCCCTCCCTTTTCATGGAAAAGTGCAAAAATAGCAAAATATCTACAATAAATGCGTCATTGATTAACGAAAAAAATATTTGTCACGCTATTCCTTTATACAGTATGTTTAAGATATATTTTTATATCTATGAAAAAAATTTAAAAAAATTCTACCCTGCGGATCATGGGGAAATTCCCCTCCCTTTTCATGAAAAAGTGCAAAAATAGCAAAATATCTACAATAAGGGCGTCATTAATTAACGAAAAAAATATTTGTCACGCTATTCCTTTATACAGTATGTTTAAAATATATTTCTATATCTATGAAAAAAATTTAAAAAATTTCTACCGTGCGGATCATGGGGAAATTCCCCTCCCTTTTTATGAAAAAGCGCAAAAATAGCAAAATATCTCCAATAAAAGCGTCATTAGTTAACGAAAAAAATATTTATCACGCTATTCCTTTATACAATATGTTCAAAATATATTTCTATATCTATGAAAAAAATTTAAAAAAATTCTACCGTGCGGATCATGGGGAAATTCCCCTCCCTTCTCATGAAAAAGTGCAAAAAAGGCAAAATATCTCCAATAAGGGCGTCATTAATTAACGAAAAAAATATTTGTCACGCTATTCCTTTATACAGTATGTTCAAAATATATTTCTATATCTATGAAAAAAATTTTAAAAAATTCTACCGTGCGGATCATGGGGAAATTCCCCTCCCTTTTCATGAAAAAGTGCAAAAATAGCAGAATATCTCCAATAAGGGCGTCATTAAGCGATGAAAAAAATATTTGTCACGCTATTCCTTTATACAGTATGTTTAAAATATATTTCTATATCTATGAAAAAAATTTAAAAAAATTCTACCGTGCGGATCATGTGGAAATTCCCCTCCCTTTTCATGAAAAAGTGCAAAAATAGCAAAATATCTGCAATAAGGGCGTCATTTATTAACGAAAAAAATATTTGTCACGCTATTCCTTTATACAGTATGTTCAAAATATATTTCTATATCTATGAAAAAAAATTAAAAGAATTCTACCGTGCGGATCATGGGGAAATTCCCCTCCCTTTTCATGAAAAAGTGCAAAGATATCAAAATATCTCCAATAAGGGCGTCATTAATTAACGAAAAAAATATTTGTCACGCTATTCCTTCATACAGTATGTTTAAAATATATTTCTATATCCATGAAAAATTAAAAAAAATGCTACCGTGCGAATCATGGAGAAATTCTCCTGCCTTTTCACGAAAATATGGAAAAATGACAAATTATCCTGAATGAGGACGTCATTAAGTGATGAAAAAAATATTTGTCACGCTATTCTTTTTTACAGTATGTTAAAAATATATCTCCACGCTTATGAAAAAAATTTGAAGAAATTCTACCGTGCCGATCATGGGGAAATTCCCCTCACTTTTCATGAAAAAGTGCAAAAATGACAAAATAATCCTAATAATGATGAACCATTTTAAGCATTTTATTAAAACGTCTTTAATAGGTTAAAATATTGCTTGTCACGATTTTCCCTTTCAGGATTTTTAACACAATTATACACTTTTAAGAAAAATTTGAAGAAATTCTGCCATGAGGATCATAGAAAAATGAAAGTCAAATGCATGTCATTGAACTATGAGTGGTTTCATTCAAGTTTTTGTAGTAATATTTCATGAATATACTGTATAAAGGAATAGCGTGACAAATATTTTTTTCATTATTTAATGACGTCCTCAATAAGGATAATTTGTCATTTTTTCATATTTTTCGTGAAAAGGGAGGGAAATTTCCCCATGATCCGCACGGTAGAATTTCTTCAAATTTTTTTCATAGGTGTAGTACTATATCATGAATATACTGAAAAAAGGAATAGCGTGACAAATATTTTTTTCGTTAATTAATGACGCCCTTATTGTAGATATTTTGCTATTTTTGCACTTTTTTCATGAAAAGGGAGGGAAATTTCCCCATGATCCGCACGGTAGAATTTTTTTAAATTTTTTTCATAGATATAGAAATATATTTTGAACATACTGTATAAAGGAATAGCGTGACAAATATTTTTTTCGTTAATTAATGACGCCCTTATTGGAGATATTTTGCTATTTTCGCACTTTTTTATGAAAAGGGAGGGGAATTTCCCCATGATCCGCACGGTAGAATTTTTTTTTTAATTTTTTTTCATAGATATAGAAATATATCTTGAACATACTGTATAAAGGAATAACGTGACAAATATTTTTTTCGTTTATTAATGACGCCCTTATTGTAGATATTTTGCTATTTTTGCACTTTTTCGTGAAAAGGGAGGGGAATTTCCCCATGATCCGCACGGTAGAATTTCTTCAAATTTTTTTCATAGGTGTAGTACTATATCATGAATATACTGTAAAAAGGAATAGCGTGACAAATATTTTTTTCGTTAATTAATGACGCCCTTATTGTAGATATTTTGCTATTTTTGCGCTTTTTCATGAAAAGGGAGGGAAATTTCCCCATGATCCGCACGGTAGAACTTTTTTAAATTTTTTTCATAGATATAGAAATATATTTTGAACATACTGTATAAAGGAATAGCGTGACAAATATTTTTTTCGTTAATTAATGACGCCCTTATTGGAGATATTTTGCTATTTTCGCACTTTTTTATGAAAAGGGAGGGGAATTTCCCCATGATCCGCACGGTAGAATTTTTTTAAATTTTTTTCATAGATATAGAAATATATCTTGAACATACTGTATAAAGGAATAACGTGACAAATATTTTTTTCGTTTATTAATGACGCCCTTATTGTAGATATTTTGCTATTTTTGCACTTTTTCGTGAAAAGGGAGGGGAATTTCCCCATGATCCGCACGGTAGAATTTCTTCAAATTTTTTTCAGAAGTGTAGTAGTGTATAAATATTTTTTGAATATACTGTATAAAGGAATAGCGTGACAAATTTTTTTTTCATCACTTAATGACGTCCTCAATAAGGATAATTTGTCATTTTTTCATATTTTCGTGAAAGGGGAGGGGAATTTCCGCATGATCCGCACGGTAGAATTTTTTTAAATTTTTTTGATAGATATAGAAATATATTTTGAACATACTGTATAAAGGAATAACGGGACAAATATTTTTTCGTTAATTAATGACACCCTTATTGGAGATATTTTGCTATTTTTGCACTTTTTCATGAAAAGGGAGGGGAATTTCCCCATGATCCGCACGGTAGAATTTTTTTAAATTTTTTTCATAGATATAGAAATATATTTTGAACATACTTTATAAAGGAATAGCGTGACAAACATTTTTTTCGTTAATTAATGACGCCCTTATTGGAGATATTTTGCTATTTTTGCACTTTTTCATGAAAAGGGAGGGGAATTTCCCCATGATCCGCACGGTAGAATTTTTTTAAATATTTTTCATAGATATAGAAATATATTTTGAACATACTGTATAAAGGAATAGCGTGACAAATATTTTTTTCGTTAATTAATGACGCCCTTATTGTAGATATTTTGCTATTTTTGCACTTTTTCATGAAAAGGGAGGGAAATTTCCCCATGATCCGCACCGTAGAATTTTTTTAAATTTTTTTCCGAGATATAGAAATATATTTTGAACATACTGTATAAAGGAATAGCGTGACAAATATTTTTTTTCGTTAATTAATGACGCCCTTATTGGAGATATTTTGCTATTTTTGCACTTTTTTATGAAAAGGGAGGGGAATTTCCCCATGATCCGCACGGTAGAATTTTTTTAAATTTTTTTCATAGATATAGAAATATATCTTGAACATACTGTATAAAGGAATAACGTGACAAATATTTTTTTCGTTTAATAATGACGCCCTTATTGTAGATATTTTGCTATTTTTGCACTTTTTCGTGAAAAGGGAGGGGAATTTCCCCATGATCCGCACGGTAGAATTTCTTCAAATTTTTTTCAGAAGTGTAGTATTATTCCTTGAACATACTGTATAAAGGAATAGCATGACAAATATTTTTTTCATCACTTAATGACGTCCTCAATAAGGATAATTTGTCATTTTTTCATATTTTCGTGAAAGGGGAGGGGAATTTCCCCATGATCCACACGGTAGAATTGTTTTAAATTTTTTTGATAGATATAGAAATATATTTTGAACATACTGTATAAAGGAATAGCGTGACAAACATTTTTTTTCGTTAATTAATGACGCCCTTATTAGAGACAGTTTCGCCATTTTTTCACTTTTTAATGAGAAGGGAGGGGAATTTCCCCATGATCCGCACGGTAGAATTTTTTTAAATTTTTTTCATAGATATAGAAATATATTTTGAACATACTGTATAAAGGAATAGCGTGACAAATATTTTTTTCGTTAATTAATGACGCCCTTATTGTAGATATTTTGCTATTTTTGCACTTTTTCATGAAAAGGGAGGGAAATTTCCCCATGATCCGCACGGTAGAATTTTTTTAAATTTTTTTCCGAGATATAGAAATATATTTTGAACATACTGTATAAAGGAATAGCGTGACAAATATTTTTTTCGTTAATTAATGACGCCCTTATTGGAGATATTTTGCTATTTTTGCACTTTTTTATGAAAAGGGAGGGGAATTTCCCCATGATCCGCACGGTAGAATTTTTTTAAATTTTTTTTCATAGATATAGAAATATATCTTGAACATACTGTATAAAGGAATAACGTGACAAATATTTTTTTTCGTTTAATAATGACGCCCTTATTGTAGATATTTTGCTATTTTTGCACTTTTTCGTGAAAAGGGAGGGGAATTTCCCCATGATCCGCACGGTAGAATTTCTTCAAATTTTTTTCAGAAGTGTAGTATTATTCCTTGAACATACTGTATAAAGGAATAGCATGACAAATATTTTTTTCATCACTTAATGACGTCCTCAATAAGGATAATTTGTCATTTTTTCATATTTTCGTGAAAGGGGAGGGGAATTTCCCCATGATCCACACGGTAGAATTGTTTTAAATTTTTTTGATAGATATAGAAATATATTTTGAACATACTGTATAAAGGAATAGCGTGACAAACATTTTTTTTCGTTAATTAATGACGCCCTTATTAGAGACAGTTTCGCCATTTTTTCACTTTTTAATGAGAAGGGAGGGGAATTTCCCCATGATCCGCACGGTAGAATTTCTTCAATTTTTTCTCATAGATATAGAAATATATCTTGAACATACTGTATAAAGGAATAACGTGACAAATATTTTTTTCGTTTATTAATGACGCCCTTATTGTAGATATTTTGCTATTTTTGCACTTTTTCGTGAAAAGGGAGGGGAATTTCCCCATGATCCGCACGGTAGAATTTCTTCAAATTTTTTTCAGAAGTGTAGTATTATTCCTTGAACATACTGTATAAAGGAATAGCGTGACAAATATTTTTTTCATCACTTAATGACGTCCTCAATAAGGATAATTTGTCATTTTTTCATATTTTCGTGAAAGGGGAGGGGAATTTCCCCATGATCCACACGGTAGAATTGTTTTAAATTTTTTTGATAGATATAGAAATATATTTTGAACATACTGTATAAAGGAATAGCGTGACAAACATTTTTTTTCGTTAATTAATGACGCCCTTATTAGAGACAGTTTCGCCATTTTTTCACTTTTTAATGAGAAGGGAGGGGAATTTCCCCATGATCCGCACGGTAGAATTTCTTCAATTTTTTCTCATAGATGTAGAAATATATTCTGAACATACTGTCAAAAGGAATAGCGTGACAAATATTTTTTACGACAATTAATGACGTCTATAATAGATTTATTTTGCAATTTTTGCACTTTTTCGTGAAAAGGGAGGGGAATTTCCCCATGATCCGCACGGTAGAATTTCTTCAACTTTTTCCCTCGGCGTGCAAGTATGGTTTGAACACGCTAGTCAAAAACATGTCGTGACAAACAAATATTTCGCTTATTTGAATGAGTATTTATGACTCGCCGAAGGCGGATATAGTAATTGAAAAATCGGTAACTGTCTGCTGGAAGTGTCTGCTAGCTTTATACAGGTAGGGTACCTTAGGCTATTCTGTATTTCCGACTCGTACCGGTACTCGTCTGCGTCGGTCAGCTCTAAATACAGAACAGGTCATGCTAGACATATTACGTCTGTAAGTATGGGTACCTGGTAGTGTAGGTGGTAGGCTACCCAGTACCGGTACCGCTACCGTGCCAGCACCATGTCTAAGGTCAGTTGAAAAATCAAGCCTAGGCGGGACTGTTAACGTTATAATTTGGTCAAAAACGGAGGAAGCAGTTTTTCTGAATGAACTATTTTTGCTTTTCAGAATCTTTGATCAGTGAACATAAATTTTTTAGTAATTTTGACGTGTTGTAAGGTTAAGTTTTATTTGAGCCTTTTTATCATCGATACCGTACTTGACAACTGTGTTCTGGATAAAAATCAGACATAGTTTGAGCTTGGAAGCTACCGAGTGCCAACAGGTTAACCGGAGACGGTAACAGTAACTAGAAAATCTGCAACAAACAGACAAGCCTGTTAAACTAGTTGGATTATTAAAATACTGGAATAAGCTGCCCCACTCTAGAGTTACATTTGTAATCAAAATGGAAAGGACTTATTTCTGTACAATACTCTGTGTCGTTATGATGTTAACAAGTGAGTCAAATTAATATTCAATTTCAGTAACCTGGTAACCAATATATTTTAGAAATTTACTCTCTTTGAATCATTCTTTAAAACTTATTCTCTGGCACGTTTTTAAACTCAATTTTTAGGTTTTGTTTGTTTTCCTGATAACTCCAGGCTCTGTAATGCGATATCTTTATTTGTATCGCATTTTGTGTCACATAGTTGTTGCAATGAACTATGTCTATGTCTGAATTTCATAATTACACAAAATATGATCGCAAAGTTTATTATTTTACTGCAATGCTGTTTTCATTATGAACATGAATTTTTCGAAATGTGTCAAAGTAGCAATATCTTGTTCGTGTTTAAAACATTCCTGTCATTTGATTTGGGAAACATAGCAGTATTCAGTATTGACAATTTTAGAACTTTTTCGAATTTTGGTTGTTACCTTTTTTTTTAATTTTTCAGTGGGAAATATATCATAAACATATAAATATTGCTCGTTCACTATACTCTTCTGATAAGCCCATTTTATTCAAGTTGTCTGAGCAGCAGACTAGTTTACATTTTGCCTGTATGTGTTCGATATTCCGCATTGAAGAGACAAAATTTCAAATACAGTGTTTATCTTGTAATTCACAGCTGTTTTGAATACAACTAGCCCTGAGCCAAAGTTCAATCAAAAACATCGACAGAGAATTGGTACTAAATTAAAACTGTGCAAGAAATTCATGGTGAAGGATATTCAATTTTGAATAAATTTTCATCAATGCAGAATGATAAAACTAGTTTGCTCTATTTAGTGTTAAGGCCGCAATAAATGTTTGCGTAGGTTTCGTTTACCCTTGCATGGTGATGAAGTGCCTAAAGGGAACCAACTAGCAGTCTGTTAATAATAATAGGCAAAGAGCTATTACAAGATTTTGTACCATCAACTGCGCTCTAATCGAAAAACATTTCAAACTGATCTCCACTACTATCTTATAGTGCAGTGAACGTTTCCCTTTAGTTGCCTGGATCCAATCGTCAAGGAATATATCATGAAAAATTGCCCATTTCTAGTGGAACCTGTTTTATTTGAGTGTTTGAGTAGCGGTACTGTTGATAGCGGCATTGAGTTCTCTAAAATATCATATTGTGTGGATCTTGGAATTACCGTTTTACCGCACTATCGAGATTTTGCTGCGTACTGCCTAAAATGATAAAGTTTTGCGCAATATCACAACAAGTACGGAAAAAAAAGTCAATCATGCATTCTTATACACTTCTTATTAACTTCTGCCTGATTTCAATGCGTTTTATAATATGCAACTGGTATATTAGGGCGTGCCTCAGGCAACATATTATGAACATATTAGCATGTTTTTATAGCTGGAAATTGGGCAACATGCCACTAATACTGGTATAAAAAACAACCAATGCCGTCCATCCAACTTACCATGTCAGTGTCAGATATGTGATGCTGTCTTCTAATGTATTTGTGATGAAATAATTAAATATTTAATGTCTTACAACCTTTGCATGTACTTGAAGGTTTATTTGTTCGTTTGTATTCAGTTTAGGAAAGATTCCATTTCAAATGCTGAAGGATTGTTTTTAAAAATGTATCCTTTGGTGACTGGATGGCCTGTGTAACATTTTAGAAAAATCAATAATTTGGAGAGAGAGAGCTTGTTTATCAAACTGAAGTTTGAAACTTTTTATTATTAATTCATACATACACAGGGAACTTTTTGACAGTCAATCAAAACTAACAACTGTACTCTAAGCCGAAAGCATTCTATACAGAACTGAACCGATATGGTAGAGTGCAATGAGTAGTATTGGGCATGGATGGTAGTGAAAGTATCTGTCACTTCTTGGCTGGTTTTCAGTCGTCTCTCAACGCTACATTACCGACTTGCTGTTGGTTCTATTCCACTTATAAATATTTTCTCCGTCAATTCCAGTGGGACTGAATTCCTTCAAAAAGGTCTTTCCATTAATGATTATGAGCATTTTTGTGTCGCGTCTATTTCGAGGACATTTTTGAAATAAAAAATAGGAATGTAGGAGGGAGGAGTCGAAGCTTTTTATGGTGACTCCGCAGCCTGAACTGCCCGTGCTGCACAACAGAATCTCCCAATAGCATTGAAATTACATTATTGACTGATTCATTGATTTCTCTCACTTGATTTCTTAATCTCGCTTCTGAAGTAGATTCCGGATTGGAATTAATTTTAGAAAAATCAATAATTTGGAGAGAGCTTGTTTATCAAACTGATGTTTCAAAGTGAAAATGAATTGTTTTTGCTTTTCATTTGATTTTCCCTTATTTGATTTTCATTTAATTTTTTTCCCTTTTATTAAATATTAAATTAAATTTCTGATCTCCTGGGCAGAGTTTTTATTGACTCACTGATGATTAAACACTCGTGGTAAGATCCATCTGTACCTCCTTCATAGTGACAGAGTCTTATTTTTCTTTGGATGTCGGCATGTTCATGTAATTTTTTTCGAATAAGCTAAAAAGCTTCAAAACCGTCAACTCTGCTATTTCATAGCAGTATTGATGATTTAGAATCTTTTGTCAACATGACACCATAACAGAGTTTCATTTTCTTTTGTATGTTTAAAACTTTTATACAAACTCAAGGCGCGATGGCCTAGTGGTTAAACATGTTGGCATCACAGGTTGAAGATCTCAGTTTATTCATGCCCACCACTCAACCCAATCTTTCCTGCAATTGTAACCCTCTCCATCTATAAGTGGCCACTGTTACAGGGCCTTGGTTGGACACGGTGATCGACTCTACGAAGTGGCAATAAAAAAAATGTATTTCTGATGTTTACCAAACAAAATGATCTTTCCAATCAAAAATTATATTTTGTCAAGCATGGGCCACAGATAGGCTGCGCCATATCAGCACGATCCATCAGTGGCTCATACTCGAACATGTTTACACAAAATATTCCTAACTTGGGTCGAAGCCTAAATAAAAGTATTTTTTATTTTTCAGAAGCGACAGACGAGATGAGTGAAATTCGCATTTCGCCCGAAACAGACAAGACGTTATCCATCGGTGCAGACTTTGTTCTGACATGTTTTCATACAACGGAAGTTGTGAGCGAGGTGAAATGGATCGGTCCAGGAGATGTGGAATTGCGAAATGAACCACCAAAGGTGAGTTGAATTATGCCTGTGGGTTAAGCAGGGGTGCAAATAACACGGGAGCATTACTCTCGTCTGTACTCGCGTCAAGACATTTATGAAAATAGCAAATTTTGAAAAAAAATTGGAGTGCAAGTGGAGTGAAATAAGTAAATTTAATCTCCTAAATTGAACATGTATCGGATTCGAATTAAAATATGACTGTAAATTGGCATCTCTGCGTGTGAATAGGTACATTGGCCTGGTTATCATCGTGCTGTCATTGCAGGTTGAATGTCTTGGTTTTGAGTTCGGATCGGATGAGTGATTGTTAGGGCCTTGTTCAGGGTAAACCACTCAAATGAGTGACTACAAAAAAAAAAGTGTAAAAGAGAAATACAATCGGTTTTCACACTTTGCAGGTTCTCATTGAAAAAGAACCAGGTCGTCAGATCTTGACGTTGAGTGAGATCTCAGAGGAAGATACAGGGATGTATCATTGTGAAGGTTTCAGTAGCTCGGCGAACGCTACCATACGTGAATCAAGAGAACTGTCCGTGATTGGTAGGTGATTTATGAAAACAGACCTTTGAAAGATTGTCTTATAGGTGCACGGTTAGGAATTGCCCCAATATATATTTTCTGTCTGGAAAGGCCAATGAAATGAGGCAAACAGCGATATGTACCCATGGTGTTGAAAACCACACCCACTATTGCAGTTCAACTCTTATTTACTTAATTGAAGATCCTAAAAAAGGTTGCAAGTATTCCCTGAGAAGAAAAAAAATTCCGCTTATATGGAAAAGAGCTGCTACTAAGCTTAGAACCACAACTGCTTTCTTGTAGTGACATTATACATCTATTTCTAATTGTCTGCAAGGTAATTAAAAGCTTCCTAATCTCACTCCTTAAGTCTAGAAGAAGGTTGACTGTTCGACGCGTCCCTACGAACCCTTATCATTAGACATGGACGGTTTCCACAAAACAATATATTCAATGTTCATAGGCGATGTTATTTATCCCAAAGTTCCACGAGATTTTATTCAGCGTTGTTTAAGCGAGATCAGACTTCTTTCTTTCCAAAAATATATAATCTGAATATGTGGAAAACAGAACAGAATCGCTGGGTTCACTATCGATTCAATTTTCCATTTCTATCAACATTACAAATTCCTTATTTTATTATTTCCACTACAGAACCAATCAGGATTGTTGATACTCCACCGATACAAATATTCGAGATTGGAACAACTGCTACAGTTCTATGCAGTGCCAGAGGAAGACCAGAACCTACTATACTTTGGCTGAACGGGACGGATAAAATTGACACAAGCGAGAATGGTTGGTAGATTCTCTGTTGAAAAGTCGCAGAATCTTGTTTCTGTTTTTCTTTCTGAAACTGTTTTATTGTCCCCGGATGTTCAAAAGGCATGAACACTGCTTGATTACATACTATTGGTACCTTTAGAATCTGCTTTTAGTCTTGCTTAGAGTGAATTTCAATAAAAAAAAAAAAAAAATATTGCTCAAGAATGTTTCAAACCATTTATTCAGTTCACCTGCTCTCAGCCATGGATTTGCTTGTCACGCACATAACAATATAGTAGGGACGTGACAATGACAATATAGTAGGGATGTCACATGTACCGAGTATGAGAAAATATTCGGACCGAAACTGAGTAGCTTGGCCCTTTCCTTCAAATATGACAATTTTTTTTATTATTATTTAGGAAGTGAACATGAAAAATAACGAAATAACATTCTCATCAGTTACTTTTAAATCATAGTGATGTCATCTAGAATTGACTCTAGGATTTCTAGGTTGAACCGCAACATTGTATTTTAGTATAAATTTCCAGCTTCAAGACTTATGGAAAATAAATCAAATCTTCAGTCACAAAATGAGGCCAAAATGTTCAAGAACAGCAAAAAATCAGAGTTGATGTGAAATAGTAAAAAAAACCTAATGCCAAAGCTCACACAAATTGTTAACATAATCTAATCATCTCCTGATTCCCTATGATACCAATGCATATATCGATATTGACTGACCCTATAACTGGTCCAAACGTTTATGCCTTATTGGATAGCAAGCAGCGATCTCACAAATTTTTGGATGTCACAAACCTGGGTCGCTGAGCACCAGCAAAGTCCTGCCTCAGTCGAACCCTGAAAACACCTCTGAATTTGAGCACCGAGGCTCTGATTCGGACTGTTTTATCCCAACAATATAGCTCCGAGCATATTTCCAATTACTGCTTCACCAACTGAGTTCACAGGGTATCCTTATTATTTTTAATAAGATTCGTGAAATATTATTAATTCTCTTACAAATTCAAAAACATTTCTTTTCCTTTCAACAATTGTTTTGTCATGACAGACGCCTTTTTAAAATTATCTCCTCGTACACTTTTACCTAATGTGCCCATATTTTATTTTTCTTTTGTTTTGCCTGAAGAAGTTAGTTTATGACCGAATGAAAGCTTTACAAATATACTTTTAATTTAGTGGAAAGAGATCACGTTATTTTTGTTTCTAACTTTGGTACTATCTCATTCAAGCATCCTTGTGGCAACAGCCGGATACAGTTCCAAAAATGCAAGTAAACAACGAAGAAGGTTTTACAGTTTACTAAACGATACAATGTTTTTTAAGGTAAATTTACAATTCTGGACGGCTCGTCAAACCTTATTATCGAGAATATTTCTAAAGATGAAGAAGGTATCTATATCTGTAAAGCGAGGGAACTTGTCCAGGGACAGAATAAAATACAGCCCATAGAAGTTCGCGTTTATGGTAAGTTGCGATATAGCTTTTTGTGTCGTCTAACTTCTTTTTTTAAAAGAAAGCATTTAAAATGGAGAAAGTTATGAATCAGTGTAAAATTCTAAAAATCATTAAAAGTGATATTTTAATATAAATCCCACGATGTCTAAAAATATTGTTTTGCAAATTGCGTTGTCATGGAATTCATTTGAGCTGCAGAATAGCCGGTGTTTTTTTGCTTTTATTGAAATTCACTCTGAGCAAGGTGGGAAAAGGAACCAACTAACAAGTACTCAATACAACGAGAGCTACAACAAGATGTAGTGTTGGCAAATGCACTCTAAGTATGAGGCATCCAAAATGGAACCAAACCGCTATGGTAAAATGAAGTGAGTGATATTTGCCCTGGGTGATGGTAAATCCATCTACCATTTCTTAGTCAACTTATTATTTATTGACTTTTTGTGCATTTCTTTCCGACATGAAACATATTAATCGGTAGAAAACATCCAGCCAGTCTGACAATATTTTTTAATGATTGAGTAATTGCCACCAGAGATATTTATAGCAATTCTAATTGCTCAACTGTTAATGTGCGAACGATGCTTTATTTTTGCCAACGTTTCGAATGTCTATACAGACTTTTTTAATAAGCGCAATGATAATTATTATAATAATTATTAATAATTATGATAATTATTATTATTAATCGGAAGAACTTTTGGTACATTACCCTTACGAAGAACGTCTGTGTAGACATTCGAAACTTTGGCAATAATAAAGCGTCGTTTGCGCATAACCGGTTGAGGAATCACTGCAATATTTTTTAATAACGACCGATTTCAACCTTGTGCAGTTCCACCAGAAATCCACAACCCAGAGAAAGCATCCTCACTAACAGCGACCGAGGGAACAACTATTGTACTCGACTGTAATGCAACAGGGGATCCTGAACCTACTTACAGGTATTGGGTTGTTATTTCATTTCAAATCAGAAAATATGTTATGCATGGACTGCTTTCTGGCTGAAAAAATAATGTCTGAACATAGTTTTGAGATTCCGAGGCATTGTTTATGAACTGTGAAACCTTCCACCTTGTTCACTTGCAACTTCGGATCCGTATCTGGCTGTTGCTAAAAAGATGTTCTTTCCACAAAATTGCAAGTATAATTGTAGCCGAACTTCTATGGCCATGTTTGACGGAATAAATTTAGTGATTGAGAAATTATGGAGACAGTGAGTCTATCACTTGCACATTATTTTTCATTGTTATTCATTTTTGTGGTTCACCCTGGAGAAGGCCCTGTTCCAGGGATCACTTATAAACGAATACGGTTCGTGTTGTTGGAAAGATATGATTTTTCCAGTTCGACTTAGCCTACCCAAGTTATTACACATTGGGTTGAACTGTGGGCATGGAATAGAGGAGTCGGACTCGCCAGGTCTCGAACCCAGAATCTTCAACCTGCGTTGCCGACATGATAACCACTGGGCCTATACATATGATTTATTGGTTAAAATTTTTTTTAAGAAGAAATGTAGAACAAATGTATCAAATCTGGCAAAATTTTTTTTATTTACAACTCGAATAATTTTGATATAATTTTAGAAATAATTTTTTGTGAAACGAAAATCTGAATCTTGTAACAAACTCAGAAGTCTTACCAGAAAATTACTTTTCTAAAAAGTTGTGCGTTTTTGATTACCTTTATTTCGAATCGCTGAAATAATCTAATTGAATGACTCGGACGGCCTCAATCAAATCCGAAAAATATTTTATTATCAATTTTTATTGTATGTTCACACACATCGAATCGAATAATTTTTATGAAACTAATCAAATATTTAAACTATTTAAAAAATTATGAACTAATAAATAAACAAGATTTTTTCAGGAATTTGTTAAAACACCAAAATATACTTCTATTTTCTGAAAATGTTACTCTTTTGAACATGTTGATTCCAATCATTGGGGAAATCGTATCGCATAATGTATGTTTCGCAAAACACGAGTAATTTTGGATATTTTTCGACAGTCCTAGAACTCATGCTATGATTATCCTTTCTTTCCAGCTGGCACAAAGGTGATGGAAGTGCTCTGGATGAAACGACTTTTAAATTGAATGGAAGTGCTTTGGAATTGAGTAAGTCAGCCTAGTTTTTTTTTATTGAAATTCACTCTAAGCAGAAACTTTTCAAACAGAACTGAACTAAAACTGTCGGCTACTCAGACCTGCGAGGAAAATGGGTTTCATCAGAAGAAAATTTAGCTAAATTCGGCTAAAAAATGTCTCTTGTGATTGTCTGGCAGCAAATAAACTGTATAAAAAGGGTCAAACATTATCGATACTACTATGAAATAGCAGTAGCTTTTTTGTCCAATTTTATGATCTTTTCAAAAACCTGAGGAAAAAAGCAAGCTTCTGTCACATAGTTGAGCAACTCAAAATTCTATATATAATGGTATTCGGTAGCAATGTAGATTGTTTTCGTACATCAGTCGCTCTGGACTAGAAGTCACTCGTAGATAAAATTTATATTCAATTTTTAATTTGAATATAAATTTTTTATTGAATTTCATTGCTTGACATTTTTTCGATTTTTTTTTCATTGAAATTCACTCTGAGCAAGTCCGGAAGCAGTGCTTAAAGGAACCAACTAACGGCCACTCAATAGCTAAGATCTACTAAAAGATGTAGTACCAACAACTTCACTCTATATGGAAAACATACCAAACGAAACTGAACCGCCATGGTAAAGCGCAGTATCTGCCCTGGGCGATGGTAAAACCATTTACCACTTCTTATGCTGAAGTACCATACTGGTTTACATTCTGCCGATTTGGCAGTATAATAACCATGAACCTTTTTTTTATCTACAGACATCACACGGGATATGAGCGGGGAATCTTTTGTTTGCATCGCCACCAATTATATCGGGTCGGATATGTCATCGGTGTCTATGACTGTGAATGGTAAGCATTATTTGAATTACTGTGTTTCTACCTTTATACAAATGACATCTTTGAGGTGAATAATCCTCAGCAAGGCCCTGTGACGTGTTTTTTTCTATTGAAATTCAATCTAAGCATGGCTTAAAGCAGTGCCAAAAAGATCAGTCACTTTTAGATATATTTATATATACATACATATTCATATATTCCTAGAAGAACTCGTTGCCTTCCTACTATTTTCCCAATCATGTGGATTTGCTTTCAAAACTCAGTCAATGAGTATTTTTTTGGAATGAAGATTCTTTAGTCTTGTTCCTGCATTTATGTCTCTCTTTGCACAATGTTGTTTTTGAGGATTTATCAAAAGTCTCGCAAAACGATGCTCAAAGTGAATTTAGGTTGAGAAAAACGGCAAATACTTTCCACAAAAGGTTGTACCGACCTGTACCATATAAGTAGAAAACATCCCAAAGAAGATTGAACCACTGTAATGATGTGCAGTGGGTGGTATCTGCCCCAGGATATGATAAAAAAAGGTACAGGCTTTATAAGTTCTAAGAAGCGACTAAAGGGAAGTTGTAGATGATTATATTCACCTGGGGCAGATGACACTCACTGCACTTCACCATAGTGGTTTAGTTCTAGACCTGTTCAAACCCCCACCTGACTCGAATATTGGATACATTGTCTAAAAATATATTTAATTTTTTGTTCCACTGATTTCAAATCAAATAATTTATGATTGATCAAATCACGAATCAGATATGTTTGTCAATGGAAAACCAGCAATATAACATATAATACAGACGGAAATATGGTTTTTGGTACAGACTGGACGGTAATGATATGACCTTTTTTTTCATAGCCACTACCTTGAATGAATCACCCTGCCCAAGGCCCTTATAGACGGCCAGGGTTAGAATTGCTGGAAAGATATGATCGTTTCATGTTCGGCTTGGCCTACCCAAGTTATTACAGCCTTGGTGAAGTGGTGGGCATGGATTAACGAGCGGGACTCGAACCCGGGATCTTCAACCTGCGATGCCAACATGTTTAACCACTAGGCCGTTGCGCCCATCTGTGTCAGTTCCAATCTCAAATCAAATTTATTTTAGGCCGGTCTCACCCTTGAAGATGAAAATATCCTTCCAGATTCAAAAAAGTGTCATTTTAAGACTTAAGATTGTCAAAACAACATTTCTAGTCAAAATTGATTAATCGACTTAAGACGAACTTAATTTGGGAAGGTCATGAATAATTTAAGATCTTACTAAATAAGCGCTAAAATGCATGTGTATTTCAAGCATGGGCCACTGAAGGGCGGTGCATGATATACATGGTTCGTGAGTGGCCCATGCTTGAGGATTTGGTTTGTCATAGTACGGAATTTTTATCAGAAGTCTATAGAAGTTCTGCTTTGACAATTTTTTTTTTAAATTCCATTCTCAAACATTTGTCCAACTGGATTTGTCAAGCATGTGTATCGCGTCGCTGAAACACAGACCATCTGTTCTCATACCTGACCAAGTATGGAACAGTGAAAGATAGGTCTGAAATTGAAAGTAGACTTGAAGTTCAAAAACCTTTAATTTTTGTCGCTGGCATAAAATGAAGCTTGAGAAAGTGTATAAGTACAAAATTTGAAAAAGTAATGTGACAAAATATTATTTTTTATTTGTTGAAACTCACTTCTCTGAGCAAGGCAGGAAATATCCTTAAAAGGAACCAACTTAATAGCAAAGAGCTACTACAAGATATTAGTACCAGCAACTCTAAGCAGAAAACATTTCAAATGGAAGTGAACTGCTGTGGTAAAAAACAGTGAGTTTTTCTTAGTTTTTTTCAAGTCGTTTTTTACAACACGCAGGAAATATGTTAGGATTATTTTGAAGGTTAGGGTGTCATAATGAACACAGCAGGAGAAAATTCGTGAGTCAGATCTACTAGCGACTAAGAAATTGCAGAAAATGATGATACTGTGCCAAATTCAAAGTTGTCAAATTTATATTTCACCATTCTATCAAGTTTAACGCTGATGTCTGAAATGTTTTTTAATGAGTGGGGAAGTTCAATAAAGTATTACATTAGTATTGTGACACATGAATGCATTCCATTGTGACTATTGAACGAATGCCATTGTGACAGATGAATGATTATTACATCACAATTGAAAAATGCCCAGAATACCCTCGGGATCTGAATCAGACAGTTTGCCGATATCAGGTTTCAATTAACTAATAGAATTGTTTAAAGTTCAGACCTTGGTGCCGCTCTGGCTCTGTTGTGTGTGATCATTTAATGACTTTTCACAGTTTGATGTTTATTGGGCTGGATGCCCGTAGCTAGAGATGCCCAATGTGTTTCGTGAGATGTTCTTTCTAAGCTTGGTCCAGCTGAAGACCTCCAATATTGCAAATAACCATGTAATATGTAGAAACTAAAACTGCACCCTATGCAGAAAACAATCTGTGCGGTACTGATCTGCTAGAATAGAGTGCAGTGAGCGGCATCTGCCCCGGACATCAAAAACAATAAACAGTACTATTTGCCAGCGACGTTGAAGCCGTTATAATCACTCAAAATCTCTCTGCGTCCGGAGAAAATTAGTCATTTCTTTTATTTTTTTCAGTAAAACCATATTTTACTCTCTCAACCGGGGCCAAAGTGCAAGAGAAAGGCCAGGCTGTACTACGCTGTGTTGCAGAAGGAGATCCCATTCCTGAAGTCTACTTTTATTATGATGATATTATGCTGGAGGCTTCCGATCCGGCAATCACCGACTGGGTTAGTGGGATTTTTGTTGTTTTATGGAAATTTCGCATAGGGAAGGAAAATAAGGATTTTCTAGTTTAGGTTTAGACTATCGAACTCTGATGGAGAGAAATTTTGTGAGCACATTTGCGTGTTTCATTTAATAATATATGTCAACTATGTTTCGTAAAATGATACTGTGTTGGTTGGTTCTTCTGATAAAAGTTTTTCTACAGAAGTGTTTGAAAACCAGTGGTTGACATTCTTGTTAGTCTCCTCAAACACCAGTAACTGCAATCTATATGGTAAACATTCTGTGTGTAATTGAGCCACTGTTAAAGATGAATGGTATCTGTAAGCCAGACCATCAACTGAGTATATCTGTTTCTGGTTAAAATTGATTAAAATTATTTTTTTTCTCGACAATTCTAATATTGATTCATTTTGCTGTGAAATCATATATATCTTATATTATATATATGAAAATGTTACACGGTTTATATACTGAATTTGGAATAGCAATTAAACTAAACTATGGAGAACCCAAGTATCAACCGATCATTTAAAATAAATCTTAAATTTATCTCAGAACAACACTGATTACAATGCTTCGATAGCTTCCGGTGTTTGGAGCACGAATCAACGAGTAATTTACAATAGAAACGAAGCGATAGTCAACTTCACATACACAGATTTCAAGGACGCTGGAAAGTACGAGTGCCGAGCGGTGAATGAAGCTGGAATGGACACTGCAACCGTGTTTTTAGATGTCGAGTGTGAGTGATTTATTGTCTTTTTAGGACGATTGTGTTGTTATTATCTCTCATTGACTTTGAATATCCTTTATATCACAGACGCACCTAAATCAACACTACTGAACAACGTCTGGGCTTGTGAAGATTCACTGGCAACTTTGGAATGTGAATTTTACTCAAACCCTCCTGCGAAATTGTCTTGGGGTCGATACAACACCACACTAGAGGGAACCGATGAGATGGACCTTGTTAATTTCGTTGAATACAATTCTTCGAACACTCCGGGAGGAATTCTCATCAGCCAAGTCAATGATATCCTGACTTTAACCGTAAGTAGTCTTACTATATATTTCCAGGGCTGCCATTTACAAAAACTTTTTTTTCGAAACGAATATCGAATCTTATCAGTTCGAAAACGATCTTGAATCTCATCGGTTTGGAACGAATCTTGAATCTTACCAGTTCGAAACGAATATTGAATCTTATCAGTTCGAAACGAATCTCGAATCTTATCAGTTCGAAAACGAATCTTGAATCTTGATCATCAGTTTGAAACGAATTTTGAAACGAATCTTGTTCGACCACGAATCTTGAATCTTATCAGTTCCAAAAGAATCTTGGATCTTATCATTTCGAAGCGAATCTTGAATCTTATTAGTTTGAAACAAATCTTGAATCTTATCAGTTCCAAAAGAATCGTGGATCTTATCATTTCGAAACGAATCTTGAATCTTATCAGTTTATAACGGATATTGAATCTTATCAGTTCGAAACGAATATCGAATCTTATCAGTTTGAAAAGAATCTGATTGTATTCAAGTTTACAACATTTTTTTTTATTGGAATTCAAACTAATCCAGGCCAGAAGCAGTGTCTGAAAGAAACCTACTAACAGCCACTTAATAAAAGGAGATACGTAATGATGTAGTTCCTACAATTGCACTCAACGGAGGACATCCTACATAGAACTGAACCATTATGGTAAATTGCAATGAGTGCCATCTGCTCCTGGCAATGGTGTGAACATATACCCCTTGCGAGAAATGAGTTCTAAATGAAACCAAAACCGATACTATTCTGAATAATTGTGCTTAACACATCATCTCTGAACACCAGGCAAAATGACAGCTACACTGCTACTCAGTCAAAGCGAATGGCTGATAAGTTTTTTTCTAGAGATTAAATTTGAGACTTTAGTAGCAATCAAACTACAGAAAAGGTTCAAAACCATCAACCATTTTATAGCAGTGTTGATGGTTTCGAGGTTTTTTTGTCTATCTGAAGAAAATGACATTAATATTCACACCCAATGTAGAACAAGATTATGTCGCCTTGCTCAACACTATACCCTCGGCTCCACGAGTATGAAATGCTTTATTTTAAAAGGAATATGTAATCAAAATCTTAATGTTATAATAAACAAACAAAGACATATTTCCCAAAGTTTGTCGATTAATATCTCAAAAATAACACTCGATTCAGGAAAATGCTCGTTTGACCGAGTCAGACTTATGGTTCAGCAAATCTAATAAGTGATAATAGGCGTCATCCAGGGCAGATAGCACTCCTAGCCTCACTGTGAGGAACACTATACCCCATCTAACACTGAATTCATACATTTATGATTTGAAATTTTCTGTTCCAAGATTGACACATCCATAGTACCGGAACCATGGGGAACTTATTATTGCTTGGCAAGAAACAGTATCGGATCCAACAACGCAACAGCCGTTCTCAATATAGCAGAACCACCAGATGCTCCTATTGGAGTGGAGGTAACAATATTTGCTTGGTCCTGTTTTGTCTCTTGTGTTTTTCATGGTTAGGGCTGGGAATTCGATTCGGTGATTCGAATCGATCTGAAGCACAAATTAATCATGAATCAACCATAAGAACAAAAAAATGTGTAATGAAAGAATGACAAACATCAGTAAATTTTGATTTTGATATCGGAGATAATTGTGGTTGAAAAATCAAAACGTTTGCTATTTATGCAGAATTAGAGATGATTCAATGGAATTCGAAAAAATTTTCTAGTCAGATTCGATCTCTAAATGATTTGATTTTGCCCAAACCTAGTCCTGATGAATTGCGTTTGTATTGATGCTCGAAATGATATTGATTAAAAGAAATAAAAAAAAAAAACTTTTTTTTCAGATCACAGACATTGGTACAAGAACAGCGAAAGTATCGTTTACTGTCTTACACCCTCTTGTTGATAATTCATACTTTACAATAACGTTAGCACCGGCATCACCACACGCAGAGCCAGTTACGAGAAACCTGGATCGTAAGTTGTGTCAGAGTGGCTGAATGTCAACTACTCTGTGCTGATCATCAATATTCTATTCTAATAATTTTTTTTGTGGTCATCTGTCATGTTCTGCATCTTTCCAAATCTGATTAGATAACAGAGATCCTTTGTAAAATTCACGAAGTGGTGAATGTATTTCTTCCCAATCAGGAAACTAGTTTTGTTAAGTTTGCATCACTGATGGATATGGATCTCTGGGATCATGGGGTTAAACTTATTAAAATTAAATTTCTCATTTGAAGTTTAATTTCTCTGGGAGTAGGGCCAAACCATTTAAAATTCCAATCTGATTCGGTTGATTTTCACAAATTTGATCAAAACAATAATTAATTTGCCTCCTTCCCTTGCCTTCGTTAAAAAAAATCAAGAAATTTATATTTGAAAATTACTAACATTAGCATGAAAAGACTTGAAGGCAATGTATTGTCTTTTCATATTCCATTTTCAAGAGCGAAAATGTTTTATTAAAACTACGAAATACAATTTGACCAATTTAATTTGACTAAAATAGATTTTAGATTTTTTTAGATCATTTTCTTGTTAGAAATAAAAATTTACTTTATTTATCAAGTTTTTATTCCCATGAATGATTGACGATTCATTCCATTATTTTTGGGTTGCGGATTAAAATGCCCACCCCTATTTGGGAGAAATGTAAAATCTCTAGAAAGTTGAAGAAAACATTTGTTCATATTATACGCAATCACAGAAATGGCTGTTAGAATCATTCAAACCCAAAGTATCCAAATCAACTTGAATCCTGAACCTAAAATCTGTAAGTTTAACTTTTGATATTCCAGCGAACATGTCTGAATATTATTTCGAAGACTTGGAGCATGACATGCAGTATCGTGTTATTGTTGAAGCTGTTAATTGCGCAGATATAAGTCCGCCGAGTGAATCGAAAGTATTCAAGACAAAAGCTATAGGTGAGTATAGTCTTGAACTTATAGAATGCCTCCCTACTTTACCCTGTGCAGCAAAATATAAAATCAGCAGGCCTAGGTCAGGATTGAAAACATTTTATAGATTCCATAGGGGAGGTCGGAATCGAATAAACCGTAAATTCCCGTTCATATTGCGCATTTTTTCTAACAGAATTTCTTATCCAAAACGGTTGCGTGATATAGGCGGGTAAATACGCTATATCAAGTTCAGATTCGCGGTGAATAATTTTCATGAATCTAATATTCGAGTCAGAAATGTTTTGATTAACAAACAAGGTCATTTTCCTTAGAAAATTGTTGCAGACAACAAAATTGACATCTGTTTTATGGAAATCTATACTTTTTATTATGTTGATTTATATTCGCTGGAAATATTGATTCATATGATTTGTGATTTGTGAATCTCGACTCAAATCGAATATCTTGGTCCGCCCTGTTCCTGTGGGTTACGATCTGTGATGTTTTGTCCTGTTTTAACCAAGATTTTGAAGTCACAAAGTCAAAACTGTTTTAAATTCGTGAAGAATCCGTTGTTTGTCTC
The DNA here is from genome assembly GCA_963675895.2 of Styela plicata. Classification (NCBI taxonomy): domain Eukaryota; kingdom Metazoa; phylum Chordata; class Ascidiacea; order Stolidobranchia; family Styelidae; genus Styela; species Styela plicata. Next base: position 25,157,799 of record OZ023138.1, read on the forward strand.
CAAGTCAGACTATAGCTTACCTTTGTAAATGGTAATGGTTGGTTGACCAAATGTTAAAATTTCTCCTTGAACTAGATAACAGATGGTGATAGTATGAATGTTCCTTTTTTTTACTGGAATCTCATCCAGTCGGAAAAATCTTATCAAAAAATGTTTTATCTAAGCATGGATCACTGATGGACTGTTGATCCATGCTTGGCGAAATGAAATTTCTGATGGGAACCTGAAGCATGAGTGGCTTCGAGCTACGCATCTCTGATTGTCTCGACGTGGGTTCGAATTTTGTGATGTATGGTCTATGCGAGTGGTCTGCTAGATGCTTCGCCGGCGTATGACGGTTTGCGTAAGCACAACCTCCTCATCTAATCATGTTATTGCAGTTAAACAGGAAAAAATGAATAGTTTGATAAAACTTTCACCTCGATTCGGAACATGTGATTGCATGGGAGGTTGTGGTTCGTCATATTCTCAACTTTCCTCTCCCCCAGGATCAAATCCTATCTATAAAAAAGCAGTATTCAAAGTCTTTTCGATCAAATCATTCATCCAAATGGAACTAAAATTTTCACAACTTGTGTGGCTCTATAAATTTCACATTACAAATTCACAGTAAAGCCTGAAGCTGTTGAAATCATCAGCGGTGAATCTTCGGAGAATCACGATAAATATCTTGTGAAATGGGAGACAAGAGGAGTTGGTGGTGGAGAAGTTTCCAAGATTACTATAGTTGTGAACCAGGTTGAATCTTCTTTTATTTTTGTTTGTATCTGAACAAAAAAACACCAACTATGAAATGACCTTCATTTCCCGGTGTGCAGTTACCAATGTCTACGATAATACATTGCATCAACTATTTCTGAAACATATTTTACCTTTCATGAAAGTGTGTTACAACCACGCCCAGTTGGACGTCATGTTTTTTTTTATTGAAATTCATTCTGATTAAGGCCAGAAGCAGTGGCCAAAAAGGAACCAGTGCCAGCAACTGCACTCTAAGCGGAAAACATCCCAAATGGAACTGAACCGCCACGGTGAAGTGCAACGAGTGGTATCTGCCCAGGGCGGTGGCAAAACCACCTACCACTTCTTAATTAACGAATGAATTATTCACTCTAGAGTTAGTAATATTAGGGCAATTAGAGTGGAGGCTTAATACTTTTGATCTTACTCGGTGTTAATTTCAATAAAAAAAATTGTCAGATTTCAATCATTATTTCAACTATTCGTCACAGGTAATCGAAGAAATCGACGAACAAAATAAAACAAAAGTGGCTGAATTTCTATTCAGACCTGGTGATCAGGAATTCCAGAACGGATCAGTAGTTATAGAAGGTGAGTTTTTTGTTCGTAAAACTTGAAGCTGCAACTAAAAGGAACCAATTAACGACCATATATATATAGAAAGAGAGATTTTATTGATTCGTTGAAAATTAACATATTTTATGGCTGTGAAGATCTCACAAAAGTACAATATTTAGGTGTTGACCAGAAGTGAACGATACGTTCAACAAAATCAGCCCCCCCCCTCCCTAGGTATCAAGTGAAATTTACTTGTGTTCAGGATACACTAGCGAACGATATTATACTCTCGAACTAAACGACTAAATATAAATAAAGTGGAAAATTTGTGACAGTAAAACGTGAAGGGGAGAAGAGAAAGATCATTGATCAATGAACTTCAAAAAAATATCAAACAATTTTCATTGTATTAATAAAGCAAATTTGTTTCTGGTGAAATAACAATTTGCTTTACTATTGGCCAGACTAAGACAAAGAGAAGAGCACAGGGCTGATATGCAGAATCTGAGCAATAGTGAAATCATTTATGATTCTTCCATTTTGCACAACATTCCGTGATATAGGATACTCAAAACAGACCCTTTCAAAAGATTACGCAAATCCTGAAGTACTTCATTATCGTGAATCGATTCGAAGCACTATTTATTCCAATCAATCCTGAATCGTTCATAGGAACAGAAAAAAATTTCATTTTTAACGACAAATGCAATCGATTTTGGTCAAATTTGAAAAAAAAAAACAAGAGGAAAGCTTTTTAATAAATTAATTCGTAATACTTTCAGATCTCAGCCCATCAAGTCGATATGAGATTTCTGTTGGTGTTTTTAATGAAGTTGGATCAGCAAATTCTACACGGATGTTTTTGACTGCGATGGGTGAGATTTTTCATAATCATGCCTATTATGCTGTTAACGCAATGAATGCCGCATCAAGAATCGTGCCCTATTAAAAGACAGATTGGGGTTAGAGCTGGGCGTTATATCGCCGCCGTTTATCGCTATTTCGTTGCATATTGCCTGAAATGGTTATAGGTTGATGTATTATCGCGAACGGGTCTTTATACCTGTTGATATGCCTGGATTGAATTTTTGCGATGTCATGAAACAACAAACGCACCAGACACAGTAGCTTATTTTTTGATAGCTAAAAATGGCTCGGCATACCGGTAATACCGGCATTTTCGCGGTTGTATGCCGGTATTAAATATACCTAATGCCGCCCAGCTCTAATTTGAATTGTTAATCATTGTTAAGATGGAACTTCTTTTTATCATGCTGAAGAGGAAAGCTGAGAATACGGCTCAACCGTATGGTGAATCAATACCTCCTCGTTAGTTACAAGTTAAGGGTTTTTGCATAAAAATTTACCAGTTTCCTGTAGATCCCAGTGGTATTTAAAGCATAAAGATGCTCTTCAACCAGTCAAGCACAGATAGTAACAGAATTAACAAGTGTAACTTCTGTAAATGAGTGTAATTATCAGGAGCCCCTGTTCTTAGGGAATAATATTGAGGCTGTTACAACTAAGGCTTGAACTAATCTTGAATTTTTTTATGTTTTGGAGTCAGTGTAGCCAACAATTTATTTCAGAGTCTGACTTGCATGTTCTATATTTTTTCAGTATTGGAAGAATATACTTTCTGAGGCTGCACTTTGACCCCACAATGACCCCAAATCCACCGGCGAATTAACTTTGTCCCCGGCATATACATGGGTGCGATGGCCCTGTGGTTAAACATTTCGGCATGGCAGGTTGGACATCTGGGGTTCGAGTCCCGGCGAGTCCGGCTTGCTCATCCATGCCCACCACTCAACCCTGGGTGTAATAACTTGGGTAGGCCAGGCCGAACTGGAAAAGATCATATAATTTCCAGCAATTGTAACTCTGTCAGCCGCTGTACAGGGTGGACAGGGGGCCATAAAAAGTGGCTTTATATATATAATTACAGGAAGGATATTATCTTGCTGAAGATTAAAAATGTCACTTCAAGGGTCTGGTAGCCGACAAACTGTAGCAAAAACCACTTACAGACGGACAGGGTTGTTGAGTGGTGGGCATGGGATTAACAAGCTGGACTCGCCGGAACTCGAACCCGAGATCTTCAACCTGCGATGCCAACATGGCTAACCACTAGGCCATCGCTCCCACTTGTTGTTTGCAGGTCCCGCTACAGAGGCATCGTTAACTGCGGCCGAGGAGCAAACCACAACAGAACAGTGCAATGATGAGATTGACATTTCACCACTAGAGAGCAGTAGTGCCAAGAGCAGTGTCGTTAGGCCACCGAAAGGCAGTGAAAATGAAATTGAGGGCAAAGAAAGTTTGCTACATGAGGGCGATGGCAATGTAGAGGAGGGCATTGAAAGTTTAGTTGGAGAGGAGGAGAATATGATCTTAGAAAGATCTCTTAATCTCAGAGAGGAGAGAAGTGGTGTCAGCAGTGCGAGGTCAGGAGATCTGAACGAGCCATCCGAGATGGGTGAAGGTAAGCAGTATGTGATAGTTTTGAACCTCAACCTGAATGGTTCATTCAGAATCAAAACGAATAATCTGCTTGAACCAAACATTCAGATCCAAGGTAAACCTATTGACTGGTGAAGCAAGGATGTTAGCGATATGATTTGGAATCAAGAAAATAATTTAGTTGAACCAAATATTCAGTTCCAAGGTTTTTTGTTCCCGTGCTCTATACATTCAACATAATGATTTATGATTCTGCAAACCATGGTCTAGAATTTATCATCAAATTCACACAAAGAACCAACCAGTGACGGGCAATTTGCTATTTTTATATTCTTGTTCATACCATGGTGGAAAGGTAGTATACTCCAGGGCAGTGGTTCTCAATCTTTTATCTTTTCGTGACCCATTTTCGTTGCTCAAAAATTTTTTGGCCCAATATATGTTTATGGAAGCAAGAACCTACAAAATATCGCAGCGGTCGCAGACTGAAAAATCGCATTCAGTTTTGAATGTACAGAACGATTTATTGAAAGAATCGCAATTGCATGCATGCTGGAGAAATCCCAGTCGCATTCGCAAGCCTGTGTGCACCAGGATTAACACTATGTTCCAATCAAATAAAAAAATCACAATTCCTCCTCAAGCAATTATTCCTGTAAAATTAGGTATAGTTGCACAAATGAAACTAAATTCTTCAATAAATCAGGGTTTTCTAAATTGGTCTGTGGCCCACTTCAAAATGTTTACATGGCCCACTGGTTGAGAACCGCTGCTCTAGGGTGACAGAATCATGAGTTTTCGTCGGGTGTCCATCATTTTTTTCGGATGGTCAACAAGGCTTCAAAACCACCAACACTGCTATTTCATAGCAGCATTGATGATTTTGAACCTTTTTGTGCAGTTTGGTTCCTAGCTGACAGTCAATAATACATTTTCATTATCTAACCAGGGATATATCAAATATATGTTAGAAATTATGCTCGTCTGATAAATTTTCTTCTGGTGGATCCTTTTTCTTCAGGTGTCTGAGTAGCAGAGTAGGCAACACTCCAGTCTGGTATACTCCAAACTGAAACATTCTGAGCTGAACAAAACTGCTGTAGCTCAGTGGTATCTACTCTGGGTGGTAGTAAAGCTCTCACTTACAAGGTTTTAACCTGGTGAGTTTTAAAGACGTAATAATCTTCAATTCCCCTACAGCGCCTTGGAGTTCAAATCATTCAACGTTATCTGTGCCAGGTAATTTAAGTAATATCTCACCTGCGGATTCCGTGATTGGTAAAATGTACACGCTGTGAAAGTGATGCTTTTAAAACACATTTTTACACACATTTCGTACGAGCTTTATGTGTGAAAGTGATGCTCTGAAACACTTTTTCACACACATTTTGTACGAGCTTTATGTGTGAAAGTTATGTTTTTAAAAACACATTTTTACACACATTTCGTACGAGCTTTATGTGTGAAAGTGATGCTTTGAAACACTTTTTCACACACATTTTGTACGAGCTTTATGTGTGAAAGTGATGCTTTAAAACACTTTTTCACACACATTTCGTACGAGCTTTATGTGTGAAAGTGATGTTTTGAAACACTTTTTCACACACATTTTGTACGAGCTTTATGTGTGAAAGTGATGCTTTTAAAACACTTTTTCACACACATTTCGTACGAGCTTTATGTGTGAAAGTTATGTTTATAAAACACTTTTTCACACACATTTTGTACGAGCCTTATGCGTGAAAGTTATGTTTTTAAAAACACATTTCCAACTCACATCTCACTTATCTTATTAGGCTGTAAAACACGTATACGATTCAGTCTGGATGCAAAGGGTCACAATTAGGGCTGGGCAATTCAATTCGGTGATCCGAAATGGTTCGAAGCTCAATTTATTCGAATCAACTGTGAATCGTTCATAGGAGAATTGAAAATACACTGCAAACTATAAGTTTCTTTGTTCTCACAATGGGGACAAGTTACCGTATGTTATTTACAAAGAATTAGTGATTAGATCCAATTCGAAAGAATTATTCGAATCAGATTCGAATTCCAAATGATTCGGTTTTGCCCAGCCCTAGTCACAATAAATGTACATGTCAGAATTTTTTATAGCCAGAGTGAATCACCCTGTCCAAGGCCCTGTAACAGCGGCCACATATAGACGGACAGGGTTAGAATTGCTGGAAAGATATGACCTTTTCTGTTCGGCTTAGCCTACCCAAGTCATTGCACTGCGGGTTGAGTGGTGGGCATGGATAAGCGAGCCGGACTCACCGGTACTCGAACGTGAGATCTTCAACCTGCGATGCCAACATGTTTAACCACTAGGACCCGCGCCTACGTGTCAGAATGGTTTGTGGAAGTGTTTTAAATATCCTGATGGAAAATAGAATTCTGTTTTGCTGTCTCTTGTTTTGCTTTGATGTTTTATGGAGAATCCTCCGTTCTCACGAAGTTTTTATGCACATTTTGTGTTTATTTGACTTCAAGAATGTTTAATACGAAAAAAGTATGAGATTTCCGGAGATGTTCAAACACAATCAGAGCTCAGCGAAAAATTGCAGTGCAGTGCAGTGTAAATTTCATTTTTTTAACAACAAAATGTAGCCGGTTTTGGTCAAATTTGATCCAAAATCAATTGCATTATATTGTAAAAAATAAATATTTTGCATTTGGACCTATCTTATCCGAATCAGATTCGAGTTCCAAATGATTCGGTTTTGCCCAGCCCTAGTAACAACACAACTCTTGATCTCTTGTTCAACTTCTAGCCCAGTGTCCTACTGGTTAGCATGTTGCATCGTTAAATGAACATCTCAAGGTCGTGTCTCAGTAATATTTTCAATGAGATCCATTCTGTGCTGGGTTGACAGAATCTTAAATCAGTCATTTTCCTCGAATGGACAAAAAAAAAAAGCTGCAAAACAATCAACACTGCTGTTTCACAGCAGTATTGATGATTTTGAACCTTTTTCTACAGTTTAGTTTGAATCTTCTACAGATACATTAAGAAATATTCTGCATTTACTGAAATTTTTATCTGATGAAACCCATTTTTTTCTGGTGTCAAAGTACCATAGTAGCTGGTATGTTACCAGTCTTCCCTGTGCTATGCTGGTAACAGCACCTAATTGGGCCCAATTGAAGATGATGAATATGGCAAAATGCGGCGGGAATTATCAAACCAACAATAAGTGTCTTTTGGGAATGAAGGTTCTTCAGCCTTCGTTTCTGCTCTCGTGTAGCTCTTTGCATAAGAGTGGTTTTGGGTGACTCTTGTTACTGAAAGTCTCCATAAAACCTTGCTCAGAGTGAATACAGATAAAAAAAACTGCATATAACCCAGATAAGCTTTAAAACTTAAGGCCTAATGGCTTCAAAACTCTCGTCAAAAGACATTTGTCAGGGACGAGGATTCCTTGGTTCTCATTCCTGCATTCCATGCAGCTCTTTGCACTTTAGTGATTTCAGGAGTCTTTTGAAGTACGATATTTCTCATGCAGCCTTGCTCTGAGTAAAGGTTGATAAAAAAAATGGAAATATTCTACACAAAACTGTACTTGTATAGTAGAGTGCAATCTGTGATATCTGCACTGGACAACCATCTTCGTTTTATGAAAATAGCCAGTTTTAAAACATTAATAATTTAAGTTCTCAATCAAATAATCTCACTAATCTTACTATTATTATACAGAACCAGAGAACACATCAGTGAGCAGTGACGCTCCACCACAGTTTTCAATGGGAGGAGTTGACTGGAAACTGATACTTATTATTATTGCTGTGCTGTTGCTGTTGGTTGTTTTAATAGGTGAGTGTTCTTATTTAATGATGTAGTTATACTTACTCATGTATTAAAAAAAATCTTTTTATTATTAAATTCGCTCCGGGCCAAGGTCGGAAGCGGTGTCGAAGAGGGCTCACAAGTTGTAGTGCGAGCAACTGTGCTTTAAGCAGAACCGAGCGGAACTGAACCCTGGTAATAAAAACAAAAAAGGGCGAAAAAATATTCTATACAGAGCTAAACTGAATCTGGTAAAACCATCTACCACTGCTTTGTTCCCTTTTAGTCGGCTTCTAAGACGTGGAGGAAATATTTTAGGGCTGTTCCAAAGCCCACATCTATGGGGCCCAAATTACTTGTGACAATGTTGGAAGCAGTAACTAGCAACCCTAATAAGATGATAGACATAAGAAATATACCATGAAGAACTTTAGGTTCTCTTTAATGACAAGCAGGGGATGTACTAAGGGAATTCTGAAGCTCTCACTGTCTGGGTTTGTCCACAAAGCAGTATCTGCAATTCTGACCATTAAGCGAGGTGAAAACTACTCACACTGGGAACTCTATAGCAGTATACTGCAAAATGTGTTGAATTTATCATTATTTCTTAGATGTTATCTGTTTCTTCACTCGAAGTTGGGGTATTACAATGTGGATTTATGCTAAGACTTGTGGTAAAAGTAAGAAGCACAAAGTAGAAGATGCAGAAGAAGGTTCGGCTCAATTCAGGTGCGAAAAAAACACTTTCTTCTGGGAAAAAGCAGGGATTCAGTGTCCGTAGGAATAACAAAAAGTACGCGCAATGCTTGAGTGACCGCTTGTGCATGCAAGCATGCCTTTACATGATTCGGGCAAATGCAATTTGAAAGCTCCCAAAAATTGTTTTATAAGAAGTTTGTGAGTAATATTCCATAAAGCATAATATTATGTTTTATGGAATATTACTCTCAAATTTAACCAACAATTTATTTTAATAAGTGTGACATGTTCATAGTGGCTTGTTTTACTATTTCCCAGTGCAGATACCACTCACTGCACTTTATTATAGCTGTTTGGGATATTTTCCACTGAAAGTACCGTTGTTGATAGCGTATTTTGAAGCTGTTTGAGATAAGTGGCTCCTTCAAGGGACCTTATTTAGAGTGAATTTCAATAGTGATTCTAATTGCTCAACCAGTGATTTACAAACGAATTGCAATTGGAATCACCATGAATATCCCTGATGGCAATCACACAATCTTTAGTGAATATTTTATTACTGAAAGTTTTCTCGCTTAGCATTCCATGTATCCTATCAGTAGTTAGTTTTTTTTAGGACAGTGGTTTTTAACCTTTTTCTTTCTGTTGCCCATTTTCATTGCAAAAACATTCTGGGGTCCAATAGTTTTTTATGAAAGCAAGAACGTATAAAATATTGCAACAGTCGCAGACTGAAAAATCGAATTCAGTGTGCATGTACAACACAATGTATTGCTGGTCGCATGTTGGGGAATCCCGGTCGCATTCGCAAGCCTGTGTGCACGAGGATTAACACTATGTTCCAATCAAATAAAAAAATCTCAATTCCCCCTCAAGCCATTATTCCTGTAAAATTAAGTATAGTTGCGCAGATAAAACTAAATTCTTCAATATATCTAGCTTTTTCAAATTGGTTTTTGGCCCGCTTCAAGCTGTTTCCAGGAACCACCAGTTGAGAAACGCTGTTTTAAGCACTGCCTGCAGCCAGGGTGACAGAATCCTGAGCTTCTTCGGGTGTCTGAAATGTTGCTGTCATCCTCTTCGGATGGACGAAAAACATTGGAATCAATAACAATGCTATTTAAGAGCAGTTTCAAACCTTTTTTTATACAGTTTATTATGACCAGGAACTCATTTTAAAACTTTTTATTCTTCTAGCAAGAAGGCAAATATTGCCCAATTTCTTCAGGCGTCTTGAACAGCTGGGAAGCTGACGTTTTGCCAGCCTGCTTGCAACCAGGGCTAGCCAAAACCGAAGCATTTGGAATTTGAATCTGATTCGAATATTTTTTTACGAATTTGATTGAATCAATAATTCCATGTAAATAGCAAATATCGAATTTTTAGTATAACAACTTTTCTCCATCTTGGCTATCAAAAAATTGATAGTTTGTAGTGTTTTTTCAATTCACACTACATTGTCTAAGAGCAAGAATTATCATATTTTAACGGCAAAATACTATCGATTTAGGTCAAATTTGACCAATTCGTGATTGATTCGAATAAATTGTGCTTCGCATTGATTCTAATCACCGAATTGAATTGCCCAGTCTGCTTGCAACCTTGCTTGAGAAAGCAGATGTGTCAGTGGCTTTAAATTCTTATGACACAGGAAAGAACCAGTATTATTTATGCATGCATGCATGATTTGATTCTGCGACCCCTAAAAAAGCAACCATTTAAAACCAGTTCCAGAGTGTTGTACAAGGAACCGTGAGTCCTTCCATGTGTACTACCTTGTCTGACCTCAGATCCGTATGGGATTCTTCTCCCAAGGATGCTGGAATGAGGTGGTAGTAAAATCAAAAACAATTTCTTCTGAGGAAATTACGAGTATATGTAGAGGCTTTTTCGTCATAACCCTAATTTCTTCAGACAAATACAAGATAAAAATATATGGTATAGATACATAGGTTATATTTTGTTTTTGTCTGAAGATGTTAACCCATGACCTAACGAAAGCTTAAAATTATACTTGTATTTAAAAACAGTTTGTAGTTAACTGATGTTTCGAAATCGCTCATTTTTCTGGAATCCAGAAACCTTCACCTTAATTCAATACCGAGATACGTTCAGATCAAAATCATTTACACTGTGGAATTAACCTGCGCCAGTCCAGCTGGCAAGATGTTCTGCAACTTGGATGCCCGAAGAAAACGTTTTCTATCAGAAGAAAATTTATGAAAAAGACCGTTATATGAAAAACCCACCAACCAACTATGCAATAGGATTCAGAACCATCAATACCGAAATGAGATGTGGTCCATCTGTGGCGCATGCTTGACAAAAAAAATTCATGATTGGGGATAGTAGTGTTTGTAGTTCACCAATGTTTCAAATGTCGATCAAGGCAAGCTTCATCATGGCAGTGAATTACAGAATAAAATGCTACTATATATAAACGAGTCGCCCATCTTTCTCTCACAGGATTGAAATTAAATCGATACTTTTTGCACTTCCCTTTGGTTTTATGTCTTACAACCAGTTTGTAGTTTTACATTCCTATGACTTGCAACTAACTATCAACTATAATATCTTCTTTAGCAAAGAAACTGAAGGAAAATACAAGTAGGTTGAATGGATGTTTCGTGTCACAAACGTTTATCGTCCACACCGTATCATTCCACGGTCTCATTCATTTTCATCACGCACATCACACACATTTAATGTCACTCATTCATAATTTAACCATGTGATATATTGGTATCACTGATATCTGTTCTACTGATATCAGAACAGCGGACATTATTAGAATTTAGTTTCAAAACATCATTAAAGCAATTCAAACTTTGCTTTGACATATGTCTTGGTTTTGAACCAGCTTTCTGATATACGTCCAATTTTACAACTTAAAATTTGTTAAAAATCGGGGATTTCACTGTTAAATTTGTCATTATCGAATAATCAAAAAAGAATTCTAATCAAAATTCTAGTATAGTTAGCTCATTGGAATGAAGACATTCTTATCTATAGCCTATATTAACATATATCTTTGGACAACAAAATCGAACAAAATCCTTTTTTCGAGTGATTTGAGCCTCTCTGCATAGTCTGGCTGAACAGATGTTTAATTCCTGCAATTTTAAATCTTCACAGACAACCAGAGTCTGGTGAGGGGGAGGGAAACCCTGGTGCTGTGGGGGTTGAAGAGGAGAAACAACCAATCGTTGATGAGGCAGAACCAGTGGCTAATGGAGAACCGTATGTGGATTGATGTGGTTGTGGCACTAGTTGTTGGTTCTGACACTAGTTGTTGGTTGTGGCTTCAGTAGTTAGTTGTGGCATCAGTAGTTATTCGTGGCATTAGTTGTTATTCGTGGCATCAATCCTCGGTTGTGGTATTAGATATTGGTTATGATGTTAGTTGGGGCATCATTTGTTAGCCATGGCATCAATTTTCGTTTGTGGCGTCATTTGTTGGTCGTGGCATCGGTTGTTTATTGTGGAATTGTCAGTGTTGTCTATGCGCTTTTACAGAGTCGCATCGGCTTATAATGTTAAATTTAATCTGATATAATGTAGCATTTGGTGCTTGTCATGAAATTGTTTGTTGCTACGATAAATAAAGCTATGGCATTGGCTTCTAAAGTGAGTGAAATGTTTTCAGTTTAAATTTCATATTTGTTTTTGTGCATAGCTTTGGTGTTAGTTGTTTATTTATTTGGCTGTGACATCTGTTGTTATCAGTCGTTGTGTGTTGTTATTAGTTGTTGCAACAGTTGTGTGATTGTGTTGTTTGTTGGGCTGTTGTCAGTTGAGATGTCATCTCAGTTTTCGTTATAAGTTGTCCTGTTGTGGCAAGCTCACGTTAGTGTTGACGCCTTATTGTTATTGTCTTCATCAGCCGGGTCTCACCGACGCGATCCAACAGTAACTCATACTCGTGGCATCAGTAGTAATTCGTGACATCAATCCTTCGTTGGGTTATTAGTTATTGGTTACGATGTTAGTTTTTAGTCAGGGCATCATTTGTTAGTCATGACATCAATTATCATTGGTGGTGTCATTTGTTGGTCGTGGCATCGATTGTTTATTGTGGAATTGTCAGTGTTGCCTTGCACTTTCACAGAGTCGCATCTTTCACAGTTCTTCGATGAAAATTTTGTTTGTATGAATGTGGTTGTGTTGTCGCTCTGTTGTCATCTCAGCATTTGTTATAAGTTGTCCTGTTGTGTGAAATCCATATTATTGTCGGCATCTCATTGTTATTGTCCTTCATCAGTCGTCTTGATGAGCCGATGTCTTACTGCTCCCAATCAGAAACTGAATCTTGTCAAGCATGAGTCACAGAAGGACCGCATCTCACCGACGCGATCCATCAGTGGCTCATACTTAACAAAAGAACGTCATCAAAATTAAAACTGGCAGAAAAATCACATCCTAACTAGGGGGAGCCAATGCTGCAAACATCTCGTGTTGTCTCCTGGGTTAGGATGAGTCGTTTCCAATATAGGAAATTTTTATGATAATCGGATATATGGTCCTAAACTTCATGAGACCCTTTCTGATGGGGTTAGTTTTGGTATCAGTAATCAGTTCCAGCACGATCTGTCAGCTGTCAGCACTAATTATCGTTTACCTGGTACTGGGGACTTCATTTTTACTGTTGTGTCAGTGAATTTTTGTAACATTTTTTGTTTTAAAGATAAGTTGATTTTTCTGCCATTTATTGTTAGGAAGAAACCTCTTTATAAAGCCACTTATTAAATGAGGGAAGATGTTGTTCAACACCTGCCCGCTCATAGTTAATGTGGTTGAGGAGACTTGGATGACAAACTCCTATTTAGGGCTGTATCAATTAATTGATTGGAAGTATTTTATTAGTCAATCAAGCAGTATTAATCTAATAGTTTGAACGTTGTTATTTAAAATAAGTTTACAAATTCTGTCTCAGAAATAGGGCGGTCATAAATATCCTATATGCGATATATACAAATCGTAAGTTAGTCAATTTTGTCAACAATTTGAAATGGCAAAATGATAATTTTAAATTATTTTCAAAAACAAAAGCACATTATTAAGTAACTTATGAGCTGATGAAAGGATATTTTTGATCAATTTGTAAATGACATCTGATTTGATTCTGCAAAATTATTGAAATTGATCCTGAATCCAAATGATATTTAATCTTGGCTGCCCCCCAGCCAGCAATTAACAATTTTAATGCAATATGCACTCCCCTTTATTGGACAAAACAAGTCTCGAGAGCATATTCCTTTTTGCTTAGTCATAATTTCCCACCTAATATTTGTAATAAACCAGGGAGGTCGTTTTTAGATCCGCGGCTATCCTTTTATGTCTGAGGCACATCTAAAGCCAAAATTTCACCATATGGCAAATAAATCAATTTTTGAATTGAGTTTTTATTAAAAAATCCCTCTCACACTGTGCATTTGGAATTAAAAAGCCATTTAAACCGACATAAAAATAATGTTATTTCAGTGCGTTGGGTAAACTTGCCCCCATAGATGAGCAAACCCCTCTACGTAATGATAAGGATGCACCATCCGACCCAGCACCGGCACCAAGTGGGAACGGAAGCGCAGAGGGAGCACAGGAAGCTACAGAAGAGAAAGTTGAAAAGTGAGGCTGAGAGGGAATAGGGCAGCAGTGAGGAATCATCATGAGGGTTGTCACTTCCGGATAAGTGTCTGATCCCTTTAGATATAGTCATTGGAAATATCATTGATGTTAAAAAATTTGCATAAAGAATCATTTTTTTTATTGTGATTCTGTCTGAGCAATTGCGAAAATAGAGCCTAAAAGAAACCAATGGCTGCTTAATAAGAGCTAAAACCAACAAACTGCACCCTAAACGAAAAACATCGCAAACAGAACGGAACCGCCATGGTAAAGTGCAGTGAGTGGTATCTGCCCTGGCAGATGGTATATTCATCTACCACTTCTTCAACTAGGGGAAATATTCGAAATGCAGTAACACATAAAGCATGGGCGTCTTGAAATTATGTCGAATGGGAGGCTGGCGAATCGCACAAGTTGTGTTTGTGATTCAAACCAAGCGAGCGAGATATTTAAATGAATGAGTAGGGCATCTGAAGCGATCGTCTCGCGATGAGTGTGTCCAACGTGAAAGGTGCTTTCGATCAACAAATGTAGAACTTGATCTGTTGATTCAAATCTAAAGTTTTTATTGCCATGTATGGGCCACAAATAGATCTGCCTTTCTCATTGCAAGTTTAAAATAGAAATATATAGTACTGCTGTTAAAATTTGGAATAAATATTAATCATTTCATCCCTGGATTAACTGAGATCATACTTGGCAAAGAAAAAAATTTAATGATTTTTCATTCAATCAGAAAAGTTGCATCAATTTGGTGAGCAATAGTCGATCCAACTCTGGCTCTTGTTAGACAAAAAAAAATTAATATGGCGGAATAATACAATCTCAGATAACTCTAACTCATCATTCATTATTTCATCATAGAGCAAAATCACCTGAAGAGGAAAAACTTGTTAAAGCTGAGGAGAATGAAGAAAAAGCATGATGACATCACAATGCACATATATGACATCACTATAAGCATGTGATGATGTCACAATCATATTTATCATGACTTCACAAACACATCAGTGTTATGTCACAATGACAATGTTAATTGTGATGCAATAGAGACTAATCGGAGAGCATAGAACTACCATGACATCATTATTATTTCTGTTGCCATAACGATTTACTATATCATTTCTGTGTGTCATATTTCTGAATATCATATAATATACATCTTTATTATCTGTAGCATACCAAAAACTGAAAAAAACGAAAAGTCTGTGAATATGTAACCAGTGCAAAATATGGCGATTCAATGCATTGATCCCGATCCACATTTTCAAATTGAATTTGATTTGTTCAATCATTTGTAGCGAGGAGTCAAAAGTTATTATTTCAAAGATGACACGATCCTTCACTGACTCATACCTGGCAAAATATGTTCGGCCAAAACAAATCTGAATTTGTAAACACCAATAAGCCAATGTTCCTCACTTTATTATTTGTTTTCATTTCCTGCATGTTTTTATTTTTATGTCACATTTATTCCTGAATGTCATATTTTTGTTCTTCAGTATCACTTAAGCTGTATCTCGCCAGCCACCAAATATGTGTTTTATTGTTTTGTTTTAATTCATTTCTTTTTATCTTCTCAATATCCCGACCAATTAAAGTGGAATTTGAAATCTTACAATTCTGTTCTGTTTTCTGGCCGATTAAGAACAATTCTCTTTTACTTTACTTGCAAAAAGCATTGCAACCATACATTTGACAAAACCCAAATAATATTTTTTTCATTGAAATCAGCTCTAAGCAATGATGAATGCAGAGCCTAGAACGAATCAACTATCGACCACTTCCTGACAAAGACCTATTACAAGACAGAGTGCGAGCAACTGTACTATGAGAGGGAAAATATCCCAAACGAAGCTGAACCTCTATGGTAAAGTGCAGTGAGTGGTGTCTGCCCTGGGCAATAATAAAAAAATCTGACACATCTATTTTTCCTTTCACGACACGCAGAAAATAATGTTAGGGTATTGTAGAGCCCGCATCTATATTGCCATTAATAATAAAAATAATTAAAAGCTAAATATTATAGGATTTTAACCTGTGTTTGTGATTCATTTTATATTTCATATTTAAAACCATTATTTCAAGATGTAGTTGGGAATGGTTTTAACATCGCCCAGAGCAGACACCAACTGCTGCACTTTATTATAGCAGTTCATTTCTGTTCGGGTGTATGTCCACTTGGGGTTTCAAGTCACATTCCATGTCTATGAGCAGAAATTTTCATATTTTAATAACAGAATACAATCGATTTTGGTCACATTTGACCAAAATAAAGTGCATTTTGTCGTTAAAAGTCAAAACTCCGTTTAATTAAGCAAGTTTTTATGACTATGAGCATTTACAATTACTATAGGCGACAAAGGTAAAATAAAGAAGTGGCGGATGGTATTGTCATCTCCCAGGGCAGGTACCACTCGCAGCACTTCACCAGGTTGGTTCAGAGTACACTTGCTGGCACTTTATATTGTAGTATCTCTTTGACATGCTTTCGGTCATGTATTTCTGATCGATTAGAACCAACAAATTAAATCATCCAGCCCTGGTTATTGGTTAGTTCCCTTCCAGTCTCTGCGACTTTCTTGCTTAGAGTTAATCTTTCTGAAAAAAAAATAATACAGGTCTGTCTGGACACAAATGTAACTTTTATTCTTCGATTGTAAATATTATTTCTCGTAACAGTTCCTTTCGTAGTCGTTTCCATGTTTATTTCTTCAATATTTATGATGTGACAAAGCATTCTAGTTTAACAATAATTCCTATTGTTTTGCAACAGTGTAAAAGAGGAATCTTGATTATGACACAACAATCTCATTATGGTGAACTAGCTTTTGATGAAGAGGACTAATTTGGTGATTCGGGGGCCATTTTGCAGAATCATAGAAAAAAAATTCTTTGTTTATATGATACTTGTAAAGCTTTTATTTTTGGTGCTTTTAGTGTTTTGTCACAGAGTCGCGAGTATGTGGGCCACTCATTGGTGCCCACTAGTGTATTCATCCAAAAAAATTTCACAATGGGCATTTTTGCAAAATATTTTTAATGATTTTACCTCGAAATGATAAAAATGTAAATTATTTGCATCATCTCATTTCCATCTCGGGTGTGAGTTGCAGGCGGAGAATTTTTGCTTGCGCCTCTCTATATGACATCATAATTTGGGTTTAACAGATTTTTTTTCGATTCTTTCCCCCCCATTTACACGCTCCAGAGTACTGTGACACGTACTTGACTGCTAATGGGTTAAATATCCCCTGCACGTATGTAACTGCTTTTGGGTTAGTGATGCCCTGGATCCACTGGCAATGCAGAATATTCAATTGCTTGCCAAACCAGAAATTTCGTTTTGTCAGGCTTGCGCCACAGATGAACCGCGTCTCGACGCGATCACTGGCTCATACTTCACAAAGCCTACTTAAATGAAATAATTCTGATCAGGGTGTCCACTCATTGTTAATCAACAAAAGCGTACTGCTTTTATCACTGGTTTTATCAATAACCTATTTTTATAAATTTGATAGCTTACCGTATGGGTAACTTCATCAAGGATGTGCCATAGATGAACTCGACGGCGCGATCCATCAGTGACCCATGCTCAAAATAAAGGAAATATTTCTGATCGGTTACACCCTCATGGACACCATTTACAAAAGCAGTTACTGATACAAAAATTTTTTATCAGCTCTTTGGTATTGAGTAAATTATTTTCAACATGATCGCGCCGCTGATGCGCGGTCCATCTGTGGCACATGCTTGATAAAATGAAATTTCCGGTTTTGCAAGCGATTTAACATTCTGCATTACTAGTGGCACCAGGGCATCACCGACCCATGATCTATCTTCATATTGCAATTGTAAAATGTAAATAATTTACTGATTTGTTTTAACAGTTTTTCCGCATGAAATATTTCGATTTTTTTCTGTAACTTCGGGTGACATATTTGTTTTATTTTTTTTTTATTCAATAAAATACTTGTTTAAGGGTAACGGTTGCATTAATATCTTTAATGTGTGGGATTCAAGAGAGACTGGGGGTTTTATTCCTAAAGTTATGACGTGAAGTTACCTACACAATTTCACTGCAGCGCGAACGGAAACATTTAATAAAAAACCAGCAAGAGCATGGATTTAAAAATTTCATCATAAAACTGTGAGAGAGATCTTATTTTTTGTATTAAGTGTAAAAATGCGATGAGAATTTAAGTGTCAGGTAGAGAAGTTTTGTCCTGATACGTCTCGCATGAGTGGCAGCAGGTCCGATCGGAAGGATTTTGTCGAAGCAGCTTCAGTCGAGCATGCGTCGATGATACAATGAGAATTTGAGCTAAATCGACAATTCAAAGATTTTTTTAGTTGAGATTCACTCTGAGCAAGGTAGCAGCGCTTAAAAGGAACCAACTAACGGCAACTTAATAGCAAAGAGCTACTACAAGATACATTGCCAGCAACTGCACTTTAAACGGAAAACTGCCCAAACGGAACTGGACTGCCACGGTAGAGTGCAGTGAGTGGTATCTGCCCTGGGTGATGGTAAATCCATCTAACACTTCTTTAAATTTAAGAAGATCAAATCATACAGGACTCTAAATTTCAACAATAATCAATACAATAAACGCAAGTGCTTTGGGATTATTATACAAACTCTTGTAAATACAAAAAATAATAAAGGCGCCTAGATTATTTCGCCACACAGGTCCAATATCCAATTAGTGGGTGGGAGAAATAATTATGGCGTCCACTCCCTACCAACCAATGGGACTTTGGATTTTCTACCCACAGGCTGTTGCATCAGTCAACCTATTAGGAAAGCCAACCCCCCAGCAACGCGATCTATCAGTGTTTTTTGTTATTCCAAGTCAGTGGTACTTCGACAAGTTTGACCAAAATCGATTGCATTTGTCGTTAAAAATGAAAATTTTAGTTCATTTGGCAAGTTCCTGTTCCTATGAACGATTCAAGATTGATTCGAATAAATAGTGCTCCGGAATTGCCCAGCCCTATTTGTGAACCACGCTTGACAAAATAAAAGTTCATATGTGGTTGTTGCGTCATGCGTATCAGCGAACGATAGTCAGCTTTACCTGCGATGGAAGACCCGGGGAATACCCAGGTATGAAAAGTTGATATTCTTTGTTCGAGTGCGTAGTTAGTTCCTCTTTACTTAGTCGTCGACGTAGCTTGGAAAGTTCTTTCGTGATTTTGAGTTTAAATCTTTCATCAGCATCGACTTATAATATATTCGCGGTAAGTAATCTTATTTCATAACAAGAAAGGTTTTGTTTCACATTATACTATTATTAGCAGAACTTTGTCCAGTTACGATATTTCATTCAAGAAATGACCGTTAAATATAAATGGTATAGTCCGATGTTGTGGGTCTGTCTCAACGACCGAAGGATGCCCGAACAGCCCAGATAAATGGCATTTCAAAGTGAATACATTAAAGATTTTATGTTTACGGTACATGTGTTCTTGAAAGGGTAGGGCAGTTCGAGTCGATTCGAAGTATAGATTATTCGGATGAATTGTGAATCGGTCATGGGACCAAAAGCATGATACATGAAGTTTCTTTTCCCATTTTTAACGACAGAATGCAAACGAATGCAAAAATTTGATCAAAATCGGTTGTATTTTGTCGTTTAAATGAAAATACATC
Organism: Styela plicata; assembly: GCA_963675895.2. NCBI lineage: Eukaryota > Metazoa > Chordata > Ascidiacea > Stolidobranchia > Styelidae > Styela > Styela plicata. The sequence goes on from OZ023138.1 coordinate 25,177,325, forward strand.
GCTTTCAAGTCAGTTTATGCTAATATTTGTAACTGTATATTTCCCAATCATTGTAATGAAGACTGTAGAAGTAAGAGTAAAAATGGAATATTTTTATTTTTACGAAATCAACGATTCGATCCGATTCGAAAAAAATATTGAAATCAGATTCGAATTCCAAATGATTCGACTTTCCTCAGCCCAGCTAATGGTTGATAAAATTTTGAGAGACAAAATGAGACCGATCGTCGGTCTTTCATTCTTATTCTATAGGTAGTATCGACCTTTGGAAATTTGATAAAACACATGAAACTGTTTCTTATTTGCGATGTTTTACAGTAAGAGTGTAGTTGCTCGTAGCGTATTTTGAAGTAGATGTTTCCGATGTAAGCGGCCAATTCAGAATCGAAGAGAATGATTTTTACAAAAGGAATCGAATATTCAATTCAAAAGTATTGTAATAAACAAACAAAGACTTTTTCGCAAAAAAATTGGCAATGACATCTAAATTGCTATCTATTTAATAGAAAACCAAACTTTTTTAGCCTGTTAATTTCGAATCACTAAGAAAATCGAATCGAATAGTTGATGGTTTGCGAATCACAAATCGAATATTTAGGACAGCCCCAAATGTCACGGCTTCATTTTTCAAATTCAAGGAATATTTAACTTTTAATAGGCAAATTTGGTTCAAACTTTAATATTTAATTTTGGTATCGCAATGCTTCTGGTCCACACCCAAGTTTAAAAGATTGTCTGTCGTCTTTCTGTTGGTCAAGATGGGGAGGGGCGAGTTTATCCTTTGTAAATCGTAGAGTATTTTTATCAGATAATTAGAATGGTTGACTTTAGATTCAATTTTGCTTGAATTCCATCCTACAAAAAATACACTGCAACAAAAGTACAGTAAATTTACTGGTAATTTACAGTAATGGCATATTTCCAAAGTTAGAACAACGTCATGTTGGCGATACTTATGCCGATTATGGGCGATTGACGGACCGCACCGTTGCGGTACGTACAATCAACAACCCATATTTGACCAAAAAAGTTAATTTTGAATGATTTTCAATACGGTCAAGTAAAATTACTGTCAAACCCAGTGATTTTGTTTAATTTTCTTTTGCATTGCAGTAAAAATTTCAAAGTTTCAAAGATTTTTTTAGTTGAGATTCACTCTGAGCAAGGTAGCAGCGCCTAAAAGAAAGTAACTAAGGGCAACTTAATAGCAAAGAGCTACTACAAGATACGGTGCCAGCAACTGCCCTTTAAACAGAAAACTGCCCAAACGGAACTGAACTGCCACGGTAGAGTGCAGTGAGAGGTATCTACCCTGGGTGATGGTAAATCCATCTAACACTTCTTCAAATTTAAGGAGCCAGTGATTTTGTTTCATTTTCTTTTGCAGTGCAATAAAAATTTCGAATTCCGCTGCTAATTCTGTCCTTTATTACTAAATATTCTCGTTTGAACGGGTGTTTTTCATGCTCTCATTTTTCGATTCAAACTATTTTCCACGCATTTTGTTCACAGGTTTGTGCGTTTTCTGCAAACACAATACCTATCATGGAAGAGACGCAAAGGAGGAGAGGTAAATTTTTATTTGTTTGTGTTGAGCAAGGATGTTTAAAGTAGTTAAAACTAGAAATTACGTTTTGAGTAGGAAACCCTGGGTGAACTCAAATATCGAGATATTGTGAGTTTTACCTCTAGTATCTCCTCCATCTGAGATAGCATGAATCAGGGGTATTTGAGATATTCAACAGTGGAGAGTGCAGATATATTCAACACTCGGGTAATTGTAACAATAACCTAAATCAAATGATAACTTTCGCCGCATTTTGGCAAATGTGTGAAACGATAAGACAACAAAATTTTAATGTTCACTCATGCGTGGAAGTAATCCCGAAGTGCGTTGTTCCCGAAGGTATATGCAACCTTTGGATTTAATTTCTGCTGTGTGAATGTTGCAAGACTTTTGCTCTTATAAAAAAATTAAATGCATTTTTATTTCTATTCAGAAAGAACCTTGGGTAAGTTGAGTTTCTCTTATTCATGATATCCATAGTAAATTATATATTTCTTATGAAGACCAGCGCAGGTACAATTGCAAAGAAGTGATGGCAACATGGTTATTTCTTAAACTAGGTAAAGTATTACTAGGCAACCTAGTTTTACTTTCAATAACAGATAGTACCTGGATTATATACCAGGTAAACTGAGTAATTGTCGTTTGGCGGCATTTGAAGCATTTTTAATAGATTTTAAGGTTGAAATCTTCAAATAATCTATTTTGAACCCTTTTTCATAATGAAAATATGGTTTAGCTAGTTTTTTTTTTATACTAGGTACCTAGTTGTAAAATAGGAAAATATTACTTATTTTATCCAGTAAATTTACTAGGCTGAGGTTAAACTAGGTAATCAATATATTCTTGAAACCAGGTATACTGGGTACTTTTACCTGGAATTGCCAACACTAATGCATAGCGGTGTAACCGTTAAGAATTTTGAAAAAAGTCAGATTCCGTGACTCAATCTAGAAAAATGCCCAAATGTGGAAACTGCTATATCGGGCGTGATATATTTGAAAACAATTTGTTCTTTGACAAGTTTTGGACAATAATTTAGTGATGACCATTCTCTGAATTTTGCATTCTCTGCTTATTGCCATCATGAAAAATTCCGACTGCCTACCACATCAAGTTCAAAATGATTTTCCTGAGGCGCATCAAAATTTTCTCTGGGTTTTTCTTTTGTCCAGTCCAGCTGGAACCGTTGCACTTTTGCTTGTTTCGATTTTGTACTGGTTTTTGAAATAACAAATAAATATTTCTTTGTGCCTTTCTATCACCGATTTCGCAAATATTCCGAGACATGAGACATACATCCAGCATCAACTCAAAATTGTAACAAAACAAATTTTTCGGGAAAATATGTTCCCGAAAATTTCAACCAATACAATAAAAATATTGATAATTTATCGAATCGTCCCGAAATTGTTTGTAAATAGAATCACATTCGAAAATATTGGATTCTGAATATTGTGATTCGATTCGAAAACAAATCTTTTTCATAAACAAAATGGCGGACATTGAACGTCATCTGTTTTCAAAGCAATTATGTTATATTTAACCCTTGTAAAATCTTTTAATTTGGACATTTATATTTCACTTTAACATTTTCATTGAATAACAAGGATTTAGCTTTTCAAGTACGGAACTCGATTTATGTCTCCACAAGACCTTGTGCTGTAATCATTCCTGGAACATATCAATCAGAATTTCCTATAATTTTATCACATAAATGCTATATCACGTGGTTTTGGTCTAGTGTTGGCGTCTTTAGGTAAAAATACCGGGTTCACCCAGTTCATCGACTTTTTTTTCAAAATACTTTTACGTAGTTTCACTGACATCTGATTTACCTACTTCTAACTTTTACCGAGTTCTCTTAATGAAACTTTACCAAGTAAATATACTAGGTAAAATAAGTAAATTTACCCAATTTTCAACTAGGTACCTGCTTCAAAAAGTAAGAATCTAGTATAAAAACTAGATAAATCACATTTTCATCATCAAAAGTTTTTAAGACTATATTAAGAGACTATATTCGATCATTTTTTACCTCCATTTGTTGCCATCATGAACATGGTCCTCGATAGGTCTATAGACATGACCAGGGTGGTTTGCTAAATTATACCCAACATTACATTTCTTCCCATCAGTGCTTGTTCAACGATTTTCTAAAAACGAAACGAAATTTTGCTCAAAGTAAAACCTTTTAAGAAAAAAAGCCAAAGACCATTGGAATATTCAAGTTGTTATAAGAAGTTAAAACTAGAAATTACGTTCTGAGTAGGAAACCCTGGGTGAACTCAGATGTTGTGAGTTTTACCTCTAGTATCTCCTCCATTCGAGATAGCATGAACCAGGGGCACTTGAGATACTCAACAGTGCAGATCTATTCAACACTCGGGTAATTGTAGCAATTACCTAATTCAAATCATAACTTTCGCCGCATTTTTGCAAATGTGTGAAACAATAAAATTTTAATGTTCACTCATGCGTGGAAGTAATCCTGAAGTGCGTTATTTCCGAAGCTATTTGGAACCTTCGGGTTTGAATTCGGCTGAGTAAATGTTGCAAGACTTTTGCTCTTATGAAAAAATTAAATGCATTTTTATTTCTATTCAGAAATTCACCGCCAGGGTAAGTTGAGTTTCTCTTATTCATGATATCCATAGTAAATTATATATTTCTTATGAAGACCAGCGCAGGTACAATTGCATAGTAGTGATGACAACATAGTTATTTCTTGAACTAGATAAAGTATTACTAGGCAACCTAGTTTTACTTTCAATAACAGATAGTACCTGGATTATATACCAGGTAAACTGAGTAATTGTCATTTGGCGGCATTTGAAGCATTTGTAATAGATTTTAAGGTTGAAATCTTCAAATAATCTATTTTGAACCCTTTTTCATAATGAAAAAATGTGGTTTAGCTAGTTTTTTTATACTAGGTACCTAGTTGTAAAATAGGAAATTTACTTATTTTACCTAGTAAATTTACTAGGCTGAGGTTAAACTAGGTATTCAATATATTCTTGAAATCAGGTATACTGGGTACTTTTACCTGGAATTGCCAACACTAATGCATAGCGGTGTAACCGTTAAGAATTTCGAAAAAATCAGATTCCGTGACTCAATCTAGAAAATGCACTAAATGTGGAAACTGCTATATCGGGCGTGATATATTTGAAAACAATTTGTTCATTGACAAGTTTTGGACAATAATTTAGTGAGGAATATTCTCTGAATTTTGCATTCTCTGCTTATTGCCATCATGAAAAATTCCGACTGCCTACCACATCAAGTTCAAAATGATTTTCCTGAGGAGCTTCAAAATTTTCTCTGGGTTTTTTCTTTGTCCAGCCCAGCTGGAACCGTTGCACTTTTGCTTATTTCGATTTTGTACTGGTTTTTGAAATAACAAATAAATATTTCTTTGTGTCTTTCTATCACCGATTTCGCAAATATTCCGGGACATGAGTCATACATCCAGCAGTGAATCAAAACTTAACAAAACATATTTTCCCGAAATATATTCCCGAAAATTTCAACCAATACAATAAAAATATTGATAATAATATCGAATCGTCCCGAAATTGTTTGTAAATAGAATCACATTCGAAAATATTGGATTCTAAGTATTGTGACTCGATTCGAAAACACATCTTTTTCATAAACAAAATGGCGGAAATTGAACGTCACCTGTTTTCAAAGCAATTATGTTATATTGACCCTTTTAATTTGGGCATTTATATTTCACTTTAACATTTTCATTGAATAACAAGCATTTAGGTTTTCAAGTACGGAACTCGATTTTTGCTCCCACAAGACCTTGTGCTGTAATCATTCCTGAGACATATCAATCAGAATTTTCTATAGTTTTATTACAATAATTTTTATCACATAAATGCTATATCACGTGGTTTTGGTCTAATGTTGGCGTTTTTAAGTAAAAGTACCGGGTTCACCCAGTTCATCGAGTTTATTTTCGAAATACTTTTACGTAGTTTCACTGACATCTGATTTACCTATTTTTAACTTTTACCGACTTGTATTAATGAAACTCTACCAAGGTAATTTACTAGGTAAAATAAGTAAATTTACCCAATTTTCAACTAGGTACCTGCTTCAAAAAGACTATATTTGAACATTTTTATTTCTAAATCTATTGAAAATGCCTTGTAAGCAGCCAACCGCCGATTCCCCAGTTTTTATTCTAGGTACGGCCTACTATTGAAAGTTGAACTAGATAATCTAGTAATACTTTACACATTTCTCTGATAAATTCGTTTAACTTCACCTAGTTAAAAAAAACTAGGTTACTTTCATTAGCATGGTCCTCGATTGGTCCATAGACATGGCCAGGGTGGTTTGCCAAATTATACCTGACATTTCATTTCCCCCATCAGTGTTTATTCAACGAGATCAAATACAACATCATCAATATTTTGTTGTCCCAAGCTGCCAAGCTACTCTTATAAATGGTTTAAATTTTCGAATATATCTATTGGCAGAATATTCAAAATATATGAAAATTTCAATATTTCGTTACGCGTGGAAATAATCATGAAGCAGGCTACGTAATTCCCGAATCCATAAGGAACCTACAGGCTCGAATTCGACTGCGCGAGTGTTGCAGGACTACTGCTCTTATGGAAATATTAAATGCATTTTTATTACTATTTAACAGTATCACATAGGTGTTGAAGTTCTTTTATTTATGATGTGTATATTTCTTATGAATACCTCAACGTGTGGCAGTGGTGTAGTACGTACTAAAAAACATAGAAAACAACACAAAAGTGCCCAATTGCTTTTTTATTTCCGTGATATTTAAATAAGAATACAGATTGCTCTTTTGACAAAAAAAATTTTTAATCAACAAAATTTTGCTCAAAGTGAAACTTTTAAGAAAAATGCCGAAGACCACTGGAATATTTAAGTTGGTATAAGAAGTTAAAACTAGAAATTATGTTCTGAGTAGAAAACCCCGGGTAAACTCAGATGTTGTGAGTTTTACCTCCAGTATCTCCTCCATCGGAGATAGCATGAACCAGGGGCACTTGAGATATTCAACAGTGCAGATCTATTCAACACTCGGGTAATTGTAACAATTACCTAAATCAAATGATAACTTTCGCCGCATTTTGCAAATGTGTGAAACGATAAGACAATAAAATTTTAATGTTCACTCATGCGTGGGAGTAATCCCAAAGTGCGTTATTCCCGAAGCTATTTGGAACCTTCGGGTTTGAATTCGGTTGGGTGAATGTTGCAAGACTTTTGCTCTTATGAAAAAATAAGATGCATTTTTATTTCTATTTAGAAAGCATCCAGGGTAAGTTGAGTTTCTCTTATTCATGATATCCGTAGTAAATTATATATTTCTTATGAAGACCAGCGCAGGTACAATTGCATAGTAGTGATGACAACATGGTTTTTTCTTAAACTAGGTAAAGTATTACTAGGCAACCTAGTTTTACTTTCAATAACAGATAGTACCTGGATTATATACCAGGTAAACTGAGTAATTGTCATTTGGCGGCATTTAAAGCATTGTTAATACATTTTAAGGTTGAAATCTTCAAATAATCTATTTTAAACACCTTTTTCATAATGAAAATATGGTTTAGCTAGTTTTTTTTTATACTAGGTAACTAGTTGTAAAATAGGAAATTTACTTATTTTATCTAGTAAATTTACTAGGCTGAGGTTAAACTAGGTATTCAATATATTCTTGAAACCAGGTATACTGGGTACTTTTACCTGGAATTGCCAACACTAATGCATAGCGGTGTAACCGTTAAGAATTTCGAAAGAAGTCAGATTCCGTGACTCAATCTAGAAAATGCCTAAATGTGGAAACTGCTATATCGGGCGTGATATATTTGAAAACAATTTGTTCTTTGGCAAGTTTTAGACAATAATTTAGTGAGGAATATTCTCTGAATTTTGCATTCTCTGCTTATTGCCATCATGAAAAATTCCGACTGCCTACCACATCAAGTTCAAAATGATTTTCCTGAGGCGCATCAAAATTTACTCTGGGTTTTTCTTTTGTCCAGCCCAGCTGGAACCGTTGCACTTTTGCTTGTTTCGATTTTGTACTGGTTTTTGAAATAACAAATAAATATTTCTTTGTGCCTTTCTATCACCGATTTCGCAAATATTCCGAGACATGAGACATACATACATTATCAATATTTTTATTGTATTGGTTGAAATTTTCGGGAATATATTTCGGGAAAATATGTTCCCGAAAAAATTTCAACCAATACAATAAAAATATTGATAATTCATCGAATCGTCCCGAAATTGTTTGTAAATAGAATCACATTCGAAAATATTGGATTCTAAATATTGTGATTCGATTCGAAAACACATCTTTTTTATAAACAAAATGACGGAATTTGAACGTCATCTGTTTTCAAAGCAATTATGTTATATTTAACCCTTGTGAAATCTTTTAATTTGGGCATTTATATTTCACTTTAACATTTTCATTGAATAACAAGCTTTTCAAGTACGAGTAGCTTTTCAAGTACGGAACTCGATTTCTGCCTCCACAAGACTTTGTGCTGTAATCATTTGTGAAAACATATCAATCAGAATTCCCTATAATTTTATTACAATAATTTTATCACATAAATGCTATATCACGTGGTTTTGGTCTAGTGTTGGCGTCTTTAAGTAAAAGTACCGGGTTCACCCAGTTCATCGAGTTTATTTTCAAAATACTTTTACGTAGTTTCACTGACATCTGATTTACCTATTTTTAACTTTTACCGACTTGTCTTAATGAAACTTTACCAAGCAAATTTACTAGGTAAAATAAGTAAATTTACCCAATTTTCAACTAGGTACCTGCTTCAAAAAGTAAGAACCTAGTATAAAAACTAGATAAATCACATTTTCACCATCAAAAGTTTTCAAGAGAGACTATATTTGAACATTTTTATTTCTAAATCTATTGAAAATGCCTTGTAAGCAGCCAACCGCCGATTCCCCAGTTTTTATTCTAGGTACGGCCTACTATTGAAAGTTGAACTAGATAATCTAGTAATACTTTACACATTTCTCTGATAAATTCGTTTAACTTCACCTAGTTAAAAAAAACTAGGTTACTTTCATTAGCATGGTCCTCGATTGGTCCATAGACATGGCCAGGGTGGTTTGCCAAATTATACCTGACATTTCATTTCCCCCATCAGTGTTTATTCAACGAGATCAAATACAACATCATCAATATTTTGTTGTCCCAAGCTGCCAAGCTACTCTTATAAATGGTTTAAATTTTCGAATATATCTATTGGCAGAATATTCGAAATATATGAAAATTTCAATATTTCGTTACGCGTGGAAATAATCATGAAGCAGGCTACGTAATTCCCGAATCCATAAGGAACCTACAGGCTCGAATTCGACTGCGCGAGTGTTGCAGGACTACTGCTCTTATGGAAATATTAAATGCATTTTTATTACTATTTAACAGTATCACATAGGTGTTGAAGTTCTTTTATTTATGATGTGTATATTTCTTATGAATACCCCAACGTATGGCAGTGATGTAGTACGTACTTAAAAACATAGAAAACAACACAAAAGTGCCCAATTGCTTTTTTATTTACGTGATATTTATATAAGAATACAGATTGCTATTTTGACAAAAAAAAATTTTTAATCAACAAAATTTTGCTCAAAGTGAAACTTTTAAGAAAAATGCCGAAGACCACTGGAATATTTAAGTTGGTATAAGAAGTTAAAACTAGAAATTATGTTCTGAGTAGGAAAACCCGGGTAAACTCAGATGTTGTGAGTTTTACCTCTAGTATTTCCTCCATCCGAGATAGCATGAACCAGGGGCATTTGAGATATTCAGCAGTGGAGATCTATTCAACACTCGGGTAATTGTAACAATTACCTAAATCAAATGATAACTTTCGCCGCATTTTGCAAATGTGTGAAACGATAAGACAATAAAATTTTAATGTTCACTCATGCGTGGGAGTAATCCCAAAGTGCGTTATTCCCGAAGCTATTTGGAACCTTCGGGTTTGAATTCGGTTGGGTGAATGTTGCAAGACTTTTGCTCTTATGAAAAAATAAGATGCATTTTTATTTCTATTTAGAAAGCATCCAGGGTAAGTTGAGTTTCTCTTATTCATGATATCCGTAGTAAATTATATATTTCTTATGAAGACCAGCGCAGGTACAATTGCATAGTAGTGATGACAACATGGTTTTTTCTTAAACTAGGTAAAGTATTACTAGGCAACCTAGTTTTACTTTCAATAACAGATAGTACCTGGATTATATACCAGGTAAACTGAGTAATTGTCATTTGGCGGCATTTAAAGCATTGTTAATACATTTAAGGTTGAAATCTTCAAATAATCTATTTTAAACACCTTTTTCATAATGAAAATATGGTTTAGCTAGTTTTTTTTTATACTAGGTAACTAGTTGTAAAATAGGAAATTTACTTATTTTATCTAGTAAATTTACTAGGCTGAGGTTAAACTAGGTATTCAATATATTCTTGAAACCAGGTATACTGGGTACTTTTACCTGGAATTGCCAACACTAATGCATAGCGGTGTAACCGTTAAGAATTTCGAAAGAAGTCAGATTCCGTGACTCAATCTAGAAAATGCCTAAATGTGGAAACTGCTATATCGGGCGTGATATATTTGAAAACAATTTGTTCTTTGGCAAGTTTTGAACATTAATTTAGTGAGGAATATTCTCTGAATTTTGCATTCTCTGCTTATTGCCATCATGAAAAATTCCGACTGCCTACCACATCAAGTTCAAAATGATTTTCCTGAGGCGCATCAAAATTTACTCTGGGTTTTTCTTTTGTCCAGCCCAGCTGGAACCGTTGCACTTTTGCTTGTTTCGATTTTGTACTGGTTTTTGAAATAACAAATAAATATTTCTTTGTGCCTTTCTATCACCGATTTCGCAAATATTCCGAGACATGAGACATACATACATTATCAATATTTTTATTGTATTGGTTGAAATTTTCGGGAATATATTTCGGGAAAATATGTTCCCGAAAATTTCAACCAATACAATAAAAATATTGATAATTCATCGAATCGTCCCGAAATTGTTTGTAAATAGAATCACATTCGAAAATATTGGATTCTAAATATTGTGATTCGATTCGAAAACACATCTTTTTCATAAACAAAATGACGGAATTTGAACGTCATCTGTTTTCAAAGCAATTATGTTATATTTAACCCTTGTGAAATCTTTTAATTTGGGCATTTATATTTCACTTTAACATTTTCATTGAATAACAAGCTTTTCAAGTACGAGTAGCTTTTCAAGTAAGCTTTTCAAGTACGGAACTCGATTTCTGCCTCCACAAGACTTTGTGCTGTAATCATTTGTGAAAACATATCAATCAGAATTCCCTATAATTTTATTACAATAATTTTATCACATAAATGCTATATCACGTGGTTTTGGTCTAGTGTTGGCGTCTTTAAGTAAAAGTACCGGGTTCACCCAGTTCATCGAGTTTATTTTCAAAATACTTTTACGTAGTTTCACTGACATCTGATTTACCTATTTTTAACTTTTACCGACTTGTCTTAATGAAACTTTACCAAGCAAATTTACTAGGTAAAATAAGTAAATTTACCCAATTTTCAACTAGGTACCTGCTTCAAAAAGTAGTAAGAACCTAGTATAAAAACTAGATAAATCACATTTTCACCATCAAAAAGTTTTCAAGAGAGACTATATTTGAACATTTTTATTACTAAATCTATTGAAAATGCCTTGTAAGCAGCCAACCCGCCGATTCCCCAGTTTTTATTCTAGGTACGGCCTACTATTGAAAGTTGAACTAGATAATCTAGTAATACTTTACACATTTCTCTGATAAATTCGTTTTAACTTCACCTAGTTTAAAAAAAACTAGGTTACTTTCATTAGCATGGTCCTCGATTGGTCCATAGACATGGCCAGGGTGGTTTGCCAAATTATACCTGACATTTCATTTCCCCCATCAGCCAGTGTTTATTCAACGAGATCAAATACAACATCATCAATATTTTGTTGTCCCAAGCTGCCAAGCTACTCTTATAAATGGTTTAAATTTTCGAATATATCTATTGGCAGAATATTCGAAATATATGAAAATTTCAATATTTCGTTACGCGTGGAAATAATCATGAAGCAGGCTACGTAATTCCCGAATCCATAAGGAACCTACAGGCTCGAATTCGACTGCGCGAGTGTTGCAGGACTACTGCTCTTATGGAAATATTAAATGCATTTTTATTACTATTTAACAGTATCACATAGGTGTTGAAGTTCTTTTATTTATGATGTGTATATTTCTTATGAATACCCCAACGTATGGCAGTGATGTAGTACGTACTTAAAAACATAGAAAACAACACAAAAGTGCCCAATTGCTTTTTTATTTCCGTGATATTTATATAAGAATACAGATTGCTATTTTGACAAAAAAAAAATTTTTAATCAACAAAAATTTTGCTCAAAGTGAAACTTTTTAAGAAAAATGCCGAAGACCACTGGAATATTTAAGTTGGTATAAGAAGTTAAAACTAGAAATTATGTTCTGAGTAGGAAAACCCGGGTAAACTCAGATGTTGTGAGTTTTACCTCTAGTATTTCCTCCATCCGAGATAGCATGAACCAGGGGCACTTGAGATATTCAACAGTGCAGATCTATTCAACACTCGGGTAATTGTAACAATTACCTAAATCAAATGATAACTTTCGCCGCATTTTGCAAATGTGTGAAACGATAAGACAATAAAATTTTAATGTTCACTCATGCGTGGGAGTAATCCCAAAGTGCGTTATTCCCGAAGCTATTTGGAACCTTCGGGTTTGAATTCGGTTGGGTGAATGTTGCAAGACTTTTGCTCTTATGAAAAAATAAGATGCATTTTTATTTCTATTTAGAAAGAATCAACGGTAAGTTGAGTTTCTCTTATTCATGATATCCATAGTAAATTATATATTTCTTATGAAGACCAGAGCAGGTACAATTGCATAGTAGTGATGGCAACATAGTTTTTTCTTAAACTAGGTAAAGTATTACTAGGCAACCTAGTTTTACTTTCAATAACAGATAGTACCTGGATTATATACCAGGTAAACTGAGTAATTGTCGTTTGGCGGCATTTGAAGCATTTTTAATAGATTTTAAGGTTGAAATCTTCAAATAATCTATTTTAAGCACCTTTTTCATAATGAAAATATGGTTTAGCTAGTTTTTTTTTTATACTAGGTAACTAGTTGTAAAATAGGAAATTTACTTACTTTACCTAGTAAATTTACTAGGCTGAGGTTAAACTAGGTAATCAATATATTCTTGAAACCAGGTATACTGGGTACTTTTACCTGGAATTGCCAACACTAATGCATAGCGGTGTAACCGTTAAGAATTTCGAAAAAAGTCAGAATCTAGAGAAATGCCTAAATGTGGAAACTGCTATATCGGGCGTGATATATTTGAAAACAATTTGTTCATTGGCAAGTTTTGGACAATAATTCAGTGATGACCATTCTCTGAATTTTGCATTCTCTGCTTATTGCCATCATGAAAAATTCCGACTGCCTATCACATCAAGTTCAAAATGATTTTCCTGAGGCGCATCAAAATTTTCTCTGGGTTTTTCTTTTGTCCAACCCAGCTGGAACCGTTGCACTTTTGCTTGTTTCGATTTTGTACTGGTTTTTGAAATAACAAATAAATATTTCTTTGTGTCTTTCTATCACCGATTTCGCAAATATTCCGGGACATGAGTCATACATCCAGCAGTGACTCAAAACTTAACAAAACATATTTTCCCGAAATATGTTCCCGAAAATTTCAACCAATACAATAAAAATATTGATAATTTATCGAATCGTCCCGAAATTGTTTGTAAATAGAATCACATTCGAAAATATTGGATTCTAAATATTGTGATTCGATTCGAAAACACATCTTTTTCATAAACAAAATGGCGGAAATTGAACGTCACCTGTTTTCGAAGCAATTATGTTATATTAACCCTTGTAAAATCTTTTAATTTGGGCAATTATATTTCACTTTGACATTTTCATTGCATAACAAGCATTTAGCTTTTCAAGTACGGAACTCAATTTCTGCTTTCACAAGACCTTGTGCTGTAATCATTCCTGAAACATATCAATCAGAATTTCCTATAATTTTATTACATAAATGCTATATCACGTGGTTTTGGTCTAGTGTTGGCGTCTTTAAGTAAAAGTACCGGGTTCACCCAGTTCATCGACTTTTTTTTCAAAATACTTTTACGTAGTTTCACTGACATCTGATTTACCTACTTCTAACTTTTACCGAGTTCTCTTAATGAAACTTTACCAAGTAAATTTACTAGGTAAAATAAGCAAATTTTCCTAATTTTCAACTAGGTACACATTTTCATCATCAAAAGTTTTCAAGAGAGAATATATTTGAACATTTTTATTTCTAAATCTATTGAAGATGCCTTATAAGCAGCCAACCGCCGATTCCCCAGTTTTTATTCTAGGTACGGCCTACTATTGAAAGTTGAACTAGATAATCTAGTAATACTTTACATAGTTCTGTGATAAATTCGTTTAACTTCACCTAGTTAAAAAAAAAAACTAGGTTACCTTCATTAGCATGGTCCTCGATTGGTCCATAGACATGGCCAGGTTGGTTTGCCAAATTATACCTGACATTTCATTTCCCCCATCAGTGTTTATTCAACGAGATCAAATACAACATCATCAATATTTTGTTGTCCCAAGCTGCCAAGCTACTCTTATAAATGGTTTAAATTTTCGAATATATCTATTGGCAGAATATTCGAAATATATGAAAATTTCAAATTTTTGTTACGCGTGGAAATAATCATGAAGCAGGCTACGTAATTCCCGAATCCATAAGGAACCTACAGGCTCGAATTCGACTGCGCAAGTGTTGCAGGACTACTGCTCTTATGGAAATATTAAATGCATTTTTATTGCTATTCAACAGTATCACATAGGTGTTGAAGTTCTTTTATTCACGATGTGTATATTTCTTATGAATACCTCAACATGTGGCAGTGGTGTAGTACGTACTTGAAAACATAGAAAACAACACAAAAGTGCCCAATTGCTTTTTTATTTCCGTGATATTTATATAAGAATACAGATTGCTATTTTAACAAAAAAAAATTTTAATCAACAAAATTTTGCTCAAAGTGAAACTTTTAAGAAAAATGCCGAAGACCACTGGAATATTTAAGTTGGTATAAGAAGTTAAAACTAGAAATTATGTTCTGAGTAGGAAACCCCGGGTGAACTCAGATGTTGTGAGTTTTACCTCTAGTATCTCCTCCATCCGGGATAGCATGAATAATAAGCCAGGGGCATTTGAGATATTCAGCAGTGGAGATCTATTCAACACTCGGGTAATTGTAACAATTACCTAAATCAAATGATAACTTTCGCCGCATTTTGCAAATGTGTGAAACGATAAGACAACAAAATTTTAATGTTCACTCATGCGTGGAAGTAATCCCAAAGTGCGTTATTCCCGAAGCTATTTGGAACCTTCGGGTTTGAATTCGGTTGGGTGAATGTTGCAAGACTTTTGCTCTTATGAAAAAGAATAAATGCATTTTTATTTCTATTTAGAAATTCACCGCCAGGGTAAGTTGAGTTTCTCTTATTCATGATATCCATAGTAAATTATATATTTCTTATGAAGACCAGCGCAGGTACAATTGCATAGTAGTGATGGCAACATAGTTTTTTCTTGAACTAGGTAAAGTATTACTAGGCAACCTAGTTTTACTTTCAATAATAGATAGTACCTGGATTATATACCAGGTAAACTGAGTAATTGTCGCTTGGCGGCATTTAAAGCATTTTCAATAGATTTTAAGGTTGAAATCTTCAAATAATCTATTTTAAACACCTTTTTCATAATGAAAATATGGTTTAGCTAGTTTTTTTTTATACTAGGTAACTAGTTGTAAAATAGGAAATTTACTTACTTTACCTAGTAAATTTACTAGGCTGAGGTTAAACTAAGTATTCAATATATTCTTGAAACCAGGTATACTGGGTACTTTTACCTGGAATTGCCAACACTAATGCATAGCGGTGTAACCGTTAAGAATTTCGAAAAAATCAGATTCCGTGACTCAATCTAGAAAATGCCTAAATGTGGAAACTGCTATATCGGGCGTGATATATTTGAAAACAATTTGTTCTTTGACAAGTTTTGGACAATAATTTAGTGATGAATAATCTCTGAATTTTGCATTGTCTGCTTATTGCCATCATGAAAAATTCCGACTGCCTATCACATCAAGTTTAAAATGATTTTCCTGAGGCGCTTCAAAATTTACTCTGGGTTTTTCTTTTGTCCAGCCCAGCTTGAACCGTTGCACTTTTGCTTGTTTCGATTTTGTACTGGTTTTTGAAATAACAAATAAATATATCTTTGTGTCTTTCTATCACCGATTTCGCAAATATTCTGGGACATGAGTCATACATCCAGCAGTGACTCAAAACTTAACAAAACATATTTTACCGAAATATATTCCCGAAAATTTCAACCAGTACAATAAAAATATTGATAATTTACCGAGTCGTCCCCAAATTGTTTGTAAATAGAATCACATTCAAAAATATTGGATTCTAAATATTGTAATTCGATTCGAAAACACATCTTTTTCATAAACAAAATGGCGGAAATTGAACGTCATCTGTTTTTAAAGCAATTATGTTATATTTAACCCTTGTGAAATCTTTTAATTTGGGCATTTATATTTCACTTTAACATTTTCATTGAATAACAAGCATTTAGCTTTTCAAGTACGGAACTCGATTTCTGTTTCCACAAGACCTTGTGCTGTAATCATTCCTGAAACATATCAATCAGAATTCCCTATAATTTTATTACAATAATTTTATCACATAAATGCTATATCACGTGGTTTTGGTCTAGTGTTGGCGTCGTTAAGTAAAAGTACCGGGTTCACCCAGTTCATCGAGTTCATTTTCAAAATACTTTTACGTAGTTTCACTGACATCTGATTTACCTACTTCTAACTTTTACCGCCTTGTCTTAATGCAATTTTACCAAGTAAATTTACTAGGTAAAATAAGTAAATTTTCCTAATTTTCAACTAGGTACCTGGTTTAAAAGATAAGAACCTAGTATAAAAACTAGATAAATCCCATTTTCACCAGCAAAAGTTTTAAAGACTATATTAAGAGACTATATTCGATCATTTTTTACCTCCATATGTTGCCATCATGAACATGGTCCTCGATAGGTCTATAGACATGACCAGGGTGGTTTGCTAAATTATACCCAGCATTACATTTCTTCCCATCAGTGTTTGTTCAGCGATTTTTTGAAAACGAAACGAAAATTTTGCTCAAAGTAAAACTTTTTAAGAAAAAAAGCCAAAGACCATTGGAATATTCAAGTTGTTATAAGAAGTTAAAACTAGAAATTACGTTCTGAGTAGGAAACCCTGGATGAACTCAGATGTTGTGAGTTTTACCTCTAGTATCTCCTCCATCCGGGATAGCATGAATAATAAGCCAGGGGCATTTGAGATACTCAACAGTGGAGATCTATTCAACACTCGGGTAATTGTAACAATTACCTAAATCAAATGATAACTTTCGCCGCATTTTGCAAATGTGTGAAACGATAAGACAACAAAATTTTAATGTTCACTCATGCGTGGAAGTAATCCCAAAGTGCGTTATTCCCGAAGCTTTTTGGAACCTTCGGGTTTGAATTCGGTTGGGTGAATGTTGCAAGACTTTTGCTCTTATGAAAAAGAATAAATGCATTTTTATTTCTATTTAGAAATTCACCGCCAGGGTAAGTTGAGTTTCTCTTATTCATGATATCCATAGTAAATTATATATTTCTTATGAAGACCAGCGCAGGTACAATTGCATAGTAGTGATGGCAACATAGTTTTTTCTTGAACTAGGTAAAGTATTACTAGGCAACCTAGTTTTACTTTCAATAATAGATAGTACCTGGATTATATACCAGGTAAACTGAGTAATTGTCGCTTGGCGGCATTTAAAGCATTTTCAATAGATTTTAAGGTTGAAATCTTCAAATAATCTATTTTAAACACCTTTTTCATAATGAAAATATGGTTTAGCTAGTTTTTTTTTATACTAGGTAACTAGTTGTAAAATAGGAAATTTACTTACTTTACCTAGTAAATTTACTAGGCTGAGGTTAAACTAAGTATTCAATATATTCTTGAAACCAGGTATACTGGGTACTTTTACCTGGAATTGCCAACACTAATGCATAGCGGTGTAACCGTTAAGAATTTCGAAAAAATCAGATTCCGTGACTCAATCTAGAAAATGCCTAAATGTGGAAACTGCTATATCGGGCGTGATATATTTGAAAACAATTTGTTCTTTGACAAGTTTTGGACAATAATTTAGTGATGAATAATCTCTGAATTTTGCATTGTCTGCTTATTGCCATCATGAAAAATTCCGACTGCCTATCACATCAAGTTTAAAATGATTTTCCTGAGGCGCTTCAAAATTTACTCTGGGTTTTTCTTTTGTCCAGCCCAGCTTGAACCGTTGCACTTTTGCTTGTTTCGATTTTGTACTGGTTTTTGAAATAACAAATAAATATATCTTTGTGTCTTTCTATCACCGATTTCGCAAATATTCTGGGACATGAGTCATACATCCAGCAGTGACTCAAAACTTAACAAAACATATTTTACCGAAATATATTCCCGAAAATTTCAACCAGTACAATAAAAATATTGATAATTTACCGAGTCGTCCCCAAATTGTTTGTAAATAGAATCACATTCAAAAATATTGGATTCTAAATATTGTAATTCGATTCGAAAACACATCTTTTTCATAAACAAAATGGCGGAAATTGAACGTCATCTGTTTTTAAAGCAATTATGTTATATTTAACCCTTGTGAAATCTTTTAATTTGGGCAATTATATTTCACTTTGACATTTTCATTGCATAACAAGCATTTAGCTTTTCAAGTACGGAACTCAATTTCTGCTTTCACAAGACCTTGTGCTGTAATCATTCCTGAAACATATCAATCAGAATTTCCTATAATTTTATTACATAAATGCTATATCACGTGGTTTTGGTCTAGTGTTGGCGTCTTTAAGTAAAAGTACCGGGTTCACCCAGTTCATCGACTTTTTTTTCAAAATACTTTTACGTAGTTTCACTGACATCTGATTTACCTACTTCTAACTTTTACCGAGTTCTCTTAATGAAACTTTACCAAGTAAATTTACTAGGTAAAATAAGCAAATTTTCCTAATTTTCAACTAGGTACACATTTTCATCATCAAAAGTTTTCAAGAGAGAATATATTTGAACATTTTTATTTCTAAATCTATTGAAAATGCCTTATAAGCAGCCAACCGCCGATTCCCCAGTTTTTATTCTAGGTACGGCCTACTATTGAAAGTTGAACTAGATAATCTAGTAATACTTTACATAGTTCTGTGATAAATTCGTTTAACTTCACCTAGTTAAAAAAAAAAACTAGGTTACCTTCATTAGCATGGTCCTCGATTGGTCCATAGACATGGCGAGGTTGGTTTGCCAAATTATACCTGACATTTCATTTCCCCCATCAGTGTTTATTCAACGAGATCAAATACAACATCATCAATATTTTGTTGTCCCAAGCTGCCAAGCTACTCTTATAAATGGTTTAAATTTTCGAATATATCTATTGGCAGAATATTCGAAATATATGAAAATTTCAAATTTTTGTTACGCGTGGAAATAATCATGAAGCAGGCTACGTAATTCCCGAATCCATATGGAACCTACAGGCTCGAATTCGACTGCGCAAGTGTTGCAGGACTACTGCTCTTATGGAAATATTAAATGCATTTTTATTGCTATTCAACAGTATCACATAGGTGTTGAAGTTCTTTTATTCACGATGTGTATATTTCTTATGAATACCTCAACATGTGGCAGTGGTGTAGTACGTACTTGAAAACATAGAAAACAACACAAAAGTGCCCAATTGCTTTTTTATTTCCGTGATATTAATATAAGAATACAGATTGCTATATTTAAAAAAACAAAAAAAAAATTTTAATCAACAAAATTTTGCTCAAAGTGAAACTTTTAAGAAAAATGCCGAAGACCACTGGAATATTTAAGTTGGTATAAGAAGTTAAAACTAGAAATTATGTTCTGAGTAGGAAACCCCGGGTGAACTCAGATGTTGTGAGTTTTACCTCTAGTATCTCCTCCATCCGGGATAGCATGAATAATAAGCCAGGGGCATTTGAGATATTCAGCAGTGGAGATCTATTCAACACTCGGGTAATTGTAACAATTACCTAAAATCAAATGATAACTTTCGCCGCATTTTGTAAATGTGTGAAACGATAAGACAACAAAATTTTAATGTTCACTCATGCGTGGAAGTAATCCCAAAGTGCGTTATTCCCGAAGCTATTTGGAACCTTCGGGTTTGAATTCGGTTGGGTGAATGTTGCAAGACTTTTGCTCTTATGAAAAAGAATAAATGCATTTTATTTCTATTTAGAAATTCACCGCCAGGGTAAGTTGAGTTTCTCTTATTCATGATATCCATAGTAAATTATATATTTCTTATGAAGACCAGCGCAGGTACAATTGCATAGTAGTGATGGCAACATAGTTTTTTCTTGAACTAGGTAAAGTATTACTAGGCAACCTAGTTTTACTTTCAATAATAGATAGTACCTGGATTATATACCAGGTAAACTGAGTAATTGTCGCTTGGCGGCATTTAAAGCATTTTCAATAGATTTTAAGGTTGAAATCTTCAAATAATCTATTTTTAAAAACACCTTTTTCATAATGAAAATATGGTTTTAGCTAGTTTTTTTTTATACTAGGTAACTAGTTGTAAAATAGAAAATTTACTTACTTTACCTAGTAAATTTTACTAGGCTGAGGTTAAACTAAGTATTCAATATAATTCTTGAAACCAGGTATACTGGGTACTTTTACCTGGAATTGCCAACACTAATGCATAGCGGTGTAACCGTTAAGAATTTCGAAAAAATCAGATTCCGTGACTCAATCTAGAAAATGCCTAAATGTGGAAACTGCTATATCGGGCGTGAATATATTTGAAAACAATTTGTTCTTTGACAAGTTTTTTGGACAATAATTTAGTGATGAATAATCTCTGAATTTTGCATTGTCTGCTTATTGCCATCATGAAAAATTCCGACTGCCTATCACATCAAGTTTAAAATGATTTTCCTGAGGCGCTTCAAAATTTACTCTGGGTTTTTCTTTTGTCCAGCCCAGCTTGAACCGTTGCACTTTTGCTTGTTTTCGATTTTGTACTGGTTTTTTTTTTGAAATAACAAATAAATATATCTTTGTGTCTTTCTATCACCGATTTCGCAAATATTCTGGGACATGAGTCATACATCCAGCAGTGACTCAAAACTTAACAAAACATATTTTTTTACCGAAATATATTCCCGAAAAATTTCAACCAGTACAATAAAAAAATATTTGATAATTTACCGAGTCGTTCCCCAAATTGTTTGTAAATAGAATCACATTCAAAAATATTGGATTCTAAATATTGTAATTCGATTCGAAAAAAAACACATCTTTTTCATAAACAAAATGGCGGAAATTGAACGTCATCTGTTTTTTAAAAAAGCAATTATGTTATATTTAACCCTTGTGAAATCTTTTTAATTTGGGCATTTATATTTCACTTTAACATTTTCATTGAATAAACAAGCATTTAGCTTTTTCAAGTACGGAACTCGATTTCTGTTTCCACAAGACCTTGTGCTGTAATCATTCCTGAAACATATCAATCAGAATTCCCTATAATTTTATTACAATAATTTTATCACATAAATGCTATATCACGTGGTTTTGGTCTAGTGTTGGCGTCGTTAAGTAAAAGTACCGGGTTCACCCAGTTCATCGAGTTCATTTTCAAAATACTTTTACGTAGTTTCACTGACATCTGATTTACCTACTTCTAACTTTTACCGCCTTGTCTTAATGCAATTTTACCAAGTAAATTTACTAGGTAAAATAAGTAAATTTTCCTAATTTTCAACTAGGTACCTGGTTTAAAAGATAAGAACCTAGTATAAAAACTAGATAAATCCCATTTTTCACCAGCAAAAGTTTTAAAGACTATATTAAGAGACTATATTTTTTTCGATCATTTTTTACCTCCATAATGTTGCCATCATGAACATGGTCCTCGATAGGTCTATAGACATGACCAGGGTGGTTTGCTAAATTATACCCAGCATTACATTTCTTCCCATCAGTGTTTGTTCAGCGATTTTTTGAAAACGAAACGAAAATTTTGCTCAAAGTAAAACTTTTTAAGAAAAAAAGCCAAAGACCATTGGAATATTCAAGTTGTTATAAGAAGTTAAAACTAGAAATTACGTTCTGAGTAGGAAACCCTGGATGAACTCAGATGTTGTGAGTTTTACCTCTAGTATCTCCTCCATCCGGGATAGCATGAATAATAAGCCAGGGGCATTTGAGATACTCAACAGTGGAGATCTATTCAACACTCGGGTAATTGTAACAATTACCTAAATCAAATGATAACTTTCGCCGCATTTTTGCAAATGTGTGAAACGATAAGACAATAAAATTTTAATGTTCACTCATGCGTGGGAGTAATCCCAAAGTGCGTTATTCCCGAAGCTATTTGGAACCTTCGGGTTTGAATTCTGCCGTGTGAATGTTACAAGACTTTTGCTCTTATGAAAAAGAATAAATGCATTTTTATTTCTATTCAGAAATGTTCAGAGGTAAGTTGAGTTTCTCTTATTCATGATATCCATAGTAAATTATATATTTCTTATGAAGACCAGAGCAGGTACAATTGCATAGTAGTAGTGAGTGACACAACATAGTTTTTTTTTTTTCTTAAACTAGGTAAAGTATTACTAGGCAACCTAGTTTTACTTTCAATAATAGATAGTACCTGGATTATATACCAGGTAAACTGAGTAATTGTCGTTTGGCGGCATTTGAAGCATTTTTAATAGATTTTAAGGTTGAAATCTTCAAATAGTCTATTTTTGAAACCCTTTTTCACAATTGAAATATGGTCAAAATAGTTTTTTTTATACTAGGTAACTAGTTGTAAAATAGGAAAATATTACTTATTTTACCCAGTAAATTTACTAGGCTGAGGTTAAACTAAGTATTCAATATATTCTTGAAACCAGGTATACTGGGTACTTTTACCTGGAATTGCCAACACTAATGCATAGCGGTGTAACCGTTAAGAATTTCGAAAAAAGTCAGATTCCGTGACTCAATCTAGAAAAATGCCCAAATGTGGAAATTGCTATTCCGGGCGTGATATATTTGAAAACAATTTGTTCATTGACAAGATTTGGACAATAATTTAGTGATGATCAATCTCTGTATTTTGCATTCTCTGCTTATTGCCATCCAAATTCTAGGCCCTCATCCAACTAGACCAGCAGTGAATACTTCCATGAGAAATGACATGGGATCGTCTGGACCAAGGGATGCAGCGAATGGACAAGATGCAGGTCAAACGAAACGGGAAGGTGAACATAGTTTTGTTAATTTAGGGATCATCATGTTGTTAATCGTTTTGCCATTAAAAAACGCTCCGACATAAATTGGGTAATATTATTCCACAGAATTTTATCACATGGAAAGAATCTTTGGTAACTTGAGTTTCTCTTATTCATGATATCCGTAGTAAATTATATATTTCTTATGAAGACCAGCGCAGGTACAATTGCATAGTAGTGATGACAACATAGTTATTTCTTGAACTAGGTAAAGTATTACTAGGCAACCTAGTTTTACTTTCAATAATAGATAGTACCTGGATTATATACCAGGTAAACTGAGTAATTGTCATTTGGCGGCATTTGAAGCATTTTTAATATATTTTAAGGTTGAAATCTTCAAATAATCTATTTTGAACCCTTTTTCATAATGAAAATATGGTTTAGTTAGTTTTTTTTAAACTAGATAATTAGTTGTAAAATAGGAAAATATTACTTATTTTACCCAGTAAATTTACTAGGCTGAGGTTAAACTAGGTATTCAATATATTCCTGAAACCAGGTATACTGGGTACTTTTACCTGGAATTGCCAACACTAATGCATAGCGGTGTAACCGTTAAGAATTTCGAAAAAAGTCAGATTCCGTGACTCAATCTAGAAAATGCCTAAATGTGGAAACTGCTATTCCGGGCGTGATATATTTGAAAACAATTTGTTCATTGGCAAGATTTGGACAATAATTTAGTGATGACCATTCTCTGAATTTTGCATTCTCTGCTTATTGCCATCATGAAAAATTCCGACTGCCTACCACATCAAGTTCAAAATGATTTTCCTGAGGCGATTCAAAATTTTCTCTGGGTTTTTCTTTTGTCCAGCCCAGCTCGAACCGTTGCACTTTTGCTTGTTCCGATTTTGTACTGGTTTTTGAAATAACAAATAAATATTTCTTTGTGTCTTTCTATCACCGATTTCGCAAATATTCCGAGACATGAGTCATACATACATTATCAACATTTTTATTGTATTGGTTGATATTTTCGGGAATATATTTCGGGAAAATATGTTCCCGAAAATTTCAAACAATACAATAAAAATATTGATAATTTATCGAATCGTCCCGAAATTGTGTGTAAATAGAATCACATTCGAAAATATTGGATTCTAAATATTGTGATTCGATTCGAAAACAAATCTTTTTCATAAACAAAATGGCGGAATTTGAACGTCATCTGTTTTCAAAGCAATTATGTTATATTGACCCTTGTAAAATCTTTTAATTTGGACATTTATATTTCACTTTAACATTTTCATTGCATAACAAGCATTTAGCTTTTCAAGTACGGAACTCGATTTCTGCTTCCACAAGACCTTGTGCTGTAATCAATCCTGAAACATATCAATCAGAATTTTCTATAATTTTATTACAATAATTTTCATCACATAAATGCTATATCACGTGGTTTTGGTCTAGTGTTGGCGTCTTTGAGTAAAAGTACCGGGTTCACCCAGTTCATCGAGTTTATTTTCAAAATACTTTTACGTAGTTTCACTGACATCTGATTTACCTACTTCTAACTTTTACCGACTTGTCTTAATGAAACTTTACCAAGTAAATTTACTAGGTAAAATAAGTAAATTTACCCAATTTTCAACTAGGTACCTGCTTCAAAAGATAAGAACCTAGTATGAAAACTAGACAAATCACATTTTCATCATCAAAAGTTTTCAAGAAAGACTATATTTGAACATTTTTTACTTCTAAATCTGTTGAAAATGTCTTATAAGCGGCCAAACGACGATTCCACAGTTTTTATTCTAGGTACCATTTAGTATAGAAAGTGAAACTGGATAATCTAGTAATACTTTACATAGTTCTGTGATAAATTCGTTTAACTTCACATAGTTAAAAAAAACTAGGTTACCTTCATTAGCATGGTCCTCGATTGGTCCATAGACATGGCCAGGGTGGTTTGCCAAATTATACCTGACATTTCATTTCCCTCATCAGTGTTTATTCAACGAGATCAAATACAACATCATCAATATTTTGTTGTCCCAAGCTGCCAAGCTACTCTTATAAATGGTTTAAATTTTCGAATATATCTATTGGCAGAATATTCGAGATATGACAAAATTTCAATATTTCTATACGTGTGGAAATAATCATGAAGTAGGCCACGTAATTCCCGAATCCATAAGGAACCTACAGGCTCGAATTCGACTGCGCGAGTGTTGCAGGACTGCTGCTCTTATGGAAATATTAAATGCATTTTTATTGCTATTTAACAGTATCACATAGGTGTTGAAGTTCTTTTATTTTTGATGTGTATATTTCTTATGAATACCTTAACGTGTGGCAGTGGTGTAGTACGTACTAAAAAACATAGAAAACAACACAAAAGTTCCCAATTGGTATTTTATGTACGTGATATTTATATAACAATATAGAATGCTATTTTGACAAAAAGAAATTTTGAGCAACAAAATTTTGCACAAAGTAAAACTCAATTTTTATCACAAGCTATTTCAAGTGATTTTGTTTCAGTTTGATCCACATCAGGATATTGTCACATTCCTATATGTGGTGCACTTATTTTAACAAAAATATAATCTCTTGTTTTGAACGTCTCATTGACGTATGTTCCTTGGTCCAACGTATGGTCCAGTGTTGGCGTCTTAGACTAAAAGTACCTGGTTTACATAGAATACCCAGCTCACCGAGTTTATTTTCAAAATACTTTCACATATGAATATATTCATGGGCAGAATACCTAATACCTAATTCAAATGATAACTTTCGCCGCATTTTAGCAAATGTGTGAAACAATAAGACAATAAGATTTTAATGTTCACTCATGCGTGGAAGTAATCCTGAAGTGCGTTATTCCCGAAGCTATATGAAACCTCCAGGTTTGATTTCTGCTGTGTGAATGTTGCAAGACTTTTGCTCTTATGAGAAAATTAAATGCATTTTTATTTCTATTTAGAAAGCACCTTGGGTAAGTTGAGTTTCTCTTATTCATGATATCCATAGTAAATTATATATTTCTTATGAAGACTTGCGCAGGTACAATTGCATAGTAGTGATGACAACATGGTTATTTCTTAAACTAGGTAAAGTATTACTAGGCAACCTAGTTTTACTTTCAATAACAGATAGTACCTGGATTATATACCAGGTAAACTGAGTAATTGTCGTTTGGCGGCATTTGAAGCATTTTTAATAGATTTTAAGGTTGAAATCTTCAAATAATCTATTTTTGAAGCCCTTTTTCACAATTGAAATATGGTCAAAATAGTTTTTTTATAGTAGGTACCTAGTTGTAAAATAGGAAAATATTACTTATTTTACCCAGTAAATTTACTAGGCTGAGGTTAAACTAGGTATTCAATATATTCTTGAAACCAGGTATACTGGGTACTTTTACCTGGAATTGCCAACACTAATGCATAGCGGTGTAACCGTTAAGAATTTCGAAAAAAGTCAGATTCCGTGACTCAATCTAAAAAAATGCACTAAATGTGGAAACTGCTATATCGGGCGTGATATATTTGAAAACAATTTTTGACAAGATTTGAACATTAATTTAGTGATGACCAATCTCTGCTTCTCCTGAAAACTTCCAACTGCCTATCACATCTAGCGTTAATGACACTCGGAGACAGTCCTAGTTATCGTTGAACAGAAGTTGGTATATTGGTTGGCAATCATGGCATACTCACTGACCATAGAAATAGAACTGTAGATATTTTGTCTGACCAACTGCTATGGGCCGGTACAATATATTTCTATGAGTTTAAAATTTTAAGTTCAAAACGATTTTCCTGAGGCGCTTCAAAATTTTTTCTAGGTTTTGCTTTTTTTCCGACCCAGCTCGGTCCGTTACACTTTTGTTTGTTTAAATTTTGTACTGGTTTTTGAAATAAGAAATAAATATTTTTTCCTTCTATCCCCGATTTCGCAAATATTCCGATACATGAGACAAACATCCAATAGTGACTCAAAGTTAACAAAACATATTTCCCCCATATAAATTTCCGAAAATTTCAACCTATACAATAAAAATATTGGTAGTTTATCAAATCTTCCGAAATTGTTTATAAATAGAATCACATTCGGTAATATTCGATTCTAAATATTGCGATTCGATTTGAAAAAAATGTTTCCGGAAGAGACAACGAGTAACTAATTAAGTCAGAATACTTTGTTGTTGTGACCTTTCGCTGGAATTTCGTTGTTTGGAATAAAAAACCTATAAAATATCAAGACAAGTAGGCAATTTGAATTTTACTGCGCGAGTTATAGCAATCTTAGTATATTAAGCTGTTTATTGAAAAGAAAGATATGATTTTTGCACAATTTCCAGCTTGTTCACAAACAAAATGGCGGAAATTGAACGTCATCTGTTTTCAAAGCAATTATGTTATATTTAACCCTTGTAAAATCTTTTAATTTGGACAATTATATTTCACTTTAATATTTTCATTGAATAACAAGCATTTAGGTTTTCAAGTACGGAACTCGATTTCTGCTTTCACAAGACCTTGTGCTGCAATCATTCCTAAAATATATCAATCAGAATTTCCTATAATTTTATTACGATAATTTCCATCACATAAATGCTATATCACGTGGTTTTGGTCTAGTGTTGGCGTCTTTGAGTAAAAGTACCGGGTTCACCCAGTTCATCGAGTTTATTTTCAAAATACTTTTACGTAGTTTCACTGACATCTGATTTACCTATTTCTAACTTTTACCGACTTGTCTTAATGAAACTTTACCAAGCAAATTTACTAGGTAAAATAAGTAAATTTACCTAATTTTCAACTAGGTACCTGCTTCAAAAGATAAGAACCTAGTATGAAAACTAGACAAATCACATTTTCACCATCAAAAGTTTTCAAGAGAGACTATATTTGAACATTTTTTACTTCTAAATCTATTGAAAATGTCTTACAAGCAGCCAACCGACGATTCCCCAGTTTTTATTCTAGGTACCACCTAGTATAGAAAGTGAAACTGGATAATCTAGTAATACTTTACATAGTTCTGTGATAAATTCGTTTAACTTCACATAGTTAAAAAAAACTAGGTTACTTTCATTAGCATGGTCCTCGATTGGTCCATAGACATGGCCAGGGTGGTTTGCCAAATTATACCTGACATTTCATTTCCCCCATCAGTGTTTGTTCAACGACATAAAATACAACATCATCAATATTTTGTTTTCCCAAGCTACTCTTGTAAATGGTTTAAATTTTCGAATATATTTATTGGCAGAATATTCGAGATATGACAAAATTCCAATATTTCTTTACGTGTGGAAATAATCATGAAGCAGGCTACGTAATTCCCGAATCCATAAGGAACCTACAGGTTCAAATTCGACTGCGCGAGTGTTGCAGGACTGCTGCTCTTATGGAAATATTAAATGCATTTTTATTGCTATTTAACAGTATCACATAGGTGTTGAATTTTTTTCCCGTTAAGCACGAACCATTGTGGGGACTGTGTATCTGTTCTATGTCACAGCTACCCGCGAAGTGCCTTGCCGAAGGGCAGGGTCGGTGGTGAAACAGTCGAGCATCGAACCATCGGCCTAATCGACTGAGCCACCGATCCGGGCTTTCATTCTTTTCTTTATTCATGATGTCTATATTTCCCATGAATACCCCAACGTATGGCAGTGGTGTAGTACGTACTTAAAAACATAGAAAACACCACAAAAGTGCCCAATTGCTAATTTATTTCCGTGATATTTATATAAGAATACAGATTGCTATTTTGACAAAAAAAATATAAGCAACAAAATTTTGCTCAAAGTAAAACTTTTAAGAAAAATGCCAAAGACCACTGGAATATTTAAGTTGGTATAAGAAGTTAAAACTAGAAATTATGTTCTGAGTACTAAACCCCGGGCAAACTCAGATGTTGTGAGTTTTACATCTAGTATCTCCTCCATCCGGGATAGCATGAACCAGAGGCATTTGAGATATTTAACAGTGCAGAGTGCAGATCTATTCAACACTCGGGTGATTGTAACAATTACCTAATTCGAATGATAAATTTCGCCGCATTTTGCAAATGGAAGTAATCCCAAAGTGCGTTATTCCCAAAGCTATATGAAACCTCCAGGTTTGATTTCTGCTGAGTAAATGTTGCAAGACTTTTGCTCTTATGAGAAAATTAAATGCATTTTTATTTCTATTCAGGAGCACTCTTTGGTAAGTTGAGTTTCTCTTATTCATGATATCCATAGTAAATTATATATTTCTTATGAATACCAGCGCAGGTACAATTGCAAAGTAGTGATGACAACATGGTTATTTCTTAAACTAGGTAAAGTATTACTAGGCAACCTAGTTTTACTTTCAATAACAGATAGTACCTGGATTATATACCAGGTAAACTGAGTAATTGTCATTTGGCGGCATTTGAAGCATTTTTAATAGATTTTAAGGTTGAAATCTTCAAATATTCTATTTTTGAATCCTTTTTTCATGATGAAAATATGGTTGACATCGTTTTTATACTAGGTACCTAGTTGTAAAATAGAAAATATTACTTACTTTACCTAGTAAATTTACTAGGCTAAGGTTAAACTAGGTATTCAATATATTCTTGAAACCAGGTATACTGGGTACTTTTACCTGGAATTGCCAACACTAATGCATAGCGGTGTAACCGTTAAGAATTTCGAAAAAAGTCAGTTTCCGTGACTCAATCTAGAAAAATGCCTAAATGTGGAAACTGCTATATCGGGCGTGATATATTTGAAAACAATTTGTTGTTTGACAAGATTTGGACAATAATTTAGTGATGAATATTCTCTGAATTTTGCATTCTCTGCTTATTGCCATCATGAAAAATTCCGACTGCCTACCACATCAAGTTCAATATGATTTTCCTGAGGCGCTTCAAAATTTTCTCTGGGTTTTTCTTTTGTCCAGCCCAGCTCGAACCGTTGCACTTTTGCTTATTTCGATTTTGTACTGGTTTTTGAAATAACAAATAAATATTTCTTTGTGTCTTTCTATCACCGATTTCGCAAATATTCCGGGACATGAGTCATACATCCAGCAGTGACTCAAAACTTAACAAAACATATTTTCCCGAAATATATTCCCGAAAATTTCAACCAGTACAATAAAAATATTGATAATTTATCGAATCGTCCCGAAATTGTTTGTAAATAGAATCACATTCGAAAATATTGGATTCTAAATATTGTGATTCGATTCGAAAACACATCTTTTTCATAAACAAAATGGCGGAAATTGAACGTCATCTGTTTTCAAAGCAATTATGTTATATTAACCCTTGTCTTTTAATTCGGACAATTATATTTCACTGTAACATTTTCATTGAATAACAAGCATTTAGCTTTTCATGTACGGAACTCGATTTCTGCTTCCACAAGACCTTGTGCTGCAATCAATCCTGAAACATATCAATCAGAATTCCCTATAATTTTATTACGATTATTTTTTTCACATAAATGCTATATCACGTGGTTTTGGTCTAGTGTTGGCGTCTTTAAGTAAAAGTACCGGGTTCACCCAGTTCATCGAGTTTATTTTCAAAATACTTTTACGTAGTTTCACTGACATCTGATTTACCTACTTCTAACTTTTACCGACTTTTCCTAATAAAACTTTACCTTGTAAATTTACTAGGTAAAATAAGTAAATTTATCTAATTTTCAACTAGGTACCTGCTTCAAAAAGTAAGAATCTAGTATAAAAACTAGATAAATCACATTTTTATCATCAAAAGTTTTTAAGACTATATTAAGAGACTATATTCGATCATTTTTTACCTCCATATGTTGCCATCATGAACATGGTCCTCGATAGGTCTATAGACATGACCAGGGTGGTCTGCTATATTATACCCAACATTATATTTCTTCCCATCACTGTTTGTTCAACAAGATGAAATACATCATCATTATATTGTTATCCTGAGCTGCTAAGCTCTCTTATAGATGATTAAGCACATCTTTATTTCTATTTAACAAAAAGCATAAGTAAGTTGAAAACTTTTATTCGCGATATTTATATTAAATTTCCAATGGATACTGTAAAGTTGGTGCGATCATTTAACATTCATTCCGGATGACAAATCGCAGAATCGCGTATTTTGTTTTTGTTATTTTGTTTTGAAAATGTTTGTGTATCATAAAAAAATAAAATATCCTGAACGTAAATAAATATTAGCGAAGTATCACCGAAGTTGGTTTCGGATAAAATTAAAACTACTCTGTTGGTTAGTTGGTGTTGTCTCTACTGGCCAAGCCGACAAATATTGAAGTTTTCGAATATATCTATTGGCAGATTATACGAAATATGAGAAAATTCTAATATTTCTTTACGCGTGGAAATAATCATAAAGCAGGCTACGTAATTCCCGAATCCATAAGGAACTTACAGGTTCGAATTCGACTGCGCGAGTGTTGCAGGACTGCTGCTCTTATGGAAATATTAAATGCATTTTTATTGCTATTTAACAGTATCACATAGGTGTTGAAGTTCTTTTATTTATGATGTGTATATTTCTTATGAATACCTCAACGTGTGGCAGTGGTGTAGTACGTACTAAAAAACATAGAAAACAACACAAAAGTTCCCAATTGCTTTTTTATTTCCGTGATATTTATATAAGAATACAGATTGCTATTTTGACAAAAAAAAATTTTAATCAACAAAATTTTGCTCAAAGTAAAACTTTTAAGAAAAATGCCGAAGACCACTGGAATATTTAAGCTGGTATAAGAAGTTAAAACTAGAAATTATGTTCTGAGTAGGAAACCCCGGGTAAACTCAGATGTTGTGAGTTTTACCTCTAGTATCTCCTCCATCCGAGATAGCATGAACCAGGGGCACTTGAGATATTCAGCAGTGCAGATCTATTCAACACTCGGGTAATTGTAGCAATTAACTAATTCAAATGATAACTTTCGCCGCATTTTTGCAAATGTGCTATACAATAAGACAATAAGATTTTAATGTTCACTCATGCGTGGAAGTAATCCTGAAGTGCGTTATTCCCAAAGCTATTTGGAACCTCCAGGTTTGAATTCTGCTGTGAATGTTGCAAGACTTTTGCTCTTATGAGAAAATTAAATGCATTCTTATTTCTATTCAGAAAGAACCTGGAGTAAGTTGAGTTTCTCTTATTCATGATATCCATAGTAAATTATATATTTCTTATGAATACCAGCGCAGGTACAATTGCATAGTAGTGATGACAACATAGTTATTTTTTGAACTAGGTAAAGTATTACTAGGCAACCTAGTTTTACTTTCAATAACAGATAGTACCTGGATTATATACCAGGTAAACTGAGTAATTGTCTTTGGCGGCATTTGAAGCATTTTTAATAGATTTTAAGGTTGAAATCTTCAAATAGTCTATTTTTGAAGCCCTTTTTCACAATTGAAATATGGTCAAAATAGTTTTTTATACTAGGTAACTAGTTGTAAAATAGGAAAATATTACTTATTTTACCCAGTAAATTTACTAGGCTGAGGTTAAACTAGGTAAGCAATATATTCTTGAAACCAGGTATACTGGGTACTTTTACCTGGAATTGCCAACACTAATGCCTAGCGGTGTAACCGTTAAGAATTTCGAAAAAAGTCAGATTCCGTCACTCAATCTAGAGAAATGCCTAAATGTGGAAACTGCTATATCGGGCGTGATATATTTGAAAACAATTTTTGACAAGATTTGAATATTAATTTAGTGAGGACCAATCTCTGAATTTTGCAATCTCTGCTTCTCCTGAAAACTTCCAACTGCCTATCACATCTAGCGTTAATGACACTCGGAGACAGTCCTAGTTATCGTTGAACAGAAGTTGGTATATTGGTTGGCAATCATGGCATACTCACTGACCACAGAAATAGAACTGTAGATATTTTGTCTGACCAACTGTTCTGGGCCGGTACAATATATTTCTATGAGTTTAAAATTTTAAGTTCAAAACGATTTTCCTGAGGCGCTTCAAAATTTTTTCTAGGTTTAGCTTTTTTTCCGACCCAGCTCGGTCCGTTGCACTTTTGTTTGTTTAAATTTTGTACTGGTTTTTGAAATAAGAAATAAATATTTTTTCCTTCTATCCCCGATTTCGCAAATATTCCGAGACATGAGACAAACATACAATAGTGACTCAAAGTTAACAAAACATATTTCCCCCATATAAATTTCCGAAAATTTCAACCTATACAATAAAAATATTGGTAGTTTATCAAATCTTCCGAAATTGTTTATAAATAGAATCACATTCGGTAATATTCGATTCTAAATATTGCGATTCGATTTGAAAAAAATGTTTCCGGAAGAGACAACGAGTAACTAATTAAGTCAGAATACTTTGTTGTTGTGACCTTTCGCTGGAATTTCGTTGTTTGGAATAAAAAACCTATAAAATATCAAGACAAGTAGGCAATTTGAATTTTACTGCGCGGGTTATAGCAATCTTAGTATATTAAGCTGTTTATTGAAAAGAAAGATATGATTTTTGCACAATTTCCAGCTTGTTCACAAACAAAATGGCGGAAATTGAACGTCATCTGTTTTCAAAGCAATTGTGTTTTATTCACCCTTGTAAAATCTTTTAATTTGGACAATTATATTTCACTTTAACATTTTCATTGAATAACAAGCATTTAGGTTTTCAAGTACGGAACTCGATTTCTTCCTCCACAAGACCTTGTGTTGCAATCATTCCTGAAACATATCAATCAGAATTTCCTATAATTTTATTACGATAATTTTTATCACATAAATGCTATATCACGTGGTTTTGGTCTAGTGTTGGCGTCTTTGAGTAAAAGTACCTGGTTCACCCAGTTCATCGAGTTTATTTTCAAAATACTTTTACGTAGTTTCACTGACATCTGATTTACCTATTTCTAACTTTTACCGACTTTTCTTAATAAAACTTTACCAAGTAAATTTACGAGGTAAAATAAGTAAATTTACCCAATTTTCAACTAGGTACCTGCTTCAAAAAGTAAGAATCTAGTATAAAAACTAGACAAATCACATTTTCACCATCAAAAGTTTTCAAGAGAGAATATATTTGAATATTTTTATTTCTAAATCTATTGAAAATGCCTTGTAAGCAGCCAACCGCCGATTCCCCAGTTTTTATTCTAGGTACTGCCTACTATTGAAAGTTGAACTAGATAATCTAGTAATACTTTACATATTTCTCTGATAAATTCGTTTAACTTCACCTAGTTAAAAAAAACTAGGTTACCTTCATTAGCATAGTCCTCGATTGGTCCATAGACATGGCCAGGGTGGTTTGCCAAATTCATTTCATTTCCCTCATCAGTGTTTATTCAACGAGATCAAATACAACATCATCAATATTTTGTTGTCCCAAGCTGCCAAGCTACTCTTATAAATGGTTTAAATTTTCGAATATATCTATCGGCAGATTATTCGAGATATTACAAAATTCCGATATTTCGTTACGCGTGGAAATAATCATAAAGCAGGCTACGTAATTCCCGAATCCATAAGGAACCTACAGGTTCGAATTCGACTGCGCGAGTGTTGCAGGACTGCTGCTCTTATGGAAATATTAAATGCATTTTTATTTCTATTTAACAGTATCACATAGGTGTTGAATTTTTTTCCCGTTAAGCACGAACCATTGTGGGGACTGTGTATCTGTTCTATGTCACAGCTACCCGCGAAGTGCCTTGCCGAAGGGCAGGGTCGGTGGTGAAACAGTCGAGCATCGAACCATCGGCCTAATCGACTGAGCCACCGATCCGGGCTTTCATTCTTTTCTTTATTCATGATGTCTATATTTCCCATGAATACCCCAACGTATGGCAGTGATGTAGTACGTACTTAAAAACATAGAAAACACCAAAAAAGTGCCCAATTGCTAATTTATTTCCGTGATATTTATATAAGAATACAGATTGCTATTTTGACAAAAAAAAATATAAGCAACAAAATTTTGCTCAAAGTAAAACTTTTAAGAAAAATGCCAAAGACCACTGGAATATTTAAGTTGGTATAAGAAGTTAAAACTAGAAATTATGTTCTGAGTACTAAACCCCGGGCAAACTCAGATGTTGTGAGTTTTACATCTAGTACCTCCTCCATCCGGGATAGCATGAACCAGAGGCATTTGAGATATTTAACAGTGCAGAGTGCAGATCTATTCAACACTCGGGTGATTGTAACAATTACCTAATTCAAATGATAACTTTCGCCGCATTTTGCAAATGTGTGAAACAATAAGACAATAAAATTTTAATGTTCACTCATGCGTGGGAGTAATCCCAAAGTGCGTTATTCCCAAAGCTATTTGGAACCTCCAGGTTTGATTTCTGCTGTGTAAATGTTGAAAGATTTTTGCTCTTATGAAAAAATTAAATGCATTTTTATTTCTATTCAGAAATATTATTTGGTAAGTTGAGTTTCTCTTATTCATGATATCCATAGTAAATTATATATTTCTTATGAAGACCAGCGCAGGTACAATTGCAGTAGTGATGGCAACATAGTTATTTCTTAAACTAGGTAAAGTATTACTAGGCAACCTAGTTTTACTTTCAATAACAGATAGTAACTGGATTATATACCAGGTAAACTGAGTAATTGTCATTTGGCGGCATTTGAAGCATTTTTAATAGATTTTAAGGTTGAAATCTTCAAATAGTCTATTTTTGAAGCCCTTTTTCACAATGTAAATATGGTCAAAATAGTTTTTTAAACTAGGTAACTAGTTGTAAAATAGGAAATATTACTTATTTTACCTGGTAAATTTACTAGGCTGAGGTTAAACTAGGTATTCAATATATTCTTGAAACCAGGTATACTGGGTACTTTTACCTGGAATTGCCAACACTAATGCATAGCGGTGTAACCGTTAAGAATTTCGAAAAAAGTCAGATTCCGTGACTCAATCAAGAAAAATGCCCAAATGTGGAAACTGCTATTCCGGGCGTGATATGTTTGAAAACAATTTGTTCTTTGACAAGATTTAAACATAAATTTAGTGAGGGCCAATCTCTGCATTTTCCATTCTCTGCTTATTGCCATCCAAATTCTAGGCCTTCATAGAACTAGACCAGAAGTGAATACTTCCATGAGAAATGACATGGGATCGTCTGGACCAAGGGATGCAGCGAACGGCCAAGATGCACGTCAAACGAAACAGGAAGGTGAACATAGTTTTGTTAATTTAGGGATCATGTTGTTAATCGTTTTGCCATTAAAAAACGCTCCGACATAAATTGGGTAATATTATTCCAGAGTCTTTTATCACATGGACTAGCATCGAATCTTATTGAGTCAGATACGATTCTATTTAAAAATGGAAATAAATAGAAGGTTCAATAAATACCTTTTGGAAAATTTTATTAGTTGAAATTGTCGGAATATATAAATAGCATTGACAACAATTATTGTTTAGATCAGACACGTGTCCGAATAAAGAATATGTAATATCTACGGATGAATCTTGATGCTAACAAAGTATCAACACATAAAGCGTGGAATATTGTTATGATAATGCTTTGGGCGGCAATTGTAGTGTTTATTGAATATTTATTGAAAAGATTTCATTTCTATTCTTCAAGGCGGTTCGAGCTCTCTCTCACCGAAGGAATCTGAAGAACTTGAAGAAGTTTTCCGCGTGTCGATTCGTTTGATTCCTGATCACGAAGAATGGAAGAAGTTTGTTACGGAAGGTCTGAAACTGCCGATCTGGCGAGAGAGTTCAACAAGACAGCAGAAGATGGAAGATCTTGGAAGATGGAAGCGTGTGAGAGGTGATAACTAGGCGGGTCATTTTCGGCCACATAGGATAGGATTTCTTTTTTATTCTGCGTGAGAGGAAAGCTGAGAATACGGCACAGCCATGAAGCGAACCGTGACCTTGGTCGTGAGGCTTTGGCTATCCTCATTATTTCTGCGCTTGGAGCTTGTTGGTGGGATAAGTATGTTGGCCCATGGTTATTAACATTTTTATGTTTTTCACGGAAAAAATCCGCTGTTTTGAAAACAAAAAAAAAATGAAAAAAACGAATTTTTTTAGACCAAAAAAAAATAAAGATTTTTTTAAAAAATAATTCCTCGAAGATTCACGAAAAAACACGTGTTCACGTCGCTTGACCAGGAATCGAGCATAGTTGTCTTGTAAAAAGTGTTAAATATGCTATGATAGATTATTTCTGAGCTCATTCTGAAATTAGCGTTGTGTTTATGTACTAGTTAGTATTCCTACCACGGTACACGGTAAAAGTATTCATTCATATAACATAATTTTTAGGCAACTAAAAACGATTCCAAGTGAACACGCAAACACAGATTTTTTCCGTGTAGAATGATAACGTTAGTCCGACCTCATGACCCCATAAATTTTATTTCGTCTTTTTATGATACCAACGCTGGGGATGACGTGAACCATCTTTATTAATGTTTTTTTTTTTTATTTTACTTGCAAATCTGGATGGATTTTTTCATGAAAGTACAAAAAAAGTGTCGATAACGATGGGTCACAGTAACGGGTGTATTTGAACATGTTGGTGTCGCAGGTTGAAGATTTCGGGTTCGAGCCCCGGCGAGTCCGGCTCGCGTATCCATGCCCACCACTCAACCCAGAGTGTAATAACTTGGGTAGGCTAAGCCGAACAGGAAAAGATCATATCTTTCCAGTAATTGTAACCCTGTCCGTATATAAGTGGCCGCTGTTTCAGGGCCGTGGACAGGGTGATTCACCCTAAGAAGTGGCTATAAAAAAGGGGAACCACCGTGCGTCGACAAGGTGTGCAACAAACCTCTCGCATATAACCGTGATTCGAGCCTGCGTCGGGATGATCAGAGTAGGTTAGTTCAAAGCTCATTCCAATGCTGGTACCGATTCATCATCAATGAATGGGCATCAACGGCACTAGTGTGATACTTAGCGCTCTTTTATGGACACGTAATATTATAAATTTTTACGTCAGCTTCAAAAAATTAGTAGATGGTTCTAACATCGCCCAGAGAAGAAACTAATCACATCACTATATCATAGTGGTTCTGTTACGTACCTCGCATTTAGCAGCTGTTTGCGATACCAGTGGCCTCTAAATTGTTCCTTCTAATCGCTGCATCCGATCTGGAATCGAATCTGAATTAAAAATAAATATAAGTACCATGTAAGTGGGTTTACTTTTCGAAAGCGAAAGGGTCATGGCCACCCACTCGTCAAGGTCAGTGGTCACTGGCCAGTGGCGTCGGAAGATCTGAAATCTTGGAGAAAGGTAAAAAATAGACTACATTTTCCCCTAATGATAAAAAATATTTTGTTTTTGGAGGATAATTCATTATGCCATTCTGGAATCAAAAACATATGTAGGCATTTTGGTAGCGCGGAAATTTTGCTTTTTTTATATTTTTGCGTCCTCTTAAATGTTTGGCCACCAGGCACTGAGTCAAGCATGTTTTGATAAAGTCATGTTTTTCACTTTAAGGTTCAGCGGCCACGCCAGACAACTTGTGTAAGATCATCAGAACCCACATCAAGGACGAATCGGCACTAGTGCGAGGTGATTGTCAATTACATGCATGTTCAAACCAGATGGAAACGAGGAAGTCTTATTTTCGCACCGTTTCCCGAATAAAAATCGAATCGTTTTCTTAGTCTCTGGTTATTCGCTATCTTCCTGAGTTGTATTCATCGTTAGTTATAGAGTTTCACACATACAGGTCGTTGCCTTTCAGTTGCTTGGAGCATTCTCCTCCAAAGAGTTTCCCTAACTTTGCTTTTAGCTTTGACATAAGAAAAAAAAACTATATTCAGCTGGATCTAGATACGAGTCATTTCATCATAATAATTTTATTTCAGCTGTGTCCGCAGGATTCAACAAACTTTCAACTTCAGTGGACAATAGCTGCTCAGGTATAGTTGATCAAATTTTTCTGTTTAAATATATAGGGCAGTGTAATGCGACCCGTACAAATCAATGACCCCCAGGTAGTTGAATGGAGCACCTGCGGAATTGTCCTATCGTTTTTCCTGTGTGGCGCAACAAGGCTACGAAACGGAAACAATGGTAGATGGTCTTACCATCACCCAGGGCAGATACCACTTACTTTTCTTTATTGTAGTGGTTCAGTTCTGTTTGGTATGCTCTTCACTTGGTTTGTGCTGTGGGTTTACATTCTGTAGTAACTCTTTACCATGTAATTGGTCGTTAGTTGGTTCCTTTCAATAAGGCAGCTTCCTACATTACATGTTTTTTCTCGCCCCAGTCAACAAAGTGTGGAACTAATATATATTTTAGTTCAGTGAAATTGGTGCCTTTGCCATCAAAATCATTTTGAACTAAATATTCCGGCACCAAAACGGATTTTAAATGATAGGAAAAAATGAACAATGGGTAATTTATCCTATGGCAGAAAATGTTGTGCTGTCGATTGCTAATTTATTGCTAGACATACGATATGTAGAAGAAAATCATATTCATTATATTTCAGTGACATTCGGAGCGTCTGTGTCTGGACGTAAAGAACGCACTCCACATAACCGATAAAACGGTTAACGATCGGGGAATTCCCGATCCCCCATTTTATGGGCGGTGGTGGCTCCCCGATACGATGGTCGACGGCTACAAACTGTTTTTCCCTTTGCAATGATATAAGTAGCTGCACATTAATATTTAAACAAACTACAGCCGTAATTCATTAAAACATATATATTTTCAATGATTCGACAGACATACGCTTACAGTACCGGGAGCCTTTTTCTGTACAGATATCATGTGATATTACCAAATAATACGGTGTAGAAGTATCCCCCCAGCCACATAGAAATCGATTATCAGCATCTACTCTATGAAAACTTTACGAACAAGTCAATTCAAACGCCAAAATCGGCAAGAGAAAGTTAGTCAGTCGTACGGCTCTACGACAAAGTTGAACAACGAAAATTGGGGATTGGTTTATTGGGAATCGGGGGCAACCGTCGTAAGCTTTGGTACCGTGCATGTGTACATCACCTTTAACTTGATGATCGGCGTTGACAACGGCGCAATCCACGAACACTAATTATTACTTCCTTAGAGGTAGCAATTTGTGTTTCAGTAACCAAGATCGAATTCATTTTGATTTCATATTCGCATCAGAAATAACAATAAACAACAATCTTCAGAAATGCATAAAAAATAATATTAAGAATATCGTGAAAACATAAAAATTTACATTCATCTGAAATTTATAAATATTTAATTAATTCGTAGAAAATTTTATGTTATATGCTCGGTTGGAGCGATTTTTGACCAAAAGAAGTCCAGAGTTTACGATTCGATGATATAAATCGATTAAATTTCTATTAGTTTTATGTCAAAGAAGGTCTGATAAGAATGAAGCTTGGGTTTAAGCAAGGCCAAAAGCAACTCAAAAAATGAACTAATACCAAAGAGCTAGTAAAAAGCGTAGTCCCAACATATGCACTCTAAGCGGAAACATTCCAAACAAGACCATATTCAGTTGGATCCAGATACGAGTCATTTCATCCTAATATTTTCTTTTCAGTTATGTCCGCAGGATTCGGCAAGATTGCAAATTCACTGGACAATATGCAGCGCCGTAACTGCTCAGGTACAATTGATTAAATTGTTCTGTTTAAATATAGGGCAGTGTAATGCGACCCGTACAAATCAATGACCCCCAGGTACTTGAATCGAGCATCTGCGGAATTGTCCTATCGTTTTTCCTGTGTGGCGCAACGAGGCTACGAAACGGAAACAATGGAATGGTAGATGATCTTACCATCACCCAGGGCAGATGCCACTTACTGTTCTTTATTGTAGTGGTTCGGTTCTGTTTGGTATGCTCTTCACTTGGTTTGTGCTGTGGTTTTACATTCTGTAGTAACTCTTTACCATGTAATTGGTCGTTAGTTGGTTCCTTTCAATAAAGCAGCTTCCTACATTACATGTTTTTTCTCCCCCCCAACAAAGCGTGGAATTAACTATTTCAGTTCAGTGAAATTGGTGCCTTTGCCACAAAAAATCATTCTGAACTGGATATTCCGACACCAAAACAAATTTTAAAATAACGAAAGAAGACCTAATGAGGAGAGATATAAAAACAACTTATATTACAGTGTCTGTGTTCCAGTAATGCTTCCTTAAACAGGGTGATAGGAAAAAGTGAACATTAGGTAATTTATCCTATGGCAGAAAATGTTGTGTCGATTGCTAATTTATTGCTGGACATACGATATGTAGAAGAAAATCATATTCATTATATTTCAGTGACATTCGGAGGGTCTGTGTCTGGACGTAACCTGTTTATCGGCGTTGACAACTGCACAATCAACGAACACTAAGTATTATTTCCTTAGATGCAGCAATCTGTGTGTCAGTAGCCAACTATTTACTTTATCGTAGTCTTTTAGAAATAACCAAGATCGAATTTATTTTGATTTCATATTCGCATCGGAAATATTATTAAACAAAATCTTCAAAAAAAAAAAATATATATATATATAATAATATCTTGGAAACATAAAAGTTTACTTTTATCTGAAATTTAAAAATATTTAATCAACTCGTGGAAAATTTATGTTCCATGCTCGGTTGAAGCAATTTTTTGACAAAAAGAAGTCCAGAGTTTATGATTCGATGATATAAATCGATTAAATTTCTATTAGTTTTATGTCGAAGAAGGTCTGATAAGAATGAAGCATGGGTTTGAGCAAAGCCGAAAGTAACTCAAAAAATGAACCAATAGCAAGGAGCCAGTAAAAAGCTTAGTCCCAACATTTACACTCTAAGCGTAAACATTACAAACAAGACTAAACCGCTGTAATGGAGTGCAGTAGTATCTGCCCTGAGCGATGATAAAACCATTTACGACCTATAAAGTATTTTAGCTTCCCGAGAATGGTTCTTTTCTATTCCACCAAAATGCGTTTTTGTCAGAGTCGCAGAAGGAATACGCCTCGGCGGCGCGATCCAACAGTGACTCATATAAAGCTGGGCAGAACCGAACTGCATTTCGGATTTGATTCGATTCTTTTTTTTCGAATCGGATCGAATCACGAATTCGATGATGTAAATAACAAATATTCCACTTTTACTATTACAACTTGTCTCCATTACGAAAATCAAGAAATTTATAGTTTATAGTGTATTTTCAATTCCCACTTCATGTCTAAGAGCAACAATTTTCATATTTTAACGACAAAATATGTTTGATTTTGGTCAAATTTGATCAAAATCGATTGCATTTTGTCGTTGAAAGGGGAAATTCTAGTCCGTTTAGTAAGTATTCGTCCCTACGAAAAGTTTCACTGTTGATTCGAGTATATTGTGCTTCGTACCGATTCGAATCACCGAATCGAATTGCCCAGCCTTGACTCATATTCGACAAAACATGTTCAACCAATAATTTTCTGAATTGATCG
This sequence comes from Styela plicata, assembly GCA_963675895.2. Classification (NCBI taxonomy): domain Eukaryota; kingdom Metazoa; phylum Chordata; class Ascidiacea; order Stolidobranchia; family Styelidae; genus Styela; species Styela plicata. The sequence goes on from OZ023138.1 coordinate 25,219,922, forward strand.
ATTGATAATCAATAAGATCGTGAATGCTTTTTATCCTGGAAATCTTTTCGCGTGGGATTATCGCATTCAGAAACATTTATGCAAACTTTGTGTGCCTGATTCGATCAATGAAACGATCGGAAGTTCGGAAAGTTCATAATTTATTCTCTCCGACGCTCATGATTTGTAGGTAAAATATATCGGAATGTAAAATCCCAAGAAATTTGTTGAAAAAAATTCTCGAAGCCTTTGACGATTTTTATCGAATCACAGGAAACAGTGTTCGATTCAAATCATCGATCTATTTGTGTTATTTTCCTTCTCGATGATAATTTTTCCTATTTTCTAGTTTTAACAATATTCAGTAATAATTTTTTCTTTGATGTAAATGTGGTAGTTGAGCGTTATAATCTTTTTGCAAGCACGATGGGTAAGCCATAGATCGACCGCGTCTGTGCAGATCAAGTCATGAATGCATCAAATATTAAACAGGAAAATTTATAAAAATCTATTGCAATGTGATATCTTCCCATTTGAGAAGATTTTATTCGGTAATTAAAATTTCACGATCAACATTTGTACAGTAGTAGTTTTATTGAATGCATTTTTTATAACGTGTGACCAATATAATAACAATTGCGTGTATATATCGAGCCTTTTTATCAGTTGCAAAAGCTATAGCTTTTATCATAACATAGAAGCATAACCCTTGGCCGTTTTATTATTGGCGTATTCTTTTTTTTTTTATATTGGGCATAGCCTTTTGAACATGTCCCAAGTGCGTGGCCTGGTTCACGCGATACGCTGAAATTAAGAAGATACTAACTTCTTGTGTGATAACTTGACATAAAAATAAACTTGTATAAATTTGAATTATTGAGCATTGGTTATGACAGGAAAATGTGTAGCAGTCACTAAAATAACCGAATAGGTCCTATATGAAAGTAACGCAAACTAAGTCGTTACATAATAGCCAGCCGAATTGATGATTTAGTGATGGATTAGTTCAGTTCAGTTCATTTGGCGTAGGTTTCTAAATAGAAAGTCACAATAAATAAAACAAAATATCAGTCTGGGTCGGACAAGGCATAATAAGAAAATAATACAAAACTCTTTTTTACCTTTATTTTGGAGCCAGACTACACAACCGACACTTGAATGAGATAAACACAGCCAAGACTACTTACTAACGAATTACATCTGAACATACGTGAAAAGGGAATATTAACAAATTATTATTGGAATAGCACATAAACATAACGCAGCAATGGGAGTGCACGCCCTCAACAAAAAAAATTTCCATGCAGGTTCTTGCAGTTGACGATGACGTCACTATACTATAAAAAATATATCCATAACGTGGTCACGGTGACGATATGGAGCAAAAATTAAAATGTCGTACAAGATGTGACAATAACAAAGGGGCACAGCCTTTTTATTAATGTCATGATTTTAGTAGAGACATTGCCTTTTCATAAGGCATAGCGGGAATAGCAGACATTTTTACCGAGCCACCTAAAACGTATTGTCTCATTCTGCCAACTTTTTAAAGTATAATTCTCTATGGCGAAAAATGCGATCATACGACATCCAATTTAACATGAACTCAATTTAAAAACAAAATAAGGCGCGCTAGATAGCAGAGCAAAATCTCGATCGACTTAACGCGACTTTTTAGATGCAAAGTAAAAACCCCTGTGACGCCATTATCCATATTTTCACTGTTTCATCGCAATAGGCAGAGTGCACAGGCAAAATTCATATTCTGACGTAAGGATATTTTATTCGAACCGAGCATCCTAAATATCTGCAGCGTAAGTCAAACATGAAAAAGGAAAGAGAATATGGAGAAAGAATACGAAACGTTGAACGCGGAGTATTTACCCAATTAATGCTGTCAACTCATGGAGGAATAGGACGCGAAGTTTCGGCATTTTATAAAAAGCTGGCAGACAAAATTTCTGTTAAACTGCAACACCAATATCCCAGTCGCCATCATCACAAACACGAAACAAAATATCATGAGATCATTATGCATCCTTGTTTTATATTATTAAATGCCAGGCCACAGCGACAATACAGAAAGAACAATACAGAAGAAGCCATATGGGACTTTATCAACATAAAATTTATCGAAAGTTCCCGAATATGCCAACTCTCATGAAAATTCCCGAAATTTCGCAACACCAGGTATTATCACTGGGTGACATTACATTCAATTCGTACCCTGGTCAATTCGTACCAATATAAAACTCCATCAGAAGCGATTGTTCGGTTCTGGTTTGTACCGAGAAATTCGCGTTTGGTTAATTTTGTACCCTTGACGAATGTTCGCGGTAACTTAGCCTGTTTACGAATTATGGTGTAGCAGTGCAGTAGCAGCAAGACATTTATCAGGGATGGGGGTTCCTTAGTTCCTATTCCTGCTTTTCATGCGGCTCTTTGCACTTTAGTGGCTTTGGGATTTTTGAGGAATTTTTTAAGTATGATTTGTCTCCTGTGGCTTTGCTCTGAGCGAATTTTAATGAAAAAAAGAGGGGAACAAATAAAAATTTGCGAAAATAGTCCCGCTGCTCAAAATTACGTACATTTTATAATCTGTAACTCAAAGTAAAATTCGCGGAAATGGTTATCATATACACAATAGTCATCCCCCGTCGTTGACAGGTTAATAGGCACTTGAAATCCAGAATCCCATCCTTTCCCGATTTGGGCTAAAACTGAAAATGCTTGGTCTTCCGGGTTAGGATTGGATGTTATTTTATCCCGTGATATAAATCAGCCATCCCGACTTCTCGCAGTAAATATATTGCAAATATCAACAGGGTACCGTACAAATTAACCTATCCCATATCCTGTATCAGCTAGTTATTGGGGCACGAATTGACCCACCGAAAACTTACTGGTACGAATTGACAGGCAATTATTCTGTATTATTATGACCTTCTTCAACTCTGGGGACTTGGATATGTTGTATAAAGGATAATAAACCGTATTCAGTTATAACCTGATAACCAAATTTTGTTAACAATCTAACCTGCTAACTTATCTAAAATTTCAATGCAGGCATGGCCAGTACGTCGTGCCATGTTCTTTTTTCTCTGCACGGGTGAAATATTACCGGTACCGTTATTGTTTTAATTAGTAAAAGAGTAAAGTAAGTTTATTTTGACTCTATAATCAGATAAAAAGCGATAGATGATTGATAGAAAAAGAAGGAATGAAAACTGTCCAGGAAAGCAACCAAAACTTTGAGTTGAGTTTTAAAACATGCTCATCCAAATATTAATGAGAGGTATCGTAAATAAAGGGGTTTTCTTATTCCTTTATACTTTCCTTGAAAAATAGTGATAAACTATTTTGTATTTAATTTTATCAAAGTCACCCATCAACGAGTCCATTGAAAAAGTGCCGCATTTTTGAAGATGAGAAACCACTCACAGCTCCGTAATTTTTTGTTTACAATCTCAGGAGACGTACAGTATTAGTATTGAGAAAGAATTAGCTGTTTAGCGAAAGCAGATTTTACGCTATAAATTCAGCAAGACAAATTAGCTGAAATTGTTTTTTCTTGCAACATGTGCGCGACCCACTGCTTTGACCAGTTTAACTGGTTTAGATCAAATTTCATTGCTATAAATGCAGATAAATAAAGAAATTGCAGTTGGCTGTGCTCATCATTGCTTTAGTAAAATACAGATAATAGCACACTTACGATATATACCAGTGTATAACAGGAAGTTACAATTATGGAATATGTGTGGAGCATTACTGTTTTGATAGTATTCATTCATTTAATTCTTATAAAATAAAAGATATTTTTTTGTATAAAAATTTTTGTGGCAAAGGCACGCAGAAGTTTTGTGGCCTTGTTGAAAAAATGCACCATTTTTGGAGGTAAGACTATGAGACTATGTAAACATCTGGTTGGCGGGCAAAAATTTTGCTAATTTTGAAGCTATTTTCGTCAAAAATCTTGCTGTGTGCCCTCCCTTTCAAAATTTTAGACGGGACATTACCCCATGCCCTTGGTCTCAATGGCAGTGGGTCTCATGCGCCTTGAACCCTTTTTTTTATTTTCTTTGGAAATGGTTGCCGGACTGAAAAAAATTAAATATGGAAGACTACTTTGATATGTCCAGGAACATAAAAATGAGTAAAAGGTTAGTCTAAAACCTTTATCTTCTAATCGTAGCTGGCATTCGCACAAAAGGTATTTCTTATTGGTGTGCAATATAATCGGTTAAGACATATTGTTCGACCCTAACTACCTGATGACTTCTTTTACTCACTTTTGGAAAGTTAATTTTATTCATTTTAATTGAATTCACCCTGAGCAAGGCCGGAAGACTTGGAATTGGAAAGTGGATTTGAGGAGATAAGAAAATATAATTTCTTAAAAGCGGCAGCACCATGAACCAAACCGTGATAAAATTTTTTTTTTACTTTCTACAGTGTTACCTTTAATAAATATATATTCTAGTTACTTTCTAACTGTGTTTCATCATGTCTCGTCGTCCACCACCTCCAAAACTTGCTCCAAAGCCTGGTATGGTCAAGACGTATCGAGCATTATATCCCTACGTGGCACAGCAACATGATGAACTGAGCATTGAAGAAGGTGATGTTATTTATGTGACGGATCAGAGCGATTGCAATTGGTGGAAGGTTGGTTCTGTTTTTGCCCTATTTTGACAGCCTTTATAAATGCAGGAAAGTACTCCAAGAAGACCTAGAAGGCACTGAATGACTTGGGAAACAGATTCCTTGCGTTCTGAAATATAGAGCTCCATTACCATCTCATTACTCTCCTTATCCAATGATGAAAGTTGCACAGGGGTGTGATATTAAATTGGAAAAACTGCTCACAATAAATTGAGAAATAGTCAAGAGAACAATTTGTAGGGATTGAGTTCTACATTCTAAAACACGAGGAATCCATTTCAGAACTCATTCTGTGCCTCCTGTATCTACTTTTGCACTTTCAGGTGTTTTTAATTTGTTGATTACTTATTTCTGTGGCTCGACGTGACCGAGGTTTCAACCAGATGTATTTATCTGATATATTTCAAAAAGCTTCACTATATATAATTGTATAAGGTGGCAGAATTTTGATTTTCTTTGTTGTCTGAAATATTCATCATTTTCCTCGTTATACGAAAAGCTTCAAAACCATCAACACTGCTATCCCATAATTGTATTGACGATTTTGATGAACTTTTCCTACAGTTACTAGGCATTCAAAAAGAGACATTTTATACTTATAGCAAGAGATACATCACGAAACGCTGTACACTTGCTAAATTGTCCCCTCATGAAACCCATTTTCTTTGTGTGTCTGAGTAGCAGAATTGCTGGCATTCTGCCTGTCTGCAACCTGCTAATTATCAAACTCTGTTAATAATTTTAGAAATATAATGAAATTTTGAGAGATTCAAATTGACATGATTATATTCGAAAATAAATCACCTAAAAATCTCCATAAGCCGTCCAGTCTCTGCTCAGTCTCTTTTTTTAGAAAGAAAGTTACTTTGTAATGGGGATTGGTAGGCATAAGAATGTTGTGATTTAAACAACAAAAGGTCACAATATGTGGGGATTCTGATTTTATGGTCTAGGAATTGAATATTGTTTGCATTTTGTTGTAGAATGTTAGATAATTATTATGAAAGCCATCAAAAATTTGTTCTCTACTAAAAGTTATTTCTCAAAAGGATGATATTTCATGGCAAATTACTCGATAGAATACTGAAATGTATCTCTTTGGTGTATAAAAGCAAACATATGTAATATATCATGTTATACAAATCATGGTTTTAACGCTTTTCTGTTGATCTGGAGTAAATAAACTGAATGTTTCGAACACGGAATAGCAAGATTCAGTCTTGCAGCTGCTGTGCTATTCAGACACCTGAGGAAAATGGATTTGCAAGAAAATTTACCAAATGGGTGATAATTCATAATGTATCTTTTTCTAGAAGTAAAATTGTTTCTTTTTGAGATCATCAACAAAACCTTGGAAGAGGGTTTGAATCATCAACACTGCTGTAATAAGCAGTGAGGATAGTTTTCAAGGTTTCATTGTCACAAGCTTTCTAGACACCGCAAGAAAAACAGGATTCTGTCGCCCTGCCTCATCCTATTCTCGAAGTACTGGTTGGTACTTATTTTTATATCATCGTTTTTTATCCCTCGGAATTATTAACATCATTTTTAGGCCACATGTAAAGGGAAAGGTGGATTAGTACCCAGCAATTACATGTCAGAAGACAACGCTGGAATGATAGATTTTCCTCTACATGAAGCCGCGAAACGTGGGAACATGGATTATTTACGTGAATCACTTAGTGCACGAGTCGGAATCAACGGGCTGGATAAAAGTGGAAGTACGGCCTTATATTGGGCAGCTCATAGCGGTCATGGAGAGATCGCTGAAGAACTGGTCAAAAATAGCTACACAGATTTGAACATGCAGAATAAGTTGGGCGACACTCCACTACATGCTGCGGCATGGAAAGGCCATGATGAAATTGTAGCGCTCTTACTTGAGCGTGGAGCAAACCCATTGTTGCAAAACAAAGAGGGAAAGACTCCTTTTCAACTTGCTTCGAGTCCGATCAGTGCCAGTCTTCTTAAACCAAAAGGACGAAATTCTCTCGGTAGTTCTAATGATGATTACTTGGGAGATGGTGATGACTCAGACTAAGGTTGCCCTGATAGTTTAGTTTAAATGGTATCGGAATTCAATTATATAAACAATAGAACAATGTTTCAGATAGACACAATCGTTAATATTTGAAAATATCATGGCGATTTTGCAGCAATTATTTGAATTATTTCTAATTCTGTCCACAGTACAGTGCTTATTTTATGAACAAGTTTCTCTTACGGACCAAAGCAGATGGGTTGAACATCAAAAGCTCTACTACGCGAACACTATTTTTTGGCATATTTACACACTAAACAATAAGAATTTTACAATAATGGTGTTTTTGTCTGCTACCGGGTGATAGGATCTTGGTTTTCTTTGAGTTGATAATGTTGATGCTTTTTTGAATCATCGGAAGAAAATAACTTCAATGTGTGATACAATTGAAGTAAAACAGGATCCTGTCCCGCTGAACCAAAGCTTCTAATTACCTATCAAACCAATCGGCTTACTTGCCAACTTATAATTATCAGCCAAAATCTACAGATATAATGGTGACCAATTGCAACATTTTTGTCAAAGTGTAAAACAAAATCGATAAAAATCGTCTGTTTGTGTAAAAATTCATGGTAAAATGCCCATGTTGTGCTTTCGGTGACTTCATTGCTCTATTTGAGGGTTTTTCTGTTTGAATGTTTTTGGCGGAATTTGAAATAAACGTATCTTATCTATCTTATCGGAGAAATATGTTTGGGCAATACTAGCTTATTGAACGAGATGGCCTGGATCAATGAAGTGTTCAAGAAAGCACTGTTTTTTATTAGAAATAGTTGGGGTTTCTTGTCCAGCTATCTGCAACAAAGTAATGAGCTTTTCCCGACTTTTTAATTGATGCACTTTTATATGTATAAATAGTTTATTAACTATGGTACTTCTCGTCATTATAGAATCATTCCACTTTTCCAGCACTTTAGTCAAATCATTATACTTGTTCTCAAATATTTACCAAGAGTTGACATACGGATACTTTAGTTATAATAAAGTTATCATCTTTACTACTAATAGGTTTGCTATACCCATCAGCAGTAAAGTTGATAACAGGCTCATTTTCATAATTTAAAATAATTTCTCAATTTGATTACAACTTAGCTGCATTGCTTAGGAATTGCTGTTGTTTATATGATGTTTCAAATATGTGGAGCATTATCGATCTGTGGTCAAATTTTTGAAAAACTAGTTAGTCATAGTTACTCTATCCTTGCAATACTGCATATGGATTCACAAACACAAAAGCACAGAGGAAGAATAAGTAGTTAGTCCACGTCCCCCAGACCGATAGCATTGGAAGGATATGATTTCACTGCAAATAAGTTCTTTAAAGCATTCAAAGAGTATTTGGAATCCTGAAATTCTTAGCTCCTTTAGGAAGTTTGTTTGGTTTCTGTACCAGTACAAACTTTAATTTGACATATTTCAACACCCGGTTAAATTAACTTCTGATCCCAAGACCATTCCTTATAGTTTTTCATACAAAACAGTGACAGATTTATTGAATAGTTTTTTGAAGTTAAACTCTCCCATCAGTGATCACTTATATTTTCTGTATTAATAATTTTTTATTGTAGGCCATTGTTTTTATAGTTTTTGGTATATTTGTTTATTCAGACAATCTTTTATATTCAGTCTTTGCATACCCGGATAATTGTAAAAATGCTAATTAGTTGTTTGCTATACCCAAGAATGTGGCGAGATTGGCGATGGATCCTTCTTTCCAAATTCACCATTTTTCATTCTCTCATTCAGTAATTTTCAAATTTCATCCCAGTCCCACATTGGGACAGATATATTATACTCGCATTCTGTCCCCGAGATCTAGCTAAGTAATACATAACTTCTGTTAGAAGCTTTGTGAGGATTTATTACTCTGCCCTGAATAATGGTCCCACAGTTCTAATTCTCGCACCCACAAGACTTTTTGGAATTCTGTGACGTTAAATAATTTTTATTGCATTTTTAACTGCATTTTGTGGCAAAATTCATGATTTATGTTGTTGTAAAATTTTGTATAAATAAGGATTTTACTGCAAAATAAATCAATTTGGGAATAATTCAAAAACGAAAATACTTTTCAGAATTCTAGAATGCGGAGTCATTCAGATAGGGAGGTCCTTCGGAAGGACTAGCTTATCCACATATAAATTTTTGTTTGTGAAAAGTTTGCACAATTTTTGTTGTTTTTTCAGTTTGCTGAAAATTATTGTGATAGGCGTCAACACTTTTGCAATCAGGGTTTGAATCACTTTGAATAGTTTTTTTGTTTGTGTCCAGGTACAGCGATATTTGAGTAAAAATTAGGTCTGATTTGTTAAACTTTTTCAAAAAATGTAACAAAACCAATTTAAGAAATATATAGCGTTTTGTTTTTAATAAAAATTATGATCAGTTTTCATTATCATTGTAGAGTTATTTAATCAAAACAATATGATTTGATGTCGATTTGAAATTGAATTGTATCCGAAAAACAACCCTGTTATCGGTTACATTCTCATCTACCATATTTGCAAGTGCTTATTTCTATGTACATATATATATTTTTATGCATTTGCCACAAAACCAGAATGTAGAGTTTCTGGTCATTTTGTTTTTTTAGTTTTGTCAAGCGTGATCCGCGGATGGATCATGCCAGAAATGTCATGGTCCATCCATGGCTCATGCCTGATGAAAAACAGATTTCTGATTGTTTGAATCATGTGTACCTTATTAATTGACAAAATTGTATTCTATAAAATTTAGATTCTAATGGTTAGATGCCTAAGTAATATTGGCTGAAAAGGTTTAGATACTCTTGTCTGAAAACTTCATTCTACACAGTCATTTTTTGTATCATATTAATGAAGAATGTCTAACAATTGTTTGAATATCGGACTGAGAGTTCATGAAAATGACTGTTTGATACTGGTTGCCTTTTGATATGGCTCATTATGTGGCTTGTTATGCCATTAGGACTTGGTGGACGATGGATGTTATGTGAAATGATAATGGAATAGTATGAATTCACCGACTTTCATAAGTTAACATGCTTATGGTAAACACCTGCGAGGTCCTTATTAACACCATGTACTCTTTTGGATTTACTTAATTCCGTGAGGATTTAACGATCACCACATGTTACCATTGATTACGACTAAACTGGATTTGAGACTGTAGTCATGGTTTTCTGGACATGATAACCTGATCTTCCCCACAACTTCTCCGTGATTAAGCAAATATTAATATAAGGTGAGTTTTTATTCAGTTCATGTATCAGCTTATATTTGAGTCGTATACATTCATGAGTCTTTCCCAAGCAATTATACGATCCACAATATATTCATTCAGCCCTTTCTCCAGAATATATATTACGATAACGCACAATATAATCTTCCAAAATTTTGCTCCTCCTCATGAGAGGACAAAGTGATGCAAAATGTTAATTTTAAATTTTATGAAGTTGTGAAATGGGTTACAACTCTCATACCGGTACCTTTATTTTCTAATCGAATCACAAAATTTCGAATCAAAGTTTAATGAATGGACAAATTTTTGCATAATTTTTTTGAAATATACAAAATCACAACGTGTTTAATCGAATTTTTGCTCATTTAAGTCTGGAATATTTTTTTACTCTATTATTTTGCAAAGCTTTAGTCACTGATGGTGGTTTCATCGCGTCTCATACTCGTATAAAAAGATTGTTAAAGATAACTTCATATAATAAAATAAAGTATATAATCATAAACATTTTTTTCAATATCCTTATCCAAAACTGTAAATTTAAATGCCAACAATACCACAAGACTGGTTTTATCACAGGAAATATGTTCAAAGCTTCATAGCATAATATCCTGAGGGGTTGAAATAAAATTTATGATTTGTTACAATGAGCAATTTTACTTGCAGAACTTGCTCTTTGAATCTGAAAAAGAAAGATAATTGTTTGCACTTATTGATATTTAATTAACCAAGATAGGAATAGTGGGATAGCAATAGAGTTGAAAATGAAGACAACGAGACTTGTTCCATCTGTGGTCCATGCTTGAATAAATAAAATTTCTTGATTGTGTTAGGGTTGTCTTCATATTTTAGTTTAATTGAAACTGTATTCGAAATCCAATAATTACATGAAATGCTTCAACATTTGGAATAAAAAAAATTGCAAGTGTTTCACCATATTTTTTTATTTCACTGCAAAATGAATAAATTCAGGCATAATAGAAAACGAATTTTTCTTAAATAATAATTTTAGAATCGTGACAAATTTGAGACTAGCCAACGTAGGATTGTTCTTATTTGAATAGTTTATGATTCAATTTCATTTTTCATTTCCTGTTGTTTGAATATCTTCACTCAGGACTGTTAATAATCCTCTTTCTTAGGTTTAATTCATCACATAGCAGAAAGCCCAATACTTTGATTTGAGGACTCAAATTTCACAAATGTCCATTTTTAATGATTTCATTTACAAGATTAACATATACTTTCAAGTGTCTGTTCAAAAGGCTCTAAAATCTGATTTCTTAATTCTGGTTTTTCTTTTCGAATGAATGACCTGTTCTGGAATAAAATATGTCTATGTCATGCACTGTGTCTTAGGCCCATCCGGTCTTGTGCATACTCCCTGACCTTTTATATAAGAATGTGTATTTTCTACTGTTATCGTACATGTTAAAAGGCAAAATAAATACATAGAAACATTTAGTTGCATTGTGCTCTCCTAGTTATTATGATTAAAAGTTGGCATTAGTTAGTTCCTTGTAGTAGGCACAGTTTCCGGCTTTGCTTAGAGTAAGCCTCAATGAAACAATACTTTTCCTTTGGAATGAATTGCAAATCAAATGATGTTATTAAAATTAAATCCCCTATCAGAAAGTTATTATAAATTAAGAACTGTGCCATCACCATCCTATCAGTGGCTCACACTTGATGTGTTGACATGATCCATGGTTTCTTATTGAACATAAATTTTTAAATCAAATCCCAAAAAGAAAATTTTTTTTGTCAATTGTGGGTCACAGTTGAATCATGCCTTAGTAGTGCTGTCCATCTGTGGCTCATGCTTGTCAAAACATGCTTTAAAAGACCGTTGTCTATAAATATCAACTTCCGGGAGGGCAACATATTTCCAGTTATTTTGCTGATAGAAACATCTATTGTCGGTACTTTCTATACTGTCATCTAATTTGGATCTACAGATTGTTTATTGTTAGTCGACAGCTATTTGTTGAAGGTTGTTGTACATCAACACTACTTATCATCTCATAAGCTCAATCAAAAATTGCTATATTTATCTGTTGGACGACTTAATGGTTAATTCGGTGGTACTGCGATTAAGATCTTGGTTTCAAAAAAGTTTTAAGTTTGGCTACTTAGTTCGTACCATCATTCAATCTTGGTTGTTAATTTGGAGTTTGAATCAGCTCTGTTGCAAAGGAGAGCAGGTGGCCTATTTTGGAACATTTATTTACTAATGCAAAATATTGTCTAATACTGTTGGAGCTTTTTTTTATCATGATTTTGCTGAAAAAGGCACCAATTTACGATTGAACAAAAAACAATGTTATTTTTTGTGAGAATCAATTCTAGGGTATCTGACTTCTGATAAACGCTAGCCAAATTTTTGATGAGCAAGATTGGAAGTAACATCTCAAAGGAAAAACTAACAGCCAATGATATACAGAACTATATAAAACGGGAATCACCAACTGCACTTTTACAATTCCATACTGCCCTAGATCGCTGACAATTCGCTGTTGTATGCAGGGCTGGGTAATTCGATTCGAACTATTTATTCGAATCAATCCTAAATCGTTCATAGGAACAGAAACTTGCTAAATAAACTGAAATTTTCATTTTTAACAACAAATGCAATCGATTTTGTTCAAATTTGACCGAAATCGATTATATTTTGTCATTAAAAAATGAAAATTGTTGCTCTTGGACATGTAGTGGGGATTGAATATACACTGTAAACTATGGATTTGTTGATTTTCCCTTCCTGTATTTACATGGATTCGATCGGATTCGAGAAAATAATTCGAATCACATTGAAATTCCTAATAATTCGGTTCTGCCAGCCCTAGTTGTATGGTTTAAAATTTTTATCTCATCAAACAAAAGGAACAAATCGATCGCGTCAGGACTGTCCTCGAAAACAGAAATTTCAAACAGGGTGACAGAAACTTGTTTTCCTTCAGGTGTTCAAATTGTCAATGTTATTTCTTTTTATGGACGAAATAAAAACTTTAATACCACAAACACTGCTATTTCATATTGGTTGATATTTTATTTCTAGCAAAATACATATCATCAAATATTGTCTATTTGCTAATTTTTTTAATCTTCTGTTGGAATCCATTTTCCTTGGGTGACTAAGTGACTGACATTTAGTCAGTCAGGTTCCAGGTCTTTAATTTAGGAAATTTATGCCCTTCCAGGCTTTCACATAAAAGGGGCCATTTTCATATGTTTTTTCATCAAAATTATTGTCCTGCCTATGCATGAGATTGGCAGAATGTCAGCTACTCAGACACCTGAAGAAAACTGGTCCATCTGAAGAAAATTTAGTAGTAAATGAGCGATTTGCCATGATATATCACTTTCTGAAAGACTGAAATGCCTCTTTGAGGGTCTGTTACCAACCAAGCCGGATAAAAATATTCAAAATCACCAATACTGCTATGAGAAAGTAATGTTGATAGTTTCAGAACTTACTTGAATCTATTCAAAGAAAATAACATGAACATTTCAGTGACCTGTAGAAAACCAAGATCCTGTCGTCCTGCCAAGCATGGGCCATAAAAAAATTACCTAATATGAACGGATTTCATCAATGCATCACGCAAAAAAAAGTGTTTCTTGTTTTATGTCTCATTTATTGGAGCGGAAATGAATATGGCCTTGTCATTTCCTGGATAGAATTGTATACATGGTGCAATGTTGTTTGGGTTATCATTGCTCTATATTTTATAAGCTTTCGTAATGTTTGCACTTAGTTATGTGAAAAAAATGAATTCTATGATCATAACAACGTTGCTTCTGTATCGACTCATGTTGCCATGTACATTTGTTTCAACTCCAATATCTAATAATATCATTCACAACTTTTTGAATTTCATAATTCATTCCCAAAATCGAATAAATATAGATGGTGGAATTTTTTTGTGTTATAATAGTCACAAAGCGTAGCAGAACCATGTACTGTAATTAAAAATGTCTTCCCAACATCTGCCAAGTATATGTCTTTGATCAATCACACCATCGAGGTTGTCCATGTCAGAAAAAATCCAATTTCTAACTGTGACAGCAGTTACACCCCGTTCATCTAGAAGTCCAACATAGGGTCTAGGGGCGACAAAATCTTTTTCTGCTTATTTTTCTACAGTTTGGCTGCTGCCAAACATTCGGAAAGATATATTATCGTCGTTTAGCAATTGAATCGTCATGAAATATTGCCCATTTGCTAAATTTTCATATAATGGCTAGGGGTGGCCAGAATCGATCGAATATCCATTCTAATCAGAAATCATATAATAAACAAACAAAGACATCTTTTTCTTAGCTTATAATATAAGTAAAACTTCCCAATTATTTTTTAAAAAGTTCAAAATTACTCTTGGGTTGATTTCGAATTGTTGCAGAAATCGAATAATTTATGATTCAAATATTCAGAATCGAATAGTTTGACCCCGATAATGAAATTTATTTTTTTGCATGTCCGAGTAGCAGAGCAGCTGACATTCTGCCGGTCTGTTCAGATCCATGTTGAATTTCTAGGATTGTATTCAAATGAACAAAAACTTTGATGCGTCTCTTTAACAATTATAAAAGATAAGAGTTTGACGCCTTTTGAAGTGTTTTTTTTTTTTTATACCCACTTCTTAAGAGTGGATCACCCTGCCTAGGGCCCTTTAACAGCAGCCATTTATAGACGGACAGGTTACATTCTCTGGAAAGATAGTGACATCTTCATGTGCCATATAATGAAATAAAAATTGGTTCATTCAAGTTATAACTCATTGAAATTGTCCTGTCATAGTTAAGACACCACTTGTAAATGAAAAATGCTCTGAAATATTAAATTAATTCACACTTACAAATGAAAAGTGTTTTTCAGCACAACTGTGGATGAGCATTTCGGAAAGATTTGGAATAGTATTCATTTCAACGTTATAATAGTGTCAAATGATTGAGTACATATCAAAATACTATTATTTGAGTAAACAGTTTTTGTAAAGTTAGTTAATTTTTCAATTAGTGTTTGGTTTATTATGGTAAAGTCTTATGGCAACTCTTGTCAATCATAGCTAAATCACTCAGAATGTATTTGAAATAACACTATTATTGTATATGATTATATCAGTTTTTGAGTTTTTAATTATGAATAACCGCCAGTGGTAAGTCTAAAATTATCTATGTGACATTTTTGTATGAATATAGCTATATTTGGTCAGGACATTTATTATGATTAACTCTACGATTAGTCAAACATTTCCGCAGATTTCTTTCATTTCAAGTGTTTATTTCTAAACATACCATTTAGCTTCTCTACTGGCAAATCTCGAGATTTATTCAGTAATTTTTTTTTGTTTTTTTCCAACATTTTTGTCTTTTCAAACATATTCCATTAAACAAATCACTCCACTGGTTTGAATGTTTCTGTTGGCATTTCATTATTATGTATAAATATTATGGTTAAATGGAAACAAATCACACAAGAATATACTCTCTATAACCTATATTATGTTTGGGCAACAAACTAAATCACTTGAAATGTTTGCAATTTTGAGGGAGAATAAATATAAATGTTGACCATTGAGAAAAATTAATTCAATCTGGATTCAATATTGAGATGCAAACTGGCAGAATGTCTACTTTTTGAAGAGAATGAGCACCATCAGAAGAAAATTTAAAATTTAGCAAACATACAATGTTTCCTCAAGAAGATGAAAAAATATATCCCATGAGCATCAAGTAGCAAGTAGCCTTTTTTGAGTTCGAAGAATATGACATGAATGTTTTGATTGACCGAAGAAAACAAGATTTTTTGTCACCCTGAGGATATGTAGAGCATTTGTAGCTGATGCTTGGCGTAATAAATTTTTGATGAGGTAGATTGAAGTTAGCTCATCATAATTTCCCAATTCATATACAAATTCCTCGATTGATTAATTAATTTGACATAAATAAATCACACCGTCATGATTTAGTAGGTTTCGTTTAGTACAAATATAGACCTGATCAATCAAATGTATCGGTTCACGTCATAATAAGTCATACTCGGTAATTGTTTATCTCAGAATCTATTTGCTCATTCGTGCCAAACTTTATCTATTTATCTCTATTTGCACGTGCCAAACATGAACAAAATATTGAATTTCAATTATAAAATTCTGAGAAACTTATGAATACATTTTAGTAGCATTTAATAACTGTTTATTTCTTGGGCAGCTTGATAAAACATTTTTTGTTTTCCAATCGAATATTTGAATTACCAGTAAAATGATCAGTACCAGTATTACCAGAAAAAGAGTACAGGATTATAAAACAAAAAGACGCCTCTTCTGTGAATTGTTAAATACATAAAAATTTGCATTTATTTCCTTGGAATCGAATATTTTGGACAGTTCTTTTTAGGTTTCTACCTCTAATTTGCATATATTTAAGAACCCAAGCGTAAGCATAAATACATTGAAATAGGTCTAATGTCTCCCTCACTGGGATAATGATACAAAGCCTCAATGCCACATTTCTTTGTTCAACGTTCATATAAATTTTCTAAGGATATGAAAGTTAGGCAGGAGCTGACGGAATCAGAAGCGGCAGAATCTAGTTTTTCCTCATTAAATCACAGTGTTGATGATTTTCAACACTTTTCAACGTTTGCTATCAGCACACGAGACACGAAGCATTTTGTATTATTTTTGTGCGGTCTCAGTATATTATATTTTTGGTAGATTTTTTTTGATGAAATTGTCTTCAGAGTTTCAAAACCATCATTGCTATTCCATAGCACTGTTCATGATATTCAACCTTTTTATACAGTTTCGCTGCTACCAGACACTTAAAGACATTTTCATCGTTAAGGCATCAGATATTTCATGAAATATTGTCCATTTGTTGAGTTTTCTTTTGATGGAACCCATTTTCTTCAGGTGTCTGAATAACATAACAGAATATCTGAAATTATATCACTTTGGAAACAGTTATGTTGAAATGTCACAAGCCTCTCACTTGATGCTGCGTAAATCATGTGACTCATCTAAAATAACTATTAAACATCAGGAACTGCTTCCTTAATAGTACGTAAGCTGTAAAACTGAGTCACAGCACCGTACTGCAGAATGACTGAAACACTAAGTCAGCTGTACTTTTTGTATTATCCATAGGCTTGCCACTTATATTTCTTTTCAAATCGAATATCGCATCACACCAATTCAATAAGATCTTATTGAAGTGATTTTGGAAAATTAATTAGGGAATGAAATATATGACCAATTCGCCATCGTATGGAAAAAATTTAATGTGCGTAACATTGCAACATATATTTCCAAGAAAGTCGTTGGAAACTTTTGTTGAATCAGAATGATGAGTGTTCAAGTGCCATATTTGAATTTTTGGAATTAGACATGCGATTGATTCAAATTTAGCACTGCTGCTGAGAAATCATCATTCCGATTAGAATAACTATGAATTGTATAGTTTTGTGTTAACATGGCTGTTAAAATAAATTATCCTGTGAATATGATACCCAGACAACTGTACATAGAAAAAAGTATGGATAAACGTTAAAGAAAAAAGTATAACTATAACACAATGAATTATTATGAGTCAACTTCCATTATTGAATGAACAGTTCCCAAAATTAAGCTTCTCATAGTAGTGATGGTGGTTTTGGATCATCATTATCCATCTGAGAAAAAGTCATGAATTCATGTCATTCATGGATAATGATGATAACCACCAACGCTACTATGAGAAGCCTAATTTTGGGAACTGTTTATTCAATAATGCAAGAATGAACAAGATTCTGTTACTTCACATCATCCTTAGCAAGACTTGCTCTGCAAAACCAGAAATCGATCACCTTTGCTTCAATGAGATTAATCCTGTTTGCTCATAAACGGCGACATGTGTAGGTGACTCGGGGTCATACACACTAATGAGTGTATTAAAGTACCAATATTAAAAACAAATCTGATATATAACCCAGCTGAGAAGTTGAAATATCAATTTGGGTGACAGACTGTCTTTAATGCAGTTAAGCAATAGGCAGGGGGATTTCTACAGTCCAAGTACTAAATTTTTGCGGGGAAATATCAATATGATAAAAGTTTGGAATTTATTTGAGTTGTATAAAAGATGCAGGCAGACACTATGGATGTACTTATCCGATAGATCATGTAATCTGATGTATTTTTCAATTAGTTCCTAACTATAGTGACAAACAACCCTTGCCAACACTCTGAAAAAAATAAGATTCTCTCACTTTGTCCAAACAATGCTTGGAAGTGTTGGAACAGTCACATGAAACATTAAACTTTGTAAATTTAACAATATTTTCAAACATCTAATTGATTTCATTTCTTTTTTTTCAGGTCTTTGTCATGATGAAGCAATAATGAGCTTGAAACCACCTAAGCAGAAGAGGAAAATTTTTTCGATTACCGGTAGTCGTTGCATTCACCATGTTTCATTGTTCATATTCAGCAGCATATGCTGATATCCCGAGCAAAATAACTTACTGCTGCTTCTCAATTTTTTTGCTAGTTTGCTCTATTATGCAAGATTGAAAACTGCATCCTAAGCACAATTGACTGATGTTCACTAATAATAATAAAAACCAGCAACTGCAACATGAAATGAAAACGTTTCCGTACAGACATGACATATAGTCATGAACCATTATAGTAGCAGTAAGTGTTATCTGTCCCGAGCGATGAAAAATTGACATCGAAGTATTTGACGTTTTTTCCTCATTAATATTGTTTCTTATTACAGAGGATCTTAAAATCAGTGTGTCATCTTTTTGGAATATTCAGTTCCAACTTTAACTGTTATCTGAAGTGTAAAACTCTGATCTGTGTCTTTCACATGAACAGTTTTATTTTCTGAGACTATTTTTGCTTATATCGCATCATCCAGTGAAATTATTTGCTCAAGTTATATTTAAAGTCTGCGATAGTTGCAGAGACGCACTTTTTTGTTGCTCTAATCCCTCAATAAACTCCGAAAGATAACCGTGGCCACTGGCTACAGAATACTCGCCGTCAACTTTTTGAAAAGGGGGACATTCCCCCAAAATTTGTATTAAAATATCAATGAGAAAGTCAAAATTTTCAATGGGCCTTAATTTTCATTTCAGCGCAATTACATTTATTACAATTTTTTGTACTTTTTAATCTCTAAAAAATGGTGATTTTTATTGTGAAAGTCGAAATACATTCTTGTGGGCCTTCTCTGCGAAAACTTTGGTTGATATTTTACTTTTTATTTTTTTTGTTCCTCACAAGATTTGGCTTTTTTTGTCACTGTGCTTGGAGTCAGAAAAGTAGGAACAAACCGCTTTTCTGTGGCACGCATTCTTTATCATAGTTATTTGTGGACACGATGGCCTAGTGGTTATCATGTTAGTATCGCAGGTTTAAGATCTCTGGTTTGTGTCTCGGCCAGTCCAGCTTGTTAATCCTTGCCGACCACTCAACCCAGGGTGTAATAACTTGGGCAGGCTGAGGCCACCTGGGAACGTCAACAATACAAAACCTATCCGTTTATAAGTGGCAGCTGGTACAGGGTGATTTTACTTTGGGAGTTGGTATAAAAAATACTTCATCTTTATTTGATTTCCTTATTATTTTTTTATCATGATATTTCTTAGGGTTTACCATACTGTCAGTGTAATTTGTGTCTTCGATTTTCATTTTTGCATTACAATTTGGGAAGAAGCTGCTGTCTCCGTTTGAGGTGATGGTTTCCGGTAACCTCGATATAGAGGCCAGTACTTAGGTCAGAAAATGATGTGGTTTGTGTCACGAGATGTGAAGTGGTAGATGTTTCATCAACCAGAGAAAAAAATATTCGGTCCACTTTATTATAATGGTTCATTAATATTTGGAATGCTGGTAGTTTGCATTCAGAAATTTTATAATATTCAAGTCAAAGCCACAGACGGACACATAAATTACAAACGATCCTTCTACTGTGTTTCTGATCGGGTATGCTGATGAAGTATTTTGAGGCGTGGCTTCCAACCTTAAAGCAGATTTAAATATATATATGGATATCATTTTTTCCTGTGGGAGAGGAAAGCCGTGAATACAGCTCAACCATATGACGGCCTCTCGTGCAGATAATAGTTCCGAATCGGGGTGGAGGTAGCTCGAAGGGTATTCTCAAGGCTTTACCGATTGATTAACCCGGCACCCTACTTTTTTCATTGGAGTTCGCCTAGCAAGAACGTAAGCTGCGCATAAAAATAGCCAACCGAACGAAGATCAATTGGCAGAGGTACCGCGAAATCGACGTATAGTACCAGCAACTGTACTCAAATGTGAAACACCCAAGAGAGAACAGAACCGCTGTAGTGAAGTGCAGCGAGTGGTATCTGCCTTTGGCAATGGTAGAACCATCTCCACCGCTTTTCCTTTTAGTCGCCTTGTACGCGCTGGAAATATGTTCGGACTATACTTGAGACCGCGCATACACTCCTCCAACAGAGCAATAACACTACTGGTGGCAGCTGTTTATGACCCTTATAGGCGTTATCCATATTCCAGAAAAAATATCCCGATGATCTCCTAAACGTCTTTGCTTCGCTAACAAATAAATAATATGAATGTTCTCAAAAGTTCATTTTATTTGAGGTAGAAAAAATATTGCGATAATATAACAGTAGCAATATTACAACAAACAACATGGTCAAGAACGGGTCAGGAACATATTAGTGCACGGAGATATCTTGTGCTTTTGTATAAATATTTTTGCTATTCAACACCTAATATAAAAAAATTTTGGTCAAAGAAGTCATGATTAGGCTCAGTTCACACGAACTTTGTTATATAATTGGGATAATGTCCCACTATTTCAGAAGAACACAAGTTGGTGATATTTGGCCACGTTTTGCAGAGAAGTCATGGTTTATTTTATTTTCCACCGGAAAATTTTGCATATATCATGATTTCACTGCAAAATGTGACATTTAGTAAAAACAATCTGAAACAATATTACCTTTAATAAAAATTCTTGAATACGTGGCTATTTAGATGTGGGCATACCTGGACCCAGGCCCGACCTTACCAGCGCCACTTCTGCTGACCGCTGCCGACCGTTTGAAATGCGTTATAGATTTCGACGAAGTGTCCTGCTGAAGGTATTCGTTGACATAGCTGAGTTATAACGAATGGTCAATTTTTTCAACAAAGCGATGAATTAACGAAACATTTGTCAATTCATTCTAAGTTACGGCATTGAATAGTTAATTCAAATATGAAACGCGGCGCCTTGGCGCGGTCCACGTGTGGCACATCCTCGACGAAATAGCATCTCCGGGACCGGGCAACCGCCACGTTAAGGCCTTTGACTTGGCATTTATTCGGAATTACGGCTATCGATGAAGGTCTAGCTGAGTTGGTATTGTTAGCGGCGAAATGATTAATTATCGATTTGATGAAATAACAGATTACTATGCACGCTCAAATATTGGTTTCGGGGGACTTGAGTAAACTCATCTCAATGTCGCCCTCTAGTGTTTCAAATTTCATAAAGATATCTTCGTTAGAGGACGCCGTCGAGCCTGTTCCGTTTTCCGAATGATGGGGTATCGGGGAGGAACGAATATCAACCGACTCCCGCGGCAACAGCGTAACTTCTGTGCTGTTTCTGGGTGTATTTTTATCAGAAAATGTTCGTTTTTTGCTTTTATTGAATATGGAGAATTTTGAGTGTGGTTGAGGGGAAATATCCTCACAAACCGAACCATGGTGCAATAGTAGTGAAGTGCTGTTATTATTGTTGCTGTTGCTTTTGTTTGGGGACGTTTTGGGGCGAAAAGTGTGCATTTTACGCGTACCTTTGTCTTTCCACGAATCATACGATGCTGTCCTTTCATCCGAAGGAAATTCATCGATGACGTCAGTACCTGACGTAACAATGCAGCATAATTTGCTCAAACCGCCTGGACTCGATTGAGCGATTGAGGTAGTACGGTCAGGGTCGGGTTTCGCAGAAAAAAATGGAGCCAAAATACGGCGGAATGCGCTTCTGAAATCCCGCAGTTTATAAGCGTAGAGTAGCGGATTTAAAAGAGAGTTTGCATGTGATAATAATATGGCAAGATCTTTTAACCAATTTGGTTGGAAACAGCCAGGGCAAAACAACGTTAAAGTGTTCAGTATATGCAACGGCAACCAGCACGTTGCGAATAGTCCAACAACCGTCGCCAGACTTCTTGCCGCTTTGAATTCCTTTTTCAATAGTTGTCGTTTACGCTTCATTCTTCTATGGGCGCTACCAGATTCTGATGCCGACCACACCCCGTGTTCTGAAGTAAAAATCGTTGAGCGGGAGGAGTTTAGTGACGATGGGAGCTCCCCATTGGTTAGTTTCTGAAGAGGCGTGACTTTGAGATTGTAGGTTGCTCGTGATTGGTTGAATATATGACGTTTGGTGTTTGTTGAAGCGGAGAACGAGTGTGCTTTGCATCGTAGTTCATGATGTAATGATCCGTTCTAGAAAAAATAAGATATTAGATTCAGTCAATTTGTGATCGTCAAAATGTTAATTAAAAAAACCCAGACACGATTTATCGAGTATCAGTCACTGGTGGATAGCGCCGGAGAGTAGATGCTCGGCAATATAATGTTTCTGATTTGTGGACAAGTTTGTGTTTTCATTGGGACTGTGAATAGAGCTGAACCGGATCATTTGGAATTTGAATCAAGTGTGACGGTACTGGATTTTTTGGTATATTCCTTACTGTCTTGAGTTATGTTACAGTGACGCTTCTCTATATTTCGGTCCATTCTTAACTAAGTTGAGCCATATAGTGGTTGAAGGTTCAAAGGTCACGACTTGAAATATTACCACGTTGCTGGTAAGCGATATTTTCTTTCGGTCCCGCCGCCTTGGCGGAGCAAGGGTCGTCCGGTATCATTTCAGTCAATGTGTTAATGTTTATCGATTTTGCCGTTTCAATACATTTGCATCACTCAAACCTTATTGTGTCGTTTTTGCAGCACGCAGGAGTCTTTGAAAGCGTTTTATAGGTTTCTATCGGACTGTGCAACACTGTTATTTCTTAAACCGCCCCGCTGCAAAATTGGCGAGCACGCCAGGATGATGCTTAATGAATAAAATCACAACTTCAAGGGAAAATGTAACCGGTTCATTGATTACAGTCTTGTCCATACTGGTGGACGGAAAGCAGCATTGTATATAGACTTCGATATTTTAGCTTTCGAGTAGTTCCAGAGAAAACTGTTTTGATTGACGTTTCAGTATAAAATTGATATGTGCGATTTTTTGCTGTTTGTGATTCGTCAGTGGTTTTTCAATAGATTGATTTTACTGGCTGAGTAATTTGGGTTCCGAAGAATTGATGCAATCATGCGTGGCAAACTTGAGTTTCACAGGATGCGATTCATTCCTGCTGGTAGCCTGCTTTGCGAAAGACGTGGTTCAACGATGGACCAAGCATGATTGTTATGGATATGCTTTTTGAGACGTCTGATGTATCTCTTTGGGAGGCGTAGCTGTGTGCAGAAGATGAACTTTGGCCTGTTTTGAACGTTGCGACTGTGCGGCGCAATTCGCTGTTCAAGTTACGGTGTGGACAGTTATGGGAGCGGAAAAAAGGGAAGTGGTGTTGAGGTAGCACTGTGTTGAGTACGCGTGTAAATATTGCCTATAATGGGGTTTAAAGAGCGACAAGTTTACAGAGCTTGATTACATATATGCACGTTATATATTTCTGGGAACTGAGCGAAAGGAGACAATAAATTAAATAGATATAAGATTGGGAGCTGTACATTTTTTGTGAATATTGATGTGTCATCAACATGCTGATTTCTCTTGTATTTTTTGTGTATATGCTTTTACGTATTTTGTTTCTTAATTGTTAACTTTCATATCTTGTCGAAATAGGTTAATTTGGATTTTTGAAGAGTAAATTTTTTAGAAATTTCCTCTAAGAAAAACGAGGGCATTGTGACGGTACTAGATTTTTTGGTATATTCCTTACTGTCTTGAGTTATGTTACAGTGACGCTTCTCTATATTTCGGTCCATTCTAACTAAGTTGAGCCATATAGTGGTTGAAGGTTCAAAGGTCACGACTTGAGATATTACCACGTTGCTGGTAAGCGACGTTCTCTTTCGGTCCCGCCGCCTTGGCGGTGCAGGGTCGTCCGGTATCAGTTTCAGTCAATGTTATGTTTATCTGTTGCCGCTGTTGCCGTTTCAATACATTTGCATCATCCTCGACGAACTTTATTGTGTGGTTTTTTGCAGCACGCAGGACATCTTCTGAAAGCGTTTTATAGGTTGCGCAGTCTATCGGACTGTGCTGGCGAGCACACTGTTATTTCTTAAACCGCCCCGCTGCACCATTTCGGATAATTTCTGCAAATCGGATGATCGAATCACTAATTCCATGTAAATAACAAATGTCTCATTTTTAATATTACAACTTGTCTCCGTTGGTAAAAGCAAGAACTTTATAGTTTATATTTTAATTCGCATTCCACATCTAAGAGCAACGATTTTCGTATTTTAACGACAAAATATATAATCGATTTTGGTCCAATTTGACTAAAATCGATTGCATTTTATCGTTAAATGCGAAAAAATTTTATTTAATTCAACACGATTTTGCTCCTATGGACGCTTCACAATTGATTCGAATAAATTGTGCTTCGAATCACCGAATCGAATTGCCCAGCCCTAGCCGCACCCAAGCCAATGTCATCAAATAGCTTTCGAGTTTTCAAAGTGAAAGAATTTGAATTGAAGATAAAATGACATTGAAATAAGCGGAAGTGATTAAAATGCAGTGGTTTTTTCAATAGATCTTTTACTGGCTGAGTAATTAGCTTTCTCAGAAATTACATTTTGTCAAACATGAGCAAAAAATGTCCCGCGCCTCGGCGGCGCGATTCATCAGAGACTCGTGCTTAACAAAACATGCGCACCCAATGTTCATGCGACCGAGAATAATACCCGAGATACAGAATGGCAAGTTCTCACCTTATTCTCTTCACAAGATGCGCTTCGATCATGCAGTCGTTTTCTCATTTCTTCTAAATTTCTTTGACTTTTCATTTCATATTGGAATTCTTGTGAAATCGCTGTCGCGACACTATTTTTTGGGAAAATTTGAGGTAGAGTTTTGCTATTTCCCGCGCTTTCTGAAATTGAATCACGGTATTCTGCCATTTTTGTTACATCCGATAAAATTGTAGGATTTGAAATTGATTTCTCCGGAACGCGGCTCGGAAACTGCAAAGACAAGTCACAACTTCCCGCCTTTTCGGATATTTTCTCAAGTTGATGCAATTTTGTATCGCATTTTCCCGCCAAATCGATTTTTTTACCACCAAAATTTTCCAACTCTATGAATGACGACTCGTCAATTGATGAATTTCTGACGTAATTTCCGACGAAAACTTCCCGATTTTATCGTCATTAGATCCAGATAGAGTGAAATTAAAGAACGATCGTTTTTTCGCGTTCTTGTTGTTATGACAACTATTTGTGAGGTCGAAGTTCATGCTGGAAGTCTCGCTTTTTGTATTGTGATCAACAGTTTCATGCCGCGAATCTCTGATCTTTCTTTTATATTTTTTCACATCGAAATATATCTTCCTGAGTTGATGCTTGGCGGACTGAAAAAATATGATATAAATTAGGCAATATTGAGTAAGTTGATCAAAATGAATGGACAGAAGTAATGAATCGGATTTCCGTATTCCAAGACTACAGTCCTTGGGAAATAAATACATCAATGTTCATCGTCTATTATCGGTATCGGTTCAAAATTGGCCTATACATCATTTATTTTCTACGTCATGAGCATAGGATAGGATTGCTAGAGAGGAAGAGGATATTACGGCTTAAGATCGCACTACACGTTTGCGTGGGTTGCGTTTTTTCTAGGTTTGTTTTATTTTTACCCTTGTGTTTCACGCAAGCGCAATGCTCTGCATGCAAATCCTTACGTTTTCCAATAAAACAGAACGGCTCGCTATGCAAACCAACGAAGAGATCTTGTTTGTTTGTGCTTTGTAGGCATGTGATCACGATAACGCAAAACACTACAAGTGTGTATTGCCGTTTTGGTTTTATTACCCGAAACGTAATGCAACGAATCGGTAAGACAACTTCACGTGTATTGTTGCCTTTAAACACATGGCGTACCATGACCTCTTGTGCCGACACATGTTCCCAGTCGGGAGAGGGATGACATTTTCTTGCACTTGAACATGGTTGTAGGAGAAAGCAACCATCTGCGCACCGGTGATGTCCAGAAACCCTCTCAAATATAACCATCCCTCACGGATTTTAGAACTGCGCCAGTACGATCAAAGATGCGCAGCTCGAAGCATACAGGTGTTTTCAACGGTTTTTCCGATCGAACTAAACTGGTGCGTAACCATCATCTTCTGCTAGTTAACTAACTAAGCTTAGTATCGAGCACTGATGTTCAGCATATATATATACATAATCTGATATAATCTGTTTACCCGGAATATGAATGTGTAAATAACGCCCATGATTATAAGAGGTGTCAAGACGCATCCGAAGAAGTTGAAATAGACCATGTATTCCATGCTGATGACATCTTCAAATGCACATCGTTGCCGTTCACTAAAAAGGTTAAAGAAACAGTAAGAGCGCGTAGTTGACTATCGCTATTTCTATTGTTTGGGGAATTTGGACTAATATGATGTTGGCATTCCGGTTTTGAGACCTCTGTCCATTCGCGCAAATATAATGTTTCAGTCCATTAAGGAGAAAAAGTGTTCCCTTTTCCACGAACTTTGGCGCGTATTTGCGACCACTACAGATGTTGCGATGACCTAGTGTTTTAATGTTGACATCGCAGGTTGAAAAACGAGTTCCTAATCTGCGATAGCTGTGATTTTTTGCACTCTTTTGCCGAATGTTATTTTATGAGATGATGTTCATTCAAAAAACTTGAGGTAGGATTTTTTTCAATTCACACTACATTGTCTAAGAGCAACAATTTTCATATTTTAACGGCAAAATGCTATCGATTTTCGTCAAATTTGACCGAAATTGATAGCATTTTTTTCGTTCAAAAATGAGAATTCTAGTTTTTAGCAAGTTTTTTGTTCCTATGGAGGACTCATGATTGATTCGAATAAATTGTGCTACGAATCATACTTCCAGGTATGGCTGCTGTTTCTCAAACATGGGATCTATGAACTTCTTGACACAGGACTGAAGTGAAAAAGTATGGTGCTATAAGTGATTTCCATCCTGGGAGATGGTAAGCCATCTAACATTTCTTACATATGCGATTCAGTGTTTTTCTTACATATGCGATACCATGTTCGCAATTATGAGATTTTGAGGTTTTTTCAATCCAGTGAAATACTTGCCAGTTTGACTCTGTTCCCGCCCACTTATTCCAACCTAACTCAGGGGCGACACCTATCAAAGCGCCTAAAACCCAGGCTGCAATGATTCCCGCACGTGTCTTTGATGACGTCATGAATACACCGTACCTGGGAAAAAAAAAAAAGCCGATCAGAAATTATAGTTTGCTGTGAACGAAGGAATTCCCAATCCGAAAAAAATCGTCAAAGCGTCTTTTGTTAAGGATGGGACACTAAAGGATCGCGACGGCGAGACTCTGTCCATCTTTGTCATGATGACCATGTGTGATGCGCACTCTCCCAGTCAGAATATTTGGGTTCAAACATGTTTTGTTAATTATGAACCATTGATGGAACGCGCTGCTGAGACGTGGTCCATCTCTGGCACGTACTTGACAAAATAAAATTTCTGATTGGACCGTTGGTCTGGGCTTTAGAATTGGGAAACCCTGTGTGAGCTCTGAGCGAACTTATGTGAAAATAGTACACGGCCCACGCCTGGTAGGGGTAAAAGTAAATATAATTGACGGAAACTCATGTTTTTAATTTCAAAACAAGGAAATTATGCGTTTCTGACGCATAACCCAAGGTAGCAACACCTCAATGTTATAATCCCATTACAATGAAGTCGTAAAATGTCACTGTGACGTGATAGACCAATCTTTTAAGATCAAAATATTATGACCGCAATGTCGCTTATACGTGACGCAGCGCTCGTTCGCTTATTACTGATACTGAAATTTGACTTTTATCGCAAAGATAATAAATTATTTCATCGGTTAGCAGCTGATATAAGATATTAAAATAAATTAAAAATTTTCAGTATATATAACGAAAAATAGACGGATTTTTATTGTTAGCAATTGCTTTATATTGACAAGTCTTTACGTGTTTTTTTGCTCTATAAAATTTGATTGACTTTCGCTCAGAGTGTATATACTGTACAACATCTTGCAGTGCTCTTTGCCATTGAATGGTCGTTGGTTGACTCCTTCTGGGCATTCCTTTCGGCCTAGCACAGACCAAAGTTTTGTTAAAAAAGAACTTCTTATCAAATTGCGCTTACCTGAAAGGATAAGTAATGGCGATGAATCTATCAATTGCAATGATTAATAAACTAAAGATCGAGACTTGCGTCAAAAATATCACAGAAGACACAATAAATAAACACATTCCTTCGCCGACAGATGGCTGAGTGATGACGTGACCTTCGCACTCCGTGTTGAGAGCAAGACCTGAAAATTGAATATTTCAAGGAATAAAGATATAGAAGTATTAAAACCATCAATTCAAAGTCATTCACAATGATGACATACAGAGTTAGTCAAAACTTCATTATTTAAATACAATAATATTTCAACGTTTTAGACGAACGTAATAACTGACTTCTGACAATACTTTTTTGCCCGTTTTACAGTAAAGTCATGATCTATGTCTAATTCTACAACATAATTATTAATTATTACCCAGCAAAATGAATCGATTCAAGAATAATTGCTTTAATTCAGTGCTGAAGTTTATATGGCTAATTGGACGAGGACATCCCCAATCGTGTGTTCGGTAAAACAATGATGAAAATGACCAAAGACAAAATGAAGACAAACAAAATTCGGACTTCGCGAGTATTCAGAATAACCAAAGTATGGTTGTAGGGAAGGTAGGAATGCGTGTCCATGTGTTATTAATGAACCGTTCTTCGCTTTCTCAATATTGATCAATTTTTATGTTTCTCTATTAAGTATTAAGAAGTTGCTCAAATAAATAAATACAAATTTTCATCGATAATATTACGAATGTGGATAATTTTATTCAATATTTTCCCAAATGATATTTAAAATGGCGAATAAATATAATTTTTCATTGGCCCTCAAAAACGATTGCGAGCACCATATGTTGCATTATAATCACGGGCAACGGTTTATATATTGTTTGAAAACGAAAAATATCAAGCAGATGACTAACAGAACAAATAAATAACCCGACATTTCACAAGGTAGTAAATATTTATACAAGCACTGCCCGATTCATCCGTTTCTCTTGCCTAGAGAAGCAAAATACCAGTGGTCGACAAGATAAAATTGAAAAAAATAGTGTACCACGGTAAAACAACCCGAAAAACGCGCGGGAGGCGCAATAATTATTATATAAATGAGATTTCACGAGCGCTTCTAGGGGCGTGTAACCAACCCATCTGATACAATTCTTTATGCAATCATATTTACTATACCACTAAGAATTTGTTAATATATTAATATGAAATATTATATATAATTCGTATTCAAATTCAATTCAAATAATTTTTTCGAATCGAATCACTAATTATTTGTAAATAACAAATATCCCATTTTTTTCCATTGTGGAATCAAAAAAATTAATAGTTTGTAGTGTATTTTTAATTCACACTAAGAGCAACAAGTTTCATATTTTAACAACGAAATATAATCGATTTTGGTCAAATTTGACCAAAATCGATTGAAATTCGTCGATAAAAATTAAAATTCTAGTTTACTTCACAAGTTTTTATTCCTATTATGAAAGATTCACGATTGATTCGAATTATTTGTGCTTCGAATCGATTCGAATCACCGAATCGATTTGCCCAGCCGTAGTGGCCATCGTGAATATATTGTGGGTAAACTGGATACAAAATTACGTTGAATTTACTGTTCATTTGTAGTTATCGTATATTGAAAAGTCTTGTTGGGATTTATGCCCAATCAGGGCTTTTAATTAACCGCACTTTGGCGGTGCGTTCCGTCAAAAGCTCATAATGGGCCTAATAAGTCGATCTTGAGGTTTTATTTTAACATCAACGCATAACATTACCTTCAAAGAGCAGCTGTTTTATTGGATTTTTGTTACAGTGTACATTGGACTTCCGAGGCGAGGTTTATGCGTATTTCATGCTCGTCAAATTTCAATTGAAGAACCATGGCAAGTGTTTGTTCGGAATCTATTTATTATGTCGCTGTGTTTGATTATCCTACTAAGATTCAAACAATAAACATCTACGTAAATATTTGCTTCTAAATATGCTGTGAAACAGGAATTCTGAAACTTTGAATTAAACCACGTATGGACCGGACCTCACCGGTTTGATCCATCGGTTGCCCATGATTGACAAAGCGTAAATTAGGATGGAACTTCTGACTGTGATGGTTTCACAAAATATAAACTTTTCTCAGATTCAAGCCCTGGTTTAACTAGGTGTGTGCATCCATTTCGCCCTGTTATAGAGATTCGATTGAAACAACGTTTTAAAAGTACTTTGTTGTCTCTGTTTTGGTCCATTCATCAGCGTAAATACAAAAAAATGTTTAACATTCAATTAAAACAAAAACATGTTTTAAAACAACTTGCGTTTTCGTCGTTCTCGCTCAATTAAAAAAAAATCGTTGTGTGGGAGGCAAAGTCGGTTTCTAGACATTTCTAAAGAGTTTGGCACCAAGGTCTGTTGCAGAAAATTCAATCGTATGGGATATCTGGTCAAGTTTTTGCAATAGTCGAGTTATTCTTATCCAATCGCAAGATTAATGTTGTTTTGGACGGACAATGTTCAGGTAATTATTCCATTTCATTTGGCGTCCCTCAGGTGTCGATTCTTGGTCCAACTTTGTTCTTGATATATAGTAATGACCTGCCCGATAATTTGATATGTGATTAGGTATTTTACGCTGATGATACAACTCTATGTTCTTGTCTCAACGAAAAATCCCTCTCGGAATAACGTCTAGCTCTGGCAAAATCGACCGATTCTCCATTTGTACATATCACTGATTCGACCCTGCATGGAGTATTGCTGTCACATTTGGGGCAGTGCCGCTGTCACTGTTCTTAACATGCTCGACCGTATTCAACGGCATGTGATCAATATGATTGGCCCTAAACTTTCGTACGGTCTTCAAAGTTTGACAAACCGCCGCAACGTTGCCTCACTCTATTTATTGTTACAGATATTACAATGGCCTTTGTTCAAGGGAGCTTTCTGCTCTCGTTTTTTCGAACAAAATTTTTAATCGGTCAACTCGATTGGCTACCAACTCGCGCCTATTCACTGTGGAGGTTCCACGATGTCACAAACAGTTTTATGCAAAAGCAAAAATCTCTAAACTTTGGAATTCCTTACCTTCTTGCTGCTTTCCTGATCGTGTTGATCTACAAGGCTTCACTCGCGTTAATAGACATCTATCAGGGATGGGGGTTCCTTAGTTCCTATTCCTGCATTTCATGTGGCGCTTCAAACTTTAGTGGCTTCAGGAGAATTTTCAAGTTTGATTCGTTTCCTGCGGCCTTGGTTTGAGCGAAATTCAATAGGAAAATACCACGGGGAGGCTTCGTTAGGAAGTCACCCTGCTACAATCTGCCAAAAGCCGAAAGATGTATTCAGGCTCCTTTGTAGCAATGGTGTATTACATAGAATTGAACAGATCTGTTGACGAGATTTTATGTTGAGTTTCGTGAACAACCTCCTGGGGGCGGCGCAGTCTATGACTTACTTAAAATGTCGATAGTTTATTTTATTATCATTCAGTGAAATAGAAATAACGGCAATTTACGTTTCAGCACACCCAGTTTCAAGCTACACGTGCGCCCAATCATATTTTTCCGTGGGCTATTTTTAGCGAGAATAAGCATAAAAAAGGAAGTTAGTTTACTGAGTTTAAAACTCGCCCAAGGATATATAACACGCTGAAATGTTATTACTCTACTTTATGGCAACGATTTGATTTTGTGTGGAATATTCTCCACCTAGTATGCGATTCCTGGTTTTTCTATTTTGCATTCCAGTGATCCAATGTTGGTGTCGCTTCCAGATGAAATTCCATAAAACATTCTAAGCTTATTCCTCCAACTCAGTTGGGAAATTGTTTTTTCAAACATGGGTCACTGATCGATCGCGCAGCCGAGGCGCGGTTCACTTGTAGCTAGGGCTGGGCAAAACCGAATCATTTGGAATTCGAATAATTTTTTCGAATTGGATAGAATCATGAATTCGATCTGGATAACAAATATCCCATTTTCACAATTACAACTTGTCTTCATTGTGAAAATCAAAAAATTTTTCACTTTATAGTGTATATTCAATTCACACTAAGAGCAACAATTTTCATATTTCAACGACAAAATATAATCAATTATGGTCAAATTCGACCATAATCCATTGCATTTTGTCTTTAAAAATGAAATTCTAGTTCATTTAGGAGTATTAGTTCCTTTGAACAATTCACGATTGATTCGAATATATTGTACTTCTAATCGATTCGAATCACCGAACCGAATTGCCCAGCCCTAGTTGTGGCCCATGATTGACAAAATAATTTCTTCGATTTGGAAGAGATAGCATAGCTGTTATGCTTTCCAAATGGATTTCACAATATTTCAATCTTTATTTTCAAAAAAAAAAAAAAAAAGAAGAAGATTTGCGATACAATCGATCATTCATCGAAATTTTAAGTTTTTCATCACTTTCAATCAACACTAAAACTATCGCCTTGCAGAATTTGCAAATTTTCTGCAGAATACGATAGCAGATTAAAAATTTAAAGGGTTCATAACCTTCCTTAATCAGGAATTCTTTGTTCTTCTGTGACGGATAGCGATCATTCGCAATCGCTCGTTTCTAGGCCGGAAATGTGCATGCTTCGTGAATCACAACTATAGCTCAACCAGTTTTGAAGAACGGGGCACTCATGAATCGCGCCGCTAAGGTGCGGCCATCTGTGGTGCAGGCTTGAACAAAATTAAAATTTTTTGAGGAGGTAGATGCAACTTTTAGACCCGTGATTTGAAGATATGTTCGATTCGAATCAATGGCGCTGAAATGTAACGGATCTTGATATAAGTAAGAAGAAGTGGAATTAGGAGTTTCCTCATCACCCAAGGCAGGCATACAGCCCCTGCGATTGCAGTTACTATATTTTGTTGTAACTCTTCGCGGTTAACTGGTTTCTTTTCGGCACTGGTTCCGGCCTTGCTTAGGGTGAATTTCATTAAAAAAAATATAAACAAAATTTTATGTAGAGTGCAGGTTGTCGAACAAATCGTCTGAGAATAAAATTTCTGATTATGGCGATTTTAAGCGAAACTTATTCGCACTTTCGACCGACAACGTCAACCAACCGGCGATCTATAAAATTCAACAATTTTGTTTGCAAAATAGCAAATCAAATTAAAAATTAATCGGTCAATTATTTGTTAAGTTAGCTGACCTTCTATGGAGAAATAAAATCTGAAGAATCCTTAACCCGATCTCAACTTTTGTTTTGTCAAGCATGTGACACAGATGTACGTGGCATTGGCGGCAGGTTCCGTCAGGGATTCATGCTTAACGAAAAGTTTGGCAAAAAATTTCATGACCGAGTTTACTCAATAGGGACGTCCAATATGTCAAACATGTTCGAACGGACAGGGCTTTGGAGGTGCGATCAGTCACTAATACACAAACATGTTCGAACGGACAGGGCTTTGGAGGTACGATCAGTCACTAATACACAAACATGTTCGAACGGACAGGGCTTTGGAGGTACGATCAGTCACTAATACACAAACATGTTCGAACGGACAGGGCTTTGGAGGTGCGATCAGTCACTAATACACAAACATGTTCGAACGGACAGGGCTTTGGAGGTGCGATCAGTCACTAATACACAAACATGTTCGAACGGACAGGGCATTGGAGGTACGATCAGTCACTAATACACAAACATGTTCGAACGGACAGGGCTTTGGAGGTACGATCAGTCACTAATACACAAACATGTTCGAACGGACAGGGCTTTGGAGGTACGATCAGTCACTAATACACAAACATGTTCGAACGGACAGGGCTTTGGAGGTACGATCAGTCACTAATACACAAACATGTTCGAACGGACAGGGCATTGGAGGTACGATCAGTCACTAATACACAAACATGTTTCGAACGGACAGGGCTTTGGAGGTGCGATCAGTCACTAATACACAAACATGTTCGAACGGACAGGGCATTGGAGGTACGATCAGTCACTAATACACAAACATGTTCGAACGGACAGGGCTTTGGAGGTACGATCAGTCACTAATACACAAACATGTTCGAACGGACAGGGCTCTGGAGGTGCGATCAGTCACTAATACACAAACATGTTCGAACGGACAGGGCTCTGGAGGTGCGATCAGTCACTAATACACAAACATGTTCGAACGGACAGGGCGTTGGAGGTACGATCAGTCACTAATACACAAACATGTTCAAACGGACAGGGCTCTGGAGGTGCGATCAGTCACTAATACACAAACATGTTCGAACGGACAGGGCTCTGGAGGTGCGATCAGTCACTAATACACAAACATGTTCGAACGGACAGGGCGTTGGAGGTGCGATCAGTCACTAATACACAAACATGATGGGATACATGGCTGCGACAGCTCGAGTCTGACACGAATGAATTTTTCTTTCTCTTTCCAATTCTCTACTATTCTTATTTTTGTAAATTTGTGCCACTGATGGATCGCGCATTTACGACGCATTTACGGCTCTTACTTGACAAGACGTATTCATAGTGCTGGGCAATTCGGTTCCGTGATTCGAAGCACAATATATTCGAATCAATCGTTAAATATTTAAAGGAACAAATACTTATTAAATGAAATCGATTTTGGTCAAATTTGACCAGAATAGATCATATTTTGTTTTTGAAATAGGAAAATTGTTGCTTTTAGACACGGAGTGTGAATTGAATACGCACTATAAAGTATAAATTTCGAGATTTTCATAATGAAAACAAGTTGGAATAGTGAAAATGGGATATTTGTTATTTACAACGATTCGTAATTTGATCCGATTCGAAAAAAATATTCGAATCAAATTCGAGTTCCAAATGATTCGGTTTTGCCTAGGCCTACATATTCAGAAAGAATATTTCTGAATAGAGATATAACTTTCGTCGCGGGATTTCAAACCTGTGAAATTTAGTAACCTAGTGTGAAGAGCTCAGGTTTTCCCTTGAAGTTTATAATAAAGTTGGACGAACAGTTTGACAACCGAATTAAACATTATCGATTTTCAATTCTATTTTTAATGTGACTGTTGAAAATCTGTCCAAATTGAGAATTTCATTTTTTCCCTGTTCTGTTTTTATGAGCAAGGCCATGCATGATACCGACGGACACTTATAAGCGAACAGGGTCTTCAGAAAGGAACGAGCTTTCCGGTTTGGCCGCCAAAGCAAACTCTGTCAGGGTTTATTTCCTGATTACACCGTTGATTGAGCTGTGGTCATTGTGTTTACGAGAAGGACTTGAACCAGAGATCTTAAACTAGCGATGATGGACTAAAGTGTCCGAAGATAATATCTATATGTGACGAACACAAACGCATAGTGCTTCAACTGGGAAAATACCTCGTAATAAACAAACCATCCAGAATTTAGGAAAAGCTTATCAGAGGGGACTATAAAAAGGTGACTAACAGAAAGCAAGAAATGTCATATCGCTCACTAATCAAAAAATATGACATGGCAGTTCTGTTGTGCATAGAAATTTTATCAGTAAAGTGAAGTTTAGATCACGGATAAATTGTGACATCGAGGTCCATCTGTGGCCCATGCTTGATGAAATGTTATGCGTTAGTGAGTCACGAGATACTCACATGCAATATTAATGATTCGCACAAGAACAAAGGTTTTCTGATGGGCTCATTTCCTAAAAGGTTATCTAACAATTGAACTTCTGTTTTTGCTATATTGCAGAAATCTGACCGGTTAATCGTGTCATCGAGGAAGAAACATGTTTTGTTGAATACACGATGAATGACGACGTGTGAGTAATGGATGCCTCGACTTTATTTTTTTGCTATGGTTATCGAAATTAAGTTTTTTTTGTTATACAAAGCAAAAAATGAAATTTTAATAGATTTTCTTGTAATTAACTGGGTTCGCGTAAGAAAGAACCTATTAACGGCCTCCTAAGTGGCAAAAATTTACCAAAAATTGTAGCAGAAACAGCATTCTAAGCGTAAAACATCCCGTACAAAACTGAACTGCGAGAATAATGAGCGATGAGTGGTATCTGCCATAGTCTGTGTTGAATTAATCTCGTGCGAAGGTCAAGATAGAGAAAATTTAATTAAATGCTTTTATCATACATTGGAGGCACATAGATAAGAATGGTGTTTACCATTACACGTTATAAAATTAAATAAACCATATTATGATTCAGCTTCTGACAAAATTAAATTAGTTTTCACTTACCTAGTCTGAGTAATATCGCACTTGGTATTGCAAAAACCGCTACAGCTATATCCGCTACGGCGAGGCTGGCAACGAACCAATTAGTTGGCGTCCTCAGAGTTTGAAATTTCCATAAAGCAATAATGACAAGAACGTTGTTGAAGAATGCGAACAGGGCGATGCAGACTTCGAATGTGATGTAAAGGACAAGTTCGGTGATGTTTTGCTGAAATTTAAAAAAGAATGATAAGATTTTTTTGTGGTGTTTATATCTGCTTCTGGATTACAGAATAGAAACAATTTGGATGATTCGGGGTTCCCTGCGCTGTTTTTTACGACTAGTTTCAATCCCAACAAATTTCCCAAATAGTTGTGTCTGGATATTTTGATATACATCTAATGAAAACTGAAAATTTACAACGTTAATCGATGCGAAATCAATGTTCGACCTTTAGAAGACCTCCTATATTGAGTATAATGAGAATGGAAATCCAAGATTGTTTTGATGACAAATTTAAATTTAAACAAAAAATCTAAAGCACAAATCGGTAGCAATATTGGGGTGGGAAGAGGCATGACATTCCGTCAACCCGAACACGCTAGTGAAACCAGATAATATCGCTGCCGAATCAGAAATTCAGAATTGAATATACATTATTAACTAGAAATTTTCTGGTTTTCATAATAAAGACAAGTTATAATAGTAAAAATGGGATATTTGGTATTTCCACGGAATTCGTAATTCGATCCGATTCAAAAAATTATTCGAATCAAAATCGATTTCCAAATGATCCGGTTTTTCCCAGCCCTAGTTATACAACGCACTACCACGCAATGGTGAAATAACACGAACATAAAAACACTCAACGCAAGCGTGCATATAATATATTCAAATTGAATAATTGCAAACCCTGCAGTAATAAATAATCAATAATCGTGGAACGGCTGGGAATCTACCAAAATCCCAAAATATACGATAAAGAATCTATAATTAAGACGAAAAGGAATTTGTTTTTCCGTTTCAAAGCGCTAATCTTATTCTAATTTATCACTGACTGACCGATACGGGTCTGGCCTGCTATTTTCGTGCTTGAGATTCTATCCCGAACAGAAAAAATTATAGGACACTGATGGATTGCTTCGTCAAGGTAGGCGTGGGAGATCTGTGGCTTATGCTTAAGAAAATAGAATGTCTGATTGAGATATCATGGCTTATTATGCGCTGTTAAACGGAACTGTGATATTCGCAGGCAAGTTCAGGAATCACGTCAGGGCATCACAAGTCATAGGTTTTCATCAAAATTATACTGAAATCTTGAGAAAGTATTTATTTTGGTTCCTGCAATTTAATTTGGCTATCTGTCATTCCTCGTTTATTTTATCAAGACGAACGATATAATAAACGTAGGTTTTAAGGAAAGATTTCTTTTCCGGGGTCGAAAATAACCGCCAACGATGCATTTTCATTATCAGCCACATAAATAACCACTTTCAACCAGTAGAAAAAATTTCGCCGCGCGTACTTCTGTCAAGTCTACCTAGTCCATCACCACCTAGTCCATCACCACCTAGTCCAGCATCTTCAGATAGATAGATTACGCCATCAAGGCCACATTTCTGACTCATACTTGACAAAACATGAATTCTAATTAAGCTATGATGAGGCAAGAAATCCCACGAGGGCATTTGATTCGATTTAACATAAAACCATTGACGCACACTTGTGTAGAATTGTTGTAATCCCAAGACATATATGCGTATAGGCGGCGATGTACAAAACAGGCCACAAAAATTTCCCAATAGTTTTATATGTTTTCTTTGTGCGGTTTACGTGGGACTAACCACTTATCTTTTTTCTATGTTTTTGTGAGAATGGACGTTTTGCTCTACGCCAGAATGTCACCCAATCTACACAACCACGACTCTTCAGAAATACGATGTCACAAAATGTTTTGTTGAGGATGGAATACTGGCGGATTGCGCCACTTGCGGTTCATCAGTGGCTCATGTTCGACTGAATAAAATTATTAATGAGCCAAAATCTTTCTCTAAATCCGGACTTCTATATTGTTAGTTAATGCTTTCTATTGTTATTGTTGTAAATGCTTCCCTGAGGAAGCCGACCGAGGTTGGACTAAACGTTACAAAAATAAATCTGTGTACGTGTGTAGTGAACCTCTTATCTAGGTCTTTTATATACATTATATTTATACGAACGAAGGAATTTATATTTTGCTCTACAATTTAGCTTTTGCTACGCATTGATGAATATCAAGGTACTCGTTTCTGAACAACTTGTACGTTTTTAGCGGTTGTTTCTCCCAATTTCACAGAAAAATGACGTCACCTAATCGTTTCTTGATTGGTTCACCCCCAATTTACGAAAATAATTCGCTTCACCACCGTATTTGTTAGTCTTTGACCATAGACACTGTGATAAAAACCAAAGGTTCACAATATTCACGTTTTAGGCGCATACTATATAATTTGATCCCCGAAGTCTTTCAAATCACTTAGTCGAAGTTAATTAGATATGCGACCGCTTCGACCGTATTCACTTTGGCAACTTAACACTCTGCACTGTCAAAAATTGCAATAAATTTATTGTTAATTAGCAGTAATTGTGTAATTCTAATTTTCAAACCGCCTTCTTGATCAGATTTATGCCAGATATTGGCGGTTGATGGACTATACCTAAGCGATGCGTTCCAACGATATACCAAGTCGATTTTATAGTTTTACTTCAACTTCAAAGAGTAAAATTACGGTCGAAAAAAGGTGATTTTACTGTATTTTTGTCATAGTGTAGTGTTTAATTGCTTTGCTAATATTTACACAACACGATACAAAATCTAGTTTCAATAATCAATCATTATTTGTTTGGTTTATTGCTTCCCGTGTGGTAATTTACGGCTAAATATTTTTCGAGGATCTGCCATGGATCAACCACGACTTTCATGATCCAACTATGACTCATGCTCGAAATTGATCTTCGACCGCAGTGGAACCCTGATTCAAATTCAAAGAGCTGAGAAGGCAGGATTTATAATTTTTTCGATTTCTTTTCCACAGTGATTCAAAATCAACAGGATAGATAAATTTTGAGAAAATATATTTAAAATTTGATATATTTCAAAATTTTCTAAGAATATGTATTTCTTTGTTTCTTATAAGAATGCGATTCAACTATTTTATTCAGTTTGCAAAAATTATTCGATTCGATTTCGAAATCACATGAGAATCGATTTTGTACAACGCAACTAAATGAAATTAAAGCATGGTGCATGGTTCTTACTATCACCAAGGGTATATACTACTCCCTGCACCCTACTATAATGGTTCAGTTATGTATGGTTGTACATTATGTATGTATTTCGCTTACCATGATGTTGCTGATCATATTTTATTCGGTTCTTTGGGATAATTATGAATCATTATTTGGTTCTTTTAGTTTCCAATCTGGCTTAGAATGAATCACCAATAAGAAAGTTGCAAATAAAACGCTAGTTAAACAATAAAAAACCTACTTTGTACAGAATTTGGTTCAATATATTCAGTGAAGCGCCACTGATGGCCCAGACATTACGAGGCACATACCTATCAGGAATTTTATTTTGTCTGACCTGAGTCACATATGACATATCTCCCTTATGGAGATAATCATTAAAACCTTTAACAACACGTTTTGAGGAGTTGAGATTAATTAAACTTTAATTAAATTGACCAATTAAATTTTAATCAATTAAAATTTAAAGATTCTATTTTGTAAATTTTTATAATGAGTTTGCTCATAGTTAGGTTTGAAAGATTTCCTCGATATATATCAGCGAAACTATTCAAACTTTGATAGGCACACTGTGACAAAATATTTGTAATTTTTTTGTGTATTTGCAGTAAGTAATTGTATAAGTGCTACACGCATTTTCAAGAGATTTATGTCATGTATGGGCTATTGCTGAACCGCAGCGTTAACGAATTGGCCGAGACGTCTTTAGTGCTATTTCAATATCACACATATAGTTACTGTAAAATAACAACGAATTTGCCAGATTTTTATTACAGTACACTAAAATTGCAATTGAAAACCAAAAAACACACTCTAAACAGGAAATATTCTATGTACAACTGATCTGTTATAGTAAAGCGCATTGAATGGTATTTGGCAAAGGCGACGACGACTCATCATGAAACATTTGCTGAGGCAAATGAGCGTGCAAATTGTCAATTGCAAACGTCGAATCCTATTATCCTCTATTGTTCTCGTTGACGACTTTAAAACTTTTATACCCGACATAAAATTTATGGTCAGTGTAGGGGGAATATTTTTCCACTTGAGGTATTGGTTGTTTTGCCGGTATGGTATTATAAAAATTTGAAAACCTCGAAGCTTTCTGACATTTTCGAGGGAAATTTATAGGTAAGTTTACGCCGAAAAACTGCTATTCAAATTGCAGCAGTCGGTTTCAGAACAGGCGATGATTGTAAAATTACATAATTGAAGGATCGACCAACTCGTACTGTATTAATATAGTTTAGTTCCATAGAATGTTTCCGCCAGCGGTATGGTGATCCAGGTATTTTGTTTCATGCAGCTCCTCGCTTAATAGTGATTGATATTTGGTTACTTTCAAGTGCTACTTTCAGCCCTAATTGGAGCGAATTTAAGCAAGGAACCTCAACCTAATTCGAAACATTTCGTTTAAACACATTATACTAAGTACGTACAGGAAGGGTCGCCCATGTTTGGCAAAATAAAATATTTTATTTTATCTTTTAGTTTGACGCAATGAGTGAGAAAATAACCCATTTTTGACAGCGTAATCAAATTAGAAAATTTCTGGAGTATTGGAACGGAAAGAAATGTGTTTGGTCAACCGCAAAAATTTTATGACCTCCAGATTTGATACCTTGTGCAAATGTACGCTCTTATTTATTTACCTCACATTTGATAAAATACCACTTTTGTCAACTCGGGCATTCGTGCAACAATACACCGTCATTCGTATACTCTTACCATCCGTCCCACCCTGCGTTATTGTTTATAGGCTAAACTGCCTGAGCCATTATATTTTTTGAGTTTAACAAAATGACGAATACATATCTTCTGCATTTGCTTTTAATAATAACACATAACATAAAAAGACATATTATTACCTATCTAGATATCGAAGCGCGTTTAATCATACTAATACATATTATCTCTAGGTCGATATTAGAGCGGAAATTTATGTCCTTTTTGCGTCCAAGCCTCGGAAATAAACTTGGTTAGCTTTACACGAGCATTTTCCCGCACATGAAGCGTTCAATATCCTGTGCGGTTAGATTATGTATTCAATCAAGTTGTCGTCTTAGAACCCTGACATCTCACATTTAATGCGGTTAAACGATAACAAATGAAGCTCATAACCAATTGCACAATAATATTTATCAATTACTATTTTTTTGAGAATTTGGCGGGACATTCGATCTAATTGGTATTAACTTACCTTATTCTCGATGTAGACCATTTCTTCAGTGGCATTTATAACGTCACCGATACCAGAAGACGACGCATTCATCTTCCAAAGTAATTCCAATTATGTCGTCATAAATTAACTCCGCACTTTATGTTGTCACAAATATATCCAGCTATGACATCATAGAGGGCATATTTCATTACACGGTTGAACCGTAGTTAGTTAACTTGGTAAGGTAGATCATGTCCATTTTTATAACTTTAGCAACTGTAAAAAATATAATAGGTATATTTGCGGTGCATCCTTGAGGAAGTTTTTGATTGCATAATTCAATTCTCTGCGGCTTGTAAATTTACTGATCGCTGTTTCGATGGGTGAAAGGACGCCGAGAAGGCTCTTCATATGCTACTGATAATCACTTATATACCTAAAACTAAACATCAGCCATCTTCACCGCCATAACATGAAAACGTTTCAAAACATAAAAACGTTTAATACGCTTTC
Source organism: Styela plicata (assembly GCA_963675895.2). Taxonomy (NCBI): domain Eukaryota; kingdom Metazoa; phylum Chordata; class Ascidiacea; order Stolidobranchia; family Styelidae; genus Styela; species Styela plicata. Next base: position 25,262,369 of record OZ023138.1, read on the forward strand.
ACAGAGCACGAAGCTATTAAAACGATGCTCTGAATCCAAGTTTAAAATTTCAGAACAACTAGAATCATTGTTCTCGATTCTTAATGCGTTTCAGGTTAGATCAAGTACCCCCGCCCAGGACAGATATCACTCACTGCACCTCACCATAGCAGTTCAGTTCCGATTGAAATGTTTTATGCATAGAGTACAGTTGCTGGTACTACATCTTGTAGTAGCTCTTTGCTATTGAGTTTCCGTTAGTTAATCTCATGCACTACTTTCGGCCTTGCTTGAAAATCAATAATGTATGTGCGCGGGGGATCCTACTCTCCAAACACGAAAACGAACAGTTTCAGATTGACGAGAATTTGAGTCAGAGAAGCTCGAAAATTTTTTGGGTGATCGGCAAAACATTGAATTCCAGCGAAAAAAAACATATAAAGACAATATTAATTTACGGTTAATTTTTTTAATAGAAAAAGATATGTAACTAAATATCTTGATTTTTATTTGCAGAAAAAATTGGTCTGGAAAACGTCGACTACTTGCACATTTCATTTCAGTGCGCAAACATTCACGCAAGAGGCCAATTTTGATTGAAAATTCAAATCGAATACTTATCCGATTGATTCGAATGTTCATTTAGATATTTCAAAGTAATTTGACAAAGATTTTCATAAAGTATTATACCGCATCGTCCGCATCAGCTAAGGCGGCAAAATCGATTACAACTGTTTAAACTATTAGTCTATCTAAATGTAACTTCGATGTGAGGGTCTAACCGCCATCGAGCAGCATTTCTTCTGCGATACATCAGGCTTGATAAAACGAATTACCCGACAAAATTTGACCTTTATTATTTTTTTTCACAAATTCCAGCATTTCAAGTTCAATTTGTTTATTGCGATTACATTTCAAATGCCTAAAAATCCGATTCTCTTTTAGTATGCAAATCACTCTATAAACATTTAAATTTTCTAGCCACAGATATATCATGAAATACTAAATCCTTTTCTTCGGGCTTCCAAGTAGCAAAGCAGCTTACATACTGCCAGTCTACAAGTCTACAACGCACCACATTATATTAAAAAAAATCCGCTCTTTATTTTTAATGTCAGGCTCGATATGGCATTTAATAAATATGTGCAGCGCAACAAGCAATGGTGGTTGGGGACGAGACGCCGGAAGAACTGTTCATTATTATTGATTTAAAATAAAAGAAATCCAATTTTGGGACCACTTTAAACTAGGAAATTCATTGCGAATTTATTTTTGCTCCTGTGTTGCGATTCTTGACGTCATGCGAGTCGAGGAGGTTAAGGCCGTATATTATGAGAAAAAATTATATTGCTCCACCAAAAATTATTCCATTGTTTTTCGGCGAATTGGGAAGCGATTTAATGATGTCTTTAGACTTCAGCCAAACCATACGCTATTGGTTATTTTGTAGAGCATGAGCCCTCGGTGGCGCGATCTACCAGTGACCCATACATGATAACCCATTTTTGATTAAATTTTGCTGATTGAGTATTGTTAAATAATATCCTCAGTTTTCCTTTCCCACAGCATAAAAATTGCTAACGTATAATATTTCACATTCACAAACAACCTGCTTTACTCCCCTGAATAGTACTATGCATATATATATATATATATATATATATATACACACTTAGACAAAAGTGCAGCAAACTCACTGTTGATCAACAGTATTGGAAATTTCCAAAATTCGACACCGAATACAGATGTTGACTCATGTACGTACGATCACGACCCCATATTTGCCGAAGTTGTCGATTTTATTCCAATATCATCAAGTGAAATTACTGTCAATTACGGCGATTTCATAGCTTTTGCTACAGTGTAACAAAAAAAATATTAACGAATCGAGCTTTATCAAGTATGGACCATGGATGAATAGAGTCGCACTTGTGCGGCTCTTCAGTGGCACATACTTGACAAAGGAATCGAGAACTTCACCTATAACCCAAACAACATACAAAACTCGCCACATGTCGTCATGTGGGCAGATGTTAGCGTTCTCGCGGGACATTTCTCCTTACTTCGCTTAAACCCAATAAGAATTATTTCGTCAAGCATGAGTCACATATGGGCGGCATCTTATCGTACTTGATTATAAGCTTTGACAAATTTTCTCCGACGGTGTTCACCAATGGATATGTCTAAAATATTATAAACGATAGTTCTATTTGATATGTTCAGCCTTTGGACTACAAATGATGTAATTCGCCGACGTTTGGAATGTCTGTTAATCCATTACTCACTGCCCTGAGAAAGCTTGGCTGAATAGACATACGAAACTTCGGCGAATTACATCGTTTGTATTTCACCGGTAGAGCATATCCCATTGAGTATTCTAAACTTCTAAACCATGTTTGCAAAATCACGAATTATTCAACTCGATTTTTCTTATAGTCTGAAATCAGCAGAATCAAAAAGTATATATTTTCAAAACATAAATTTTGATAAATTTGAGAATTTTCTGGCAAATATATCATCATTTGCTTATTATACCAATTTGGATTCGCACGTTCAATCCGATCCGCTGTTCATCTGGCTCATACTTGACAAAATAAATTTTTCGAAAGAGAACGATATTATATACAAAATTATACAAAGTAATACCGGTATTTTAGTTTATAAAATGTACATAATAACTTTAATTTCCAACTAATCGTTTTCCCTGCTTTCCATACGGTTCATGCACACCTTAGGATTAGGAAGATAGAATCGCCTAATTCAAAGTCATGCCCATGCATGTTTCGTCAATTAGTTTCTTGGAACAGATATTCCTTCTACCTATCTAGTTGAAATTTAAAATTGACCTCGTAAAATATCAGACAGAAAACTGGTAAAAGTCAAATTAGGTTAATTAGGAATCTAATCAGCTGAACGATATGACATTTAATGTTTGCGGCAACAGCGAATTTTAATATTTAAAAACACCTCGTTGATAGGACTGGGCAAAACCGAATCATTTGAAATTTGAATTAGATTCGAATAATTTTTCCGAATCGCATCGTTGGTTTCTTAAAAATAACAAATATCCATTTTTACTACTACTTTTATAGCCGCTATTATGATGATTAGGAAATATACAGATACGAATTATAAATATTAGTATAAACTGACTTAAAAGCCCTGTATTTTCATTCTAACGATGAAATACAACTAATTGTGGTCAAATTTGACCAAAATCGAGTGCATTTTGTCGTTAAAAATGAAAAAAATGTACTTCATTTAGCATGTTTGTGTCCCTATGACCGATTCACGAATGGTTCGAATAGTCTGTACTTCGAATCGAATCGAATCCCCTATTTCAATTGCCCAGCCCTACTTGTTGATGAGGTTTATGCCAAGTATAAAACGCGCGTGGGGCTGAGCATTGTGGCAGCACAAATGATCGAAAAAATCGATTCTATACTTTCATTTCAACACGACCAAGTAAAATTACTATTACAGAATTTACCATATCTTGGTTCATTGTACCACAGAGGCAGCTGTTGCACTAGAAGTATCGACTTACAGGTAATGAAAACATAGCCAGCATGTTTTACTTAGGAATACACGTTTCTGTCTCTTCTGGGTTTGTTTTATCCCAACGTATTCAACGTAACGAGAACTGGCGGAGAGTAATCGTTTCGTTGTGTTACGTTTGGGTTTTTAGGCGAGTGACCGCTATTAAGATATGCAGACATTCATTGCCATTTTTATTTTGTAATGTGATGGAGCCCATGGGAAAGATAACTCCACGACCTTGAGGCGAACGTCAACCTAGTCAGATATTTCAAGGTTTGTCAAGCTTATATTTAAAAAAAAAAAACAAGATTGGTATGTTATGACCGAACCATTAATAGTCTGTGCCTCGTCAGCGTGCATAGCAACATCACTTATCATGTTATAAACACGCGTAAAGGCCGGATAGTAAGGTATGACGTAAACCGTGGTATACAAGCTTTGTATACGAGAAACATGACGTTGATACTGATGACACTTTAAATAACATATTCACGTTCAGGACTTCCACGCATTATTGATTGTTTTTCAGCTTTTTTGTCCATGTTGTTATTGCTGTGAAGTTGATGCACGAAACACGACTATTGTTGTCCAAATTATTGAATTCTCAATCCTGATTCATCGATTTACCATATGTGATTCTTTAATTCGATTCGAAACCAGCAGAAACAAAAATTTCGATACTTTCAGAAAGTAGGCTGACTTCACCATCCGTCTTTGTTTATTTATCATAAAAATTAAATTATTTTAAATTATTCCAAGTCGTGACGGAATTGTCTATCTCACAATCTGATGTCTGGCATGAGCATGATTGATCGCGCTTTAGTGGTGCGATCCATCAGTGGCTCATACTTGACCGAATTCTTACCTAAGAGAATGTCTTGTATTTCCGACACGTGTTAACTAATTCTCTCGATTACGTCACCACAATTTTATAATTCCTGGTAACTTTCTCCCATCACTACGGTATCACCACGACTTAGACATGTTCAAGATGAATTCCTAGGGAAACTTGAGGGTCTTATTTACGTGGAGAAATTTCGGTATGAAACTACGAATACAGAAGCATGTCTTCAAAAATTCGCGTCAATAGACATCTGGGAGCGATTTCATTCCTGCAGTTTATGTATCTCTTTGTACGCTAATGGTTTCAGGTGATTTTTCAAGCTTGATATTTCTCTTGCAGCCCTGCTCTGAAAGAATTTTGACAAAAAAATGTCTAACATTTTTCTTGCGTCTCTAACGGGGCAGCGTACTGCACTCTACCATAGCAGTTCAGTTTTGTATGCAGATACGTATGGTATCCCTCGTTAATTAACAAAATTGCGTAATAGAGAGGTAAATCTTAAATTTATCGCACTCCTCGATACGCAGTAGATTATTTGATTACCGGAGAAGTTTTGGACTCAAATATATTTCCTAATTTCCTAACAAGATGTCGGGGACCACAATAGGACTCTGAGCTAATAAATTGACCGGATACCTGACATAAATATTTCCCCTTCATAAACTCGATATCATAAATAGTGGTGAATTCAAAATAAACTTTTACCGAGTTTTCTGTCTGATGCTTCATCTAATGAATTTACTGAGTTTAATATAATAATAACAAGGGAAATTAACCCCATTTTGAACTATGCACTTAGAAAACATAGATAGGTACCTGGTTCAAGAAACCAGGTATCCATAGAATGAAATTAGGTAAGGTATTAAATAAATAAAAGATGTCTTAAATGTGGAAAAAATGCCCAGTTTATAAACTAAGTACTACCTAGTCTAGAACATGAAACTAAGTACCTAGGAACACTCTAGTTTGGTGAAAATATCGCTATAATTTACCTAATTTAGATACTAGATTGCCATCACTCGTCTGAACATTCTTTCCACAGCTCATTTGCTCGCCGCAGAATTGACAACAAACTACCAGAACTGTCACATTCATAACTGGAGTTTTGTACCTCACGACCACAGTGTGAAGGTTTAATAGATCATACACAGCCGACTCATACCAACACAAGTTCCACAAAACATCATAGTCCAGACTGGCACGATTTCAGCTATCCAGGCACCTGAAGAAATTGGGCTGGGTGTTTTTTAGTTGGCCCTATTTGGACGCTTTTTTCTGCATTGCCTTGACTGAATTTCAATAAAAAAGACCATGATTTGCGATGAATTCCATGAAAAATAAGCCAATCAAGAATATTGAAAATCGCACGGGCCAGATGATTGTTCTGTTTGGGATAAATAACAAAAATAATAAGAATTGGATAACCCCTTATTGAATTCGTCTTAAAACTTAGGATCAGTTTTCTCTTGTAATCACACCAGAAATAAACGGACAAAGCTAAAACGGTGTCACCGAAGTTATACACTCCATTACGACAGTCTAAAACTATATTATTATAGCTAAACAATTAATACAAACAACACGCGTTTCATAAATAAGACGAGCAATAATGTTAATCGCATGTTTCTTCAAGGTACAATACTTTCATAAGGACACTCCAGTCTAGACCTAATTTGATTTATCTACTTTTTACTTTTCCCGAGTTTTCCATTTTAAGTTTTACCTAGTAAATTACTGGGTAAAATTTGGTAAATTTACCTTATTTTCAACTAAACGTAAATTATATTTGAAATGTATTAAATACAGCAAAACAACGAATACCTAGTCTACCTGGTTTTAAACAAGGTACTGCCATGGTTTTGTAACTAGATTACCTAGTAATACTTTACCTGGTTTTTTGGTTGAAATTGTTTTTACTAGACCTATCCTTATGGAAAAACTAGTTTGCCGTCACTAATCTGTATCCCTTATCGCTGCAACTAAGAAACTGTTACTAAGTAGTCAAAGTTATCAAAGTTATATATGACAGTGCGGAACTTATGCAATATCATAGCCTAACTATTAATCAAAATCCTACCATGTTTGACTTTTCACATAAGCGCATCCCTAGCCTGGAAACGTTGTAGACGGATCTTCTTCCCGTCACAGCAACGCTGTCAACAAACTACTGCCACGAACTCACAAAAGTTATATATTCCGCAACGACAGTGTGAAACTTAAATATCATCATAGTTAAATCATTAATACAAACACATCGCGTCACTGTCTGCCGCATACGACAGTCAAAGGTTGGATATTTTGTCAAGTATGAGCCATAGAAGGATCACGCCTTAAAGGCCCGATCCATCAATGGCTGATACTTGACGAATCGTTCACAAATACTCTATTTGCTCTAATAAGCGCACTTGTACTGAATTCGCGATACCTCTTGACACTGTGGTGAATGCTGTTAAAAACTTTTACCGGAAGTTATGATCACAAAACCATAATCTAAAAAAAACTTGGTCAAATTATTATATCATTGGTAGCCGTGAAAATTGCATAGGTATGCGAAATTTTCTGCAAAAATGTTTTCCAAATATCACGTATCTCGCAAAACAGTCCAATATGTATATGCCCTTCAAAATAACACGTTTCAAATATCAATATTTAAGGCTTTTAATCAGAATAATCGAATAGTTGAAAATTTCAAATTTGTATTTATGAACTAAAGCTGATCTCAGCCATTTTCAATCTTCCAAACTGTATAGTTGCTAGTTAGCAACCTCAAAAAGCGAGTATAATTTACATATTCAGTTAATAACTCACTTTGGTTTTGACAAAATAAACAACTCTGTGTATTCGCTCATTTGGTAACATAATTATGCCATCACTCAGACGTCATAGACTAGTGTTTGTTTGCTAACAAATGATAAGTATACACTGCTATGTATTTCATAATGGCGACCTTATTTAGTCGCATACTCGCTAATACAAGACCTTGAAAGGCGCCTTCCTTTGGAAAGCTATTTCCTGGACAAGATTAGAGTTCGGTTTCATTAAACATCTAATTGAAGTTTCGAATGTTCCTACTCTATTTCGGCTGCTAAAATTATTACACAACTGGCTTTGCTCGAAAAAAATATTATTTTAAGCCATAACAAAAACCGGTTCATGTCGGTGAAGTTTAGTCTTCAAAAAGAAAAAATATTCAATGAACTTCCCGCGAACGCAAATCACTGGTGGATCTCGGAATCTGAGCGCGGATCATCCGGGGCGCACGGCTGGTCAAAAAAACCTCAAGCAGGACCGGAAGCAGCGCCTAAAACAAACAACTAGTGGACAAATATATGACAAAGATTTACAAAATGCAGAACCCTCAACAGCTGTAACAGATTGTGAGGGGTATCGTTTGGGCGATGGTGGAACCATCTACTTCTTCTTTGTTTCCTTTTATTCGCCGAAATAATGCAACTTCTCCGCTTCCGTACTTTCTTTAACATTGCCCAGCGTAGTTACCATCTCTCGCACTCCACAATAGCGTAGCAATTAAATTCTGTATAGATTGTTTTCAACTTACAGGTTGCAGTTGGTATTTTTTCATTTAGGTGACATTTTGCCATTTCAGGACTCGTTAGTAGATTCAATCCAGGTGCTCAGCATTGCTTGAAGTGAATTTGAAATAACAAATTAGATTGTTGAAAGGCACGTGCATAATTTCACAACCCCAAATAACACTTTTTAATCGAATTTCAATCTCTATTTGAACAATCAAGAATAACTTGAACAAATATTGTCAACGCATTGGTCGCTGATGAATCGCATTGTCAGCATGCGGTCCATGAGTGGCTCACACTTGAACAAAATTTCCGATGGCAAACTTCGCTCTAATTTGCATATAGTGAGGAGAAAATTTGTATATTCCCATATGTTTTTACATTTTTCGGAAACGGAAATTATGCCACGTCCAAAAAAAAAAAAAAAAAATTATGTGTTAATAACAAATCTAGAATAACAAATACACGCTTGTACATTTTTTGTACAAATAAGAGATAGATGACGAATAGTTTGTATCAAAATTAACTTCATTCCAAATTCTTCCTCGCAACTAAATTTCCCGTTTGTCCTACAGTTGAGGGTGCAGTTTTGTGTGGAATGTTTGAAACATTACCCGATTAAGAGTGAATGCCAATCGAAAAAATGTTGACATATACCGGTACCAATATATTGTCGAAATTACGTCTCGGCTGATTCGATTATAGTTTGATCCGGGTATTTTCGCAAGGACCAAATGCTGATTTGCATATATATGTTCACCTTTTTGTTTCAAATCAACGAGCGATACTGTCCTACTAATGCAAAAACATCACTACTATTTGCCATTCAAAATTTAGAATATCTTCACCAAACGACGCAAATAGACCGTGGTTGACTCAAATGAGAGATTGAAAATTAGGTGATAAACGGTGTAATATACCAGTTTGACAAGTATTTAGTATAACAATTTATTTGAATCAATCGTGAATCGTTCATAGGAACAAAAATTTGCTAAAAAACTAGAATTTTCATTTTGAAGGACAAAATACAATCGATTTTGTCCAGTTCGACCAAAATCGATTATATTTTTTCGTTAAAATATGAAAATTATTGCTCTTAGACATGGAGTGTGAATTAAAAAAACACGATGAAATATAAATTTCTTGATTTTCACAATGGAGACAAGTTGTAATAGCAAAAATGGGATAATTGTTATTATAGTGGAATTTACGAAAAAAATAATTAAATTAGATTCGAATTTTAAATGATATCCAGCCCTGGTGACAGTGTTTACTAATCATCTAATCATAATAACTTGCGGACGTAGGACATCAATAAGCAGGTAATAAAAGTGGACTTAGCACCTTTGTGGTCTTTCAAGCGACTATCGGTAATCAATGCGTCACTATCCTCTTCGAAAAAATAACCGGACGTATACATATCTAAAGCATTTAATTTCTAATAGAAAACCCAAATGACAAATTTAATTCTGCCAAGCATGACCCACAGGTGGACCTCGTCTATTCGACGCGATATATCTGTGGCTAATACCTAATAAAACAAAAAACGTCTGACCGGGTAAGAGAATAGCTTGAGATTAAAACATGAAAAGCGTTTAATCCCACGGGATAATATGATATTAAAATTGTCAATATTGTGAGGTCAAATTAGCGCGTTGGTGTGACCTTAGCAGATGGCTGCCCGCAATGTGTCTTTTAACATTTATTTTATTTTATTGAAACATTTTTTTGCATTAGAGGATGGTAGGAAGATTTTGAGCAAAATTTATATTTAAAGTTGAAAGTTTATCTCATATTTCTCAAATTCTCGCCAATGTATAAAAATAGTCGACCTTTCGTAGCCGATTTTTTTGCATAAAATTCTATCATTTGAATCAGATTCAAAAAAATTCGGTTTGAAGTGAAATATAACGAGATTTGAAACTGAAATTGTCAACCCCCTAGCTAGGTTAGTTAACTTCAAATATAAAATCGGGCGTCTTAATCGCGTAATGAATGATTTCCCATGCAGACGCAGCAGAAGTTGTCCAAAATAAAAATTGGAATATTCTCGATTCAATGTTAATTTTTTTGTTTTGTTGAAAAAACAAACAAATTTGGGTCAAAAACGAATAGAATTGTTCAGCCCCTAGTTTCGCCAAAACTTGACAAAATATCATGATATTGCTGCACACGAAAACATCCTCTTTAGCAGTAATTTAGATGTTGCAATATATTGAAGACAAATTTTTGATTTTCCTATCCCGCGAGTAAAATGGATATCCTCGTCGCAATCGTATACCATTAGCAATGTTTCATGCTTTCCTCTCTCTTTTAATTTAAATTGATAATTCTAATTGTTCAAGTGAAGCCTGTTATTTTCTGAGATTAAGTCCTCCCATTTTCATAATTCATCAATTCCAATAATTTTAAATACGTTCAGAACAAACTTTGTTTACATTTCATTCTGTTCGGTGTAAACATTTCTTTAACAATGTATAATCAAGCGCGACGAAATCTTATGTCCATCCAAGTGTACAAAACTCCAATGCCATATTTTTGGACGAATAAAATGGCTGCAAAACCATCAAATTACATAGCAGCGCTGATGACTGGGGGGGGGGAGGGCTTTTGTACTATTTCATCACTCGGGCACATATACTCACATATCATCCTATTGTGTGATCTATAGCGAAATTAGGCATTTCTTATAAATTTTCTACGGATGAGTTTTCATTCTCTTCGGGTACTTAGCAGCAGAGTTGCTGGCAGTCTGTTATTATCTGAACGCAATTCCCACTCCTATGCAATCACAAATACTTTCTTTAAATAAACTCGTCTAAACAAAATTTTCGACTCAGCTACAGATTAAATAACGCCGACGTATCTGTCATAAGACGCCGCTTTAAAGGCATTTTCAATCGGCGGAAGTAATTGAAACAGTCTGGCCTTTTGTAAGCGACAAAAACAGAAGTGCAAGCGGTCTCACATCGAACTAAGTTTGGAGAAACCTAACATGGCTGAGAATGAGCCACAGTTGTGCCGCGTATAGACGACGCGACTGATCATGAGCGAATAAGCAACGAGTAAAACGTATGAAAAACGAGGGGAACATACCCTGACGGCTTTTCAAGATAGGTGATCAATGCTCAGATCATCCAGATCAGAAATTCCTGACCTTTCGCGATTTTACCAAGTATGCGCCATCCTACATATTAGTCTGCGTCTTGTCAGGCGGTGCCCTGTGGCGTATACACGACAGAGCGAGTTTTACTGCCTGAGATAGATAGCAGATCATTCCGTACACATCATCATATTTCTACCTCGGAATAGTGAAGTTAACGCAACTGCAACTTTTCCATCCTCCCGATTATTTTAGAATCGGTTGACGACACGGATCTCACTGTATATACTCTATACTCGCTGCATTCTATGGTAATAGGTCGATTTCGTAGCTTTACTCGTTTAGATTGTTTTCTGCTCAAGTTGTTGTTTATATGGATTTCAGTATTCCTGATAAGTCTTACGCTCAATTTTTGTTTTCAAATGGCTTGTCTAAAACCTGACGGTGACTTGTCAAAAACCTGACGGCTGACGGTGGAACCAGATGGGCATATCTACTTTATTTTACAGGAAATAGATAGAATCCCGAATTGAGTTTTATATGAATTTGTCTCCATGCATGACTTTACACCTCTCAGTCACTGTGTCGATGAAACGCAATCCATCAGTGGCGCATGATTGAGAAGACTTATAACTGGGCATAGACTACCCTTAACGTTAGTCTAAGCCAGAATCCAATAGCTTGACAAAATTACATTTGTATCGAGCAACACAGTCTATACATCTGCTCTGTAACAGCAGTCGGCTACATCTGCGCAGTACGAGGAAGAGTCAGATGTTACATACGAAACAAAATGAGCTATCGTTTGTTTCTTCGAGCTTGGGTCAATGAGAGACCGTCCACAGAACCTTCACACTCAAATAAATGTAGTTATATTAAATTACTGGTAAATATGGAATAATGAACGCAAAACATTTGAACTGCCGGGGATGCGCATACCGCGTATGACCTGGTGGCTTGCTGCACTATTGCTACGAAGCTGATCTTAAAACCACAACGTTTTCAGGATATGGCTACTACTCTACTATCGCTCTCGCCAAAACGGACTTCTACTGTTTCTTACATCCATCATAAATTGCAATGTCAATATTCTAAGACGCTATTGGTATTATGTTGGGTCCCACAGTGACTAATGAACACCTCACAGAACACGTTTTATTAAAACCTTTGAGTTTGAGTCAAAACTGTGGATGGAACAAAGCGCTTTCTAGAACGTCTCTCTCTGTCGATTGATTGAATAGATTTTCTAAATCAGAAAGTTCATTTTGTCAAATACGAGTCATGGATGAAGCACGGATGCACCTAAGCGGCATGATTAATCAGTGACCCATACTTGACAAAAGATATTTGACCAGTTCCAGCTCTGTGCTAACGGATAATTTTGTTAATTAATCAAGTTTTGCCAAAGGTGGGTCACTGATGTGTTCCGGTGACGGAGCACGTTTAATCTGTGCCGGCAAATTTTCATCATTCAACTTATTTTGCAAGAAAATCATAGAAAATGCCAAATTTCACGCTATAAAATTTGACTCAAAATTTGATTTCGCTATGGAATCGGCCTAAATGGCGAAAAAGGAGGTAATTTCGGTTTCCTGGCCTTTTGAAACTTAATTACCACTATTTCAAAAGCTGTTAAAAAAGACCATATTTTCTATAAATCCCGGTGAAAACTTGAACAAAATAATATTTCAGAAGCGACAGAATAATCAGGTCAATCCAAATGAGTATTACCAGGCATTATTCACATATGATCCATGCATGGAAAGTGCGTTTATCACGGTATTGCACTCGAACATGCTTGATTCGAGCCAACTTTAATTACAAATATTCCACAATGCCGAAGAAGTCGTTAATCCCATAAAAGAACCACTTTGTTACGCAAACAATCTCGCGGAGGAATAGCTTCATGGCTGTGTTCGATGTTGAAATAATTCAGTGCAGGTTCGAACGGTCTTCAATCTACTTCGAGGCCTCAATTCCAGCCAGAAACCTATTTGCGAAACATATTATGACAAGAGAGGGTTACTGACGCGCGGTCCATCTATGACTCATGTTTGACAAATTGAAACGCCAGCTTGCGTCGTGCCAAGTCTCGTTGCGTTGCATTGCGTAAAACCCGAGGATAAAATAATTGAACTAACCTACATTTTTTTAATGCTTTTGTGAAGAAGTCTGACTTTGGTCAGACGAAACATTACAGATATAAATTTGTGTAAGTATTGTGGATAGCAATTTCGAACCCCGATCGTAGTTTGATTTGGCGGCGAAAAAAGGAGCATATTCGAATCCACGTGCTCAGTAACATTTGTCATGTTATGTCCATGAGATACTCGATTCTCAGACACCCGAAGAAAATGCTCTCATCAGGAATATTTTGCTGAAAATGGGCCCATGACTGATAGCGCCATTGAGACACAGTCTGTCTGTCTATGGCACACGCTGGACAAAAGATCATCCCTGATTATTTCATATCAAAACATTCACTGAAAGATTAAAAGTCTGTACAGGAGGTTTAAGATCAATATCAACACTGCGGTGAAATACGACTAACCATCAGATATCCATCCTTAAGACACGCTCAACGAAACTCGATATTTCCGACCAGTATATTTATATATTTTTAATTCCCTCTAAGCAAGGTAGAAGCAAAACCCGAATGGAACTAACTGATATACTGCTTCTTGGACAAAGAAAAAAAAAATGCATTCAGAAAAATCTTTTCGGAGCAATCACAAGATGTTTAAATATTTTTCGTGGCCACAGCTTTTTTCGAGCAATTCAAAATGCCACATCCACCACATTTATGCACTCCCCACAATACTCAATTTACAAAACAATTCATTGAATAAATTTCGTCTCGTGGTTTCGTTGGATAACCACCACTCGAGGCATGTCTGCTTGCAATAATATTTTGTCAAGGCCAAGGCGACATCCATCTGCGGCTCGCGTCCTACAAAAACAAATCTCGCTGGGACTTTTAAACTGCGCGCGGCAATTTCTCAGAAAAAATCGCTAAATTTTGAATTTTCTTATGTTTCACCTTTTTAACTGGTAATCAGTCGAAGCATGGCGGCGAGATACATAGAATGTGAAGTCAACAACTCTACCCTGTCCGGGAAGCATTCCATAGAAAACCGAAACGTAGTAGAGTGCAGTGAGTGATATCTGCCCTGGTTTGTGGCAATGTTATTCAAACTAATAAGGCCTAAGATGCGTTCTATATGAAGCTCGTACTCGCCCAAAATTTAATATTTCATAGAGTGCTCTCCAGGTTGATTTCGAAATCATAACATGATTATTAGAATTATTGATTCTTATAATAATCGCACAGCGACAAATATTGAATATCTAAATACGTCCGTCTTCAATAAAAGGTATTAAAGTTTTACATTCTCTAATGCGCGAAATAAATCGATATACTACGGCACCAGAATGACATTTAATGTCAAACATGCCACGAATCACTGCTTAAAACGTGTCTTTCGATCCATGTACCGTCCGAATTCCCATGGCAACATATGAAAGATATGGAACATGCATTTCGTACAACTCTCAGTTTTACTCATCATGTTGTTTTTGTACAGCGCGATTTATATTTGTGTTTGGTGAAAATGAATTCAAATCAGGAATATAATGAGTATGGATTCCGACACACATTGAGATGAATCGCCGACGAAAATTGAAAATGAACAGTTTGTAATACACAGCAGGATTTTAGCTGAAAAACTCATTCTAATAATATGATTTGGTACTATAACGAAAGGGGAGAATCGCGATTCATACTAAAAACGAAGTTTTAGTCTTAACTACTTTTATATTTATTGGATAAGACTGTACCAAAAATCCCATTCTAGTGTCAGTAACCAACAAAATAAACACACGAGACAGACAATACCTGCATAATTTCTATACCAAATTTTACGTTGTAAAACTTAACATTATTCGTGATCTTGCTGCAAAATGGCCAAATTATGTTTCAAATTTCACAAAATAATATTCTAAGCGGTGAGGCTTTATGACGAATCGCGCCACAGAAACGATCCATTTTTGTAAACAAAATTCACTTAGAGTACGCATGAGACTTATCATACATGCCGGCCCGTTACTAGGGAGGGGGCGATATCAATTTACAGATTATATCATTAGTATGAAGAGCAAATTTCATAATAATTTCGTCTATTCATAAATTTGCAAAAATGTCAAAAAACGGCAAAGTTTTAGAGCCTCCGGCGCAATTTTTTCTATGGCTATTTCATCCGCTTTAAGCACAAATCAGAATAGGCTTTTGAATCGCAATTTGCTAGTGAATCAATTCGACTTTTCTGCTTTTCGACAAAAACTTTTATTCTGTAAAGTATGAGCCACAGATGACCCAATCCTCGGCGGTACGATCCATCATTGACTCACAGTTAACACATAATGAGCATTTATACCTAAGAAATACCTTTGCTGTCCCACCCAATAACAACCCTACCTCTTGATTGATGTACGTTATTCAACTGGCGTCAACGAAAACAAGTGGTTAAAATTACAAGTGCACTCCAGTAGTAAAATAACATTTCATTGCTCAATAGAAAACATCGATATGCCTAGCATAGGTCGCTAATGGGATAAAGCTCGACGGCACTAGATCTCAGAATTCAATAAGATAAATTTCTCTACCGGGATCTTAAATTTTGTTTTATCAAGCATGGGCTACAAACCCAATCATTAATTTTATTTTATCAAGTTTTCGGCCACTGATGGACCGCAGCTCCGCGGCGCGATCCATCGTCGGCTCATACTTAACAAAGGATATTTAGACAAAATGTTTCTGACTAAGATGAACCGCCCTCTTCGTGCTTGCAAAGGCAATATGTCCATAAATTGTTTGGCTGACAATGTAAATAATGTATATGACATGCAATACATCACGTAATGAAGCAACTATTGAATGTAAACAAATTCGCGATTGTATTACCTTAAAATTTTTTTCGGAATACCTCTCCTACACGGCGATCATGCTCGGTGATAATATTGTACTGACATGTTGGGCCAGATTCAAAGTAGATCCATTTACCTTAACTTGTTTTCGTAAGTGCGAGGGCAGAGACGACTCCACGCAAACACTGGTTACAGCATACTACCCGTGTCCATGCAATTAAAGTACAATCAAATATTATTAGTTTTATAGCCTAGCGTTTCCTCACAATGTAATAATAGTCTAGCATTCTGGCTTATGGTGGCTTTGTTGATACGTTTTCTCTTGTCCGTTTTATTGCTTCAACCACAATGTGACGTAACAGACAAAATTTAAGGAGGGAGGGAGGCACTTTTGAACCTTGTTCATGCAAATCTCCGCCAAAGGACGAAACGAAAAATGAACAATGGGCACGGTGCAAGGGTCCACGTGACCATTTCTTTTAGTGTAATACCAAACGCCCGGTGCTCACTGCTCTCCTGCTTGTCATCGTCGCGTTGTGCTACCGGGTGTATCTTTCTGTTTGTTTTTGCTTATTGTGTAGTGTTTATAGAATAGGTACTGTGCATACGGTTGTTCCAGCGTGTTAATATTCCATTTTACACGTTTTCATCAAAGAATGCACAAGCGTTGAGCAGACAGACAGGGGGGGGGGCAAACTTTTTGATTTTTTCTTTAATTTTTGCTAGACGGCCATGTTAGAGTACAACTATGAATAAAACGAACAATGAGCAACCAAATACATTTAATTTGCAGTATGGAAAATCATTATGATTTCTTTTCTGTCCAAGCATCCAAATAGTTATTGTCAAAACATATTGTAGGTGTATATCAGTCATCTGAGGTGTATATCAGTCAATTGAGATCTGTGCCTGGATTTTAGAAGTTTATAGGCTGAACTATGTTTGCAAATGCACCTACAGCCGAACAACACCAGCATTCTCTGCGTCATCTTTCGAATTTTAGTGTCATCGGTTAAGGAAACGTAAAACTCATTCCACTCCAACGCCACTTACTAGGTTACACGTATCAGTAATATGTATAGATTTGACGTTCAAGAAACTTACAAAACATCATTGAATCAGCTTCACTGTGCGTCTTTAACTGCGCTCACAGTGAGAGTGACAACATAGGTAGACTAGCTCTGTCTTTACTAGTGCTGGCAATTCTATAGATAAAAGAACTTTCACCAAATTTCACGAATATTATTTATTTAGTTTAACTTTCACCCAGCTTTCTTCTTGAAGAGTTTTTTTTTTTGAAGTTTTACTTACTCAAATTTACCTAATTTTAACTACGTAACTACGTTGGAGTGGGTTACCCTGACCAACCTACCACAACCATCACCTACCACTTCTTTGCTTCTTCTTAGTTGCCTTTTACGACACGAAGGAAATACGTTAGGACTATTTTGAAGCCTACAAGGTCGGCAACACTTAGTCAGCTGTGGCGACACAATGAAAAAATAAATAAAAACGAAAACTGATTCCATTCAAAATATTCGAACCAATTGTCAATCGGTCATTGGGACATAAACATGATATAAATGAAGTTAATTTTATTCATTTTTAACGACAAGAATACAATCGATTACGGTCAAATTTGAAAAAATCGTACGATTTCCTGGGCATTGCCATAATGTAGACTGCAATAGAAAATAGAAAAATTTGGTATTTTTATTTTGACATCAACGATTCGATTTGAAAAAATTATTCAAATCGGTTTCGAATTCCAAATAAATCGATTTTGTCCAAACCCTAGCTGCAATTGATTTTTAAATATTCGTACTTGATACATCGGTACGAAGTTGCTATATTCATTTTGTAACGACTCTTTTTCCTACCTTCGCATTACACCACATTCTTCTCATATGAAAAAAAAAATTTGTTATTTTTAACATCTATGCCGTTTCATTGCGGGGATTTAATATGGTCTGTGTCTATCCGAGAATTTTAAACTAAACTAAATTAAACTAAATGGTTTTTAAAATGATTTAAGCAGCGCAGGTAGGATTTTTAAAATGTAGCTTATTCACTTGAGATTTTCGATGGTTTATGTCGTATATCTTTTTTTACCTGTCACCACTGATTATAAACAGATGGCATACTAAACTAAATTTCTTTGATGACAATTTTGGTGGCGTTTCTCGTAGCGTCTCGCAGGGTTTTGGACATTGGTAGTTGGCATTGGTTTGAGATAGCTACCTAGCGAGTCGTACCTGTTTTACTGTACACTGATTAGAAACGATATATGAAAAATATTAATCGAACTTATTTATTAATACTGAAAGATTTTAGTGCAACTGCTCTCTGGACAGGGTCCGGCTTTCCAAACGGAAATGAACCGTCATAGTAAAGTGCAGCGAGTGGCACCTGCCATGGGCGATGGTCATCCCACCTACCCCTTTGATAGCCATTTCGGTCGACAAAAATACCCTCCGATTTTTAAGAGACATTCCCCGATGTAAGATTTAGATTTTTACCGCGTTATCTTCTTAAACAAAATTAACGCGCCATTGGTGCACAAATTTTTTTAAAAGAAGAATTTCAATGTGATTTTTCATGCCCTTCCTTATATTTTACAACACTGATGAGAGAATTATTGTTATACTGGTATGACTTCTAACGTTAGGTCGCCTGCCTTGTTGGTACTGATTTGGGCGCTCAATTTAACACAATACTACCAGAAATTCTTGAATATTTGAACATATTTGACGTTATAAGCATTGTAGTACACGTTAACAGCCTAGTATTTGCACATATCTTCACGCACCTCAGGCATTTATGCGCAAAGCGGGAACATAGGGCCGAAAAAGTACAGACGCGAAGCATAAAGGTGCGTTTACACAGGACGCGGCGCGGTGAGGCGCCTTTCGCCGCCGCGCCCGTATGCCGTTTACACTGGACGCGACAATTTTGGTTCGCTAGGTTATGCTACGGAGCATCATCATCGGTTACCTAGCAACCTCGACGAGCGAAATTCGGTATTCACGCGATTTGGTCTGACATAATCTGCGCGACAACACGGGCAAAATGCCCCTCACCAAGAAACGCAAACTAGCCGCACTTCTGTACGCCCGTGAGCGACAAAGAGAGTTCTGGGTCCATCCTATACTACAAAGAAGGAAACAGCTTGGTGAGTACGGTACCCATACGGTATATTTGATAAAATTTAAGTGACATATTTCGACTCTTCTGTCGACACTACAGGCGATACCAATAACGATACCGCATTACATAGTTACCTGGAAAGCAATGAAAAAAACCAAGATATTATTA
Source organism: Styela plicata (assembly GCA_963675895.2). Taxonomy (NCBI): domain Eukaryota; kingdom Metazoa; phylum Chordata; class Ascidiacea; order Stolidobranchia; family Styelidae; genus Styela; species Styela plicata. Next base: position 25,281,609 of record OZ023138.1, read on the forward strand.
TATTATTATGTACATAGCCCACCAACTTCCATTTTTGATGATGATCAAGTGGCTTATTTAAAACATGGTCCTTTACTTCACCAGGCGAAATGATGATTTGAATACATGTAAGTTCAAGTTATAACGTTAGATACGATCCAGGATACGGTAACTTGCGATTCCCAAACGCTAACTTAAAAACTCACCTGAAACCTGCAACAATGCACCAATTTCATTCCAGTTATTCGATTTAACATTTAAATCACGGTAATCAGGTCGAGACATATCATAAAGGCATGGTCCTAAAAGCAAGGCACTTCGCTGATCAAAAGCTCATCAAATGACATGACACCGTCGCACTTCTATCCCGCGTGCCTGAAAAGTCTGATCAAGGACATCAAGTTCACTCAGCGGCGCGCGGCAAAATCGCGACACTAGCGAAAGGCGAGGCGGCAGCGTTGAGCGGCGCGCGCTAGGTGTAAACGCTCACATTTAGTATAATGGGGAGCGACATTAACCGGCCGCCGCCCCGCGTCCTATGTAAACCCACCTTAAAGAGTTTGTTATGACACTCGAGATTCGCAGTCACGTGACCAACGGGTATATAAACACACAAAACAAGAAGAAGAAGAAAATGTTAGGAGGATTTCCGAACATAAACATGAAGGTTAGACGCCTGTTGGTCACCAATTACAAATCATTTATATACCATTCACCATCATAGCAGGCATTGGAGGCGGAAAAGAAGAGGTCGGGAACATATTTTCTCGAATTTTAAGAAGGGGAAACATCGTCCTCCCAAGACTCTGAAAAATTTTATTTGAAAATATCATTAAAATGAGCAAACTTTTCGGACTATTTCGGCTTCGCTGAGTATTTATAGTGTGATTCAAAATTGTGTATTACACAATAAAAAGTTCAAAAAATATTCCGCCCGCCTTCGCCGCGCAAGTTTTGACGTTATCTTCATCCAGGCAAGTGGCAAGTATCTAATGCTCGTAGGGGTGGCAAAAGGATCTATTTGCTCGAAGTTCTCAAATTTTTTGTGAACACGAATACAGGTCTTTTGCTTCAAGTTCTTTTATTGATGCGCTGCCCTCTGCGTGTTCAGGTCATTGCTGGAAGTAAAACCCGGTCAAAAATTTTAACTGCCAGAAATGTTTTGTCATATTTTTATCATGACATCGATCGCGCGGTGCTCGCTAGCGGCACTGTGGATATAATACGGGTGACAAAATTCAATTTCTCGCAAATACCCACTGCACTATTAAAACAGCCAGATTGCAACTTGTAAGCGAATCTGACGCACATCAGATTCGTAATTTTTTTTACTTGATTGGCTGAAAAAACTCGCAGTACAAAAAACTGCTATTCACAAATACGGTCAAGAATACGCGAAATGGCGCGATCATCAATAACTCATGCTTCCGATTCGACTGAATTAAAATAAGATTGGTCTGCGACTACGCAAAATCCATTCAATTAGATCAAATGACACCTGAGCTCCCATGGGATGTAATGGAACTCTGAACTTGGCGGGGAATAAATTGACATGACAAATCCATCAACGAATCGCGGAATTGGAGGCGGTATCGGGTAGTGACTAGGGCTGGGCAAAACCGTATCATGGAATTCGAATCTGATTCGAATATTTTTTTTTTGAATCTGATCGAATTACTAATTCCATGTAAATAGCAAATATCCCATTTTTAGGAACAACTTGTCTCTCCATCTTGGTTATCAAAAGATTGATAGTTTGTAGTCGTTTTTTCAATTAACTACCATTGTCTATTTTAACATGAAGTGTTATCGATTTTGGTCAAATTTGGGGATAGATTTTGTCGTTAAAAATAAAAATTCCTGTTTTAACAAGTTTTTGTTCCCATGAAAGATTCATGCCTAATTCGAATAAATTTTGCTTCGGATCGTTCGAGTCACCGAATCGAATCGCCCAGCCCTAGTAGTGATTTGATGATAGATGAGCACTGAACATCCGGATAACATTATGGCATTACCAAACACAACATTACCAAATCCATTAGAGGCTTGCAATTTGGAAAAAGTGAATGCGGGAGCAAGGTCGAGAGACCGAGCGACAATAATTTTTTTTTCAAAAAAAAATCAAAAAGTCAAGAAGGATGCGAAAGAAGGTACTTTTTTTATGGTTGCAATATGACTTTTGTCAGCTGATAAGCTATTTTAAAAATCCAAATTATTTTTGCCTGCGATGACCTCCTAGTTGCAGTCTTAATGAGAAAAACGTTAATCCGCGTTTTTGTGGAGTTGAGTTTTGAACCGAATTTTCTTTTAATAAAAGTAAGTATGGAGTTCGTAAGAGCGAGAGAAAAAAATAGTGAACAATTTTGGTTAGTTCGATGAAAAAAACAATGTAAGATCAATATTGTCTTGTACATCTGGTGATCCCAAGATGCGAGCTAGATGGGCAACTTAGGAGTGCATGAAGTTTTTACATATTGGGAATGAATAAGAGAATACGAGCTCGACAGAAATATTCACGGATAGGATAATTTTATTAACTACATAAACATTTTTCAGAATGTATTCAGGCCAAGAATAAGGACAATCTCACTAGAAAGGTAGATGATAGCAATTTCGAAGTGTGCCTGGCGGCGGTGTGGTAGACACCATACTCAAGAGTAGAACAAGGCCATTGTTCTCATTTTATAGAATTACGTGACTGGGAATCAGAAACCCAATAATACAACCATCAGGTTCGTACGATAACTTCGTACTACCTGTGAGGCAAACAGATGACAGAGATAGGCGGGTTGGTGATTAAATGAAAGCAAAAGGAATGTCTGGAAGGGGTAAGTACCTTTTCTTTGCAATAAATTTTTTGTTCATGCGATCAATATGAAAGTGATCCCAAAGGAAACATCGACAAAAAATCTTAAACGTTTTTTTAGTGTCCACCAACACCCAGGATGTTAGACGTGGGTGGAGATATCTTGCACCCTACCCATTTGGATTTTTTCATAGCCACTTCTTAGAGTGAATCACCTTTTTCAAGGCCCTACAACAGCAACGTGTTGGGACGACTATGGCTTTAGCACAAGCACAAGCAATCATATTAAGTTTATCAGTTACTTGGCCATCTGCATTTAACACGCCGATATCAATAATAGCACTATCCCCTGGCAGAATTTCGGTCACTAATATAGCTATGTTTATTTGCTTAATGTCATGCTCATCGACGCATTTTGCCTGGGTGGTTTGATAAAACGTCCTAGGCATATTTTTGCGTTGACTATGATTGAAACCACACTTAACATTCCTGTTTGTCGGACCGAATAGCATCAACTTTTACTCTCATATATTCTGCGTTAAATCTCGCAAAATTCTTTAATGGGACAAAATTCGATTAGCTGCTATAGCTTCATTTTCAGTTGGCGCAGAATTTCTTCTTTAGTAGTGTTCGGGCATACTAACAGTTCGTCCAGCTTCTCATTCATAAACCGATTCATAAACAGCGATTCGATGCCCATAGAATATTTCATCCGCCGAAGCAATCCTGGAGAGCGATAGGAAAAAAGACTTGCATTTGCTCGACCGGATCAATTGGTGCAAACGAGTAGCATGCGCGTAATGCATCCACAACGATAGGGCCGGGCAATTCGATGATTCGAACCGATTCGTAGCATAATTTATTCGAATCACATGTGAAGGAAGTACAAGTTGTGAAGGAACAACAACGTGCTGAATCAAAATTTATTATTTTTAACGATGAAATACAATCAATTTGGTCAAATTTGACCAAAATCGTTATATTTTGTCGTTGAAATACAAAAGTTGTTGCTCTTACAAATGGAGTGTGGATTAGAAATATACACAAAAAACTACAGATTTTCACAATGAACACAAGTCGATAACTAAAAAGTGGGATATTTTTCATGAAATTTATGATTCGATCCGATTCGAAAAAATCATCGGATTCATTCGGAATCGATTTCCAAATGATTCGGTTTTTTCTCAGCCCTACACAGCGATCGCCATTTTGTCAACCCTGTTAGGTTAAATAATTCTGACAGTGAGGGAGACCGTTTTACATTTCATTGGACTTGGTTGGTTTGCAGGAATTTCTCGAAATCTGGAAATTTCGCTCGCTATGTTACGATTTATGGCCGAAAGTTTTTCACTAAGGTTGAAGATCAAAAAGTTAGATTAGTTGCAAAATCCTAGATTAGACTATGAATCAAGATAAAATTGATCTTTTAAAATTTAAGGTGATGGACTGCAAATCGACTGTGGTCTGCACGCGTGGGTTCGAATCCCATCCTCGCCGAATTCCCATTACAGCACCAACTTCGCATCTCTGGGGTCCCAGCATATCAAGCGGTAGACTCTAACAAGGGTTTACTAAAAGGTCGCCTAAGTTTACCCAAATTATAAAAAAATTGTGCAAAATAAATAGAGACAAGGCAGAAAGTGAACCACTCTTAACAACAATTGAAACATTTAATGTGCCATAAACTTGCAAAAGGTGTCATGTTCGGTTTTTTAACGAGACACAAACGCATGGGCCACCGGTCTAAGGCGCAGATTTTCAAGCACCGGTCACTTCGATGGCGTGGGTTAGAATCCCACCGCTGCCAAACTCTTATCATCGCTTCGAAGTTTGTAAAACGTGGAATTTTTTTTCAATGCGAAATTGATCGTTTAATGTTTTCTTGTTTCCGTTAACGACAGATCAAGGCGACAAACCAAAAACCTGTTCGACTTTGCACGCGTACTTTCAAATCCCGCCGTCGGCACAGGAAAAAAATATTCAAGTCGTGTTTATATTTTCATAAACTCTGTTTGAAAAGCGATGTCACACCGTCAATTTGGAAAAGAGGCTTTTATGAAACTCCAGCAGGAGGGCCTTTAAGCCAGCAGTTAGAATTGAATTCACGACCCCTGGTTTTCACGACCAGTGCTCTAACTACTGAGCTAAAGCGGCTGAGAATAGCGCTCGTATGACTTTTCACAGGTAAAATTTCCACCCTTCTTTTTTCAATTTCTGTTCCATAAATTACAGCATGGAATGGTGTACACTTCTATCAGTATTCACATAAATCTCCCGTACCTAAGGTTAATGATGACTGATGAAGTTTTCTTGCTTTCACTTACTTCGCTCTGTAATAAAATAATTGATTCACGTCTCACGAGCATAATAATGAAAAACGCAAGTTGGAAATGGAAAATAATGACCACAAATAAAATACTGAAAAAAAAAACCTTGCAGAAATATTTCCTGACAAAATTTTAAACATCCACCTATTGCGTAAAACTTCACACTGTAACGAGGATTCCGAAGATAATAGTTTGTCGTGGCCGGGTGGTTAAGGCAAAAGACTAGAAATATGTTGGGCTCGGCCTGCGCATGTTCGTATCCTGCCAGACAACGGAGCGCATTTTGAAGTCTGATGTTGTGGAGATCAATTTTTTCGGCACCATCCAGACTCTTTGCCTTTCACAAATAACGTGTGTGTCGGTTAGTATCATACAAACATTATGCCCCTCAAGGTGATCTTTTCACGATAACATCGACATTTCTCCCGTATATTTTGATATATCCGTGTTATGCTGGTTGTGTGCGAACCTGGTTGTGCCTGAAGTGCGACGGTGATCGAACAGGTAGGTACTTGTAACTTGGAGACGCCCAGCATCGATTCTGGCACCTCGCACATGCTAAGAACGCGCTCCACCATCTGAGGCACGCCCCATTACCGCACAGGAAATTTCAAATTTACTAACTGTCCTGCACAGCAACTGAGGGTAGGTATATACAGGGTACAGTCCCCACTTCTATATTCTCTGCCCCGATATCTCGTTTGGGAGGTCTTCAGACTGAATATCTGAAGGTCCGCGGATCAACCGGCGTCGAGCGCCAGTGTTTTGTGTTGTTAATTCTCGCAACGTTTGTTGTGATGTGTATAACACGGTTAATTGTGACGTGCCCATCGCACCATGTGCTTGTTGTTGATTGTTTAATAAACGTCAGTCTGGACTGGACCTCGAAGCGGTTGTTTGTGGTTCTGTTGCCTGTTAGGAATGGGGAGTCTTGGCTATTTACTGGCGTGGTGGCAGCAAAAGACGAACTGAGTCATACTGTGGTAAACTGGAGCTCGTCAAGTAAATATTTCAGGTTTAGACAAAAAGATTTGAGGCCAGGATGGCAGCCTACAAAGAACCCAAACAATGGCCTCACAAAAAGTGTGAAACATTCACAACTTCCGAAACCTGGCGAAAGAAGTCTAGACAACATGGCTCTAGACAACAGTTTCAAAGGGAAAACCAAACTGATGATCCGTTGAATGACATGTTAAATCAGCGTTTTTTTGACCAAGACGGCCAAACAGCCTAGGAATGGATTCTTTTGGAATGCGAACGAATCGCATTACCTTAACTCTGCCAAGCATATGTTTGTCATCTGTTCTTCATTAGTAGTGTGTTGTGTACCAGTTAAATATTCCTGTATGATTTCGTAATTCTGTTGGCATAGACAAAGTTGGATTGAGCGACGGAATCAACGGCTTTTTCAACTTCCTGTAGCCAAATTCACGTTTTTATGGGATGACGTGGCTGTGGTACTGATCAACAGTGACGCAGACTTTTACTGGATGTTTTTAATGAACCTTATTCCTCGGGATATCGATTTTCCTATGTCACATACAGTCAGATCGTATCTATAACTCTGAGCTAATCAGTGTTTGTGGGGAAGAGGTTTTTTATATTACATGCTGCATGGGGGAATTTCAATGAATAGCTACCAGTTGTCATATATAAATATATCCTATCTAAATTGCCATAACACCAAATACCTTTTTAGCAACGAACCCTTCTTCCAGACTCATAATTTTATTTAGCTGAATGATGGTTAAGACCTTGAAGGATACTAACGCTTAGTGTTTTAAGATTTTATTCATCACTCATTTTAACATTGAATCAGATTTTTCGCAACTGTTTTGTCATTCCAAATTGTATGTAAGTTTTGGTACTTCTATAAATTAAGTAGATTTCAGAGTGATATTACTTTTATTTTGTTAATAGATTTCCGGATGTCCTCGTACCGAATGTTTCTCATTTACAGTAGGGGCATATATCGTGTCATACATATTTTTTGACCAACTAACTCATCCCATGGCACCTCTTGTAGTGGACATAAGTATAGTGATAGTGATGTAAGTGATCTGGCAGTTTTGATCAATTACATGTCGCCATATGTGCTTTCTTCGTGCGTTGTTGACTGTCTGCACCCTCATTTTATTTCTGTTTAATTTTTGCTGTCGCAACTTTTGTCTATTCCATGCAATATGCTTGGAGCAATTCAATATTTCTGTGATAGGACCCATTTGCTTTCTTTTTAGTCAGACTAGCTCAGTTTACATAAATTTGACACTATAATTCGCATGAAAAACGATGTCCTAGTTCTTATACCGCATTCAATCTTACTGTTTTTGATAATCATTTTTTATTACTCCACCCAATAATAGATTATTAATCCGCCTGGTCAGCCATGTACAATGGAAATTTTTTTGCATCAAATTATCTTTTGTCCCAGCTTTTCGCAGAATCTGATTCATTTTCTCCTGTTTCAATCCAGGAGATAATTGAAATTTTTCTAACCTCCTATCTTGAGGAAAATAGCTTATCTCGATGGACTATCCTTAAGTAGCCCATCTTAAATGTCACCCAGCCAGCTCAATTGCGCTATTTGTCTTGATATGGCAGTATATCGATTTGTCAGATTCATATGCTATTATGCGACCTTTCCTTAGTTTTTTTTTTGTTCTGATATCACGAAACAACACCAACGATTTCTTTTAAAGGGGGAAAGAAGGAATGCGCCAGTGTTTTGTGTTGTTAATTCTGGCAAAGTTTTTTGTGTTGTTTGTGACACGGTTGTGACGTACCCATCGCAACATGTGCTTGTTGATTGTTTAATAAACGTCAGTCTGGACTGGACCTCGAAGAGGTTGTTTGTGGTTCTGTTGTCTGCTTAGGAATGGGGAGTCTTGGCTATTTACTGGCGGAGGCATTTGGATTTTTGAGGCCGCTATATCTCTTTTTAAAGCCACAATGCACGCTTGTGTAGGTTGCGTTTTACGCTATTGCAACGCTTAACATGCGCTTCTCACGATTTCCAACGCAATCGTACGTTTTTCTACCTGAGCTAACGGATTGTACTAGTTACGTTGCGTACGGTTGCGCTTTGAGAGCATTCAAGTATACCTAATGAGAAGCAACAATGGCGTGTATTGCTATTTAGCTTGTTACCAGACGCACAACTCAATGCCTCAGTAAGAAAACTTTACTTCAAATGGAAGTGAATATCAACAACGACATGTTTAGTTTCCTCGAACCATATCATTGCCTTGCAGTACAGTTGTCGCATCAAAAACGCTTCGTGCGGCGCAAACGGTCGACGAGGTGACCGAGTGGTTAAGGCGGTGGACTGCTAATCCATTGTGCTCTGCACGGGTGGGCTCGAGTCCCATCCTCGTCAAATTCCCAAAAGAGCACCAGCTTCGCATGTCTGGTGTCCCATCGTCTCAAGCGGTAGACTCCAACAATCGTTTACCAAAAGATCCTAATTAAACCCAAATTATGTGAAAACCGGGCAAAATAAATAGAGACGAAGCAAAAAGTGAACTAAACACAATTTTTGGCGGACCTACGTCAGGGCGGAGATAAAACGACCGTTGTTTGGCGTTTTTAACGAGACACAAGCATGGTTGGCATGGGCCACCGGTCTAAGGCACAGGCTTTCAGGCACCGGTCATTTCGATGGCGTGGGGTAGAATCCCATCGCTTCGCTTCAAAGTCTGTAAAGCGAGGCACATTTATTTTCAATGCCAAGGTGATCGTTTGATTTTTTCTTGTTCCCTTTAACGACTGCTCAATGCGACAAACCAAAAACTTATTCGACTTTGCACTCGGACTTTCCAATCTCGCCGTCGAGAGGGGAAAATATCTTCAAGTCGTGTTAATCTTATCATAAACTCCATTTAGAAAGCAATATTGCACCGTCATTTAAAAAAGATGCTTTTAAAGAACTCCAGTAGGAGGGTTTTTAAGCCACCAGTGAGGATTGAACTCACGACTCCTGGTTGGAAATTTTCCTGTAAGGAGTCGTGCAAGCGCTGTTGTCTCCCGCCTTAGCTCAGTAGCTGGGGGGTCGTCAGTTCAATACTCACTGGTGGCTTAAAGGGCATCCTGCTGGAGTTCTTTAAAAGCATCTTTTTTAACATGACGGTGCAAATCGGTTTTGAAATAGAGTTTATGATAAAGTAAACACCGCTTGAAGATAATTTTCCTGTGACGACGACGTGATTTGACCAAATTAAGCGTAATTCGTGTGCAGTGTGGCAGCGATTGTATTCGAACCCACGCCGCCGGAATGACTGTTGCCTTAAACCAGCGTCTTAAACCGCTCGGCAACGCTACCCCGGCATTCGTGGAAACATTAACACTAGTTGTAATTCGCTAATCACAAAAATGAGACAAGAATCTTTTGCGCACACGATAAAACTTTAACAGATTCCTCTTCTGCCGCCTTAACCACTCGGCCACGACAACCTGTAAATTTTCCGAATCGTCGTTACAATGTTAAATTTTACGAAATAGGTCGATGTTTAAATTTTGCCAGGAATATTTCTGCAATATGTTTTTCAGTATTTTATTTGTGGTAATATTTTCCTATTTCCACTTGCGGTTTTCATTATCATGCCTGTGAGACGTGAATCAATTATTTTATTGCAGAACTAATTAAGTGAAAGCGAGAAAACTTCATCAGTCAGCATCAGATATCAGCCTTAGTTACGGGAGATTTATGTGAAGAATGATAACTGTGAGAAGTATATACCACTCCAAGTAATAATTTATGGAACAGAGATTTGAATTAGAAGGGTGCAAATTTTCCTGTAAAGAGTCATAGCAGCGCTATTGTCTGCCGCTATAGCTCAGTGGTTAGAGCACTGTTCTATCTTAGCAAGTATCTATCTGATACGCCCACGCCAAGCCAATGACATTTAAATTGAAGTAAAAAAGAGAAGTGGGTTGAAAAAGTTAAGCGTTGTCCGGCAGCGGCGGGATTCGAACCCACGCCATCGAAATGGCTGGTGCCTTAAACCAGCGCCTTCGACCGCTCGGCCACGCTACCCGGCATCCCGTCAATTTCGAAAATCGTCGTTACAATGAAATGTTTTAGAAATAGGTCGATGTTTAGATTTTGTCAGGAATATTTCTGCAATGTTATTTTCAGTATTTCATTTGTGGTAATATTTTCCTATTTCCACTTGCGTTTTTCATTATTGTGCTTGTGGGAAGTGAATCAATTATTTTATTCCAGAGCGCAGTAAGTGGGAGCAAGAAAACTTCATCATTCAGCATCAGTGATAAGCCTTAGGTATAGGAGATTTATGTGAATTATGGTGTATGGTGTATGGGTGAAAATTTTACTGTAAAGAGTCACAGGAGCACTATTGTCTGCTGCAATAGCTCAGTGGTTAGAGCACTGGTCTTGTAAACCAGGGGTCGTGAGTTCGATCCTCACTGGTGGACTAAAAGCCCTCCTACTGGGGTTCTTTAAAAGCGTCTTTCCTAAAATGACGTTGAAACGCGTGTTTTCAAACGGATTTATGGTAAAATAAACACAACTTGAAGACATTTTTCCTGTGTCGAAGGAGAGATTTAAAATTCCGCGTGCAAAGTCGAATAGGTTTTTGGTTTGTCGCATGGAGCAGTCGTTAACGGAACAAGAAAAAATCAAACGATCTAATTGGTATTGAAAATAAATGTGCCACGTATTACAAACTTTTTCTGTGCGGTAATGGGGCGTGCCTCAGATGATGGAGCGCGTTCTTAGCATGAGCGAGGTACCGGAATCGATGCTGGGCGTCATCAAGTTACAAGTATCTATCTGATTCATCACCGTCGCACTTCGATTTTTTCTTAAACAATGTGATAAAAATACGCACAAGCCAAGCCAATGATATTTAAATTGAAGTAAAAAAGAGAAGTGGGTTGAAAAAGTTAAGCGTTGTTGTCTGGCAGCGGTGGGATTCGAACCCACGCCGTCGAAATGACTGGTGCCTTAAACCAGCGCCTTGGACCGCTCGGCCACGCTACCCCGCACCCGCGAAGGCATTAAAACTAGTTGTGATTCGCTAATCACAAAAATGAAATATGAATCTTTTGCGCACATGATAAAACTTCAGGATGGAGATGCCGGGGTCGAACCCGGGGCCTCACACATGCAAAGCGTGCGCTCTACCCCTGAGCTACATCCCACCTAGTGCCTGCGTGCAAAATGACTGTTTGAATCACACAGACACAACCATCATAACACAAGTATATAAAAATATACGCGAGAAATACCGATGTCATCGTGAAAAGATCACCTTGTAATCGAAGCCATATAAACTGAAATTACATTAGATGGAACGATTTTTCGACGGGAATAATGTTTGCATGATACTGATTGACTCACACGTTATTTGTGAGAGGCAAAGAGTCTGGATTATGCCACAGAAAAGACCTCCTCACAACATTAGAACTATATATATGCGTTCCGTTGTCGGAAGGATTCGAACCTGCGCGGGCAGGGCCCTACAGACTTCTAGTCTGTCGCCTTAACCACGCGGCCACGACAACTTGTCGATTTACAAAATTGCCGTTACAATTTAAAGTTTTAGAAATAGGTTGATGTTTCAATTTTGTCAGGAATATTTCTGCAATGTGTTCTTCAGTATTTCATTTGTGGTGATATTTTCCTATTTCCACCTGCGTTTTTAATTATTTCCAACAGATTTCTAGTCTGTCGCCTTATCCACTCAGCCACGACAACTTGTCAATTTCGAAAATCGTCGTTACAATGAAATGTTTTAGAAATAGGTCGATGTTTAAATTTTGTCAGGAATATTTCTGCAATGTGTTTTTCAGTATTTCATTTGTGGTCATATTTACCTATTTCCACTTGCGTTTTTCATTATTGTGCTTGTGAGAAGTGAATCAATTATTTTATTCCAGAGCGCAGTAAGTGGGAGCAAGAAAACTTCATCAGTCAGCATCAGTGATCAGCCTTAGGTACGGGAGATTTATGTGAATACTGATAATTGTGAAGAAGTGTATACCATTCCATGCTATAATTTATGGAACAGAAATTGGAACGAGAAGGGTGGAAATTTTCCTGTAAAGAGTCATACAGGCACTGTTGTCTGCCGCTATAGCTCAGTGGTTAGAGCACTGGTCTTGTAAACCAGGGCTCGTGAGTTCGTTCCTCACTGGTGGCTTAAAAGCCCTCCTACTGGGGTTCTTTAAAAGCGTCTTTCCTAAAATGAACTTGAGACGTGGCTTTTCAAACAGATTTATGGTAGAATAAGCAAAACTTGAAGACGTTTTTCCTGTGTCGACGGAGAGATTTAAAAGTCCGCGTGCTAAGTCGAATAAGTTTTTGGTTTGTCGCATTGAGCAGTCGTTAACGGAACAAGAAAAAATCAAACGATCACATTGTTATTGAAAATATATGCACCACGTATTACAAACTTTGAACCGGTGCCTGAAAGCCTGCGCCCTAGTCCGGTGGCCCATGCGAACCATGCTCGTGTCTTGTTTAAATCGCCGAACATGACATCTTTTGCAAGTGTACGGCACATCAAATGAAATTAGCAATTTTTCAGAATTCTCTCACGACAATCATGACGAATGTCTGCAATTGTGCTTCAAACGTTGTTGAGATTGGTTCACTTTTTGCTTTGTTCCCTATTTAGTTTGTCCGATTTTGATATAATTTGGGTTAATTAAGACCTTTTAGTAAATACTTGTTAGAGTTTGCCGCCTGAGACGCTAGGACATCAGACATGCGAAGCTGCTGCTCTTTTGGGGATACGACGAGGATGGGATTCGAACCCACGTGTGCAGAGCACAATGGATTAGCCGCCCATCGCCTTAACCACTCGGCCACCTCGTCGGTCGTTCGCGCCGTACGAAGCTTTTTTGATGGGACAACTCTACTGCAAAGCAATGACATGGTTCTAGGAAACTAAACATGTCATTGTTGATAATCGCTTCGCTTTGACGTAAAGTTTTCCGACTGAGGCATTGAGTTGTGTGTTCGGTAACAAGCAAAACGGCAATACACGTCTTTGTTATTTCGCATTAGTTACATTTGAATATCTTCAAAGCGCAACCGTACAGAATGGAACTAGGACAATCCGTCAGCTCAGGTATAAAAGCGTACGATTACGTTGGAAATCGTAAAAAAGCGCGGTACACTGGTGTGGAACGCAACCTACGCAAGCGTGTATTGTGGCCTTAAAAAGAAGAATTAGCAACCTCAAAAATCCTAATGCCTCGACACCGGTTGAACCGCGGACGTTCAGATATATTCAGTATGACTCCCTCCCAGCCGAGCAATCGAGGCAGAGAATATAGAAGCGGGGCTGTATCTAGTATTTACCTACCCTCAGTTGCGGTGGAGGACAGATAGTGAGTTGGAAATTTTCTGTGTGGTAATGGGGCGTGCCTCAGATGGTGGAGCGCGTTTTTAGCATGTGCGAAGTACCGGAATCGATGCTGTGCGTCACCAAGTTACAAGTATCTATCTGATTCATCACCGTCGCGCTTCGATTTTTTCTTAAACAATGTGATAAGCATACGCACACGCCAAGCCAATGACATTTAAATTGAAGTAAAAAAAAAAAAGTGGGTTGAAAAACTTAAGCGTTGTTGTCTGGCAGCGGTGGGATTCGAACCCACGCCATCGAAAAGACTGGCGCCTTAAACCAGCGCCCTAGACCGCTCGGCCACGCTACACTACATCCGCGAAGGCATTAACACTAGTTGTAATTCGCTAATCACAAAAATGAAATATGAATGTTTTGCGCACATGATGAAACTTCAGGATGGAGATGCCGGGGTCGAACGCGGGGCCTCACACATGCAAAGCGTGCGCTCTACCCCTGAGCTACATCCCATCTAGTGCCTGCGTGCAAAATGACTGTTTGAATCACAAAGACACAACCATCATAACACAAGTATATAAAAATATACGCGAGAAATATCGATGTCATCGTGAAAAGATCACCTTGTAAGCCATATAAACTGAAATTACATTAGATGGAACGATTTTTCGACGGGAATAATGTTTGTATGATACTGACTGACTCACACGTTATTTGTGAGAGGCAAAGAGTCTGGATGGTGCCACAAAAAAGATCTCCACAACATTAGACCTATATATGCGTTCCGTTGCCGGCAGGATTCGAACCTGCGCGGGCAGAGCCCAACAGGTTTCTAGTCTGTCGCCTTAACCACTCGGTCACGACAACTTGTCAATCTCGAAAATTGTCAAATTTTCGGTCGAATGGATGGCGTAGTGGATAAATTCTTCGCTCGAAATCAAGATATCTCGAGTTCTAGACTCGCTTCTGTCGATTTCATTTTCATTATTTTTCAAACTCGTTTCGATTCCGTAAGATAGCTACCTTTCTAAATCACCCAATTTTCAGTCGAATCGTTGGCGGTGTGCATAAATTCATTGCTCGAGATCAAGATATCTCGAGTTCTAGACTCGCGTCAGTCAATTTTTTTTCCACTATTTCTCACACTCGCTTCCTTTCCGTAAGATAGCTATCTTTCTAAATCACCCAATTTTCAGTCGAATGGTTGTCGGAGTGGATAAATTCATCGCTCGAGATCAAGATATCTCGAGTTCTAGACTCGCGTCAGTCGATTTTTTTTCACTATTTTTCAAACTCGTTTCGTTTCCGTGAGATAGCTATCTTTCAAAATCACCCAATTTTCATTCGAATGGTTGGCGCAGTGGTTAAATTCTTCGATCGAAATCAAGATATCTCGACTTCTAGACTCGCGTAACTCGATTTTTTTCCACTATTTTTCAAACTCGTTTCCTTTCCGTAAAATAGATTACTTTCTAAATTGCCAAATTTTCAGTCGAATGGATGGCGTAGTGGATAAATTCATCGCTCGAGATCAAGATATCTCGATTTCTAGACTCGCGTCAGTCGATTTTTTTCCACTATTTCTCAAACTCGTTTCGTTTCCGTAAGATAGCTATCTTTCAAAATCACCCAATTTTCAGTCGAATGCTTGCCGCAGTGGATAAAGTCATCGCTCGAGATCAAGATATCTCGAGTTCTAGACAGGCGTCATTCGTTTTTTTCGCTATTTTTCAAACTCGTTTCGTTTCCGTAATATAGCTGTATTTCTAAATGACCCAATCTTCAGTTGAATGCTTGGCGCGGTGGATATATTCTTCGCTCTAGATCGAGATATCTCGAGTTTTAGACTCGCGTCAGTCGATTTTTTTACTGTTTTTCAAATTCGTTTTGTTTACGTAAGATAGCTATCTTTCAAAATCACCCAATTTTTAGTCGAATGGATGGCGCAGTGGATAAATTCATCGCTCGAGATCAAAATATCTCGAGTTATAGACTCGCACCAGTCGATTTTTTTTTCACTATTTTTTAAACTCGTTTCGTCTCCGTAAGATAGCTATCTCTCAAAATCACCCAATTTACAGTCGAATGGTTGACGCAGTGGATAAATTCATCGCTCGAGATCAAGATATCTCGACTTCTAGACTCGCGTCAGTCGATTTTTATTTCACTGTTTTTCAAACTCATTTCTTGTCCGTAAGATAGCTATCTTACCTAATCACCAAATTTTCCGTCGAATGGTTGGCGCAGTGGATAAATTCATCGCTCGGGATCAAGATATCTCGAGTTCTAGACTCGCGTCAGTCGATTTTTTTTTCACAGTTTTTTAAACTCGTTTCGTTTCCGTAAGATAGCTATCTTTCTAAATCACCCAATTTACAGTCGAATGGTTGACGCAGTGGATAAATTCTTCGCTCGAGATCAAGATATCTCGAGTTCTAGACTGGCGTCATTCGTTTTTTTCGCTATTTTTCAAACTCGTTTCGTTTCCGTAATATAGCTGTATTTCTAAATGACCAAATCTTCAGTTGAATGCTTGGCGCGGTGGATATATTCTTCGCTCTAGATCGAGATATCTCGAGTTTTAGACTCGCGTCAGTCGATTTTTTTACTGTTTTTCAAATTCGTTTTGTTTACGTAAGATAGCTATCTTTCTAAATCACCCAATTTTCAGTCGAATGCTTGCCGCAGTGGATAAAGTCATCGCTCGAGATCAAGATATCTCGAGTTCTAGACTGGCGTCATTCGTTTTTTTCGCTATTTTTCAAACTCGTTTCGTTTCCGTAATATAGCTGTATTTCTAAATGACCAAATCTTCAGTTGAATGCTTGGCGCGGTGGATATATTCTTCGCTCTAGATCGAGATATCTCGAGTTTTAGACTCGCGTCAGTCGATTTTTTTACTGTTTTTCAAATTCGTTTTGTTTACGTAAGATACCTATCTTTCAAAATCACCCAATTTTTAGTCGAATGGATGGCGCAGTGGATAAATTCATCGCTCGAGATCAAAATATCTCGAGTTCTAGACTCGCGTCAGTCGATTTTTATTTCACTGTTTTTCAAACTCATTTCGTGTCCGTAAGATAGCTATCTTACCTAATAACCAAATTTTCCGTCGAATGGTTGGCGCAGTGGATAAATTCATCGCTCGAGATCAAAATATCTCGAGTTCTAGACTCGCGTCAGTCAATTTACTTTCACAGTTTTTTAAACTCGTTTCGTTTCCGTAAGATAGCTATCTTTCTAAATCACCCAATTTACAGTCGATTGGTTGACGCAGTGGATAAATTCTTCGCTCGAGATAAAGATATCTCGAGTTCTAGACTCGCGTCAGTCGATTTTTATTTCACTGTTTTTCAAACTCATTTCGTTTCCGTAAGATAGCTATCTAGACTCGCGTCTAGTCGATTATTTTTCCACTATTTCTCAAACTCGTTTCGTTTCCGTAAGATCTTTCTAAATCACCCAATTTACAGTCGAATGGTTGGCGCAGTGGATAAATTAATCGCTCGAGATCAAGATCGAGATAAAGATATCTCGAGTTCTTGACTCGCGTCAGTCGATTTTTATTTCACTGTTTTTCAAACTCATTTCGTGTCCGTAAGATAGCTATCTTACCTAATCACCCAATTTACAGTCGAATGGTTGGCGCAGTGGATAAATTCTTCGCTCGAGATAAAGATATCTCGAGTTCTAGACTCGCGTCAGTCGATTTTTATTTCACTGTTTTTCGAACTTATTTCATGTCCGTAAGATAGCTATCTTACCTAATCACCAAAATTTTCAGTCGAATGGTTGGCGCAGTGGATAAATTCTTCGCTCGAGATCAAGGTATCTCGAGTTCTAGACTCGCGTCAGTCAATTTTTTTTCACAGTTTTTTAAACTCGTTTCGTTTCCGTAAGATAGCTATCTAGACTCGCGTCTGGTCGATTATTTTTCCACTATTTCTCACCCAATTTACAGTCGAATGGTTGGCGCAGTGGATAAATTCATCGCTCGAGATCAAGATATCTCGAATTCTAGACTCGCGTCGGTCGATTTTTTTTCCACTATTTTTCAAACTCGTTTCGTTTCCGTGAGATAACTACCTTTCTAAATCACCCAATTCTCAGTCGAATGGTTGGGTGAGTGGAAAAATTCGTCGCTCGAGATCAAGATATCTCGAGTTCTAGACTCGCGTCAGTCGATTTTTTTACTGTTTTTCAAATTCGTTTTGTTTACGTAAGATAGCTATCTTTCAAAATCACCCAATTTTTAGTCGAATGGATGGCGCAGTGGATAAATTCATCGCTCGAGATCAAAATATCTCGAGTTATAGACTCGCACCAGTCGATTTTTTTTTCACTATTTTTCAAACTCGTTTCGTCTCCGTAAGATAGCTATCTCTCAAAATCACCCAATTTACAGTCGAATGGTTGACGCAGTGGATAAATTCATCGCTCGAGATCAAGATATCTCGACTTCTAGACTCGCGTCAGTCGATTTTTATTTCACTGTTTTTCAAACTCATTTCTTGTCCGTAAGATAGCTATCTTACCTAATCACCAAATTTCCGTCGAATGGTTGGCGCAGTGGATAAATTCATCGCTCGGGATCAAGATATCTCGAGTTCTAGACTCGCGTCAGTCGATTTTTTTTTCACAGTTTTTTAAACTCGTTTCGTTTCCGTAAGATAGCTATCTTTCTAAATCACCCAATTTACAGTCGAATGGTTGACGCAGTGGATAAATTCTTCGCTCGAGATCAAGATATCTCGAGTTCTAGACTGGCGTCATTCGTTTTTTTCGCTATTTTTCAAACTCGTTTCGTTTCCGTAATATAGCTGTATTTCTAAATGACCAAATCTTCAGTTGAATGCTTGGCGCGGTGGATATATTCTTCGCTCTAGATCGAGATATCTCGAGTTTTAGACTCGCGTCAGTCGATTTTTTTTACTGTTTTTCAAATTCGTTTTGTTTACGTAAGATAGCTATCTTTCTAAATCACCCGATTTTCAGTCGAATGCTTGCCGCAGTGGATAAAGTCATCGCTCGAGATCAAGATATCTCGAGTTCTAGACTGGCGTCATTCGTTTTTTTCGCTATTTTTCAAACTCGTTTCGTTTCCGTAATATAGCTGTATTTCTAAATGACCAAATCTTCAGTTGAATGCTTGGCGCGGTGGATATATTCTTCGCTCTAGATCGAGATATCTCGAGTTTTAGACTCGCGTCAGTCGATTTTTTTACTGTTTTTCAAATTCGTTTTGTTTACGTAAGATAGCTATCTTTCTAAATCACCCAATTTTCAGTCGAATGCTTGCCGCAGTGGATAAAGTCATCGCTCGAGATCAAGATATCTCGAGTTCTAGACTGGCGTCATTCGTATTGTCGCTATTTTTCAAACTCGTTTCGTTTCCGTAATATAGCTGTATTTCTAAATGACCAAATCTTCAGTTGAATGCTTGGCGCGGTGGATATATTCTTCGCTCTAGATCGAGATATCTCGAGTTTTAGACTCGCGTCAGTCGATTTTTTTACTGTTTTTCAAATTCGTTTTGTTTACGTAAGATACCTATCTTTCAAAATCACCCAATTTTTAGTCGAATGGATGGCGCAGTGGATAAATTCATCGCTCGAGATCAAAATATCTCGAGTTCTAGACACGCGTCAGTCGATTTTTATTTCACTGTTTTTCAAACTCATTTCGTGTCCGTAAGATAGCTATCTTTCTAAATCACCAAATTTTCCGTCGAATGGTTGGCGCAGTGGATAAATTCATCGCTCGAGATCAAAATATCTCGAGTTCTAGACTCGCGTTAGTCAATTTACTTTTTCAGTTTTTTCAAACTCGTTTCGTTTCCGTAAGATAGCTATCTTTCTAAATCACCCAATTTACAGTCGAATGGTTGGCGCAGTGGATAAATTCTTCGCTCGAGATAAAGATATCTCGAGTTCTAGACTCGCGTCAGTCGATTTTTATTTCACTGTTTTTCAAACTCATTTCGTGTCCGTAAGATAGCTATCTTACCTAATCACCCCAATTTACAGTCGAATGGTTGGCGCAATGGATAAATTCTTCGCTCGAGATAAAGATATCTCGAGTTCTAGACTCGCGTCAGTCGATTTTTTTTTCACTGTTTTTCGAACTTATTTCATGTCCGTAAGATAGCTATCTTACCTAATCACCAAATTTTCAGTCGAATGGTTGGCGCAGTGGATTAATTCATCGCTCGAGATCAAGGTATCTCGAGTTCTAGACTCGCGTCAGTTTTTTTTTTTTTCACAGTTTTTTAAAACTCATTTCGTTTCCGTAAGATAGCTATCTAGACTCGCGTCTGGTCGATTTTTTTTTCCACTATTTCTCAAACTCGTTTCGTTTCCGTAAGATAGCTATCTTTCTAAATCACCCAATTTACAGTCGAATGGTTGGCGCAGTGGATAAATTCATCGCTCGAGATCAAGATATCTCGAATTCTAGACTCGCGTCGGTCGATTTTTTTTCCACTATTTTTCAAACTCGTTTCGTTTCCGTGAGATAACTACCTTTCTAAATCACCCAATTCTCAGTCGAATGGTTGGGTGAGTGGAAAAATTCATCGCTCGAGATCAAGATATCTCGAGTTCTAGACTCGCGTCAGTCGATTTTTTTTTCCGTTATTTTACAAACTCGTTTCGTTTACGTTAGATAGATTACTTTCTAAATTACCAAATTTTCACTCGAATGGATGGCGTAGTGGATGAATTCTTCGCTCGAAATCGAGATAAAGATATCTCGAGCTCTAGACTTGCGTCAGTCGATTTTTTTTTTCACTGTTTTTCAAACTCATTTCGTGTTTCCGTAAGATAGCTATCTTACCTAATCACCCAATTTTACAGTCGAATGGTTGGCGCAGTGGATAAATTCTTCGCTCGAGATAAAGATATCTCGAGTTCTAGACTCGCGTCAGTCGATTTTTATATCACCGTTTTTCAAACTCGTTTCGTTTCTGTAAGATAGCTATCTTTCTAAATCACCAATTTTTCAGTCGAATGGTTGACGCAGTGGATAAATTCATCGCCCGCGATCAAGATATCTCGAGTTCTAGATTCGCGTCAGTCGATTTTTATTTCACTGTTTTTC
Organism: Styela plicata; assembly: GCA_963675895.2. Classification (NCBI taxonomy): domain Eukaryota; kingdom Metazoa; phylum Chordata; class Ascidiacea; order Stolidobranchia; family Styelidae; genus Styela; species Styela plicata. The sequence goes on from OZ023138.1 coordinate 25,302,152, forward strand.
AAACTCATTTCGTGTCCGTAAGATAGCTATCTTACCTAATCACCAAATTTTCCGTCGAATGGTTGGCGCAGTGGATAAATTCATCGCTCGGGATCAAGATATCTCGGTTTCTAGACTCGCGTCAGTCGATTTTTTTTTCACAGTTTTTTAAACTCGTTTCGTTTCCGTAAGATAGCTATCTTTCTAAATCACCCAATTTACAGTCGAATGGTTGACGCAGTGGATAAATTCTTCGCTCGAGATCAAGATATCTCGAGTTCTAGACTGGCGTCATTCGTTTTTTTTGCTATTTTTCAAACTCGTTTCGTTTCCGTAATATAGCTGTATTTCTAAATGACCAAATCTTCAGTTGAATGCTTGGCGCGGTGGATATATTCTTCGCTCTAGATCGAGATATCTCGAGTTTTAGACTCGCGTCAGTCGATTTTTTTACTGTTTTTCAAATTCGTTTTGTTTACGTAAGATAGCTATCTTTCTAAATCACCCAATTTTCAGTCGAATGCTTGCCGCAGTGGATAAAGTCATCGCTCGAGATCAAGATATCTCGAGTTCTAGACTGGCGTCATTCGTTTTGTCGCTATTTTTCAAACTCGTTTCGTTTCCGTAATATAGCTGTATTTCTAAATGACCAAATCTTCAGTTCAATGCTTGGCGCGGTGGATATATTCTTCGCTCTAGATCGAGATATCTCGAGTTTTAGACTCGCGTCAGTCGATTTTTTTACTGTTTTTCAAATTCGTTTTGTTTACGTAAGATACCTATCTTTCAAAATCACCCAATTTTTAGTCGAATGGATGGCGCAGTGGATAAATTCATCGCTCGAGATCAAAATATCTCGAGTTCTAGACACGCGTCAGTCGATTTTTATTTCACTGTTTTTCAAACTCATTTCGTGTCCGTAAGATAGCTATCTTACCTAATCACCAAATTTTCCGTCGAATGGTTGGCGCAGTGGATAAATTCATCGCTCGAGATCAAAATATCTCGAGTTCTAGACTCGCGTTAGTCAATTTACTTTCACAGTTTTTTAAACTCGTTTCGTTTCCGTAAGATAGCTATCTTTCTAAATCACCCAATTTACAGTCGATTGGTTGACGCAGTGGATAAATTCTTCGCTCGAGATAAAGATATCTCGAGTTCTAGACTCGCGTCAGTCGATTTTTATTTCACTGTTTTTCAAACTCATTTCGTGTCCGTAAGATAGCTATCTTACCTAATCACCCAATTTACAGTCGAATGGTTGGCGCAGTGGATAAATTCTTCGCTCGAGATAAAGATATCTCGAGTTCTAGACTCGCGTCAGTCGATTTTTATTTCACTGTTTTTCGAACTCATTTCATGTCCGTAAGATAGCTATCTTACCTAATCACCGAATTTTCCGTCGAATGGTTGGCGCAGTGGATAAATTCATCGCTCGAGATCAAGGTATCTCGAGTTCTAGACTCGCGTCAGTCAATTTATTTTCACAGTTTTTTAAACTCGTTTCGTTTCCGTAAGATAGCTATCTAGACTCGCGTCTGGTCGATTATTTTTCCACTATTTCTCAAACTCGTTTCGTTTCCGTAAGATAGCTATCTTTCTAAATCACCCAATTTACAGTCGAATGGTTGGCGCAGTGGATAAATTAATCGCTCGAGATCAAGATCGAGATAAAGATATCTCGAGTTCTAGACTCGCGTCAGTCGATTTTTATTTCACTGTTTTTCAAACTCATTTCGTGTCCGTAAGATAGCTATCTTACCTAATCACCCAATTTACAGTCGAATGGTTGGCGCAATGGATAAATTCTTCGCTCGAGATAAAGATATCTCGAGTTCTAGACTCGCGTCTGTCGATTTTTATTTCACTGTTTTTCGAACTTATTTCATGTCCGTAAGATAGCTATCTTACCTAATCACCAAAGTTTCCGTCGAATGGTTGGCGCAGTGGATTAATTCATCGCTCGAGATCAAGGTATCTCGAGTTCTAGACTCGCGTCAGTCGTCATTTTTTTTTTTTTCACAGTTTTTTTTAAAACTCGTTTCGTTTCCGTAAGATAGCTATCTAGACTCGCGTCTGGTCGATTATTTTTCCACTATTTCTCAAACTCGTTTCGTTTCCGTAAGATAGCTATCTTTCTAAATCACCCAATTTACAGTCGAATGGTTGGCGCAGTGGATAAATTCATCGCTCGAGATCAAGATATCTCGAATTCTAGACTCGCGTCGGTCGATTTTTTTTCCACTATTTTTCAAACTCGTTTCGTTTCCGTGAGATAACTACCTTTCTAAATCACCCAATTCTCAGTCGAATGGTTGGGTGAGTGGAAAAATTCATCGCTCGAGATCAAGATATCTCGAGTTCTAGACTCGCGTCAGTCGATTTTTTCCGTTATTTTTACAAACTCGTTTCGTTTACGTTAGATAGATTACTTTCTAAATTACCAAATTTTCACTCGAATGGATGGCGTAGTGGATAAATTCTTCGCTCGAAAATCGAGATAAAGATATCTCGAGCTCTAGACTTGCGTCAGTCGAGTTTTATTTCACTGTTTTTCAAACTCATTTCGTGTCCGTAAGATAGCTATCTTACCTAAATCACCCAATTTACAGTCGAATGGTTGGCGCTATTTTTCAAACTCGTTTCGTTTCCGTAAGATAGCTATCCTTTCTAAATCACCCAATTTTCAGTCGAATGGTTGGCGCAAGTGGATAAATTCATCGCTCGAGATCAAGATATCTCGAGTTCTAGACTCGCGTCATTCGTTTTTTTTTCGCTGTTTTTTCAAACTCGTTTCGTTTCCGTAAGATAGCTACCCTTACCTAATCACCCAATTTTCAGTCGAATGGTTGGCGCAGTGGATAAATTCATCGCTCGGGATCAAGATATCTCGAGTTCTAGACTCGCGTCAGTCGATTTTTTTTTCACTATTTTTCAAACTCGTTTCGTTTCCGTAAGATAGCTATCTTTCTAAATCACCCAATTTTCAGTCGAATGGTTGGCGCAGTGGATAAATTCGTTAATCGCTCGAGATCAAGATATCTCGAGTTCTAGACTACGCGCGTCATTTCGTTTTTTTTTCGCTATTTTTCAAACTCGTTTTCGTTTCCGTAAGATAGCTAATCTTTCTAAATCACCCAATTTTCAGTCGAATGGTTGGGCGCGCAGGTGGATAAATTCATCGCTCGAGATCAAGATATCTCGAGTTCTAGACTCGCGTCAGTCGTTTTTTTTTTTCGCTTTTTTTTCAAACTCGTTTCGTTTCCGTAAGATAGCTACCTTTCTAAATCGTTTCATTTCCAATTTTCAGTCGAATGGTTTGGCGCAGTGGATAAATTCATCGCTCGAGATCAAGATATCTCGAGTTCTAGACTCGCGTCATTCGTTTTTTTTTTCGCTATTTTTCAAAACTCGTTTCGTTTCCGTAAGATAGCTGTACTTTCTAAATCACCCAATTCTTCAGTCGAATTGGTTTGGCGCAGTGGATAAATTCTTCGCTCGAGATCAAGATATCTCGAGTTTCTAGACTCGCGTCAGTCGCTTTTTTTCGCTAGTTTTTTCAAACTCGTTTCGTTTCCGTAAGATAGCTACCTTTCTAAATCACCCAATTTTCAGTCGAATGGTTGGCGCAGTGGATAAATTCATCGCTCGAGATCAAGATATCTCTCGAGTTCTAGACTCGCGTCAGTCGATTTTTTTTTCGCTAATTTTTCAAACTCGTTTCGTTTTCCGTAAGATAGCTACCTTTCTAAATCACCCAAATTTTCAGTCGAATGGTTGGCGCAGTGGATAAATTCTTCGCTCGAGATCAAGATATCTCGAGTTCTAGACTCGCGTCAGTCGATTTTTGTTTTACTATTTTTTTGAAAAGAAACTCGCTTTCGTTTTCCGTAAAGATAGCTACTTTCTAAATCACCCAATTTTTCAGTCGAATGGTTGGCGCAGTGGATAAATTCATCGCTCGAGATCAAGATATCTCGAGTTCTAGACTCGCGTCATTCGATTTTTTTTTTTCGCCTATTTTTTCAAAACTCGTTTCGTTTCCGTAAGATAGCTACCTTTCTAAATCACCAAATTTTCAGTCGAATGCTTGGCGCAGTGGATATATTCTTCGCTCTAGATCAAGATATCTCGTGTTCTAGACTCGCGACATTCGTTTTTTTTTTGCTATTTTTCAAACTCGTTTTGTTTTCCGTAAGATAGCTACCTTTCTAAATCACCCAATTTTCAGTCGAATGGCTTGCGCAGTGGATAATAGTTCATCGCTCGAGATCAAGATATCTCGAGTTCTAGACTCGCGTCATTCGTTTTTTTTTTCGCTATTTTTTCAAACTCGTTTCGTTTCCGTAAGATAGCTACCTTTCTAAATGACCCAATTTTCAGTCGAATGCTTGTCGCGAAGTGGATAAATTCATCGCTCGAGATCGAGATATCTCGAGTTCTAGACTCGCGTCAGTCGTTTTTTTTACGCTATTTTTTCAAACTCGTTTTGTTTCCCGTAAGATAGCTACCTTTCTAAATCACCCATTTTTTCAGTCGAATTGGCGCAGTGGATAAATTCATCGCTCGAGATCAAGATATCTCGAGTTATAGACTCGCGCTCAGTCGATTTTTTTTTTCACTATTTTTCAAACTCGTTTCGTTTCCGTAAGATAGCTATCTTTCTAAATCACCCAATTTTCAGTCGAATGGTTGACGCAGTGGATAAATTCATCGCTCGAGATCAAGATATCTCGACTTCTAGACTCGCGTCATTCGTTTTTTATTTCGCTATTTTTCAAACTCATTTCCTTTTCCGTAAGATAGCTATCTTTCTAAATCACCCAAATTTTCAGTCGAGAATGGTCTTTTGGCGCAGTGGATAAATTCATCGCTCGGGATCAAGATAAATCTCGAGTTCTAGACTCGCGTCAGTCGGTTTTTTTTTCACAATTTTTTTAAACTCGTTTCGTTTCCGTAAGATAGCTATCTTTCTAAATCACCCAATTTTCAGTCGAATGGTTTGACGCAGTGGATAAAATCATCGCTCGAGATCAAGATATCTCGATTCTAGACTGGCGTCATTCGTTTTTTTTTCGCAATTTTTCTAAACTCGTTTCGTTTCCGTAATATAGCTGTATTTCTAAATGACCAAAATTTTCAGTCGAATGCTTGGCGCGGTGGATATATTCTTCGCTCTAGATCGAGATATCTCGAGCTTTTTAGACTCGCGTCATTCGATTTTTTTTTTACTGTTTTTCAAATTCGTTTTGTTTACGTAAGATAGCTATCTTTCTAAATCACCCAATTTTCAGTCGAATGCTTGGCGCAGTGGATAAAGTCATCGCTCGAGATCAAGATATCTCGAGTTCTAGACTGGCGTCATTCGTTTTTTTTCGCTATTTTTCAAACTCGTTTCGTTTCCGTAATATAGGCTACCTTTCTAAACTCGTTTCGTTTCCGTAAGATAGCTACCTTTCTAAATCACCCAATTTTCAGTCGAATTGTTGGCGTAGTGGAAAAATTCATCGCTCGATATCAAGATATCTCGAGTTCTATACTCGCGTCATTCGTTTTTTTTCGCAATTTTTCAAACTCGTTTCGTTTCCGAAAGATAGCTACCTTTCTAAATCACCCAATTTTCAGTCTAATCGTTGGCGCAGTGGATAAATTCATCGCTCGAGATCAAGATATCTCGAGTTCTAGACTCGCGTCATTCGTTTTTTTCGCTATTTTTCAAACTCGTTTCGTTTCCGTAAGATAGTCGAATGGTTTTTCCACCTTTCTAAATCGTTTCCCAATATCTCGAGTTCTTTTTTTTCAGTCGAATGGTTTGGCGCAGTGGATAAAATCATCAATTTTCAGTCTCGAGATAAAGATATCTCGAGTTCTAGACTCGCGTCATTCGTTTTTTTTTTCGCTATTTTTCAAACTCGTTTCGTTTCCGTAAGATAGCTACCTTTCTAAATCACCCAATTTTCAGTCGAATGGTTGGCGCAGTGGATAAATTCATCGCTCGAGATCAAGATATCTCGAGTTCTAGACTCGCGTCATTCGTTTTTTTTTTCGCTATTTTTTCAAACTCGTTTCGTTTCCGTAAGATAGCTACCTTTCTAAATCACCCAATTTTCAGTCGAATGGTTGGCGCAGTGGATAAATTCATCGCTCGAGATCAAGATATCTCGAGTTCTAGACTCGCGTCATTCGTTTTTTTTTCGCTATTTTTCAAACTCGTTTCGTTTTCCGTAAGATAGCTACCTTTCTAAATCACCCAATTTCAGTCGAATGGTTGGCGCAGTGGATAAATTCATCGCTCGAGATCAAGATATCTCGAGTTCTAGACTCGCGTCATTTTTTTTTTTTTCGCTATTTTTCAAACTCGTTTCGTTTCCGTAAGATAGCTACCTTTCTAAATCACCCAAATTTTCAGTCGAATGGTTGGCGTGAGTGGATAAATTCATCGCTCGAGATCAAGATATCTCGAGTTCTAGACTCGCGTCATTCGTTTTTTTTTCGCTATTTTTCAAACTCGTTTCGTTTCCGTAAGATAGCTACCTTTCTAAATCACCCAATTTTCAGTCGAATGGTTGGCGCAGTGGATAAATTCATCGCTCGAGATCAAGATATCTCGAGTTCTAGACTCGCGTCATTCGTTTTTTTTTTTTCGCTATTTTTCAAACTCGTTTCGTTTCCGTAAGATAGCTACCTTTCTAAATCACCCAATTTTCAGTCGAATGGTTGGCGCAGTGGATAAATTCATCGCTCGAGATCAAGATATCTCGAGTTCTAGACTCGCGTCATTCGTTTTTTTTTTCGCTATTTTTTCAAACTCGTTTCGTTTCCGTAAGATAGCTACCTTTCTAATCACCCAATTTTCAGTCGAATGGTTGGCGCAGTGGATAAATTCATCGCTCGAGATCAAGATATCTCGAGTTCTAGACTCGCGTCATTCGATTTTTTTTTTTCGCTATTTTTCAAACTCGTTTCGTTTCCGTAAGATAGCTACCTTTCTAAATCACCCAATTTTCAGTCGAATGTTTGGCGCAGTGGATAAATTCATCGCTCGAGATCAAGATATCTCGAGTTCTAGACTCGCGTCATTCGTTTTTTTTTTTCGCTATTTTTTCAAACTCGTTTCGTTTCCGTAAGATAGCTACCTTTCTAAATGTCACCCAATTTTCAGTCGAATGGTTGGCGCAGTGGGATAATTCATCGCTCGAGATCAAGATATCTCGAGTTCTAGACTCGCGTCATTCGTTTTTTTTTCGCTATTTTTCAAACTCGTTTCGTTTCCGTAAGATAGCTACCTTTCTAAATCACCCAATTTTCAGTCGAATGGTTGGCGCAGTGGATAAATTCATCGCTCGAGATCAAGATATCTCGAGTTCTAGACTCGCGTCATTCGTTTTTTTTTCGCTATTTTTCAAACTCTTTTCGTTTCCGTAAGATAGCTACCTTTCTAAATCACCCAATTTTCAGTCGAATGGTTGGCGCAGTGGATAAAATTCATCGCTCGAGATCAAGATATCTCGAGTTCTAGACTCGCGTCATTCGTTTTTTTTTTTCGCTATTTTTCAAACTCGTTTCGTTTCCGTAAGATAGCTACCTTTCTAAATCACCCAATTTTCAGTCGAATGTTTGCGCAGTGGATAAATTCATCGCTCGAGATCAAGATATCTCGAGAGTTCTAGACTCGCGTCATTCGTTTTTTTTTTTCGCTATTTTTCAAACTCGTTTCGTTTCCGTAAGATAGCTACCTTTCTAAATCACCCAATTTTCAGTCGAATGTTGGCGCAGTGGATAAATTCATCGCTCGAGATCAAGATATCTCGAGTTCTAGACTCGCGTCATTCGTTTTTTTTTCGCTATTTTTCAAACTCGTTTTCGTTTCCGTAAGATAGCTACCTTTCTAAATCACCCAATTTTCAGTCGAATGGTTGGCGCAGTGGATAAATTCATCGCTCGAGATCAAGATATCTCGAGTTCTAGACTCGCGTCATTCGTTTTTTTTTTCGCTATTTTTCAAACTCGTTTCGTTTCCGTAAGATAGCTACCTTTCTAAATCACCCAATTTTCAGTCGAATGGTTGGCGCAGTGGATAAATTCATCGCTCGAGATCAAGATATCTCGAGTTCTAGACTCGCGTCATTCGTTTTTTTTTTCGCTATTTTTCAAACTCGTTTCGTTTCCGTAAGATAGCTACCTTTCTAAATCACCCAATTTTTCAGTCGAATGGTTGGCGCAGTGGATAAATTCATCGCTCGAGATCAAGATATCTCGAGTTCTAGACTCGCGTCATTCGTTTTTTTTTTTTCGCTATTTTTTCAAACTCGTTTCGTTTCCGTAAGATAGCTACCTTTCTAAATCACCCAATTTTCAGTCGAATGGTTGGCGCAGTGGATAAATTCATCGCTCGAGATCAAGATATCTCGAGTTCTAGACTCGCGTCATTCGTTTTTTTTTTTTCGCTATTTTTTTTTCAAACTCGTTTCGTTTCCGTAAGATAGCTACCTTTCTCTAAATCACCCAATTTTCAGTCGAATGGTTGGCGAATGGTTTGATATCTCGAGTTCTAGACAGTGGATAAATTTCATTTTCAAACTCGCGAGATCAAGATATGGATAAATTCGAGTTATCTAGACTTCGACTCGCGTCATTCGTTTTTTTTCGCTATTTTTCAAACTCGTTTCGTTTCCGTAAGATAGCTACCTTTCTAAATCACCCAATTTTCAGTCGAATGGTTGGCGCAGTGGATAAATTCATCGCTCGAGATCAAGATATCTCGAGTTCTAGACTCGCGTCATTCGTTTTTTTTTTCGCTATTTTTCAAACTCGTTTCGTTTCCGTAAGATAGCTACCTTTCTAAATCACCCAATTTTCAGTCGAATGGTTGGGCGCAGTGGATAAATTCATCGCTCGAGATCAAGATATCTCGAGTTCTAGACTCGCGTCATTCGTTTTTTTTCGCTATTTTTCAAACTCGTTTCGTTTCCGTAAGATAGCTACCTTTCTAAATCACCCAAATTTTCAGTCGAATGGTTGGCGCAGTGGATAAATTCATCGCTCGCTCGAGATCAAGATATCTCGAGTTCTAGACTCGCGTCATTCGTTTTTTTTTTTCGCTATTTTTTCAAACTCGTTTCGTTTCCGTAAGATAGCTACCTTTCTAATCACCCAATTTTCAGTCGAATGGTTGGCGCAGTGGATAAATTCATCGCTCGAGATCAAGATATCTCGAGTTCTAGACTCGCGTCATTCGTTTTTTTTCGCTATTTTTCAAACTCGTTTCGTTTCCGTAAGATAGCTACCTTTCTAAATCACCCAATTTTCAGTCGAATGTTGGCGCAGTGGATAAATTCATCGCTCGAGATCAAGATATCTCGAGTTCTAGACTCGCGTCATTCGTTTTTTTTTTCGCTATTTTTCAAACTCGTTTCGTTTCCGTAAGATAGCTACCTTTCTAAATCACCCAATTTTCAGTCGAATGGTTGGCGCAGTGGATAAATTCATCGCTCGAGATCAAGATATCTCGAGTTCTAGACTCGCGTCATTCGTTTTTTTTTTCGCTATTTTTCAAACTCGTTTCGTTTCCGTAAGATAGCTACCTTTCTAAATCACCCAATTTTCAGTCGAATGGTTGGCGCAGTGGATAAATTCATCGCTCGAGATCAAGATATCTCGAGTTCTAGACTCGCGTCATTCGTTTTTTTTCGCTATTTTTCAAACTCGTTTCGTTTCCGTAAGATAGCTACCTTTCTAAATCACCAAATTTTCAGACGAATGCTTGGCGCAGTGGATAAATTTCATCGCTCGAGATCAAGATATCTCGAGTTCTAGACTCGCGTCATTCGTTTTTTTTTTTCGCTATTTTTCAAACTCGTTTCGTTTCCGTAAGATAGCTACCTTTCTAAATCACCCAATTTTCAGTCGAATGCTTGGCGCAGTGGATAAATTCATCGCTCGAGATCGAGATATCTCGAGTTCTAGACTCGCGTCATTCGTTTTTTTTTTTCGCTATTTTTCAAACTCGTTTCGTTTCCGTAAGATAGCTACCTTTCTAAATCAATCACCCAATTTTCAGTCGGTTGGTTGGCGCAGTGGTAAATTCATGGCTCGACATCGAGATATCTCGAGTTCGAGACTCGCGTCATTCGTTTTTTTTTCGCTATTTTTCAAACTCGTTTCGTTTCCGTAAGATAGCTACCTTTCTAAATCACCCAATTTTCAGTCGAATGGTTGGCGCAGTGGATAAATTCATCGCTCGAGATCAAGATATCTCGAGTTCTAGACTCGCGTCATTCGTTTTTTTTCGCTATTTTTCAAACTCGTTTCGTTTCAGTAAGATAGCTACCTTTCTAAATCACCCAAATTTTCAGTCGAATGGTTGGCGCAGTGGATAAATTCATCGCTCGAGATCAAGATATCTCGAGTTCTAGACTCGCGTCATTCGTTTTTTTTTTTTCGCTATTTTTCAAACTCGTTTCGTTTCCGTAAGATAGCTACCTTTCTAAATCACCCAATTTTCAGTCGAATGGTTGGCGCAGCGCAGTGGATAAATTCATCGCTCGAGATCAAGATATCTCGAGTTCTAGACTCGCGTCATTCGTTTTTTTTTTCGCTATTTTTCAAACTCGTTTCGTTTCCGTAAGATAGCTACCTTTCTAATCACCCAATTTTCAGTCGAATGGTTGGCGCAGTGGATAAATTCATCGCTCGAGATCAAGATATCTCGAGTTCTAGACTCGCGTCATTCGTTTTTTTTTTCGCTATTTTTCAAACTCGTTTCGTTTCCGTAAGATAGCTACCTTTCTAATCACCCAATTTTCAGTCGAATGGTTGGCGCAGTGGATAAATTCATCGCTCGAGATCAAGATATCTCGAGTTCTAGACTCGCGTCATTCATTTTTTTTTTTTTTCAAACTCGTTTCGTTTCCGTAAATAGATAGCGAATCGTTCAACTGGATAAATTCATCGCTCTCGATTCTAGACTCGCGTCATTTTTTTCTATTTTTCAAACTCGTTTCGTTTCCGTAAGATAGCTACCTTTCTAAATCACCCAATTTTCAGTCGAATGGTTGGCGCAGTGGATAAATAATCGCTCATCGCTCGAGATCAAGATATCTCGAGCTCTAGACTCGCGTCATTCGTTTTTTTTCGCTATTTTTCAAACTCGTTTCGTTTCCGTAAGATAGCTACCTTTCTAAATCACCCAATTTTCAGTCGAATGGTTGGCGCAGTGGATAAATTCATCGCTCGAGATCAAGATATCTCGAGTTCTAGACTCGCGTCATTCGTTTTTTTTTTTTTTCGCTATTTTTCAAACTCGTTTCGTTTCCGTAAGATAGCTACCTTTCTAAATCATCCAGTTTTCAGACGAATGGTTGGCGCAGTGGATAAATTCATCGCTCGAGATCAAGATATCTCGAGTTCTAGACTCGCGTCATTCGTTTTTTTCCGCTATTTTTCAAACTTTTCGTTTCCGTAAGATTTTTTAAATCACTCGTTTCGTTTCCGTAAGATAGCTATCTAGATATCTCGTCTGGTCGATTTTTTTTTCCACGCTTTCTCATTTTTTTTTCGCTATTTTTCAAACTCGTTTCGTTTCCGTAAGATAGCTACCTTTCTAAATCACCCAATTTTCAGTCGAATGGTTGACGCAGTGGATAAATTCATCGCTCGAGATCAAGATATCTCGAGTTCTAGACTCGCGTCATTCGTTTTTTTTTCGCTATTTTTCAAACTCGTTTCGTTTCCGTAAGATAGCTACCTTTCTAAATCACCCAATTTTCAGTCGAATGGTTGGGCAGTGGATAAATTCATCTCTCGAGATCAAGATATCTCGAGTTCTAGACTCGCGTCATTCGTTTTTTTTTCGCTAATTTTCAAACTCGTTTCGTTTCCGTAAGATAGCTACCTTTCTAAATCACCCAATTTTCAGTCGAATGGTTGGCGCAGTGGATAAATTCATCGCTCGAGATCAAGATATCTCGAGTTCTAGACTCGCGTCATTCGTTTTTTTTTTCGCTATTTTTCAAACTTGTTTCGTTTCCGTAAGATAGCTACCTTTCCTAATCACCCAATTTTCAGTCGAATCGTTGGCGAAGTGGCTTAATTCATTGCTCCGGATCAAGATATCTCTAGTTCTAGACTCGCGTCATTCGTTTTTTTTTCGCTATTTTTCAAACTCGTTTCGTTTCGTAAGATAGCTACCTTTCTATGTCACCCAATTTTCAGTCGAATGGTTGGCGCAGTGGATAAATTCATCGCTCGACATCAAGATATCTCGGGTTCTAGACTCGCGTCATTCGTTTTTTTTTTCGCTATTTTTCAAACTCGTTTCGTTTCCGTAAGATAGCTACCTTTCTAAATCACCAAATTTTCAGTCCAATGGTTGGCGCAGTGGATAAATTCATCGATCGAGATCAAGATATCTCGAGTTCTAGACTCGCATCATTCGTTTTTTTTTTTTTCGCTATTTTTCAAACTCGTTTCGTTTGCGTAAGATAGCTACCTTTCTAAATCACCCAATTTTCAGTCGAATGGTTGGCGCAGTGGATAAATTTCATCGCTCGAGATCAAGATATCTCGAGTTCTAGACTCGCGTCATTCGTTTTTTTTTTCGCTATTTTTCAAACTCGTTTCGTTTCCGTAAGATAGCTACCTTTCTAAATCACCAAATTTTCAGTCGAATGGTTGGCGCAGTGGATAAATTCATCGCTCGAGATCAAGATATCTCGAGTTCTAGACTCGCGTCATTCGTTTTTTTCGCTATTTTTCAAACTCGTTTCATTTCCGTAAGATAGCTACCTTTCTAAATCACCCAATTTCCAGACGAATGCTTGGCGCAGTGGTTAAATTCATCGCTCGACATCAAGATATCTCGAGTTCTAGACTCGCGTCATTCGTTTTTTTTCGCTATTTTTCAAACTCGTTTCGTTTCCGTAAGATAGCTACCTTTCTAAATCACCCAATTTTCAGTCGAATGGTTGGCGCAGTGGATAAATTCATCGCTCGAGATCAAGATATCTCGAGTTCTAGACTCGCGTCATTCGTTTTTTTTTCGCTATTTTTCAAACTCGTTTCGTTTCCGTAAGATAGCTACCTTTCTAAATCACCCAATTTTCAGTCGAATGGTTGGCGCAGTGGATAAATTCATCGCTCGAGATCAAGATATCTCGAGTTCTAGACTCGCGTCGTTCGTTTTTTTTTCGCTATTTTTCAAACTCGTTTCGTTTCCGTAAGATAGCTACCTTTCTAAATCACCAAATTTTCAGTCCAATGGTTGGCGCAGTGGATAAATTCATCGATCGAGATCAAGATATCTCGAGTTCTAGACTCGCATCATTCGTTTTTTTTCGCTATTTTTCAAACTCGTTTCGTTTCCGTAAGATAGCTACCTTTCTAAATCACCCAATTTTCAGTCGAATGGTTGGCGCAGTGGATAAATTCATCGATCGAGATCAAGATATCTCGAGTTCTAGACTCGCGTCATTCGTTTTTTTTTTTTCGCTATTTTTCAAACTCGTTTCGTTTCCGTAAGATAGCTACCTTTCTAAATCACCAAATTTTCAGTCGAATGGTTGGCGCAGTGGATAAATTCATCGCTCGAGATCAGGATATCTCGAGTTCTAGACTCGCGTCGTTCGTTTTTTTTTTCGCTATTTTTTCAAACTCGTTTCGTTTCCGTAAGATAGCTACCTTTCTAAATCACCCAATTTTCAGTCGAATGGTTGGCGCAGTGGATAAATTCATCGCTCGAGATCAAGATATCTCGAGTTCTAGACTCGCGTCATTCGTTTTTTTTTCGCTATTTTTCAAACTCGTTTCGTTTCCGTAAGATAGCTACCTTTCTAAATCACCCAATTTTTCAGTCGAATGGTTGGCGCAGTGGATAAATTCATCGCTCGAGATCAAGATATCTCGAGTTTCTAGACTCGCGTCATTCGTTTTTTTTTTTCGCTATTTTTCAAACTCGTTTCGTTTCCGTAAGATAGCTACCTTTTTCTAAATCACCCAATTTTCAGTCGAATGGTTGGCGCAGTGGATAAATTCATCGCTCGACATCAAGATATCTCGGGTTCTAGACTCGCGTCATTCGTTTTTTTTTTTGCTATTTTTCAAACTCGTTTCGTTTCCGTAAGATAGCTACCTTTCTAAATCACGCAATTTTCAGTCGAATCGTTGGCGGAGTGGGCAAATTCATCGCTCGAGACCAAGATGTCTCGAGTTCTAGACTCGCGTCATTTTTTTTTTTTTTTCGCTATTTTTTTCAAACTCGTTTCGTTTCCGTAAGATAGCTACCTTTCTAAATCACCCAATTTTCAGTCGAATGGTTGGCGCTGTGGATAAATTCATCGCTCGAGATCAAGATGTCTCGAGTTCTAGACTCGCGTCATTCGTTTTTTTTTTCGCTATTTTTCAAACTCGTTTCGTTTCCGTAAGATAGCTACCTTTCTAAATCACCAAATTTTCAGTCCAATGGTTGGCGCAGTGGATAAATTCATCGATCGAGATCAAGATATCTCGAGTTCTAGACTCGCGTCAGTCGTTTTTTTTTCGCTTTTTTTCAAACTCGTTTCGTTTCCGTAAGATAGCTACCTTTCTAAATCACCCAATTTTCAGTCGAATGGTTGGCGCAGTGGATAAATTCATCGCTCGAGATCAAGATATCTCGAGTTCTAGACTCGCGTCATTCGTTTTTTTTTTTTCGCTATTTTTCAAACTCGTTTCGTTTCCGTAAGATAGCTACCTTTCTAAATCACCCAATTTCAGTCGAATGGTTGGCGCAGTGGATAAATTCATCGCTCGAGATCAAGATATCTCGAGTTCTAGACTCGCGTCATTTTTTTTTTTTTTCGCTATTTTTCAAACTCGTTTCGTTTCCGTAAGATAGCTACCTTTCTAAATCACCCAATTTTCAGTCGAATGGTTGGCGCAGTGGATAAATTCATCGCTCGAGATCAAGATATCTCGAGTTCTAGACTCGCGTCATTCGTTTTTTTTCGCAGTTTTTTCAAACTCGTTTCGTTTCCGTAAGATAGCTACCTTTCTAAATAGAGTCTCGCGTTAGTCGATTTTCGTTTTTTTTTTCGCTATTTTTCAAACTCGTTTCGTTTCCGTAAGATAGCTACCTTTCTAAATCACCCAATTTTCAGTCGAATGGTTGGCGCAGTGGATAAATTCATCGCTCGCTCGATCAGATCAAGATATCTCGAGTTCTAGACTCGCGTCATTCGTTTTTTTTCGCTATTTTTCAAACTCGTTTCGTTTCCGTAAGATAGCTACCTTTCTAAATCACCCAATTTTCAGTCGAATGGTTGGCGCAGTGGATAAATTCATCGCTCGAGATCAAGATATCTCGAGTTCTAGACTCGCGTCATTCGTTTTTTTTTCGCTATTTTTCAAACTCGTTTCGTTTCCGTAAGATAGCTACCTTTTAAATCACAATTAACGGTTCGAATCTAAGGCGGAGAGGATCAATTAACGTCACGAGAATCACGATATCTCGGATCGAGATGCGTTCAAAAAGTTTTTAATTGCTATTTATTTATCTCAACTGTAACGATTCTAGACTCGCGGTCATATTCGTTTTTTTTTTTGCGGAGTGGCTAAACTTTTTGTCAATAAACTCAGTTTCGTTTCCGTAAGATAAAGCTAGTCGACTTTTTCTTTAAATCTATTTTGTCAATGTTTTTTTATTTTCAGCTATCGAATCATATTGGTTGGGCGGCAGGTGGTCTAAATTACGTCGCCCGAGATTCAAGTTGTCGTCGAGTTCTTTAGACTCGCGTCACAGCGTTGTTCGTTTTTTTTTTCGCTATTTTTTCAAAACTCAATTTCGTTTCCGTAAAGATAGCTACCCTTTCTATGTCACCCCAGTTTTTTCAGTCGAGAAATGGTTGGGGGCGCCCAGTTGGATAAAATTCATCGCTCGAGATCAAGAATATCTCGGAGTTACGGAGGGGTACTTCGCGTACTTATCGTTTTTTTTTTTTCGCTATTTTTCCAAACTTCGTTTCGTTTCCGTAAGATAGCTTACCTTTCTACCTCTTCACAACGATTTTCCCCAGAACGAAATTGCCTTGGCCCTACAGTGGATTAAATTCATCGCTCGAGAAATCAAAGGGATGATTCTCGAGTTCTAGACTCGCGTCAGTTCGATAATTCTTTTTTCAGCTATTTTTTCAAACTCGTTTTCGATTTCACGTGATGATAGCTACATTTTTCAATTTTAGCTCTAAGCGCTGGGCCACCCTATAAATTCATCCGTTCGAATCAAGGTTGGGGCGGCAGTGGGGATAATAATCATTCCACATCGATACGAGGGGGATTCAAAGATTATTCTCGAGTTCTAGACCTAGCGGGGTACATTCGTTTTTGTTTCGCTTTTTTTGAAACTCGTTATTTTCCGTTTCCAGTAATTAGCTAGGATTACCCTTTTTCTATGTCCATCCAAATTATTCCCCAGTCGAATGGGTTTTGGCGCAAGGTAGGATTAAGTTCGTCGATTCGAGACCTTATGTGAATGTCCTTTCGAGGGTATTCTAGGACTCCGGCGTTCATTCGTTTTTTTTTTTTCGGCTAATATTACAAAAACTAAAAAAACTCGTATTGTTTCCGTATAGATTTGAGGCTACTTTTTTCTAAAATCAAAACCATTTTTCCCATTTCGATCTGGTTTGCGCTGTGCATAAATTCATCGGCTTGGCGATCATGATATCTCGAGTCCTAGACACGCGTCGAGTCGTTTTTATTTTTTTTTTCCGATATTCTTCGACTCGTTCTAGAACTCAGTAATCCGCTTAACCATTTTTATGTCCCCCCCTATTTTCCAGTCTAATATACTACGTTTCGGGTAACTTCCATCGCTCGATTTCACGATATCTCGTCTTCTAAAATCAACGCCATTCGGTTTCAGTTTCGCTATTTTTCAAACTCGGTTCGTTTTTCCCGTAAGATAGCTACCTTTCTTAATCCCCGTCATTTTTCAGTCGAATGGTACGCGGATTGGACCAATTCATGTCTCGCGATCAATAAATCTAGAGTGGGTGGACCTTCGCCGTTCCATTTCGTTTTTTTTTTCGGCTTATTTTTGATTATACCGTTTTTTTCGTTTCCCGTAAGGGATATGGCAAAATACTTTCTATATGTCAAACTCCACGCAGTTTTCAGGTCGAGTGGTTGGTGGCGCAGTGGATAAATATTCATCGCTTCGAGATCAAGAATATCTCGAGTTCTAGACTCGCGTCATTCGGGTTTTTTTTTCGCTAATTTTTTTCAAACTCCGTTTCGTTTCCGTTAAGATAGCTACCTTTCTAAATCACCCAGTTTTCAGTCGAATGGTTGGCGCAGTGGATAAATCATTCGCTCGATATCAAGATATCTCGAGTTCTAGACTCGCGTCATGTCTTTGGGATTTTTTTTTCGGTTTTTCAAAACTCCTTTCGTTTCCGTAAGATAGCTACCTTTGTTAAATTCACCCAATTTTCAGTGAATAATGGTTGGCGCCGCAGTGGATAAATTCTTTTCGCTCGTGATCATAGATATCTCGAGTTCTATACTCGCGTCATTCGTTTTTTTTTTTTTTTCGCTTTTTTTCAAAAATCTCGTTTCGTTTCCTGGGTTAAGATAGCAGCTCGATGTCAACCCCATGTCACCCAATTTTCAGTCGAATGGTTGGCGCAGTGGAATAAATTTCATCGCTCGAGATCAAGATATCTCGAGTTCTAGACTCGCGTCATTCGTTTTTTTTTTTCACTATTTTTCAAAAAACTCGTTTCGTTTCCGTAAGATAGCTACCTTTCTTAATCACCCACACCGAATTTTCAGGTCGAATGGTTGGCGCCAGTGGATTAAATTCATCGCTCGAGATCCCAAGATATCTCGAGGTTCTAGACTCGCGTCATTGTTTTTATTTTTTGCTATTTTTGAAACTCGTTTCGTTTCCGTAAGATAGCTATCTTTCTATAGGTTCTCCCAGTAGATTTTCTGTCGAATGGTTGGAGCTGAGTGGTTAAATTCATCCGCTCCGTAGGAACAAAGATCTCCGAGCTCTCAGACTCGCGTCATCCATTTGTTATTTTTTTCGTCTTTTTTCAAAATCGTTTCGTTTCCGTTAAGATAGCTACCTTTCTTAGACACCCAGTTTTTCAGTCGAAATCATTTGGCGCAGTGGATAAATTCGTTTCGCTCGACGATAAAGATATCTCGAGTTCTAGACTCGCGCGTTTTCGTTTTTTTTCGACTATTTTTCGAAAACTCGTTTCGTTTCCGAAGATAGCTACCTTTCTAAATCACCCAATTTTCAGTCGAATGGTTGGCGCAGTGGATAAATTCATCGTGCTCGAGATCAGATATCTGTGAGTTCTAGACTCGCGTCAGTCAATTTTGTTTTCATAGTTTTTTCAAACTCGTTTAGTTCGTAAGATAACTATCTTCCAGTAAGATAGCTACCTTTTCCGGAACTAATTCACCAGCTTAACCTAATCGAATTTCCGTCGAATGGTTGGCGCAGTGGATAAATTCATCGCTCGAGATCAAGATATCTCGAGTTCTAGGGACTCGCGTCAGTCGAATTCGTTTTTTTTTTTTGCTATTTTTTCGTAAGATAGCTAATTTCATCTCCGTTTTCGATTATTTTTTTTCCGTAAGAAGGTTTTCGTTTCCTTTAGCATATCTAGAATCACCCAATTTTTCAGTCGAAATTGGTTGGCGCAGTTGGATAAATTCAATCGCCTCAATTCGAGATCAAGATATCTCGAGTTCTAGACTCGCGTCATTTCATTCGTTTTTTTTTCCGCTATTTTTCAAACTCGTTTCGTTTCCGTAAGATAGCTATCTTTCTAAATCACCCACAATTTACAGCTTCGAAAATGGTTGGCGCAGTGGATAAATTCATCGCTCGAGATCAAGATATCTCGAGTTCTAGACTCGCGTCATTCGTCGTTTTTTTTTCCGCTATTTTTCAAACTCGTTTTCGTTTTCCGTAAGATAGCTACCTACCTTTCTAAATGCACACCAAATTATTCAGTCGAATGGTTGGCGTGCAGTGGATAAAATTCATCGCTCGAGATCAAGATATCTCGAGTTCTAGACTCGTTCGCGCGTCATTCGTTTTTTTTTTTCGCTAATTTTTTCAAAACTCGTTTTCGTTTTCCGTAAGATAGCTGCTACCTTTCTAGTAATTCACCCAATTTTTTCAGTCCGAATGGTTTCGGCGCAGTGGAATAAATTCAGGTTTCGCTCGAGAGTTTTTCAAGATATTTCGCGTTCTAGACTCGCGTCATTCGGTCGATTTTTTTTCACTATTTTTTCAAACTCGTTTCGTTTCCGTAAGATAGCTACCTTTCTTAAATCACCCAATTTTTCAGTCGAAATGGGTTGGCGCAGTGGATAAATTCATCGCTCGAGATCAAGATATCTCGAGTTCTAGACTCGCGTCATTTTCGTTTTTTTTTTCGCTATTTTTCAAACTCGTTTCGTTTTCCGTAAGATAGCTACCTTTCTTAAATCACCCAATTTTCAGTCGAATGGTAATTGGCGCAGTGGATAAATTCATCGCTCGAGATCAAGATTATATCTCGAGTTCTTAGACTCGCGTCATTCGTCTTTTTTTTTTACGCTTTTTTTTTTCAAACTCGTTTCGTTTCCGTAAGATAGCTACCTTTCTAAATCACCCAATTTTTCAGTCGAATGGCGGATTGGCGCAGTGGATAAATTCATCGCTCGAGATCAAGATATCTCGAGTTCTAGACTCGCGTCATTCGTTTTTTTTTTTTCGCTATTTTTCAAACTCGTTTCGTTTCCGTAAAGATAGCTACCTTTCTAAATCACCCCAATTTCAGTCGAATGTTGGCGCAGTGGATATATTCATTCGCTCGAGATCAAGATATCTCGAGTTCTAGACTCGCGTCATTCGTTTTTTTTTTTTTTCGCTATTTTTCAAATTCGTTTCGTTTCCGTAAGATAGCTATACCTTTCTATGTCACACCCAATTTTCAGTCGAATGGTTGGCGCAGTGGATAAATTCATCGCTCGAGATCAAGATATCTCGAGTTCTAGACTCGCGTCATTCGTTTTTTTTCGCTATTTTTCAAACTCGTTTTCGTTTCCGTAAGATAGCTACCTTTCTAAATCACCCAGTTTTTCCAGTTCGAATGGTTGGCGCAGTGGATAAATTCATCGCTCGAGATCAAGATATCTCGAGTTCTAGACTCGCGTCATTTTCGTTTTTTTTTCGCTATTTTTTCAAACTCGTTTCGTTTCCGTAAGATAGCTATCTTTCTAAATCACCCAATTTTCAGTCGAATCGTTGGCGAAGTGGATAAATTCATCGCTCGAGATCAAGATATCTCGAGTTCTAGACTCGCGTCATCATTTGAATTTTTTTTTCGCTATTTTTCAAACTCGTTTCGTTTCCGTAAGATAGCTACCTTTCTAAATCACCCAATTTTCAGTCGAATGGTTGGCGCAGTGGATAAATTCATCGCTCGAGATCAAGATATCTCGAGTTCTAGACTCGCGTCATTTCGTTTTTTTTTTTTTTTCGCTATTTTTCAAAACTCGTTTCGTTTCCGTAAGATAGCTAACCTTTCTATAATCACACCCAATTTTTCAGTCGAATGGTTGGCGCAGTGGATAAATTCATCGCTCGAGATCAAGATATCTCGAGTTCTAGACTCGCGTCATTCGTTTTTTTTTTTCGCTATTTTTCAAACTCGTTTTTCGTTTTCCGTAAGATAGCTACCTTTCTAAATCACCCAATTTTTCAGTCGAATGGTTTGGCATCAGTGGATAAATTCATCCGCTCGAGATCAAGATATCTCGAGTTCTAGACTCGCGTCATTCGTTTTTTTTTTGCTATTTTTTCAAACTCGTTTCGTTTCCGTAAGATAGCTACCTTTCTATGTCACCCAATTTTCAGTCGAAATGGTTGGCGCAGTGGATAAATTCATCGCTCGAGATCAAGATATCTCGAGTTCTAGACTCGCGTCATTCGTTTTTTTTTCGCTATTTTTTCAAACTCGTTTTCGTTTTCCGTAAGATAGCTAACCTTTCTAAATCACCCAATTTTCAGTCGAATCTTGGCGCAGTGGATAAATTCATCGCTCGAGATCAAGTTATCTCGAGTTCTAGACTCGCGTCATTCGTTTTTTTTTTCGCTATTTTTCAAACTCGTTTCGTTTCCGTAAGAAGCTACCTTTCTAAATCACCCAAATTTTCAGTCGAATGCTTGGCGCAGTGGATAAATTCATCGCTCGAGATCAAGATATCTCGAGTTCTAGACTCGCGTCATTCGTTTTTTTTTTTCGCTTATTTTTCAAACTCGTTTCGTTTCTCCGTAAGATAGCTACCTTTCTAAATCACCCCAATTTTCAGTCGAATGTTGGCGCAGTGGATAAATTCATCGCTCGAGATCAAGATATCTCGAGTTCTAGACTCGCGTCATTCATTCGTTTTTTTTCGCTATTTTTCAAACTCGTTTCGTTTTCCGTAAGATAGCTTTTACCTTTCTTAAATCACCCAATTTTCAGTCGAATGGTTGGCGCAGTGGATAAATTCATCGCTCGAGATCGAGATATCTCGAGTTTCTAGACTCGCGTCATTCGTTTTTTTTTTTCGCTATTTTTTTCAAACTCGTTTTCGTTTCCGTAAGATAGCTACCTTTCTAAATCACCCCAATTTTCAGTCGAATGGTTGCCGCAGTGGATAAATTCATCGCTCGAGATCAAGATATCTCGAGTTCTAGACTCGCGTCATTCGTTTTTTTTTTCGCTATTTTTCAAACTCGTTTCGTTTCCGTAAGATAGCTACCTTTCTAAATCACCCAATCTTCAGTCGAATGGTTGGCGAAGTGGATAAATTCTTCGCTCGAGATCAAGATATCTCGAGTTCTAGACTCGCGTCAGTCGTTTTTTTTTCGCTATTTTTCAAACTCGTTTCGTTTCCGTAAGATAGCTACCTTTCTATGTCACCCAATTTTCAGTCGAATGGTGGCGCAGCAGTGGATAAATTCATCGCTCGAGATCAAGATATCTCGAGTTCTAGACTCGCGTCATTTCGTTTTTTTTTTTCGCTATTTTTCAAACTCGTTTCGTTTCCGTAAGATAGCTACCTTTCTAAATCACCCAAATTTTCAGTCGAATGGTTGGCGCAGTGGATAAATTCATCGCTCGAGATCAAGATATCTCGAGTTCTAGACTCGCGTCAGTCATTTTTTTTTTTCGCTATTTTTCAAACTCGTTTCGTTTCCGTAAGATAGCTATCTTTCTAAATCACCCAATTTTTACAGTCGAATGGTTGGCGCAGTGGATAAATTCATCGCTCGAGATCAAGATATCTCGAGTTCTAGACTCGCGTCATTTTTTTTTTTTTTTCGCTAATTTTTTCAAACTCGTTTCGTTTCCGTAAAGATAGCTACCTTTCTAATCACCCAATTTTCAGTCGAATGGTTGGCGCAGTGGATAAATTCTTCGCTCGAGATCAAGATATCTCGAGTTCTAGACTCGCGTCAGTCGATTTTTTTTTTTTCGCAATTTTTTCAAACTCGTTTTGTTTCCGTAAGATAGCTACCTTTCTAAATCACCCAATTTTCAGTCGAATGGTTGGCGCTAGTGGATAAATTCATCGCTCGAGATCAAGATATCTCGAGTTCTAGACTCGCGCGTCATTCGATTTTTTTTTTCGCTATTTTTTCAAAACTCGGTTTCGTTTCCGTAAGATAGCTATCTTTCTAAATCACCCAATTTTCAGTCGAATGGTTGGCGCAGTGGATAAATTCATCGCTCGAGATCAAGATATCTCGAGTTCTAGACTCGCGTCATTCGATTTTTTTTTCGCTTTTTTTCAAACTCGTTTCGTTTCCGTAAGATAGCTATCTTTCTATTTCACCCAATTTTTCAGTCGAATGGTTGGCGCAGTGGATAAATTCATCGCTCGAGATCAAGATATCTCGAGTTCTAGACTCGCGTCATTCGATTTTTTTTTTTCACTATTTTTTCAAACTCGTTTCGTTTCCGTAAGATAGCTACCTTTCTAAATCACCCCAATTTTCAGTCGAATGGTTGGCGCAGTGGATAAATTCATCGCTCGAGATCAAGATATCTCGAGTTCTTGACTCGCGTCATTCGTCTTTTTGTTTTCGCTATTTTTTCAAACTCGTTTCGTTTCCGTAAGATAGCTACCTTTCTAATCACCACCCAATTTTCAGTCGAATGGTTGGCGCAGTGGATAAATTCATCGCTCGAGATCAAGATATCTCGAGTTCTAGACTCGCGTCATTTTCGTTTTTTTTCGCTATTTTTTCAAACTCGTTTCGTTTCCGTAAGATAGCTAACCTTTCTAAATCACCCCAGTTTTCAGTCGAATGGTTGGCGCAGTGGATAAATTCATCGCTCGAGATCAAGATCGAGTTCTTCTCGAGTTCTAGACTCGCGTCATTCATTTTTTTTTTCGCTTTTTTTCAAACTCGTTTCGTTTCCGTAAGATAGCTACCCTTTCTAAATTTTTTTTCAGTCGAATGGTTGGCGCAGTGGATAAAAATTCATCGCGCTCGAGATCCAAGATATCTCGAGTTCTAGACTCGCGTCATTCGTTTTTTTTTTTCGCTATTTTTTCAAACTCGTTTCGTTTCCGTAAGATAGCTACCTTTCCTTTCTAAATCACCCAATTTTTCAGTCGAATGGTTGGCGCAGTGGATAAATTCATCGCTCGAGATCAAGATATCTCGAGTTCTAGACTCGCGTCATCGCGTTTTCATTTTTTTTAATTTTTTTTTTCAGTATAGAGATAGCTATCTAGAAACTTCTGGTCGATTTTTTTTCAACTATTTTTCTCGTTTCGTTTCCGTAAGATAGCTACCTTTCTAAATCACCCAATTTTCAGTCGAATGGTTGGCGCAGTGGATAAATTCATCGCTCGAGATCAAGATATCTCGAGTTCTAGACTCGCGTCATTCGGTTTTTTTTTTTTCGCTATTTTTTCAAACTCGTTTCGTTTCCGTAAGATAGCTACCTTTCTAAATCACACCAATTTTTCAGTCGAATGGTTGGCGCAGTGGATAAAATTCATCGCTCGAGATCAAGATATCTCGAGTTCTAGACTCGCGTCATTCGTTTTTTTTTCCGCTATTTTTCAAACTCGTTTCGTTTTCCGTAAGATAGCTACCTTTCTAAATCACCCAATTTTCAGTCGAATGGTTGGCGCAGTGGATAAATTCATCGCTAATCGAGATCAAGATATCTCGAGTTCTAGACTCGCGTCATTCGTTTTTTTTTCGCTATTTTTCAAACTCGTTTCGTTTCCGTAAAGATAGCTACCTTTCTAAATCACCAGTTAAATTTTCAGTCGAATGCGTTTGGCGCAGTGGATATAATTCATCGCTCGAGATCAAGATATCTCGAGTTCTAGACTCGCGTCATTCGTTTTTTTTTCGCTATTTTTTCAAACTCGTTTCGTTTCCGTAAGATTAGCTACCTTTCTAAATCACCCAATTTTCAGTCGAATGTTTTTGGCGCAGTGGATAAATTCATCGCTCGAGATCAAGATATCTCGAGTTTCTAGACTCGCGTCATTCGTTTTTTTTTTCGCTATTTTTCAAACTCGTTTCGTTTCCGTAAGATAGCTACCTTTCTAAATCACCCAATTTTCAGTCGAATGGTTGGCACAGTGGATAAATTCATCGCTCGAGATCAAGATATCTCGAGTTCTAGACTCGCGTCATTCGTTTTTTTTTCGCTATTTTTCAAACTCGTTTCGTTTCCGTAAGATAGCTACCTTTCTAAATCATCACCAATTTTTCAGTCGAATCGTTGGCGCAGTGGATAAATTCATCGCTCGAGATCAAGATATCTCGAGTTCTAGACTCGCGTCATTCGTTTTTTTTCGCTATTTTTCAAACTCGTTTCGTTTCCGTAAGATAGCTACCTTTCTAAATCACTCAATTTTCGTCGAATGGTCCGCAGTGGATAAATTCATCGCTCGAGATCAAGATATCTCGAGTTCTAGACTCGCGTCATTCGTTTTTTTTTTTTCGCTATTTTTCAAAACTCGTTTCGTTTTCCCGTAAAGATTAGCTACCTTTCTAAATCACCCAATTTTCAGTCGAATGGTTGGCGCAGTGGATAAATTCATCGCTCGAGATCAAGATATCTCGAGTTCTAGACTCGCGTCATTTCGATTTTTTTTTCGCTATTTTTCAAACTCGTTTCGTTTTCCGTAAGATAGCTACCTTTCTAAATCACCCAATTTTCAGTCGAATGCTTGGCGCAGTGGATAAATTCATCGCTCGAGATCAAGATATCTCGAGTTCTAGACTCGCGTCATTCGTTTTTTTTTCGCTATTTTTTCAAACTCGTTTCGTTTCCGTAAGATAGCTACCTTTCTAAATCACCCAATTTTCAGTCGAATGGTTTGGCGCAGTGGATAAATTCATCGCTCGAGATCAAGATATCTCGAGTTCTAGACTCGCGTCATTCGTTTTTTTTTTTTCGCTATTTTTCAAACTCGTTTCGTTTCCGTAAGATAGCTACCTTTCTAAATCACCCAATTTTCAGTCGAATGGTTGGCGCAGTGGATAAATTTCATCGCTCGAGATCAAGATATCTCGAGTTCTAGACTCGCGTCATTCGTTTTTTTTTCGCTATTTTTCAAACTCGTTTCGTTTCCGTAAGATAGCTACCTTTCTAAATCACCCAATTTTCAGTCGAATGGTTGGCGCAGTGGATAAATTCATCGCTCGAGATCAAAGATATCTCGAGTTCTAGACTCGCGTCATTCGTTTTTTTTTCGCTATTTTTCAAACTCGTTTCGTTTCCGTAAGATAGCTACCTTTCTAAATCACCCAATTTTCAGTCGAATGCTTGGCGCAGTGGATAAATTCATCGCTCGAGATCAAGATATCTCGAGTTCTAGACTCGCGTCATTCGTTTTTTTTTTTCGCTATTTTTCAAACTCGTTTCGTTTCCGTAAGATAGCTACCTTTCTAAATCACCCAATTTTCAGTCGAATGGTTGGCGCAGTGGATAAATTCATCATCGCTCGAGATCAAGATATCTCGAGTTCTCGCGGACTCGCGTCATTCGATTTTTTTTTTTCGCTATTTTTCAAACTCGTTTCGTTTCCGTAAGATAGCTACCTTTCTAAATCACCCAATTTTCAGTCGAATGCTTGGCGCAGTGGATAAATTCATCGCTCGAGATCAAGATATCTCGAGTTCTAGACTCGCGTCATTCGTTTTTTTTTTTCGCTATTTTTCAAACTCGTTTCGTTTCCGTAAGATAGCTACCTTTCTAAATCACCCAATTTTTCAGTCGAATGGTTGGCGCAGTGGATAAATTCATCGCTCGAGATCAAGATATATCTCGAGTTCTAGACTCGCGTCATTCGTTTTTTTTTCGCTATTTTTCAAACTCGTTTCGTTTCCGTAAGATAGCTACCTTTCTATGTCACCCAATTTTCAGTCGAATGGTTGGCGCAGTGGATAAATTCATCGCTCGAGAGATCAAGATATCTCGAGTTCTAGACTCGCGTCATTCGTTTTTTTTTTCGCTATTTTTCAAACTCGTTTCGTTTCCGTAAGATAAGCTAGCTACCTTTCTAAATCACCCAATTTTCAGACGAATGCTTTGGCACAGTGGATAAATTCATCGCCTCCGAGATCAAGATATCTCGAGTTCTAGACTCGCGTCATTCGTTTTTTTTTTCGCTATTTTTCAAACTCGTTTCGTTTCCGTAAGATAGCTACCTTTCTAAATCACCCAATTTTCAGTCGAATCGTTTGGCGCAGTGGATAAATTCATCGCTCGAGATCAAGATATCTCGAGTTCTAGACTCGCGTCATTCGTTTTTTTTTTTTCGCTATTTTTCAAACTCGTTTCGTTTCCGTAAGATAGCTACCTTTCTATGTCACCAAATTTTCAGTCGAATGGTTGGCGCAGTGGATAAATTCATCGCTCGAGATCAAGATATCTCGAGTTCTAAGACTCGCGTCATTCGTTTTTTTTTTTCGCTATTTTTCAAACTCGTTTCGTTTCCGTAAGATAGCTACCTTTTTTAAATCACCCAATTTTCAGACGAATGGTTGGCGCACAGTGGATAAATTCATCGCTCGAGATCAAGATATCTCGAGTTCTAGACTCGCGTCATTCGTTTTTTTTTTCGCTATTTTTCAAACTCGTTTCGTTTCCGTAAGATAGCTACCTTTCTATGTCACCCAATTTTCAGTCGAATGGCTTGGCGGCAGTGGATAAATTCATCGCTCGAGATCAAGATATCTCGAGTTCTAGACTCGCGTCATTCGTTTTTTTTTCGCTATTTTTCAAAACTCGTTTCGTTTCCGTAAGATAGCTACCTTTCTAAATCACCCAATTTTTCAGTCGAATGGTTGGCGCAAGTGGATAAATTCATCGCTCGAGATCAAGATATCTCGAGTTCTAGACTCGCGTCATTCGTTTTTTTTTTTCGCTATTTTTCAAACTCGTTTCGTTTCCGTAAGATAGCTACCTTTCTAAATCACCCAATTTTCAGTCGAATGGTTGGCGCAGTGGATAAATTCATCGCTCGAGATCAAGATATCTCGAGTTCTAGACTCGCGTCATTCGTTTTTTTTTTCGCGCTTTTTTTCAAACTCGTTTCGTTTCCGTAAGATAGCTACCTTTCTATGTCATCACCCAATTTTCAGTCGAATGTTGGCGCAGTGGATAAATTTCATCGCTCGAGATCAAGATATCTCGAGTTCTAGACTCGCGTCATTCGATTTTTTTTTTTTCGCTATTTTTCAAACTCGTTTCGTTTCCGTAAGATAGCTACCTTTCTAAATCACACCCATTTTCAGTCGAATGGTTGGCGCAGTGGATAAATTCATCGCTCCGAGATCAAGATATCTCGAGTTCTAGACTCGCGTCATTTATTCGTTTTTTTTTTTTTTCGCTATTTTTCAAACTCGTTTTGTTTACGTAAGATAGCTATCTTTCTAAATCACCCATCATTTTCAGTCGAATGCTTGCCGCAGTGGATAAATTCATCGCTCGAGATCAAGATATCTCGAGTTCTAGACTCGCGTCATTCATTTTTTTTTTTTCGCTATTTTTCAAACTCGTTTCGTTTCCGTAAGATATAGCTTCCTTTCTAAATCACCAAATTTTCAGTTGAATGCTTGGCGCAGTGGATATATTCTTCGCTCTAGATCGAGATATCTCAGTTTTTAGACTCGCGTCAGTCGATTTTTTTACTGTTTTTCAAATTCGTTTTGTTTACGTAAGATACCTATCTTTCAAAATCACCCAATTTTTAGTCGAATGGATGGCGCAGTGGATAAATTCATCGCTCGAGATCAAAATATCTCGAGTTCTAGACTCGCGTCAGTCGATTTTTATTTCACTGTTTTTCAAACTCATTTCGTGTCCGTAAGATAGCTATCTTACCTAATAACCAAATTTTCCGTCGAATGGTTGGCGCAGTGGATAAATTCATCGCTCGAGATCAAAATATCTCGAGTTCTGGACTCGCGTCAGTCGATTTTTTTTTCACAGTTTTTTAAACTCGTTTCGTTTCCGTAAGATAGCTATCTTTCTAAATCACCCAATTTACAGTCGAATGGTTGACGCAGTGGATAAATTCTTCGCTCGAGATAAAGACATCTCGAGTTCCAGACTCGCGTCAGTCGATTTTTATTTCACTGTTTTTCAAACTCATTTCGTGTCCGTAAGATAGCTATCTTACCTAATCACCCAATTTACAGTCGAATGGTTGGCGCAGTGGATAAATTCTTCGCTCGAGATAAAGATATCTCGAGTTCTAGACTCGCGTCAGTCGATTTTTATTTCACTGTTTTTCGAACTCATTTCATGTCCGTAAGATAGCTATCTTACCTAATCACCGAATTTTCCGTCGAATGGTTGGCGCAGTGGATAAATTCATCGCTCGAGATCAAGGTATCTGGAGTTCTAGACTCGCGTCATTCGTTTTTTTTCGCTATTTTTCAAACTCGTTTCGTTTCCGTAAGATAGCTAGCTACCTTTCTAAATCACCCAATTTTCAGTCGAATCGTTGGCGCAGTGGATAAATTCATCGCTCGAGAGCAAGATATCTCGAGTTCTATACTCGCGTCATTCGTTTTTTTCTCTACTTTTCAAACTCGTTTCGTTTCCGTAAGATAGCTACCTTTCTATGTCACACAATTTTCGGTCGAATAGTTGGCGCTGTGGATAAATTCATCGCTCGAGATCAAGCTATCTCGAGTTCAAGACTCGCGTCAGTCGATTTTTTTCCACTATTTCTCAATCTCGTTTCGTTTCCGTAAGATAGATTACTTTTTAAATTACCAAATTTTCAGTCCAATCGTTGGCGAAGTGGATAAATTCATCGCTCGAGATCAAGATTACTCGAGCTCTAGACTCGCGTATTCGTTTGTTTTCGCTATTCTTCAAACTCGTTTCGTTTCCGTAAGACAGCTACCTTTCTAAATCACCCAATTTTCAGTCGAATGGTTGGCGCGCAGTGGATGAAATTCATCTCTCGAGATCAAGATATCTCGAGCTCTAGACTCGCGTCATTCGTTTTTTTCGCCATTTTTGAAACTCGTTTCGTTTCCGTAAGATAGCTACCTTTCTAAATCACCCAGTTTTCAGTCGAATGGTTGGCGCAGTGGATAAATTCATCGCTCGAGATCAAGATATCTCGAGTTCTAGACTCGCATCATTCATTTTTTTTTTGCTATTTTTCAAACTCGTTTCGTTTCCGTAAGATAGCTACCTTTCTAAATCACCAAATTTTCAGACGAATGCTTGGCACAGTGGATAAATTCATCGCCCGAGATCCAGATATCTCGAGTTCCAGACTCGCGTCATTCGTTTTTTTTTCGCTATTTTTCAAACTCGTTTCGTTTCCGTAAGATAGCTACCTTTCTAAATCACCCAATTTTCAGTCGAATAGTTGGCGCAGTGGATAAATTCATCGCTCGAGATCAAGATATCTCGATTTCTAGACTCGCATCATTCGTTTTTTTTCGCTATTTTTCAAACTCGTTTCGTTTCCGTAAGATAGCTACCTTTCTAAATCACCCAATTTTCAGACGAATGCTTGGCACAGTGGATAAATTCATCGCCCGAGATCAAGATATCTGGAGTTCTAGACTCGCGTCATTCGTTTTTTTTTCGCTATTTTTCAAACTCGTTTCGTTTCCGTAAGATAGCTAGCTACCTTTCTAAATCACCCAATTTTCAGTCGAATCGTTGGCGCAGTGGATAAATTCATCGCTCGAGATCAAGATATCTCGAGTTCTAGACTCGCGTCATTCGTTTTTTTTTCGCTCTTTTTCAAACTCGTTTCGTTTCCGTAAGACAGCTACCTTTCTAAATCACCCAATTTTCAGTCGAATGGTTGGCGCAGTGGATGAATTCATCTCTCGAGATCAAGATATCTCGAGCTCTAGACTCGCGTCATTCGTTTTTTTCGCCATTTTTGAAACTCGTTTCGTGTCCGTAAGATAGCTACCTTTCTAAATCACCCAGTTTTCAGTCGAATGGTTGGCGCAGTGGATAAATTCATCGCTCGAGATCAAGATATCTCGAGTTCTAGACTCGCATCATTAATTTTTTTTTTGCTATTTTTCAAACTCGTTTCGTTTCCGTAAGATAGCTACCTTTCTAAATCACCAAATCTTCAGACGAATGCTTGGCACAGTGGATAAATTCATCGCCCGAGATCAAGATATCTCGAGTTCCAGACTCGCGTCATTCGTTTTTTTTCGCTATTTTTCAAACTCGTTTCGTTTCCGTAAGATAGCTACCTTTCTAAATCACCCAATTTTCAGTCGAATGGTTGGCGCAGTGGATAAATTCATCGCTCGAGATCAAGATATCTCGATTTCTAGACTCGCATCATTCGTTTTTTTCGCTATTTTTCAAACTCGTTTCGTTTCCGTAAGATAGCTACCTTTCTAAATCACCCAATTTTCAGACGAATGCTTGGCACAGTGGATAAATTCATCGCCCGAGATCAAGATATCTGGAGTTCTAGACTCGCGTCATTCGTTTTTTTTTCGCTATTTTTCAAACTCGTTTCGTTTCCGTAAGATAGCTGCCTTTCTAAATCACCCAATTTTCAGACGAATGCTTGGCACAGTGGATAAATTCATCGCTCGAGATCAAGATATCTCGAGTTCTAGACTCGCGTCATTCGTTTTTTTTTTCGCTATTTTTCAAACTCGTTTCGTTTCCGTAAGATAGCTACCTTTCTAAAAATCACCCAATTTTCAGTCGAATGGTTGGCGCAGTGGATAAATTCATCGCTCGAGATCAAGATATCTCGAGTTCTAGACTCGCGTCATACGATTTTTTTCGCTATTTTTCAAACTCGTTTCGTTTCCGTAAGATAGCTACCTTTCTATGTCACCCAATTTTCAGTCGAATCGTTGGCGCAGTGGATAAGTTCATCGCTCGAGATCAAGATATCTCGAGTTCTAGACTCGCGTCATATTTTTTTTTTTTTCGCTATTTTTCAAACTCCTTTCGTTTCCGTAAGATAGCTGCCTTTCTAAATCACCCAATTTTCAGACGAATGCTTGGCACAGTGGATAAATTCATCGCTCGAGATCAAGATATCTCGAGTTCTAGACTCGCGTCATTCGTTTTTTTTTTCGCTATTTTTCAAACTCGTTTCGTTTCCGTAAGATAGCTACCTTTCTAAATCACTCAATTTTCAGTCGAATCGTTGGCGCGGTGGATAAATTCATCGCTCGAGATCAAGATATCTCGAGTTCTAGGCTCGCGTCATTCGTTTTTTTTCGCTGTTTTTCAAACTCGTTTCGTTTCCGTAAGATAGCTATCTTTCTATGTCACCCAATTTTCAGTCGAATGGTTGGCGCAGTGGATAAATTCATCTCTCGACATCAAGATATCTCGAGTTCTAGACTCGCGTCATTCGTTTTTTTCGCTATTTTTCAAACTCGTTTCGTTTCCGTAAGATAGCTACCTTTCTAAATCACCCAATTTTCAGACGAATGCTTGGCACAGTGGATAAATTCATCGCTCGAGATCAAGATATCTCGAGTTCCAGACTCGCGTCATTCGTTTTTTTTTTTCGCTATTTTTCAAACTCGTTTCGTTTCCGTAAGATAGCTACCTTTCTAAATCACCCAATTTTCAGTCGAATAGTTGGCGCAGGGGATAAATTCATCGCTCGAGATCAAGATATCTCGAGTTCTAGACTCGCATCATTCGTTTTTTCGCTATTTTTCAATCTCGTTTCGTTTCCGTAAGATGGCTACCTTTCTAAATCACCCAATTTTCAGACGAATGCTTGGCACAGTGTATAAATTCATCGCCCGAGATCAAGATATCTCGAGTTCTAGACTCGCGTCATTCGTTTTTTTTTTCGCTATTTTTCAAACTCGTTTCGTTTCCGTAAGATAGCTACCTTTCTAAATCACCCAATTTTCAGTCGAATCGTTGGCGCAGTGGATAAATTCATCGCTCGAGATCAAGATATCTCGAGTTCTAGACTCGCGTCATGCGTTTTTTTTCGCTTTTTTTCAAACTCGTTTCGTTTCCGTAAGATAGTTACCTTTCTATGTCACCCAATTTTCAGTCGAATCGTTGGCGCAGTGGATAAGTTCATCGCTCGAGATCAAGATATCTCGAGTTCAAGACTCGCGTCATAAGATTTTTTTTCGCTATTTTTCAAACTCCTTTCGATTCCGTAAGATAGCTGCCTTTTTAATTCACCCAATTCTCAGACGAATGCTTGGCACAGTGGATAAATTCATCGCCCGAGATCAAGAT
This sequence comes from Styela plicata, assembly GCA_963675895.2. Lineage (NCBI taxonomy): Eukaryota > Metazoa > Chordata > Ascidiacea > Stolidobranchia > Styelidae > Styela > Styela plicata. The sequence goes on from OZ023138.1 coordinate 25,334,890, forward strand.
ATCTCGAGTTCTAGACTCGCGTCATTCGTTTTTTTTTCGCTATTTTTCAAACTCGTTTCGTTTCAGTAAGATAGCTACCTTTCTATGTCACCCAATTTTCAGTCGAATGCTTGGCACAGTGGATAAATTCATCGCTCGAGATCAAGATATCTCGAGTTCCAGACTCGCGTCATTCGTTTTTTTTTAGCTATTTTTCAAACTCGTTTCGTTTCCGTAAGATAGCTATCTTTTTAAATCATCCAATTTTTAGTCTAATCGTTGGCGGAGTGGATAAATTCATCGCTCGAGATTTAGATATCACGAGTTCTAGACTCGCGCCATACGATTTTTTTTCGCTATTTTTCAAACTCGTTTCGTTTCCGTAAGATAGCTACCTTTCCATGTCACACAATTTTCAGTCGAATCGTTGGCGCAGTGGATAAGTTCATCGCTCGGGATCAAGATATCTGGAGTTCTAGACTCGAGTCATAAGATTTTTTTTGCTATTTTTCAAACTCGTTTCGTTTCCGTAAGATAGCTGCCTTTCTAAATCACCAAATTTTCAGACGAATGCTTGGCACAGTGGATAAATTCATCGCTCGAGATCAAGATATCTCGAGTTCTAGACTCGCGTCATTCGTTTTTTTTTCGCTATTTTTCAAACTCGTTTCGTTTCCGTAAGATAGCTACCTTTCTAAATCACCCAATTTTCAGTCGAATCGTTGGCGCAGTGGATAAATTCATTCATCGCTCGAGATCAAGATATCTCGAGTTCTAGACTCGCGTCATTCGTTTTTTTTTTCGCTTTTTTTCAAACTCGTTTCGTTTCCGTAAGATAGTTACCTTTCTATGTCACCCAATTTTCAGTCGAATCGTTGGCGCAGTGGATAAGTTCATCGCTCGAGATCAAGATATCTCGAGTTCAAGACTCGCGTCATAAGATTTTTTTTCGCTATTTTTCAAACTCCTTTCGATTCCGTAAGATAGCTGCCTTTTTAAATCACCCAATTCTCAGACGAATGCTTGGCACAGTGGATAAATTCATCGCCCGAGATCAAGTAATCTCGAGTTCTAGACTCGCGTCATTCGTTTTTGTTTCGCTATTTTTCAAACTCGTTTCGTTTCAGTAAGATAGCTACCTTTCTATGTCACCCAATTTTCAGTCGAATGCTTGGCACAGTGGATAAATTCATCGCTCGAGATCAAGATATCTCGAGTTCCAGACTCGCGTCATTCGTTTTTTTTTAGCTATTTTTCAAACTCGTTTCGTTTCCGTAAGATAGCTACCTTTCTAAATCAACCAATTTTCAGTCGAATAGTTGGCGCAGTGGATAAATTCATCGCTCGAGATCAAGATATCTCGGGTTCTAGACTCGCATCATTCGTTTCTTTTTCGCTATTTTTCAAACTCGTTTCGTTTCCGTAAGATAGCTACCTTTCCTAATCACCCAATTTTCAGTCGAATGGTTGGCGCAGTGGATAAGTTCATCGCTCGAGATCAAGATATCTTGAGTTGTAGACTCGCGTCATTCGTTTTTTTTTCGCTATTTTTCAAACTCGTTTCGTTTCCGTAAGATAGCTATCTTTTTAAATCATCCAATTTTTAGTCGAATCGTTGGCGGAGTGGATAAATTCATCGCTCGAGATTTAGATATCACGAGTTCTAGACTCGCGCCATACGATTTTTTTTCGCTATTTTTCAAACTCGTTTCGTTTCCGTAAGATAGCTACCTTTCCATGTCACCCAATTTTCAGTCGAATCGTTGGCGCAGTGGATAAGTTCATCGCTCGGGATCAAGATATCTGGAGTTCTAGACTCGAGTCATAAGATTTTTTTTGCTATTTTTCAAACTCGTTTCGTTTCCGTAAGATAGCTGCCTTTCTAAATCACCAAATTTTCAGACGAATGCTTGGCACAGTGGATAAATTCATCGCTCGAGATCAAGATATCTCGAGTTCTAGACTCGCGTCATTCGTTTTTTATCGCTGTTTTTCAAAATCGTTTCGTTTCCGTAAGATAGCTATCTTTCTATGTCACCGAATTTTCAGTCGAATGGTTGGCGCAGTGGATAAATTCATCTCTCGACATCAAGATATTCGAGTTCTAGACTCGCGTCATTCGTTTTTTTCGCTATTTTTCAAACTCGTTTCGTTTCCGGAAGATAGCTACCTTTCTAAATCACCCAATTTTCAGACGAATGCTTGGCACAGTGGATAAATTCATCGCTCGACATCAAGATATCTCGAGTTCTAGACTCGCGTCATTCGTTTTTTTTTCGCTATTTTTCAAACTCGTTTCGTTTCCGTAAGATAGCTATCTTTTTAAATCATCCAATTTTTAGTCGAATCGTTGGCGGAGTGGATAAATTCATCGCTCGAGATTTAGATATCACGAGTTCTAGACTCGCGCCATACGATTTTTTTTCGCTATTTTTCAAACTCGTTTCGTTTCCGTAAGATAGCTACCTTTCCATGTCACACAATTTTCAGTCGAATCGTTGGCGCAGTGGATAAGTTCATCGCTCGGGATCAAGATATCTGGAGTTCTAGACTCGAGTCATAAGATTTTTTTTGCTATTTTTCAAACTCGTTTCGTTTCCGTAAGATAGCTGCCTTTCTAAATCACCAAATTTTCAGACGAATGCTTGGCACAGTGGATAAATTCATCGCTCGAGATCAAGATATCTCGAGTTCTAGACTCGCGTCATTCGTTTTTTTTTTTTTTTCGCTATTTTTCAAACTCGTTTCGTTTCCCGTAAGATAGCTACCTTTCTAAATCACACCCAATTTTCAGTCGAATGGTTGGTGAGTGGAAAAATTCATTCGCTCGAGATCAAGATATCTCGAGTTTCTAGACTCGCGTCAGTTTTTTTTTTTCCGTTATTTTTCAAACTCGTTTCGTTTACGTTAGATAGATTACTTTCTAAATCACCCAATTTTACAGTCGAATGGTTGGCGTAGTGGATAAATTCTTCGCTCGAAATCGAGATAAAGATATCTCGAGTTCTAGACTCGCGTCATTCGATTTTTTTTTCACTATTTTTCAAACTCGTTTCGTTTCCGTAATATAGCTGTATTTCTAAATGACCCAATTTTCAGTCGAATGCTTGGCGCAGTGGATATATTCATCGCTCGAGATCAAGATATCTCGAGTTTTAGACTCGCGTCATTCAAGATTTTTTTTTTTTCGCTGTTTTTCAAACTCGTTTTTCGTTTCCGTAAGATAGCTACCTTTCTAAATCACCCAATTTTCAGTCGAATGCTTGGCGCAGTGGATAAATTCATCGCTCGAGATCAACATATCTCGAGTTCTAGACTCGCGCCATTCGTTTTTTTTTTCGCTATTTTTCAAACTCGTTTCGTTTCAGTAAGATAGCTACCTTTCTATGTCACCCAATTTTTTTCAGTCGAATGCTTACAGTGGATAAATTCATCGCTCGAGATCAAGATATCTCGAGTTCTAGACTCGCCGCATTCACCTTTTTTCGTTTTTTTTTCGTAAGATATTTTTCAAACTCGTTTGGCGCGAATTAGTTTGGATAAATTCATCGCTCGAGATCAAGATATCTCGAGTTCCAGACTCGCGTCATTCGTTTTTTTTCGCTATTTTTCAAACTCGTTTCGTTTCCGTAAGATCGCTACCTTTCTAAATCACCCAATTTTCAGACGAATGCTTGGCACGGTGGATAAATTCATCGCCCGAGATCAAGATATCTCGAGTTCTAGACTCGCGTCATTCGTTTTTTTTCGCTATTTTTCAAACTCGTTTCGTTTCCGTAAGATAGCTACCTTTCTAAATCACCCAATTTTCAGTCGAATCGTTGGCGCAGTGGATAAATTCATCGCTCGAGATCAAGATATCTCGAGTTCTAGACTCGCGTCATTCGTTTTTTTTCGCTATTTTTCAAACTCGTTTCGTTTCCGTAAGATAGCTACCTTTCTATGTCACCCAATTTTCAGTCGAATCGTTGGCGCAGTGGATAAGTTCATTGCTCGAGATCAAGATATCTCGAGTTCTAGACTTGCGTCATAAGATTTTTTTTCGCTATTTTTCAAACTCCTTTCGTTTCCGTAAGATAGCTGCCTTTTTAAATCACCCAGTTCTCAGACGAATGCTTTGCACAGTGGATAAATTCATCGCCCGAGATCAAGATATCTCGAGTTCTAGACTCGCGTCATTCGTTTTTTTTTCGCTATTTTTCAAACTCGTTTCGTTTCAGTAAGATAGCTACCTTTCTATGTCACCCAATTTTCAGTCGAATGCTTGGCACAGTGGATAAATTCATCGCTCGAGATCAAGATATCTCGAGTTCTAGACTCGCGCCATTCGTTTTTTTTTCGTTATTTTTCAAACTCGTTTCGTTTCCGTAAGATAGCTACCTTTCTAAATCACCCAATTTTCAGTCGAATGGTTGGCGCAGTGGATAAATTCATCTCTCGACACCAAGTTATCTCGAGTTCTAGACTCGCGTCATTCGTTTTTTTTTTCGCTATTTCTCAAACTCGTTTCGTTTCCGTAAGATAGCTACCTTTCTAAATCACCCAATTTTCAGTCGAATAGTTGGCGCAGTGGATAAATTCATCGCTCGAGATCAAGATATCTCGAGTTCTAGACTCGCGTCATTCGTTTTTTTTCGCTATTTTTCAAACTCGTTTCGTTTCCGTAAGATAGCTACCTTTCTATGTCACCCAATTTTCAGTCGAATCGTTGGCGCAGTGGATAAGTTCATCGCTCGAGATCAAGATATCTCGAGTTCTAGACTCGCGTCATAAGATTTTTTTTCGCTATTTTTCAAACTCCTTTCGTTTCCGTAAGATAGCTGCCTTACCTAAATCACCCAGTTCTCAACGAATGCTTTGCACAGTGGATAAATTCATCGCCCGAGATCAAGATATCTCGAGTTCTAGACTCGCGTCATTCGTTTTTTTTTTCGCTATTTTTCAAACTCGTTTTGTTTACGTAAGATAGCTATCTTTCTAAATCACCCAATTTTCAGTCGAATGCTTGCCGCAGTGGATAAAGTCATCGCTCGAGATCAAGATATCTCGAGTTCTAGACTGGCGTCATTCGTTTTTTTCGCTATTTTTCAAACTCGTTTCGTTTCCGTAATATAGCTGTATTTCTAAATCACCAAATCTTTCAGTTGAATGCGTTGGCGCGGTGGATATATTCTTCGCATCTAGATCGAGATATCTCAAGTTTTAGACTCGCGTCAGTCGATTTTTTTTACTGGAAAATTTTTTCAAATTCGTTTCGTTTCCGTAAGATAGCTATCTTTCAAAATCACCCAAATTTTTAGTCGAATGGATGGCGCAGTGGATAAATTCATCGCTCGAGATCAAAATATCTCGAGTTCTAGACTCGCGTCATTCGATTTTTTTTTTCACTGTTTTTCAAACTCATTTCGTGTTCCGTAAGATAGCTATCTTACCTAATAACCAAAATTTTCCGTCGAATGGTTGGCGCAGTGGATAAATTCATCGCTCGAGATCAAAGATATCTCGAGTTCTCGGGACTCGCGTCAGTCGATTTTTTTTTTCACAGTTTTTTAAAAACTCGTTTTCGTTTCCGTAAGATAGCTATCTTTCTAAATCACCCAATTTACAGTCGAATGGTTGACGCAGTGGATAAATTCTTCGCTCGAGATAAAGACATCTCGAGTTCCAGACTCGCGTCAGTCGATTTTTATTTCACTGTTTTTCAAACTCATTTCGTGTCCGTAAGATAGCTATCTTACCTAATCACCCAATTTACAGTCGAATGGTTGGCGCAGTGGATAAATTCTTCGCTCGAGATAAAGATATCTCGAGTTCTAGACTCGCGTCAGTCGATTTTTATTTCACTGTTTTTCGAACTCATTTCATGTCCGTAAGATAGCTATCTTACCTAATCACCGAATTTTCCGTCGAATGGTTGGCGCAGTGGATAAATTCATCGCTCGAGATCAAGGTATCTGGAGTTCTAGACTCGCGTCATTCGTTTTTTTTCGCTATTTTTCAAACTCGTTTCGTTTCCGTAAGATAGCTAGCTACCTTTCTAAATCACCCAATTTTCAGTCGAATCGTTGGCGCAGTGGATAAATTCATCGCTCGAGAGCAAGATATCTCGAGTTCTATACTCGCGTCATTCGTTTTTTTCTCTACTTTTCAAACTCGTTTCGTTTCCGTAAGATAGCTACCTTTCTATGTCACACAATTTTCGGTCGAATAGTTGGCGCTGTGGATAAATTCATCGCTCGAGATCAAGCTATCTCGAGTTCAAGACTCGCGTCAGTCGATTTTTTTCCACTATTTCTCAATCTCGTTTCGTTTCCGTAAGATAGATTACTTTTTAAATTACCAAAATTTTCAGTCCAATCGTTGGCGAAGTGGATAAATTCATCGCTCGAGATCAAGATTATCTCGAGCTCTAGACTCGCGTATTCGTTTTTTTTTTTTTTTTCGCTATTCTTCAAACTCGTTTCGTTTCCGTAAGACAGCTACCTTTCTAAATCACCCAATTTTTCAGTCGAATGGTTGGCGCAAGTGGATGAAATTCATCTCTCGAGATCAAGATATCTCGAGCTCTAGACTCGCGTCATTCGTCTTTTTTTTTTTTTTCGCGCCATTTTTGAAACTCGTTTCGTTTCCGTAAGATAGCTACCTTTTCTAAATCACCCAGTTTTCAGTCGAATGGTTGCGGCGCAGTGGATAAATTCATCGCTCGAGATCAAGATATCTCGAGTTCTAGACTCGCATCATTCATTTTTTTTTTTTGCTATTTTTTCAAACTCGTTTCGTTTCCGTAAGATAGCTACCTTTCTAAATCACCAAATTTTCAGACGAATGCTTGGCACAGTGGATAAATTCATCGCCCGAGATCCAGATATCTCGAGTTCCAGACTCGCGTCATTCAGTTTTTTTTTTTCGCTACTTTTTTCAAACTCGTTTTCGTTTCCGTAAGATAGCTACCTTTCTAAATCACCCAATTTTCAGTCGAATAGTTGGCGCAGGGGATAAATTCATCGCTCGAGATCAAGATATCTCGAGTTCTAGACTCGCATCATTCGTTTTTTTTTTCGCTATTTTTCAAACTCGTTTCGTTTCCGTAAGATAGCTACCTTTCTAAATCACCCAATTTTCAGACGAATGCTTGGCACAGTGGATAAATTCATCGCCCGAGATCAAGATATCTGGAGTTCTAGACTCGCGTCATTCGTTTTTTTTTCGCTATTTTTTCAAACTCGTTTCGTTTCCCGTAAGAATAGCTAGCTACCTTTCTAAATCACCCAATTTTCAGTCGAATCGTTGGCGCAGTGGATAAATTCATCGCTCGAGATCAAGATATCTCGAGCTCTAGACTCGCGTATTCGTTTGTTTTCGCTCTTCTTCAAACTCGTTTCGTTTCCGTAAGACAGCTACCTTTCTAAATCACCCAATTTTCAGTCGAATGGTTGGCGCAGTGGATGAATTCATCTCTCGAGATCAAGATATCTCGAGCTCTAGACTCGCGTCATTCGTTTTTTTCGCCATTTTTGAAACTCGTTTCGTGTCCGTAAGATAGCTACCTTTCTAAATCACCCAGTTTTCAGTCGAATGGTTGGCGCAGTGGATAAATTCATCGCTCGAGATCAAGATATCTCGAGTTCTAGACTCGCAGTCATTAATTTTTTTTTTGCTATTTTTTCAAACTCGTTTCGTTTCCGTAAGATAGCTACCTTTCTAAATCACCCCAATCTTCAGACGAATGCTTGGCACAGTGGATAAATTCATCGCCCGAGATCAAGATATCTCGAGTTCTAGACTCTCGTCATTCATTCTTTTTTTTTCGCTATTTTTCAAACTCGTTTCGTTTCCGTAAGATAGCTACCTTTCTAAATCACCCAATTTTCAGACGAATGCTTTGGCGCAGTGGATAAATTCATCGCTCGAGATCAAGATATCTCGAGTTCTAGACCTCGCGTCATTCGTTTTTTTTTTTCGCTATTTTTTCAAACTCGTTTCGTTTCCGTAAGATAGCTGCCTTTCTAAATCACCCCAATTTTCAGACGAATGCTTGGCACAGTGGATAAATTCATCGCTCGAGATCAAGATATCTCGAGTTCTAGACTCGCGTCATTCGTTTTTTTTTCGCTATTTTTCAAACTCGTTTCGTTTCCGTAAGATAGCTATCTTTTTAAATCATCCAATTTTTAGTCGAATCGTTGGCGGAGTGGATAAATTCATCGCTCGAGATTTAGATATCACGAGTTCTAGACTCGCGCCATACGATTTTTTTTCGCTATTTTTCAAACTCGTTTCGTTTCCGTAAGATAGCTACCTTTCCATTGTCACCCAATTTTTCAGTCGAATCGTTGGCGCAGTGGATAAGTTCATCGCTCGGGATCAAGATATCTGGAGTTCTAGACTCGAGTCATAAGATTTTTTTTGCTATTTTTTTCAAACTCGTTTCGTTTCCGTAAGAATAGCTGCCTTTCTAAATCACCAAATTTTCAGACGAATGCTTGGCAACAGTGGATAAATTCATCGCTCGAGATCAAGATATCTCGAGTTCTAGACTCGCGTCATTCGTTTTTTTTTTTTCGCTATTTTTCAAACTCGTTTCGTTTCCGTAAGATAGCTACCTTTCTAAATCACCCCAATTTTCAGTCGAATGGTTGGGTGCAGTGGATAAATTCATCGCTCGAGATCAAGATATCTCGAGTTCTAGACTCGCGTCATTCGATTTTTTTTCGTTATTTTTTCACAAACTCGTTTCTTTTTCCGTAAGATAGATACCTTTCTAAATCACCCAATTTTACAGTCGAATGTGGATGGCGTAGTGGATAAATTCTTCGCTCGAAATCGAGATAAAGATATCTCGAGTTCTAGACTCGCGTCAGTCGATTTTTATTTCACTGTTTTTCAAACTCGTTTCGTTTCCGTAATATAGCTGTATTTCTAAATGACCCAATCTTCAGTTGAATGCTTGGCGCGGTGGATATATTCTTCGCTCTAGATCGAGATATCTCGAGTTTTAGACTCGCGTCAGTCGATTTTTTTACTGTTTTTCAAATTCGTTTTGTTTACGTAAGATAGCTATCTATCAAAATCACCCAATTTTTAGTCGAATGGATGGCGCAGTGGATAAATTCATCGCTCGAGATCAACATATCTCGAGTTCTAGACTCGCGCCATTCGTTTTTTTTTTCGCTATTTTTCAAACTCGTTTCGTTTCAGTAAGATAGCTACCTTTCTATGTCACCCCCAATTTTCAGTCGAATGCTTGGCACAGTGGATAAATTCATCGCTCGAGATCAAGATATCTCGAGTTCTAGACTCGCGTCACATTCGCTATTTTTTTTTTTTTCGCTACCTTTTTTCAAACTCCGTTTCGTTTCCGATAAATTCATCGCTCGAGATCAAGATATCTCGAGTTCCAGACTCGCGTCATTCGTTTTTTTTCGCTATTTTTCAAACTCGTTTCGTTTCCGTAAGATCGCTACCTTTCTAAATCACCCAATTTTCAGACGAATGCTTGGCACAGTGGATAAATTCATCGCTCGAGATCAAGATATCTCGAGTTCTAGACTCGCGTCATTCGTTTTTTTTCGCTATTTTTCAAACTCGTTTCGTTTCCGTAAGATAGCTACCTTTCTAAATCACCCAATTTTCAGTCGAATAGTTGGCGCAGTGGATAAATTCATCGCTCGAGATCAAGATATCTCGAGTTCTAGACTCGCGTCATTCGTTTTTTTTCGCTATTTTTCAAACTCGTTTCGTTTCCGTAAGATAGCTACCTTTCTATGTCACCCAATTTTCAGTCGAATCGTTGGCGCAGTGGATAAGTTCATCGCTCGAGATCAAGATATCTCGAGTTCTAGACTCGCGTCATAAGATTTTTTTTCGCTATTTTTCAAACTCCTTTCGTTTCCGTAAGATAGCTGCCTTTTTAAATCACCCAGTTCTCAGACGAATGCTTTGCACAGTGGATAAATTCATCGCCCGAGATCAAGATATCTCGAGTTCTAGACTCGCGTCATTCGTTTTTTTTTCGCTATTTTTCAAACTCGTTTCGTTTCAGTAAGATAGCTACCTTTCTATGTCACCCAATTTTCAGTCGAATGCTTGGCACAGTGGATAAATTCATCGCTCGAGATCAAGATATCTCGAGTTCTAGACTCGCGCCATTCGTTTTTTTTTTCGCTATTTTTCAAACTCGTTTCGTTTCCGTAAGATAGCTACCTTTCTAAATCACCCAATTTTCAGTCGAATGGTTGGCGCAGTGGATAAATTCATCTCTCGACACCAAGATATCTCGAGTTCTAGACTCGCGTCATTCGTTTTTTTTTCGCTATTTTTCAAACTCGTTTCGTTTCCGTAAGTTAGCTACCATTCTAAATCACCCAATTTTCAGTCGAATAGTTGGCGCAGTGGATAAATTCATCGCTCGAGATCAAGATATCTCGAGTTCTAGACTCGCGTCATTCGTTTTTTTTTTTTTTCGCTATTTTTCAAACTCGTTTTCGTTTCCGTAAGATAGCTACCTTTCTATGTCACCCAATTTTCAGTCGAATCGTTGGCGCAGTGGATAAGTTCATCGCTCGAGATCAAGATATCTCGAGTTCTAGACTCGCGTCATAAGATTTTTTTTCGCTATTTTTCAAACTCCTTTCGTTTCCGTAAGATAGCTGCCTTTTTAAATCACCCAGTTCTCAGACGAATGCTTTGCACAGTGGATAAATTCATCGCCCGAGATCAAGATATCTCGAGTTCTAGACTCGCGTCATTCGTTTTTTTTTCGCTATTTTTCAAACTCGTTTTGTTTACGTAAGATAGCTATCTTTCTAAATCACCCAATTTTCAGTCGAATGCTTGCCGCAGTGGATAAAGTCATCGCTCGAGATCAAGATATCTCGAGTTCTAGACTGGCGTCATTCGTTTTTTTCGCTATTTTTCAAACTCGTTTCGTTTCCGTAATATAGCTGTATTTCTAAATGACCAAATCTTCAGTTGAATGCTTGGCGCGGTGGATATATTCTTCGCTCTAGATCGAGATATCTCAAGTTTTAGACTCGCGTCAGTCGATTTTTTTACTGTTTTTCAAATTCGTTTTGTTTACGTAAGATACCTATCTTTCAAAATCACCCAATTTTTAGTCGAATGGATGGCGCAGTGGATAAATTCATCGCTCGAGATCAAAATATCTCGAGTTCTAGTACTCGCGTCAGTCGATTTTTTATTTTCACTGTTTTTCAAACCTCATTTCGTGTCCGTAAGATAGCTATCTTACCTAATAACCAAATTTTTCCGTCGAAATGGTTGGCGCAGTGGATAAATTCATCGCTCGAGATCAAAATATCTCGAGTTCTGGACTCGCGTCAGTCGATTTTTTTTTCACAGTTTTTTAAACTCGTTTTCGTTTCCGTAAGATAGCTATCTTTCTAAAATCACCCAATTTACAGTCGAATGGTTGACGCAGTGGATAAATTATTCGCTCGAGATAAAGACATCTCGAGTTCCAGACTCGCGTCAGTCGATTTTTATTTCACTGTTTTTTCAAACTCATTTCGTGTCCGTAAGATAGCTATCTTACCTAATCACCCAATTTTACAAGTCGAATGGTTGGCGCAGTGGATAAATTCTTCGCTCGAGATAAAGATATCTCGAGTTTCTAGACTCGCGTCAGTCGATTTTTTATTTCAATGTTTTTTACGAACTCATTTCATGTCCGTAAGATAGCTATCTTACCTAATCACCGCGATTTTCCGTCGAATGGTTGGTCGCAGTGGATAAATTCATCGCTCGAGATCAAGGTATCTGGAGTTCTAGACTTCGCGTCATTTCGTTTTTTTTCGCTATTTTTCAAACTCGTATTCGTTTTCCGTTAAGATAGCTAGCTACCTTTCTAAAATCACCCAATTTTCAGTCGAATCGTTGGAGCAGTGGATAAATTCATCGCTCGAGAGCAAGATATCTCGAGTTCTATACTCGCGTCATTCGTTTTTTTTCTCTACTTTTCAACTTCTCGTTTCGTTTCCGTAAGATAGCTACCTTTCTATGTCACACAATTTTCGGTCGAATAGTTGGCGGTGTGGATTAAATTCATCGCTCGAGATCAAGCTATCTCGAGTTAAGACTCGCGTCAGTCGTGTTTTTTTTCAACTATTTTCTCAATCATCGTTTCGTTTCCGTAGATAGATTACTTTTTAAATTACCATAATTTCAGTCCAATCGTTGGCGATGTGGATAAATTCATCGCTCGAGATCATGATTTCTCGAGCTCTAGACTAGAGTTTTGTTTGTTTTGATATTCTTATAAACTCGTTTTGTTTCCGTAATGACCAGCTTACCTTCTAATATCACCAATTTTCAGTCGAATGGTTGGCGCAGTGGACTTGAATATGTCAATCTCTCGAGATTCAAGATATCT
>OZ023138.1:25372550-25395888 GCA_963675895.2 Styela plicata
TTTATGATTTTTGTTTATGATTATTTTTGCTTGTACTTCCTTCTTTGGTGCTTGGACGTGGTAAAAAACCTTTTTAACCTAATTTTAGGTTTTGTTCATTCTCCGTCTTTTCGTTTTGTAATGCTGGCTGAAACACCGCAAATTAACAAAACACAATGACTTACAAGTTATAGAGAGCGGAGGTATCACACGACTGTGCCGGATTGCACATATGCCATTGGGTTGGAAAATTACTCAGAAATTGTTCTGGGATCTTGTTTGTTATTCATCAAATTGGCTATGGAAGCATACAACACTAAAACTAAATTTGATATTGTTACTTTTGTGGCCCAATTTATTTATATAACAAAGACCAAGCGCAAATTTTTACCCTGGCCTATGTTAAGTATTTTTTAACCTGATTTTCTACCTAAATGATTAATTCTAGCATTTGCATCTAATATTACATCCTCTCCCTGTCTGTCGCATATCTAAAAATTCCCAGGTTTACTTGCTTTTCGTCGTACGTACATATCCAGTCATTCATACATACAGTTGCTTACTCATGCGACTTCTTACTGATGTGGCACTAACAAATATTTATGTAACATATTTTTGCTCAATTTTTTCACAACATATTATTACATATCTGTAATCGTGTACTTTGACCAAAACAGTAAAGCACACCACTAATTGGGAATATTTTGGTATCACGTAATGGATGTCAAAGCAAATCAAGACTTGCCAGATATAACAATGAAAATATAATTTTCGACATAGCATCCGACACATAGCCGGCCTGCGCGATACGTACAATCACAAAGTCAATATTCGTAGAGCCACATGTAAATAACAAGGATGAGGAGTCGCCAAGAAATTGAGAACGAAACATAGAAATAGAACATAGCACAGTAAAACACTCAGGCATGCTCTGAACGACAAAGACCATGGCGATCAGGATAAACTTTGCTAACAATCGCTTTTGGCCACTTTCCCGTAGGGGAGTTGGAATACACATAATACCATGTCACCAACAGGTAGATTTGGCTTAAGGGTTTTTTGAAAAAATAGGCAAATATATTCTTTGAGCCAACAGTCCCAGAATAAATCCAATTTTCTCTGAACAAAACCGCCTGTTTTTGTCCCGAAACATAGAACGGTCATTTAGAGCATACAAAATACGTTTGACTTATTTGACCAGTATTTCCATAGCACCATTAGAGCGAGGAGTAAGGGTGGATGAAAAACGCCACTGAATACCCCTAACAGCAAAGGAAGACCATATAGATTCAAAATTCAGGCTCTTAACAGTTAGTCGAAGTTCTTTTGCAGTTCCAACAAACGTAGAAGTGTTGTCTGAATATATATGTGTGTGGAGCAACCTCGCGAATCTGCAAATTTGTGAAAGGCCATCATAAATGCAGAAGACTCGAGTGAATCTACCATTTGCAAATGCAAGAATCGTGTTTTCAAACACACGAATATACAACCCCAGCGTTTGAGTCAGTCCGGTTGCAGTTTACTTTTAAGGGACCAAAATAGTCTAGCCTGGTATGATCAAAAACATTTCACCCATTCACGACATTTGGGCATGTCAGCCATCTATTGAAAACCTACAGCAGCAGACCTGCTTTGGCAATAAACACATTTGCTTATGACTTTACGGATAGTGGATTGGCCCTCCAAAATCCAAAAGTGTTCTCGGATAATGACAATACACGTGAAGTACCACAGTGTCCTTCAGACAAATGATAATGTAGTACAATTAAACGCGTAACATGATTGCTAGGTGAAATGGGCGGATTCTTGGAATCTTCGGGCAATATAGAAAGATTTATACGTCCTCCTACTCTAGAGTACACCATCAGAAACAAAGAGTCAACTTGGCAAGAGCTTTTGTCAAAGGACATGGATGTTTTCTTTTACTTCCGAGTTATTATGATGGGGTTCTCAGATAAATATCTAATCATCTCAGAATATGGTTATCATTAAAAGAACCTTTAATTTTCCAATAAAGAAATGAACGAGCTCTCAGGAGCCAGGCAGTTGCGCGCACTAGCCTGGAGGAAAATTGATGCAAAAAATCATGTAACAGAGAAAAATAATAAGCAGTATATGAAATAATTTCTTGCGGGTTCGTTGAAATCAGATTTAGGTAAAGGTCTAGAATGGCTGTGATTGAGTACTTTTCAACAAAAAATCTGCTCCATAAAACCATATGTTGGCCTTGTGCAACCTATTGGGCATTAAGCCTCCTGATCCAATGTCAGAGTTTATGGCAGACTTTACATAATGCCATTGACTTGGCTGTGAAAGCACATGAATTTTCAGCAACCTTTGGTGCACTAAGGTGTGAAAACTGGTTGATGATTTCAATACAATCTGATGAAATATTTCAAATTACCCCTAAATAACGTTCAGTCTGAGAAACACCAAGATCTAATTCTAGTAAATTTAGTGCCCTGTCAGATTCAGGGATCTGGCTTCAAATTTCAATGTTATTACCGTATTAACAAATTTGGTTAGGTGAAAATCCCCGGATTCAAGCAAAGGGCATAGTTGTTTAGCAACAGAAATATATTTTTAATAGAATCATCATCTCTAAAACAGTCATCCATATACATATTTCTCAAAATACACATTATGGTGGATTCGTCTGCATTTGTTTCATTACGAGTGGCAATCTCATGCAAACAAAATTGGGCACATGCAGGCGCTGATGCACTGCCAAAAATTTGACTAGTCATAAAGTAATCGATAATTTTCCCATATGGTTTGTTATCTTCAAACCATAAAAATATATCAAGACTGCCAGAATCACAGAGGCAGGTGGTAGGATGGGCAACTGTGGTAGGATATTCTCGTTTTAAATCAGGTTATATTCTTGCAGACTTCATATGTCGAGAAATAGAGGAGAAACTGTGCCAGGAGGTGGTGGAAACTGCCAGAAACTTAGGGAGGTGGCTATTATTGTAGCTTTTAAGCATTGCCTCGGTCTCTACGAATTCACCTCAACTTTGGCTTATTCTTTTTGTGCAGCATTACTATGAGTAGGGAACTTCGATGTGATCCTACTACCTCTTTCAGATGATGTAGGCTGCGAAGTAGCAGCGGATTTCAGGTTTTCTTCGCTGTACTTCTCATATTCAGCGTCAACAATTATCTTTAGTCTCTGCCACGTTCTAGGGCCTTGTCTATCCTTGACTGTAAATCCATAAACTCTTCATTGTCATAGAATGACTGCAGCATAGCACAAAGTCTAAATATTCCAGTGGTATATTCTTGAAATGTACAATCAAAAAGGTCCTTGGCAGCGACTGTCACCAGCAAATTCATTGCCTCTTTCAACTTGCGGGTTTATTTCTAGTTCGGCAGTCTCGAGGTGGTCATTGAAGTGTGAAATCGAGTTGTCGATTGTAGTGGCTAAGTCTGACAAGTTGTGAAATTCCGAAATAAGTCCATTTCAAGTTATAAAAACGTAATACGTATCTCTTGAATCTTTTATGTGCGCGATGTTCCCCGTCTTGCTTTAATGACTGACGTATTCTAGTATCCCGTATTTCGGCAATCACGATATCCCGAATAGAGCTTAATCAATTTACACGGATGACAAAGAGTAAAGTGGCAGGACACCTTTGTTGCATTTGAAATGTGTAGATTCAAGCTATCGAAACCAATTACTAATCAACTCATTCGAGAGATACTCGCTATCCTAATTAAACAATAATACAATATTAATAGATGAACAATACAATTCAACACAGGGGAAATCTGCATACTAGCTACTACAGCCTTTCTGAACAAAGCCAAAAACAAAGCTTAGTCAGACGCTACGACATGACCCAATACTTTTCGATACTTCCAAATATGGAATGCAGGTAAATTAAAACATCGCATGATAGGGGGGGGGGGGGGGCAGATATAACAGTGAAAATATAATTTTAACAATAGTTACTATAATATACTAACTATTTTTTGACGTATCATCCGACACTGTCATTCCTGGTCAATATCAGTCTCATTGGACTCACACTTTCTAAGGACATGAGTTGGAATGAATGTGTCACTAGTATTCATATTGCTAAACAAGTCTAAATGAAAGTCGGTTCTCTATATCGAGCTAGCCATTATCGCACTCCCGGAATCATTCTTCATTTGTACAACTCACTGATTCAACCCTGCTGGAGCATTGCTGCCACATTTGGTACAGCGCCGCTGCTGACCCGTGTTCAACGGCGTGTGATCAATATGATTGGCCCTAAAACTTCCTTCCGGTCTGCACAAAGTTTGTTTATATCGTGGTAAGGTTGCCTCACTTTGTTTAATTCACAGATATTATAATGGTGTTTCTTTTAGGGAGCTTTCTGCTTTCGTCCCTCCGAACAAATTTTTTAATCGTCCACACGATGGGCTACCAATTCGCACATATTCAAAGGAACCGCAAGGTCACAAACAGTTTTATTATGCAAGAAGCTTTTTTCCAAGAATCTCTAAACTCCTTGCCTTCTCACTGTTTTCCTCATCGTG
This sequence comes from Styela plicata, assembly GCA_963675895.2. Classification (NCBI taxonomy): domain Eukaryota; kingdom Metazoa; phylum Chordata; class Ascidiacea; order Stolidobranchia; family Styelidae; genus Styela; species Styela plicata. The sequence goes on from OZ023138.1 coordinate 25,377,057, forward strand.
TCGATCTAGAACTGTGCTGAGCCGCCTGATGCTGATGCTTCAGTTTTTTTGTAGTGGGCTATCGCCATTCAAGTGGCCGTTAGTTGGATCTTTTAGGAACTTTTTTAGGCCTCAGTTAGAGCGAACTACCCAAAATTTCAAACATTTAAAAGGTACCGACTATTTTTGCGGCCGATACTGATACTTCCAGTATAGCGTACGATACCGATACGGTACATCCCTAGTTTTTTTGCACTCAGAAGGTACTTCATAAGGCCTTTGTGGAATAGGATCATCATCAGTGGCATTTAGTTGGCTCCAGCCCAGAGCGAATCAGACCAATTAAAACCACCTGGGACCGGATCATAGAAAATCCTACGAATCGTAACTAAGGTCAAGAAAAAAAAAAAAAACATTACGAACAATGATATCGTGGAAACATTTCACAAAACTCGCTTTGCTGGATTCCTACGAAACGGTTCCCGCCATTTCATATCAGAGAGAATCGCGTCATTTGCGTAAACACACGAACTGGAGGTGTCATAGAAGCCGAATTCGGTGATTTCGTTCCTCGTGAAGCTCGTGATAAGCGCGAAGGTGTCTCAACGCCTTGCGAAATCGGGTCTAGTGAAGTTTAGTACCATATTTCCGGATGCCATTAAAATAAAAACTGGAAATATTCTCATCCTAACAAGGGGGGCGCCAATGCTGCAAGCATCTGGCATTGTCTCCCCTGTTAGGATGAGTCGCTTGCAACATGGAAATTTTGTTGATAATCGGATATATGGTACTAAACTTCATGAGACCCGCGAAATCGACCGGTATTGGAATTTTGTAGCGTTGACTGGTAAAACGGAACGAGGAAATGTACGGTGGGTATACAGTATAGAATAGGTACAGGCTAACATGCGGGTCGTTATCAGTTTACAGGGCAGAGTGAAATGTAAAGGGGACTGGCAGGTAGTCTTGACCTTTTGACTAATAGCCTGAATCCAAATTTAGGCCAACGGTAAATGTTTTCTAGCATCTATAGGCTGTAGTGGAGAGCTTCCGATCTGATGATTTCGTTAACACATTTTTTTTTTTTGCCTTTTCCAGTTTTTTATTTTCCAGTGCTCAGCAATGGCTGTTTATTTTGCACGTGTTGACGGTACTCATGATAAAACTGTACCACGCGTGAGAAGGGATCCTTTACACTTGCCAGACAACATACCTACTTTTGGCGGAATATAGGCTTCCCCGCAATGTTATCATCAAAATTTGCAAATTGCTTGAACCAAGGTTAAAAAGAAAAACCGAACGATCAAATGCTCTCTCAGTTGAGGAACAAGTACTGCTTTGTTTGAAAATTCTTGCTTCTGGTAGCTTTCAAAATAGTGGGAGGGAGAACATGAATGTGGCATAGTCAACTGTGAGTGCAGTTTTCATGCAATTCCTAGATGCTTTAGCAGGAAAGATTTTATAACTGTTCCTGAGGATTTGCATACTACAGCAGCAAAATTCCATCTCATAAAAGGATTTCCTGGTGATGTCGGTGCCATTGATGGCACGCATATTCCATTAATAGCTCCTGACTATAATGAACATCTTTATATGTGTCGGAAAGGACTCCATTCGATTAACGTTCAAGTAAGTTCGAACGGGACTGCAGAGTAGGCCACCATAGTCCGTATAAAAACTTCCAGAATATACAAGTTGTACTTGGTCGGGAATAAAAAAACGTGACCAAAGTTGGTTTGAAATACAAAACCATGTATTGAAAAAATTCATAAGTATAAGATCTTTCCACTTTATTCGATTTGCAATTCACGATTATCGCAGATAAAATGATTCATCTTTTTCTGCTTCAACAGTTAGATATTAAAAGTATATATTTTTAAAGAGTAAAAAAGTATTTTTTTCATGCAATTTTATGAGGAAATATGTCTTTGTTTGTTTAAAATAAAACCTTTGATTTGTATATTCAATTTTTTTCTGAGAAATTATTAGATTCTAAAATCCAAAATTCTTTGATTGTGGCAACTTGTAGCTGTATTGAAGCAAGCTAGGAAAAGGTACAATAAGTTTCCAGAAGTATTTTTTATGTTTGTTTTTTTTCGAAAAATATATATTATTATGTCATTCTGTATCACCGCACTTCCGTTTAGCACAGGTCATTTCTACAATGTTCTCCACTTCAAAGTGCAGTTGCAGGTACTCCTTTGGTCTTGCATGAATCAAATATCAATAATAAAATATAAAATGCATACATTCTTTAGTTGAAGTATTTATTGATCATTTCATTTACAGGCTACTGGTGATGCAAATTTGGTATTTTGGGATGTTGTCGCGAAATGGCCGGGATCGACTCATGATTCTTTTATCCTGGGGCACAGTGAGATTTTTGATAATGGCGAATTTGGGAATTTTCTGACACCAATACTGCAATCGAGTAGTGCAGATGAAGATTTGTATAATAAAGCCCATAAAGAGACTAGAGTTGTTATTGAAAGGTAAGCAAAGAGTGATTGTATTTATTTCATTGAACAGTCAGTGTATGCCTACTCCATCATCGCCTTCAGAACCTGTTTTTTCACTGCAAATAGATAGATTTCACTGCAAATTGAAACTGATTTAATGGCCTAATTCGATTAGATTCAGGGGTATCGTTTAGTGAACTGTAAAATCTTCTCCCTCGTTTACTCGCAATTTCGGATCTGTTTGTGACTGTTACCACAAGAATACTTGAATGAGATAGTATCAAAGTCGAGAACAGAAATACCATGATCCCTTTCCACAAAATTACAAGTATATTTGTAATCTTTCGCTAGGTCGTAGCGTAACTTATTCAGACAAAACAAGATATGTCCACCTAATTAGAAGAAAAATAAATATGGGACGCATTAGGTAAAATTACATCGGTGGAATGAAATTTAGTTTTGTAATTTTGTGGAGATCATGTTATTTCTAATAAGATTACTCTGGAATTCCCTTGGTGATATTTGAGCAAACTAAAGTTATTTCACACATTTATGGGTTAAACAAAGTATCTGACGTTTGTTTCACCAATTCTGTAGACATTTCGTAAAGCTGATTGTTATCACTGAATTTTCGTTCTTTTACAACAGTTTCCATACTTGTTTTCCGAGGACAGCAAACAATTTTTCATGAAAAAAAAAAATTCACTTAACAGGCTATTTCTGTACATTAAACCTTGAAAAGCCTAAAATCCTAGTAATCGTACTATAAATAAAATTATAAAAAATTATGGGATTTTGCTTATCAGAATAGTTTTGTCAAATATAGTTTGTAAAAGTTGTTGATTTCACCTCTTGCATCATAGGGCATTTGGTGTTTTGAAGCAGCGGTGGCGAATTTTGGATCATACTGGTGGTACTATATGTTACGATCCGCTCTACCATGACGAGGATTCAGACGTTCTGAATAACGAACGGTCCATGCTCCAGTGCTATGGATGTTCGAAGAAACATTGTGGCAACCATATTACAATTTGAAAATTTTCGCCAAGAATCGCCTTCTTATTAAGCTTCTTCCTGTAGTAATTATGTTTGGCAAAATAGAATTGATTTGGAACGAGCAGTTTAGCAATGAATTTATATGATTCTAGTATTTTGTGTGCCCATCCCGTAAGCAGTTATGTAGCCGAGCCATCCTCAGCAAATAATAGTAGTTCACTGGGTAACTTTAGCCTTGAGCTAACCGAGGGAAACAACAAGTCTCATTTCAATGTTGTATCTTCAACTATAGTGGGAATATTATGAAAAAGAAACCATATTATTCAAGCAATGAAAAACTAATAATGAGATTAGCTTACAAAAAATACAAACGCTTCAGTGACTCTAATAAGTTTAAATGAAGTGCTCTGGCTATAAAGTTGGCCCCGTTTGTTGCGCTGCTTCTGGCCTTGCTGAGAGCAAATTTCTGTTAAAAAGGTCACAGAATTGAATAGAATATTTGGATCAATAACTAGTGATGTACTGATACTAAAAAATGAGTTTGTTTTTACTAGGAGAGATGAGGCTTCCAAGCAAAAACAGATTAAACATTCTATTAGTTTACTTTAAAACTTCAATTTTGTCTGTTTACCTGTAACTAATCAAAACAATCCGAATAGTGAAATTTAGTATGACAGTACAGTTTTGAATGTTTCCATCTTAAGAGTACAGTTGCTTATATTTTGTAGCAGCTCTTTGTCATTTGTTTTTGGGTGTTTTAGGAGCAGAGCGATTTTCCTATAACTTTTAAAATTTTTTTAAAGTGTCAGTGATATATGTCATTTTGTGGTCGATACTTACCTATCCAAAAAAAAACATTGGACAAGTACTAAAAAAATTTTCTTTTTCAATGTTTATTTCGGATCTCTTAAAAAAATTAGAATTGAATCAAAGCTCTGTGACAAAAAAAACAATTTTCCAGAAAATTAGCTTTAACAAAAAACATCATCTTTCCAGGAAGTTTGTCAAAAACCCAATAATTTATGAATTCCTGAATACAATATTTTGATTTAGTTTCCAAAATGTTGACAAGTTTTTTTGAGCGATTCTGAAATACTCTCAACACGACTGCATAGTCCTTTCTGAACTTCTGAAGATATCTTCGCTTCCCTTTCTCTTCTTCCTGAATCAGAGCTGCAAATATAGGATTGAATTATGTTGTTTTAGCAACTAGAGATAAAAACAAAAATGAAATATGGACATTTGCAGTACAGAGTTGAAGTGGATTTGATAGTTTCAAGATTTCATTGTAACAATGGTAAAAATGTGAAAACGCAATGACAATATGATAAGATATGCTTAAAATGAATTATTTACTCGTTAAGTTAAAAGATAGACAGCCAGCGAGATCAATGTATCAGTGCATTATTTTGTTTTTTGAATGCTTTATCGGCAAATTAAGTTATTTTGCCTTCCTGTATGCTGCAAGACATATCTCAAATATGTTATCATCTGGTGACGATCATTAATTGTTCACGCATAGGTATGTGATTCGAACATCTGAATATTCTCGAATCCTTAATATAGTTACTTTTGCTTCACTAATATTATAAATTGATTCAATTTTTCATATATATATGTGTGTATATATATATATAGATCTTTAACCTACGATGTCAACACGATAACCACTAAACCATCGATCTGGGAACGATAGCGCAAGTTGGGCAATGTTTTATTAAGCTAATTTCGTTGAGAAATAGAACACGGACGGTTTTTTGGTCCAATGATGATCGTTTTTGTTCAAATAAACGAGAAAAAAGAGAATTGTGTTGGATGTTCAGATTTTGTTTATCAACATGAAATTTGTAGAACAAGGTTTTACGCAACAATGTGTATGTTATAACATTTGATGCCTATCATAGGAAAAAAATAAATATTGGAAAGTCGCACCATCAAAATTTCTATAAAAAAAAATCCGTAATTTGAATATTGGCAAATTACCGAATCGTTCTCTTTACTATTAAGTGGCTGTTAGATGGTTCCTTTTAGACACAGCTTTCGGCCTTGCTCCGAGTGAATTTCAATAAAAAGGCATATACACTAGTGCGACAGGTACATTATGAATAACATAACAACATCTCAGAAGGAGCGTTTGGGAACGAAGGTTTTGGGGTGGAGTTAGGCTGAGCGTCATCTAGTTAAGGCAGCTTTGGGGTAGTTAGGTAGGTTGTAATTAGGCCAGGTAGGTTGGAATACTGCACGTACAGCGGGTTTTCTGTATTGGCTGCGGTTGACCGGGCAGTCAGGGTAAGTTTATGTCGGTTTGGTAAAACACTAATGTAGCACTAATCCACATTCAATTTGCCTCGCGCTGAGCCCATCTTCATTCAATACCACTACTTCTGATCTTCTATAAGTGGCAGTCGATTATAGGGGTTTTTTTATTATGATTCCCTCAGTTTAAAGCAAAAATCTGCATTCTGAAAAGCAAGACAACTTTAATTCCAGTGAAATTATGACCCTTTTCAATTTTTATCGAAGGATGTTGTATGGGGTTTTTCACACTTTATATACACAATTAGCTAATGATCGACATGTAGTCAGCCAACTATGTGCTTTGTAGCAAATAATTCATTCATTTATATCCACCAATATTTTCGATATCAGACAACAAAGATTTACCAAAAACAGTTTTCTGTTTTTTTTTTCTATATTGCAGCGCATTCGTATATTTCTTGCTAAAAGACCAAAAAATTATTTTACAGAATTGTCTGTTGCCTTTCGAACAAATAGGTAATTTTATCAACTTTATCGTTATGTAGGCTTTGTTATAAATTTTATGGGTGTGCTTTTACGAACATTTAATTTAAAAAAAAATCTTAAATTATATCATTTTGTACCAAATCTTCATGAAGTTGAGGTGATTCACAAAATTTACTGAAAAAATTCTAATGAATAGCCAATTTTTTCGATATGATGATGACCAAAATTATCTTTACAACTCCAAAACATATGTAAAATCTCAATATTTAACAAGAAATTTGTGCTAAAATCTTTTCTAGATCTGTGAAATTCTTCCTCCCACATTTGCCGGCTGAATATCAGGATCAGGGTTGTGGTTGGGTTCTGGTAGTTCGCTAATTAGTTTTTTGAAGATGCTGTACCCCGCGTTGCTCGAAGCAAATTTAATTGAAAATGATTCGCAACAGTTAGATGGTTCCTTTTAGACACAGCTTTTGGCCTTGCTCAGAGTGAATTTCAATAAAAAGGCATATACACTAGTGCGACTGGGGCCTTATGAATATAAAATTTCTTTATGCGCTAGAAGAAAACACGCTCTTTGATAGCCGTATAAACACTTCCATACTCTTTAATAATGTTTCATCTGTTCGGCATGTTCCAGTTTTTTGATATGGTTTTTTAGCAAAACCAGAAGCATTGACTTAAAAAGCGTGTTATTACCCGCCGATCCGCCCGCCGGCACCGGTACTGTATTGTTCTGTACTCATCTATGTTGCCTATGCATGGTTTAATACCATTTGCCTCACATCAACGACGATCCAACAGATCGAATTTTTTTCTAACCGGGACAGCATAGCGAACAAATAATGATATTAAAAATGACTCTTTCGTAATAAATGGAAATTCTATGGAAATGAGATCCTTGAATTCAAATAACTTCTCAAGCCTCACGTTAGGGCAATTGTTATGCCTAGAAATGGAATCAACCGAACGAGACATTTTTCGAATATATTTAATAAAATGAATTGTAGCACGAACTATAGGAAATGCCGTGATATGAACTAAGGAATCATCATCTCTGAAAGATAGTAATTATCACTGTTAGAGATGACCCACGCAACGTGCATATGCGCTATATGTATGTGATAGTACATGTAAAAGCAGCTGTTTTATTTACGTAACAATGAAACTCTTTATGAATTTCTACTTGTTCAGACTTTTCAGTCCTGATCCATGTCGGTCTCGCATCCAACAGTCCACCTGTTCTGAAAAATGTTTATAGCGAGGTAGGCAGGCTTCGCGTGAAAGATATTTTTTACATTTTGAATTTTATTAAATAAAATCCGTCATTCAACTGTCGTTATTTTCGACTATATATGCTCTTTTTGATGCGGAAAAAGGGTATTCGAGGTCACGTTATTTGCGTAGCCACAAACATTCCCCCGTCTATTTGCACGCAGTCTTTAAACCCATGTTTGAACGCAGCATTAATCAGTATATTTGCGTCAATAAAAGATGGATACAATAGTGCAGGCGTGTCTAGGGACAACTACACCGAGGTGCATAAGATGTGGATACAAAAAGGCATTCAACATATCTGACGAAGTTCTCGGTATCGGAATAGAAATTATTACGAACGTGGTACCAGTAACGGCGAAAATTTTTTGGTATCGGCCCATCTCTAATCACTAACCTCTTCTAATTGAGCTGAATAATACAACTTCAGCGTTAATTTAGAGTCTCCGATGACGGAAATAACTTGCCAATCTGAAAAATGTCGTCAAAACCTCTTTTGCCAACCATGTGTCACTGATGGATCGCGATGAGATGGGGTCCAACTGTGGCTCATGCTTGACAAAATAAAATTTTTCATTGGGATACAATAATAACATATTTTTCACATAGCCATTTTTGACGAGGATCACCCCGACGAATCAGACCCAGCACCACCTGCTACTAACAGGGTTACAGTTTTTGGACAGATTCAGCCTCCCCGGTTTGGCTTAGCCTACCCAAGTTATTACACCCTGGGTTGAGTGTTGGACGTGGATTAAAGACGTTTGCTTTTTATTTTTTATTTGCAGACCCATAAAGAATTTTTTTCAATTCAAAATATCACTTACAGGGGTTATTACGTTTTTTAAGCATTTTAAATCACCCAAAATCAGTACAAACAAGCGTCTGGCCAATAGATCATGCTATTCCTATCATCATGTCCTAAAAAAAACCTTCTATCCCATCCATTGCAAAGTATACTGCAATTAACCGCAATGCAATTATACTAGCTATAAAGAATTTATTAAAAAAAAATTCTTTACAGTATCCTGAAAACTCAAGGCTTTAATGAAAACGAAATTATTAGTGGCATAATAGTAACGTAGTAGGGGCACAAACACACGCCAAAACTTAGACGCACGGAAATTGCACAAAAAGAAGACGATTTGCGACACCAAATATTTAATAGCGACGTAGCAGGAGTGCAAGCACACGGTAACGTGGACGTACGCAAATTCAATGCAAAAGGCAACGAAATATGGTTCAGAATTATAACTCCAAATCTTCAAAGCATTCTGTAAACACAAAAGCTTTAAGGACAACGACATTATTCAGAGGCTATTAGCAATATGCCTTGTTAAGTTTCATTAAATCTGATTCAATTGTCACGAATGACGCCATGGCACCACCAGGATGGCAGAGCATCATAAATCCCTCGATCATTCTCATTTGAATTCATATTTATATAGACTATAATATTTTTTCGACCTGCATCATCTTTTGTGGGTCTGAGATCAAACCTGTGATGACAGGAAGGGTACTTCACCAGATCTCAACATCAAGTTGAATGTTCTGTTGAAATAAAATATTTGAAGCGAGAAATGTTTTAATATTGTCTAATTTTACTGAATAAAACCAAACCATGGAGAGGATTCATCTTCCCTAATTCTGACTATTTGTTCGACAGAATATCAAATCCTTCCCAGAGAAACCTTTTCCAAAATTTATTTGTTAGACTGAGCCCCTGATCGATCGTGTCACCCATGTACCGTTCATCTGTGACGCACGCCTGAGAAAACGAAGTTTCTCATCAATATTAAGTTGCGGTTTATTTGCATTATTGCAAAATACTTACGTCTGCGTCGCGCTGTGAGACGCCACGAATATTCCGAAAAGTATGTGGCTCTGCTCCCAAATAGCTTTTGTTGCAAAATATGTAGCAATAAGACAAAAATTTGCAAGATAATGGTGTGTGACATTATTATTCCACGCAGAAGGCGTGTGTACATGGTGCAATATTTTTATTAGCAAGGACGGAAGCAGCGTCAAGGGGGGAACAACTAACGATCATTAAATAGCAAAGACCTATTGCAATATGTAATACCAGTAACTGCACTCTAAACGAAAAAAACTTTCAAAAGGAGCTCAACTACTGTGATAAAGTGCAGTGGGCGGTATCTTCCCATGGGCGATGGTAAATGAACATACAGTAGATTCGCTTGGAGATATTGAAAAAAATTATTAAATATATCATTGTATGGACTGGTATGAAACACGTGGTAAGTTGTCCTAGTTGCGTCATCTCGCTATTCAAAGTGTTTTTTTTGTGTTTAGGTATTAAGATCCGCACGTTTCGATGGCTCAGTCGGTTATGCGCGATCGAATAGACCTGAAGGTGAATGAATGGTTCGATGCTTGATTTTTCCGCCAAGCGTGTCTCTCAGCAAGCCACATCGCGGTTATCTATACCACATAATGAATACACAGTCAAAGGTTAATCCCCAACAGTTTTGTTAAAAGACAATGTAGGAAGTTTGCCTATACACCAGAGCAAAACTCTACAACCCGCAGATTCAGAGCCAAAATTATCAGTCGTACACCAATATCTTACTGTTCTTTATTATATTCGACACAAAGAATAAAACTTCAGAATCTCGATACAGTCTAATTAAATGATAAAAAATGCACTAGCTTTTATACATTTTCTGTGACCATCCAAGTTAGCCTTAAGGCAGGATATTCTAATCGCTTTTCGTCGGACGTGATCACAACATAATCGTCGTGCACGTCGACGAGGCAATTAACCGGACAATCTAAACTATAATTTCTTTCAATTTTCTTTAAAGAGTTCTCGGAGTGCTAATCATAATTGTTTATGACTCTCACTGCGATACTGGCCGATTTGTCTTAAAGGGTTAAAGGTTCCGAATTAGAGTTATAATTCTGGGTGTAAAAAGATTAAAACTTGTTTTGAAGCTATTATGGCCGGTTTTAATTGCTTACAAGAAAACTTTTTCTAATTTTTCTGATCATGCGTTGGACGCATGATGCTCGAACTTATTTAACCTGATATATTGAATGCCAAATTCTCCTAGTGGTCATGATTTTTGACCATGATCCCCTACATATGTCGGCCCCCTAGAAAACGGAGTGGCTTTGAGTAGGGAACATGGATGGTAACTTTCCTGAAATATATAACATATAATATAATCATAATAACGTAAAATAATCATAACAAGTTAAAGAGAAAAAATAAAACGATATAGATGGAAATGAAACATTTAAACATTTTTCAACCTTAAACAAATATTACTATGATTAGCAGTTAAAATTCAACACTTAGTATTTATATACTTGCAATAATATATATGTATATATATATATATTTTTTTTATTTTATTTTATTTTTTTTTTTTTTTTTTTTTTATTTCACTGTTTTTGAGATTTTTTTTTTTTTTTTTTTTTTTTTTTTTAACATACACTTTGTTCACACTATATATATATAGATAACGAAAATGTCACCAAGAGAGGTGAAAATTAAGGAAAGAGATCGGGGTATAGGTTGCGTTGAGGGTTGATAGGAGTGTCAGGTTCTCTGGGAATTGCGATACCTTCAGTGTCTTCCCTATTTGTTCCATTCATAGGTTGGGGTGGCCTATTCGGATTTCTAAAATTTTCAAGCCTTTGCCTGAAAACATCTATGTATGGCGCTGCGTTGTTTCGGAGCAATGGGACCATACGCCTTAAATAACATATGGACCAAACAATGCCCCAAAACATCCCTAAATGAAAAGCTATCATATATATCACTGATAAAATTGGATGATTAATAAAAGAAAGGGCACTTACAAAATCGTTCTTGATAGTATTTTCATTCATATAGAAAGTGCTTCCTTTTGATGCCAGTTCAGCACTGGATTGCTCATGTCCCAACAATATTTTGTCTTTGACCAAGTTTAAATGATTGATCGAGATTAAAATATTATTGAGATCCTCGAATCCAGCATTGTCTGAGTGAGGCATATCATGGAATATCTTTTGATATTCCAAAGGTTTATAGGCCTCATTAATTCTCTTGAGGGCTGGCCTTAGTTGTTTAATATGGGCATTAGTATGCCTCAAAGTATAATTTACATAGTTGTAATATCGGCCGTTTATCTGAAAAGTAAAAGTACGGCCAGGAGTATAATGTTCAAAAAAATGTACACCAGCGTAGACATTTGAGTCTCTAAATATCTGCGCTATAACTGTTTCATTATCTTTGTTAATAAATGAAACTAGTGGCCGTGTGGCGTATTTGTTGTTATATATAAGATTTCGTAAAATAGTAACGTTAATTGTCTCACAATATATTTCAGTAATTACATCTCCTATAGTAATAGCAGCATGCCTACCTCCTAAGATTTCTTCTAAAATTTGGCCGATACTGTTTACTCAACATCTTATAGGACTTAGAGAAAACACTTTCCAATTGACACTCGAGATAGTTGATGCCAGATGTTAAGTCAGCAATTACCTCGGATATCCGGTCAGAGTTCTCTTGAATAAATCCCGTAAGTGTTGAGGATCTGGAGCCACTAAGAATAGAGTTATATTTAAGTTTGGGATATTTGGAAGTTAGGAACTGTGGTCCACTCATGGAAGTACATGCACGGGTTTCAAAAAGTAACCCATTATTGGTACAAAATGTTTTGCTACCAAAACATCGTTGTACATACGTACCACATGAACCCCACTGGTGAATACTAGTTCCTACTTCGGGAAAATCTAATCGATAAACATCCCCCGATGTGTTGTAATGCAATGCCATAGACGAATTATAATTCTTATATACTGGGCAATCTATAAGTGGATATGTTTTCCAAATGATAGTCTGGGTCCCAACTGTGCACGAGCCAGCGTTTATGTGACACGTTGCTAATGATGGGTATGGTCCTAATAAAACACCATGAATATGATCATAATAAATGTGAGTTAAAGCTAAATGAGCATTATAAACTTTGCCGGTCGTTGTAGTCGGCCATTTATACACCATTTCCACTTCATTACTTGTGGACCAAGTGCTTGGAGAAGTAGACTCGAACTTACCAATGTTTTCTGCCTTTAGAGTGTGTACCCAATCATGACAATATAATGAAGTCGGTGGATCCGCCATATATGATTTGGACTTATCGTAAATAGAACCAAAAAAGAATCTCGTAGCTTGCCATTCTGTTACGGATTTTTGACAAACATACGCTGAAATGTTAGTATAAGCCGTGGACAATTTATGAACCGTGGCATTGCAAAATTCCACACGGGAAAGTGGATGTTTCTTACAAGTTACAGGTTCCGCTATGGAAAATTCTGCTACAGGTTTACTAGGATCACAAAAATTGACAGATACTGTTGGGTTGTTTGGTACTGCAGGGTATCCTAAAGACAAAGGAAACAAAAATAAGAATAATTCAAAAATATAAAAAATCATCTTGTCGGTTTGCTCTCTGAATCCGCCCGAACCGCGTGCTTCTTTGGGACTGAATTTGTGGCAATTCTGAAAATAATAAAGAAGCCTCAGTTCGCGGTTCGTGCGGAAAAGCATTCTCATCTGGGACTGACTCAGAATGAGCCGGTTTCAATCGGTCAATACTTACTGTTTGGGGTGTCCCATTATAATCAATTTTATAATACTTATCGTGTTTTTCCAATACTCGAAACGGGCCAATATACGGAGGTACCAAAGGTTTTCGTACTGCATCCACACGTAAAAACACATGGGTACAATGCTCCAACTCAGGAGAAACAAAGGTTGCTCTGTTTCTTGGCATCCGTGGATTGGTCGGTTTCAATCTGTTAACAAAATCCCTAAGCTTAGAAAAAAATTCAAAGGGTGACTCTGATTCACCAGTAGAGCTATTAGAAAAAAATTGACCCGGTAATCGTAGGGGAGACCCATAAACCAATTCTGCTGATGATAGACCCAAGTCTAGCTTAACAGCAGATCTTATACCCAATAGCACAAGACTTACATTTTGAAACCAATCATGAGTATCTGCACATTGAGCCATTAGAGAAGCCTTCAACTGCCTTATTGGTCGTTCTGCCGTAGCATTACTAGCCGGGTGATAACTGGTAGTGGTAATATGGTGAGCACCCAAAAATTTCACCATTTTACCCCATATTGTACTAGTGAACTGAACACCCCGATCACTAGTTATTACACTAGGAGAACCACATCTACTAACCCATGAAAAAAGAAAACTTTTAACCACAGTTTCGGCAGTTATATCACTCATTGGAGCTACTTCAAACCATCGGGAAAATTTATCAACAGTTATTAACAAATAACTATATCCGTTTGAAACAGGTAAAGGCCCAATTATATCAGTGTTTACTTCTGTGAACCTCTCACTAGGTGTCAAAATAGGCTGCAAAGGTGATTTAGTATGCCGTGTTATTTTGGAAGTTTGGCATGGTATACATGCACGGCACATACGTCTAATATCCGAATTCATATTTGGCCATACATACCTTGATTGTATCAGATCTTGAGTAGCTCGGAGTCCAGGATGGCTAAGATTATGCAATGATTCGAAAATTTGCTCCCGAAATCGTTTTGGAATAATTGGTCGTTGGTTTGGTAATTTGGAATCACATAATAAATACAATCCTGGTGTCGCAATATCAATAAATGCCAAATGTAAACTCATTGGATCAATTAATAAGGATTGTATCTCGGAGTCATCTTTTTGCTCTTGAGCGATTTCAGAAAAAGATAGAGAAGGTTGAAGTTGAGAAATAGCTGCGATAGTAGAACGAGAAAGGGCGTCTGCTACCACATTAGCTGCCAATTTATGCAAAGGTGATAAAATAGAGGCACAGTGAGGCAAAAAACGCTGATAGTAAGTAAAAGCACCCAAATAAGATCGTAACTGCCGTTTAGTTTGGGGTAATGGAAACTCCCTTAAAGCACTAACTTTGGACTCCATTGGTCTAATACCATTTTCATCAACAATAAAACCCAAAAAAATTAAATTAGAAACCCCAAATTGGCTCTTTTCCCTATTAATTACTAACCCATATTCATTCAGGTGTTCCAACAAAACTTCCAAATGTTTTTTATGATCATCGGCATTTTTGGAAAATACCAAAATATCATCAACATAAGCAAATACGTTTGGAACATCCCGGGTCACTGTATCTATTAACTTCTGAAAAGAAGCTTGAGAATTAACTAAACCGAACGGCATCACGTTATAACGGTACTTGCCACAGCCTGTGGAAATTGCAGATTTTTCCCGGCTTTGAGGTTCTAAAGTAATTTGAAAATAAGCAGATTTTAAATCAATTTTAGAAAAAATCGTACTACCTCTAACCTCATTAGTGAAAGACTGAATATGGGGAATAGGATAAGTATCCTTCTTTGTTTGGTTATTGAGTGCCCTATAGTCCCCACAGATTCTATAACTATTTGGGTCATGAATGTCCCCATTGGGCTTCAATACAACTGTAATCGGGGATGACCATTCTCCAGTAGATGGCGATATAACTCCTTGATCAAGAAGTTTTTTCAATTGTGATTTTACCGCCGCCGCTTTTAATGGCGGTAAACGACGAGCTTTAGAATGAACAGGAAATCCAGTAGTTATAATTCTATGCATAACATTATGCTTACGTCTAGGCATTTTGTAATCTTCAATCAACAACTGCGGAAATTTTGATAATAATTTTTCATAACAATTTTTAGGTTCTGACGTACTAGCCGAATTAGCCGAAACTGAATTCAAATAACCTGCAGACATGCGAATAATATTTTGAGAATAAGGATCAATAACAACACAATTTTTGAAATCCACTAATAAACCATAATGAGTTAAAAAAATCACTCCCGAGTATAGGAAGTGGGACGTCCGCAATGGTAAAAGACCAAGGCATAATTACGTCATGATTAAAAGTTAAATTTAGATCGTGCTTACCGAAAGTTGAGATTGAAGATCCATTAATTGCCTGTAAATTTGTGACCGGTTCTCTATTTGAAGCATATTTTGAAGCTGGCAGAAGACTTATTTCTGCCCCAGAATCTAATAAAAATTTATTGTTGGAATCCGGATCAAAAAGAAAAAATTTGACGACGCTTCGGTGAAGTATTAAGTAAGCCACGTCGACTCAACGTCGATAAAATCGAGCGGCGTCGTCTTTTCCCTGAAAAGTACACCCTGGTTGACAATTATAAGCATTCTTGCCATATTGTGCATGGTAAAAAAAACCATCCACTAGGAGAAGGTCCCCTAGAGCCTGAAAATCGAGGATGAAAACTACCGTTTCTGTTATTAAAATTTCCATTAAACCTAGGAGGAGAAAAACGAGAATGATTAAATGGTTGTCTGGGCTTGAAATAACCCTTAGGCTGCCAGTTAGATTGATATCTTGGATATCTTGGGTAATAATTATACTTTTGCCCACTGGAAAAAGAATTCTTTTGCAAGTGACTAGCAAGCTCGTTTACACTCTCTGTCAGTGTATTAAGCTTCGCTTCCATCACTTTACTCTGGGCTTGGCTTTTGATATAATTACCATTACTTGATTGCTCAGAATTTTGAAAAATTCTGTCAGCTTTATCAGCAATGACTTCTAGTTCGTCATCGTCTGAGGCTACTAGAATGGTTCTCATAGAAGCTGGTAGCTTCTCCAAGAACAACTTTTTTAACAAAGAACGAGCAAAAGGCTCATCCCTATGTCCGGGGTGAATCAAAAACTTGAGCTTCTTCAATAACTCTGAAGGAAGCTGGTTACCCAAATCACCTGAATTCAAAAAAAGCTGACATCATTTGGTCTTCAGAGGGAGAAAAATTTTTTAATCAAAGCCTCTTTTAAATGAGTATATGGGTGTGTATCATCGATATCCAATAATTCCACACCAATTTTCTCAACAACAGAATTATCTAAGGCCCCCAAAACTTCATCAAACATACGCATTTCAGAGTCGATATTCGCTCGATTAAAAGCGGATTCAACCAATCGAAACCATAACAGGGGAGAATGAACCCAAAATAGAGGAATTTTGAATGGTTCATGCGAAGAACGGGAAGAAGAAGCAAGTTGCTTCGGGGCCGCAGAAGATTGTGGCGGGGCTTCAAATAAATCATATCTACTACCACCTGACGTCTTGGGAGTAGATGGCCTAAATTTCTGCATCCTATCGGTTAATCTAGATTGAACAATAATGGGACGGGATAATAAATCGTCAGGCTTAGGCAAAAGTTTACTATTCTCAGTCGGGGCTAAACGAGATTTGGACCTGAATAAATCAAAAGGAAAGACACTGGTTCGCATTAGAAAGTTTGGGCATAGAAAAGAATGAAACGGAAAAGAAATAAGCACACATACCAAATAATAAATGAAGTAAATGTAAACGAAATTGTCTATTTGATTTTCTTTCTCCGTGAAGCCTCCGTTGTCTCAGGGAAATGCGTTGTCCTTCCGTCCGCTAGTTGCGTTACTGGTTAAAAATCAGGACCACTAGAAGAATTTGGCATTCAATGTATCAGGTTAATTAAGTTCGAGCATCATGCGTCCAACGCATGATCAACAAAATTCTTATAAGTGATCAAAACCGGCCCTGATAGTTCCAAAACAAGTTTTAATGATTATGTTGTGATCACGTCCGACGAAAAGAAATTAAAATATCCCGCCTAAGGCTAACTTGAATGGTCACATAAAGTGTATAAATGCGAGGGCATTTTATCTATTAGAAAGGAGGAAAAAAGAAGCTAAGACTAGATTGTATCTGGATTCTGAATTTATTCTTTGTGTTGGAATATAATAAAGAATATCAACTTTGGTCTCAATCTCGTCCTCTATCTTGACCCTCCGGGGTTAAGATATTCCCTATAACTGGTAACCCCTTGGAAGAATAGTGCCTTCTGATTTGGAGTTGAAGATTGCCGTATCGTTGACGCACGGAAGTCAGAACAAAACTTCAAATAAGAGTTAAGTAACGTTTTTCACGATTATATTAAATAGCGTATAGGGGCCATTGCTAACATTAATCTGTGTTCGTATTTTTTCATCCAGCGTGTTCAACCACAATTCAAGAATCGATGTTCTGCAACGATAAAGGACACCAGACGATGATGTTACTTTGAACAGAAGATCGAATGAAAACCAACAACAAGAGCCGACGTGAATCAGCAAAAACAATGCAACGATGTACTTGTCTGTCGGATTGCTTCATTATGTTCTCTAAAAACATTCTATTCAAGGTGAAAGACTGTCTTACAAAAATGTACAACACTATAAGTTGATAAAAAAAACAAAAACATTTTTCAAAAAGGTGGACAATCAAATTTATAAAAATAAAGACATCGCTGATAAAAAATAAGAAATTATATTGCTTAGATATCAGATTTTTCATAAATTGTGCTGCGTTTTTATTTCTTGCCAATATAATGTTTATTTTACAGTGAAAGAATTTTAAAATTTACTTCCTTCTATGAAAACTACTTCAGGTATTTTCCTTCTTTTCTTTTATGGCGTTAAAATTCGGCTTATCAATTTCTTAAAGAAATTGCTTAAATTGATATTTTAATTATGCGTAATTTTTCTGGTCAATTAATTGTGCGTCGGTGGTTAATTTTAATATCAGTAAATTTTCTTTCTAAACCAAATTAATTGAGAGTGACAGATACAAACAAATAGTTTTTCTTGAATAGATTTTACGTTGATAATGAAAAGTTGAAAGATGATTTAATCGAATCATACTTTAAAAAAACATCGCTACAAAAAGCGGTAAACGCGCCAGGATATATTCGCAAAAAGCGAGTATCAATCCAAAAACTTTTTTTTATACAAAGCCCAAAGATGGCAAACACTAAAACGACTACAAAGGCAAACGATGCCACATTTTTTTACTTATAAGGCGCAAAAGCTATTCATTGTGTAACGAAATATATTGAATTCAAACATTGTTCAATCTGTCAAAATCAATTTAATAATTAAATAAAACGCCTACATCTCTCAAACCTACATTCTCTATATCTTTACTTTCTCTTACTAAATTTTCACCTCTCTTGGTGGTATAAATTTTTGTTTTAGATGTGAATTTTACGTATGTATTTTCATTTTATTGTTGTTTTCTTTATATATCGTTATATATTTTCAGAAGCTGACGATTCATGTTCCCTAATCAAAGCCACTCCGTGTTTAGGGGGCCGACATATATGTAGCAAATATGGTTAAAAATCAGGACCACTAGGAGAATTTGGCATTCAATGTATCAGGTTAATTAAGTTCGAGCATCATGCGTCCAACGCATGATCAACAAAATTCTTATAAGTGATCAAAACCGGCCCTGATAGTTCCAAAAACAAGTTTTAATGATTATGTTGTGATCACGTCCGACGAAAAAGAAATTAAAATAT
>OZ023138.1:25398553-25440012 GCA_963675895.2 Styela plicata
GTATCGACTAAGGACCCAATGCACATGTAGTTCACTGATGCATGGCATTGCATTTCAGGTGACAAGATAAAAAAGCCATACACGTCTGTTTGTAATTCAGAATTACATTCACAAGCCTATAGAGCACAAACTGACAAATGCACACAATGAAACAAACACTCTCTGACAGCTTGCATAGCAAACTCAGAACTATACTGTTGCATTGGAATTCAAACAAATGCACGAACAGCGTCGGCAAGCATAACAGGCAAGGGTAAAAAAAAACCTACAAAAAACATAACCAACGCAAACATGTACTGCAGCATTAACTGACCCTCAAGCCTCCAGGGACAGAGGGAGATTAAGGGCTCTGAACAAATGAACTTAATCTGTTAATGTAATATTTCCTCCCAGGGGGAATGAATGAATATTTATTTATCTTTTCTACTTTTTGCAGCAAAAATAAAGAACTTGCTGGCTACAATTAGTGCGATCTAAGTCATGCAGTAATACAGTAAAACAAGGAGACTTCGATAGCAATTTCCTCAAAATAAATCAACAATCAATATCCAACAGAATAAATCCACTGTAGTTTAATTGCTAATTCTTGCCTAATACTGATACTCCGTGTTACCTGTGCTTGTTAAACGTAAAGCATTAATATTTTTTTATCAAAGCCACACACAGCACACATTATAAAAGTGGCCTGGTTTCCAGATACTCTTTAAATGTAATATATTACTCACTGAACAGTTATCAACCAGTTCATACCGAAAATACTTTTTTCTATACGAAATATTTTTACTGAAATCAACTCAGAGTTCCTGAGCAAGAGTGGAAATAGAGTTCTGAGCTTAAAAACAAGAGATTAATAAATAATATTATGACACCTGCCGCCTCTGGATTGCGCCATTTCATTAACAGATATAACATAATGGGATTAGGGAGTTTCTAACTGTCTAAATCTATTATTACCATCTATCCAATCTATTATTATTATCAAAATGTGTTGAAGGGCACAGATTTATTTAGACAGGCCAGTGGGTCCGTTCCTGTAGAAAACAAATCCCGTTTGTGTCCGCTTCAGTAATCTAATAATTTGCAGAAACCCCAAACTGCGGGACAAATTTGACGTTTTTTCTGTGTAGTGTGTAGTATTTACAGTTTATGTGTTCAGTACTCGAACTGTTTTTCTACTGTTGTGAGGTATTCTGGTATTATGATGAGCAAAAAAGGTCAATGTTCTCTCTTTCCTAATCAGCTAGTGGCCGTCAATTTGAAACATTGAAAATTGGCATCACTATAAAGTTTCTTTTAGAGCGAAAGGTCAATTCAAACCCTGAATAACAGAGAATGTTCAACAGGTGATGAGAGCTAACATTAACTGACCTTTGTACAGAAATGAAATTTAAATGGAGTCTTAAAAATCTTCTTTCCAATTGGAATTGTGATTTCATTTATACCCATATCTACTCCAAAATCTCAAAATAAACAGTCGACAGGTCAACCCCTTTTCTTCAAATCTTATTCTCTGGCACGTTTTTAAACTTCATTTTATCGTAGGTTTTGTTTGTTTTTCTGATACCCTCTTTCATGAGTGTGCTACCTTTTAAAGATATTATGGTACTAAACTTCACTAGACCCGTTACCTCTTCCTACTTCTATAATCCCAGCTCATGTAAGAAAAATTCTGTCCCAAAATATTTCTGATTTTGTCAGGAGCGTGTTACAACCAAATCGAGCCACGAGATACGTTTCATCTATGAGCCATACTTAGAAAAACGAAATTTCTGATTTGGGTGCAATGGCAGATATCGATAATAATAGCAATATACTTTTACTTCCCAAACAGAGACGAAATAACGCAAAATATAACGAAAAACAAGAACCTTCTCCAAGACTGAAGACCAAAAACCAATAAAATTCAGCGCAAATTATATGTCCCAACACCGCCACCTTCTGGTTTAGAATCATGGCTGAAAGTCTGTGATGTAACAAAAAGGGAATAGTGACGTTTAAAATAGATAAAAGTGACTTCACCATTAAAAAATATTGAATCAATAAAACGTTCAAGGTAGACTTACCAGAATATTTTCCTAACCGTTTGAATTTAATATGAGATCGCAAACTATTCCTTGTCATAATTTATGGTTGGGTCGAAAATAAATATTAAATGGTTTTCCTAGCAAGTTTTGATACATTTGAAAACTAATAATCATACCTTTTAAGACCTTGTAATAATTTAGGTGGAGCATCTAAGATTGAAATTCTAGCAACTAAAATTCTAGCCCGCCAGAAATTATTTTCCACCAGTACCGAAAAGATTGGACAGAAATACCGATACATTGGATTATGAAAAACAGTGGAATTTGGATAATATTGAAATATCACAGAATATGACCAGGGCACATAGTTCAGAAGATACATGGTAAGTTTATTTTTTGTTTGAACATGGTTCCGAAGATGGAGTGGAAGTTTTTAACGAGTAGGCTCGACCGGACATACCATTCACGCCACGCATTTCTGATTGTCCCAGCGTAGGTTCGAATCTCGTGCGGAATGATTATATCCGTGTGCAAGATATCTCGCCGGAGCACGGTGATTCACGTAAACGCAAGTTACGGGTTCCACAAAGGTGAGTTTGCACTGAAGGTGAGTGAAAATTGGGCCAAGATCTTCATCCCCGATTCAGAACTTCTGTTAGAAAATAAAATATCATCACTTATGCATGCTGGATTCAACTTATGAGGTTTCCAAATGTCCATACTCTTCCAAACATGCTATAATAAGTTAGTTTATACATCGGATGACATATTTTTAATATTGTTGAGCCATGCTTGATCTAACATGCACAGTGCATGACAGTAAATGCTATTTGTGTTTCGGTCCATATTTTATTTATTATTTCAGTGAAGTTTACTCTAGACTATGTCGGAAGCAGTACATTGAAGAAACGAAATAACGACAGTTGTATAAGCCAAGAGATACTACAAGATATAGCACCAACAACTGCGTTTAAGTGTAAAACATTCCGTCCAAAAGGAGCAACTACTACAGTAGAATGCAGAGGGTTTTATCAACGCTGGAATCTTCTCGGCGCTACCGTCTGCAATATGTTCTCCGCGATCCATTGGTGTCTCATGTCGATTCATTTTGTAGCATAAATTATATCAAATTCACTTCAATTTGACGAAATGTGATGCCTTTTTGTTAAATAAAATATATATATATATATATATATATATATGTATATATATATTTGATATATAAATATATTAATATGATATCCTAAAAAACAAGTACATTGCGACACAGAGAGCTGCGAACATACCGCGTGGTTAACAGGCCACCAAACAGGCGAGTACATGGTAGCGACACAGAGAGCTTAAGCATTAAACGAGTGTGCAGTAGGAATATCTAACCAGGTCCAGGAATTCCAGGTCCAGGCCACCAGAACAGGCGATTTTACTTTGATAATGGATCCGAATCGACTATAACAATATCCTAATAAATACATTTAAAGTATTGGCTTAAGTTTTTTCATTAACATCAGGATGGACAGGGCAGTCAACAATAACAATATCTAACAAAAAATATTTTTCCGTCCTACAATTCCATAAATCCAAGTAGATTATTGGGACTTAATCTGATTCTAACTTTTTGTTCCCCCGCAGAATAAAAACGATATGCCATCCGAAACCTCGTTTATGCCTTTATTTTATCAATGGTAGCTGGTATTAGCGCTAAGCTGCTTATTGTGATCTGATGTATGAGTTTCATAGGGTCAATGGGAAATGTATCACAATGTACTTACAGAAGGCATGGTGCTTAACCGGAACTTACACTTGGCCGACATTTATCTAAACAAACAGTTATGAAATTCAAAAACCAAAGTTCTGGACATTGCCCCACATCCTGCTACATTGTATTTAGGAAATGTCTTGAACGCGATAAGACAAATTTGAGTTTAACAGAAGTACAATGAATACAGAGAATGTAAAGCCGTATGGATACAACGCCCAATCCGTCTGAGTGTTGAGATTTTTATCTACGTCGCTGGTATCTTTTTTAATGTTAGCTTTCATACGTTGTTATTGCAAGACAATCTTTATAATACTTTCTGTTCTAAAAATAGATGTTTGCATTGGTCGCGAGACTATAGATCGTTACAGAAGCCTTCTGACTACGACCTCACATTCGGTAAAGTCACCGAGTTGAACCATTTTAACAAGTCCAGTCACAAAATAATTGAACTTTATCCACGCGTTCGTTCAAATTGGCTGATTATCAGTTTTTACTTGATAACGTCGCCTAAACGAGTCAGACTCTAGTCTTAGTCAAACTCTAATCAAGCGCTTGCATTTTCATGATATTATTTTTACACTGTAAAATTGTACAAAGCATAGCATAATGCCTATGTAAAATTACTCAGTCGTAACCAGCGTTTGTATGTTACAGAAGTTATATGTTAACATTGCTCGATCGTACGCTGATGAACCATCCTTCATAAAAATTAAGTTCTCAGCATGCTCAACCGTATTTAACGGCGGGCGTGTGGTCAATATGATTGGCCCTGAGTATTTTTTCCGGTCTGCAAAAATTGTCGCAATGTTGCCTCACTTTAGATGTATTTAGATGAAGATATTGCACAATACACTTACCTGAATTGGGACCTGAAAGCGTTGTGTTTAAAGGGACAGTTGCATCTATTTTAAGAAGTTTCAGTTTTGCGTTCGATCTACGGAATGTACTCTCTTGTTATCAGAAGACTGCGCCTTTCTTTCATGCATCCACGCACTTCGAGAAAATCAAGAGCCGAAAAATAACCATATTCGTTGAATAATTTTATATCATGTTTGAAAAGTAATTCGTTCGTAATTACATGACTTGAAATCACAGAAGGCATGCGCAGATCGGCACAAGTTTGCCATACTTTCCCTTAAAAATGCAAACAACCGAAGAGCCAGACCTTGCTCTGTTTTATGTAAAAAAATACACATGAGAAAACAATTAACCGTTATACTGATCGGGGTGTTACTCCAATCTCACTGGCTGTGACTGCTCTTGAAAAATCTTTATCAAAGATTTGTCTATGTAGCCTTGCTTTTTCTAAAGATCCAATCTGGAATGCATGAATTCTTGTCTAATACTAAAAGGTTTAATGAAAGTTGAGTCTGTGTATCGCGCTCGGCGGTATCTTTCTCATACTGGTCATACTGCACTTGTACAAGTCTTTGACACGTCTATTGAAGTATCGCCATCATATTTTGCTGGTGGCTCTCACAGTGTGGTTGTCCATCTTTTTGAGTTACATTTTGTACGAGAAATAGATTTTTTAGATTAAAATCACTGTAGGGGAGGAGCAGTTCGCATTTCACCGTTCAAAAAATGTCTCAAACTTTGATTTGGGCAAACGTTAATTATAAAAAATAAATAAATTAAACGCACAATTGGTTAATAAAAAAACGTAACCAGCGGCAGAGTCACGGTACCAGCATAGGTACGTACGGTACGTAGCATAAAACTATTATCGGCAATTAAAGTACCCAGTTTACAGAGATTTCTTCGAAATACATTTACCTAGTGTAGCAAATATGGTTAAAAAGCAGGAGCACTAGGAGAATTTGGCATTCAATGTATCAGGTTAATTGAGTTCGAGCATCATGCGTCCAACGCATGATCAGCAAAATTAGAAAAAAAGTTTTCTTATAGGCAATTAAAACCGGCCATGATAGCTCCAAAACAAGTTTTAATCTTTTTACACCCAGAATTATAACTCTATTTCGGAACCTTTAACCTTTCAAGGCAAATCGGCTAGTATCGCAGTGAGAGTCATAAACAATTATGATTAGCACTCCGAGAACTCTTTAAAGAAAATTGAAAGAAATTATAGTTTAGATTGTCCGGTTAATTGCCTCGTCGACATGTACGATGATTATGCTGTGATCACGTCCGACGAAAAGCGATTAGAATATCCTGTCTTAAGGCTAACTTGGATGGTCACAGAAAATG
Organism: Styela plicata; assembly: GCA_963675895.2. Classification (NCBI taxonomy): domain Eukaryota; kingdom Metazoa; phylum Chordata; class Ascidiacea; order Stolidobranchia; family Styelidae; genus Styela; species Styela plicata. Next base: position 25,404,545 of record OZ023138.1, read on the forward strand.
TATAAAAGCTAGTGCATTTTTTATCATAAAATCAGATTGTATCGCGAAATTATTCTTTTTGCTGAAGTATAATAAAGAATATCAACTTTGGTCTCTATCTCGTCCTCTATCTTGACCCTTCGGGATTAAGAGATCCCTATACTAGTCTCACGGATATCTGATTTAACTAGTTACAACTTTTATCGAGTTTTCTGGTTTAAGATTTACTCAGTAAATATACTAGGTAAAATAACTACATTTGAAACTAATTTTTTTTCAGCTAGGTACCTTTTGTTAAAAATAAAATAGACATTTATCATATTTTTCTGTTTGAAGGTTTAGCTGGTAAATTTACCAGATAAAATATATAAATTCATCTAATTTTCTGCCATGTACCTGTTAAAAAACAGGTACCTAGTATGAAAAACTAGGTAAACTATATCCTCATTATGAAAAGGCTTTGAAGTAAACCAATCGAAGATTTCTATATATATAAGAAAAATATCACGAAGATGCCTAATGATTATTACTTAGTCAACGTGACTTCTAACCGGGCAAAGTTTATATTAAAAATCCAGGTTGAGCCTAAAATGGGCATTGGATTGCCGGACAATGAGCGGTCTGTTGTGACAATGAGGTCATTTTTATATATCCAATTGCTGCATTTAGATCAAAGTGCGGTACTTTTAAAACCCAACATGTTCATGGTTTTTCAATAAATAATATTTGATAGTTTGCTATCAAATCATCTATCTATCATTGCCCTGTCACCAAGGGTGGCAGTGCGGTACGGTACGAAATTTTTATCGTACTTCGAACCAGCAAAAAAATTTCGTACCGAACTTCGTACCGTACCTTTCGAAAATTTTCCGTACCGTACCGTACGATATTATTTTTTTCGTACATCGTACCGAACTTCGTACCAGTACGAAATTAAGTTCGATTAATATTTTTCATTTATCGTACTAAATTTCGTACTAGTACGAAAACAGGTACGATTCGCTGGGCAGCAATTTCGTACCGTACCAACTACCAAAGTCCAAATCAGCTTTATTTGTAAGCTCTGGCCACCGCAAGAAACGTCACCAACATCTTACATCAAAGTGATGCAGTTTTATGCTATTAATGCTGGTTTAAAATCCAGCACGGTAAAACATGGGCCTAACTAAGCATGTGTCACCCTAATACCATTGTTCACATTGGCATAATATGAGAATGGTATATCGGTGGTGATAAATGGTGGTAGGATGAGCACAGTTTTCGCGAAAAATCTGACATGGAGCAATATTTAGCATATTGGCAGCACTGTGTCGTCACAAGAAATTCTCTCTCGACAAAAGAATGTCCGTTGTGCACCACGCATGGGTTTCGTGCGGTCTCATTCGAAGGCATGGTTATAAGAACATTATCATTGTGCATTTTTGCATCTGGTATTTCTGGTGCAATTTACGCTCCGAATAATGCTATTCATTTTTTAATACCAGACAGACGTATTCCCGACATGCCTCGTTGTCTATATCGCGACTTGGCTTTTTTTTACAAAATATATCTTTTAATTAAGATGAGCATCATCTAACACTCAACTCAAACAGCCTAAATATATCTTTATATTCTGATGTTACTGCTCTGATAATATACTTGTACGTGTCAGAGTACAAAAAACGTAATAGCGGTGATTACTGGTTAACTTAGTTGCATAGTTAGCCAGAAGGAGAGAGTTTTTAATTTAATTTGCATAGAATTTTCGCGCGCCTGCGTTGCGCAATATTTTTCCCTGATTAATTCTGTATATTTCGTACCATTTAGCCTTCGAAGTGAGAATTTTAATTCATTTTTTACAAAAATTTCAGCGGGCTGCCGGCGCTCAGGTACATTTTCTTGTCTGGTAATGTTTATTTCACTCATAAAACATATATTTTTGTTTCGTTCTCAATAAAATTTTGCGCGCCTCAGGCACCGTAATCTTTTTTGTAGATTTGAAAGCCTATGTTTGCATGTTGGAAAAAATGTGCCCCCCTAAATTTTTTTTCTGGATCCGCCACTGTAGTTGGTATATTCGGGCAGTGCTTACTACGCCATTGTGAATTTTACATAAAAACCGGTCAAAGTACATCGGCGATGCCGACGATAGATTCAGAAACTACCCCGTGATTTTTAGTATTATGAATGCCGCTTATCTTGCCGATTTTAATTGGGCTATCACAACTTTCGTTATTACAGAAAAATGCATTCAGATCAGGACGTCATAAATCAACGGCGTATATGAATTTCCACGCAATCACAAAGTTTTACGCCACTGCAGTAAAACCGATATACGACATAGCTCATCTATCAGCTCAAGTGAATCAGTTGCATTTTTATGACCGTATCTGCGCCGCTTTTAATCATTTTAAAATTGCCCTTTAGTTAAAAATTCTTTCATAGACACAATTTATATTATCAGCTTCCCCGTTACCCCGTTATGAAACTGCATATATGTTAAATGAAAATTTTTTTTTTAATTTGAGAAGAATAAAGTGTAATGCGAAGGTACGAAAAATAGTACGGTACGGTACGAAATAAATACCGAACTTCGTACCGTACCGTACCAAGTACGAAAATTGAAAAATAAATCGTACCGTACTATCGTACCGGAAAATTCAATCGTACCGTACCGAACTTCGTACCGTACCGTACTACCAGCCTTGCCTGTCACCTGCAATAACAACATTAATGAGTTTTTAAGTTTTTCTGAGAGTTTTATAATGTCTACAAGCAATATTCGACTATTTTGTTTGAAAAATATCTGTTGTTCTTGCCAAATAGATACGTAATTATTGCATTTCATCATAAATGCAATTACTATAAGCCCGATTTTGACGTGCAAGACAAAATTAGATTGAAAAACATTATTCGATCGCCCGAAGTGACATGAAGCAAAAAAGTTTGACAATTTTCTTTGAGAAGTTTTTTGTAGAATTTGAGTCCGTTTTTTATTAAAGATCTTGCTTTTTATGCATGTTTTCGCGAGTTTGGAGTAGAGTAGGCTAGAGGTTAAATAAACTTTTATCCAGTAAAACCAAGCAATGAAATGTGAAAAAAAATAAATAAAATTAAATTAGAAAGGGTCAGTACAAAAAGCAATACCACCAACCAATCACCATCTAATTTATGTTTATATTTGAATGACAAATTCTTATCTGAGAAGTTTTTGACAATATTGTTTCCGCTTTACTGATTACACTGAGTTCATATCCGCGAAATTATACGTCGGACATTTGCTAAATATGCACTATCACATTTACGTAAAAGTTGTTGCTTCCAAAATAGGAGTTGCACATTCAATTTTAATGTATTGTTTTATATCTTCGCTTTTTGCTCGTTCAACCTGAATCCCATTTTGCGCATTTAAAATAAATATGTCACTTCAGCTGCAGACAAGCGCATTTACTGAATGTACTGAGTGTCTGTTGTTGCTGTAAATCCATACTGTTTATTCGGTTAGTAATTTCTATTCCGTTTCACGATATTTAATGCATAAATAATTTTAAACAAGAAATATAGAGGATGAGTGATCGATACCAGGATTATTCATAATTAAATCAATTTGCACAACCGGTATTATATTGTTTTGTACCGATTGTGTAGTCTGATGAACTATATAAAATCATCTCAGCAATTTTTGAAGGTGAAAACGCTCACAATAGTGCTAGTCCAAGTTGTGTCACAATGCAAAATGTGCATTTTTACGAAAATTTGGAGAGCAAAAGCAAAACGACCGACACGCTGTCGATTCAATGGTTCTATGTGTCCATTAGCGAGTATGTGCGGTGTCATTCGGTAAATAAATCTTCAGAATCTTCTCCTAACCAGAGCGCACCAATACTGCAAGTATCTGACATTGTCTCACTGTTGGGATGAGTCGTTTCCAACATGGGAAATATTCAGACATATGATAATAATCTTTATGACATCCAAATTTTCTAGCCATTTCTTTTTCGAGTGTCTTGAGTACGAAGTAGCAAAGTAAATAACTAGCATGGTAATGTTATGGTTGGCCGCCAACCACGTCCGTAAATTTAATCCTTGTTAGTTTGCTGACTAAACGAAAGTTACGGTATCCCAACCATCAACCTATGACATTGTGAAGGTGATCGCAGTCACTAGTAGTCTTGCCAGATTATTTCGGTCAGTTTTCGACAAATTTAACCTAAAATTCGGTAATTTTCGGACAGACCAGGAATATAGATGTAAATATCACATCACTTACCAATGGAGGCAATTTTTTTCTAGAAAGAAAAAATGCAGACACTCTACTCAGGTTCCGACATTTTGTTGGAAAACCTCGCCATTTTGGGAGTGAAAGTAATAAAATTATATGACATTTACATAAATTGTAACATTTTGTTCGGGGAACCTAAATTCGGATAAAAGTCGTTTGTCCGAGAGATTTTCTGGTTGTCGGACAAAGCGTTTGGAATTCAGAAATAGTAGTCTGTCTCTTAAATACATTTATCACCATCTTTTGGTCCGATTGTTGTAGCGGCGTCAGATTTACTTTACTTTAGGTTTCATAACCCCGTGATATGATATATTTGTTCCAACGAGGCATCGAAATAAACAACGTATATGACGTCTTATCCTCTGTTAAATCAAGATTCTTCGAGCATGGCACACTGATAGCTCATGTCAAAATGAAAGCCGTGTATCAAGTTTTTACCAGGAAATGAAAACTAATTTGGGACAAAGATCGATTATTTCACGGACCAGGATTCGGTTGCAACTACAAGGAGAGTGAACAGTAGTCTTTTGACGGACACAGAAAATTATGCTTAAATTATACATGTTGACCGGTGGAAATCGTAAAAATGACATCAAATAGAGCCGTATCGAGCCAGGAGACCAATAAGAGCCTTTTAGTAGGGGTATGCTTATACTAACGAAACATTAGCCACGAAAATAGCTACCAGTACCAATCCATTCACGGTGTGGGAGTTACGAGATTACAATACACGCTTGCGTATGCGTTTTCTCCAGCTTTTAAACCTAGCATTTTACACTCTGCGCATGTACGATTGTGCTTCCTTGGCACGCATGAATCATGTTAGGAATTGCATGTAAATTACCAAGTTTTAATCTTTGATGGACAGAATATACGAGAGACATTTGCCGGCCACTTCGTAAGAGCGTGGCTGTTTGCAAAATTACTTGGTATGTCTTCCTCCACCTACATGTCAATGAACATGGAAAATTTGCAAAATGGTTCGACCATGAAGCTGCTCCCCCGATTTGGAACTGGTGTCCGCACGTGAGGTTGTGGTGTGCCATACAGTTAAGCCATATTAATGTGGCTTTTCTCTGTCACAGAATAAAAATGAAATCCTATCCTTGGAGTTTTTTATAGATATCATCTCAAGATTTAAAACGCCAGGACCAGACTGCAATGGCTTGCGAGTACTTCAGTAGTTTCTGGTATTTTTCTAAGAGGTTGCAAGAACTCTCCTCCAAGAAATTCTCCAGAAAACATTAAAGTACTCGGAGCTACTGAGATCGTGTGAAACTGCAGAGGATCTTTTTTAAAATTTAATTTGAGCAAGGCCGAAAGCAGTCAACTAACGGCCACCCGAATGGCAAAAAGCTATAAAATGTAGTAACAGCAATTGCACTCTAAAACATCCCCTGCTTGACTAAACCATCATGGTAAATGGTATCTGCCCAGGGCAGATCATCTACCACGTCTTTGTTCTCTTTTAGACGCTCCATACGACACGCAGGAAATATGTTAGAAAGATTCTAAAGATGCGAGAACCAAGCGAGTAGGGATGACCTTATCCGAAAAGTCATGTATCCTAGAATTCTGATTAAGAGTAATTTTGCTTTTCCGATATTTTCAAATTGATTCATTTTGCAATAAAATTATGATACGATGGGTCTGGGAAACGTGGACTAACTACTTTTCCTTTGTGCCGGAGTAAAAAGGACTAATCAGGGAGGTTCAACATCTTTCTTTACATTTGCACAAATTTAATTCTGTAATGTTTCGTATGACCAAAGGACTTTGTTCAAGTGTGAGCTATGACTTTGAACCTCTCTAAAATCACGATATATGTCAAATTTCGAGTAACATTCATCATGACTTTACTGCAAAATAAAGCCCAATATTAAAAGTTTCTTTGTCCGAAACTTTTAAAAGTTATCATATTTATATAGTGAATTTCGAATACAATTTAAACTAAAAGGAAGACTCTGCAAGCGAGTCAGTAAAAAAGTATTTTAAAAATTTGTCATAATCTGTGACTCGTACTCGATAAAACGAAATTTGTGAAAGGGGAACGCCTGAAGGGTTCCAATTTTTTGAGGCGAACATTAATTTACAAAGATTGATATTCTATTGATTGATTTAAAAATAGATTGATATACTATTGTATTGGTTTCGGGGACGTGGACAAGTTACTTATTTTTCCACCGTGCCTTTGTGCTTGCGGATTCGTATGCAGTAAATGCAAGGATACAGTAGCAAGAGAAGCCCGCTGAAATTTTTGTAAAAATTGAATAAAAATTTTCACTTTAAAGGCTAAATGCTACGAAATATACAAAATTAATCAGGGAATATTGCGCAACGCAGGCGCGCGGAAATTTTATGAAAATAAAATTAAAAACTTTCTCCTCCTGACCAACTATGCAACTAAGCTGATCAGTAACCAATGCTATTAGGTTTTGTTTGTAATCTGGCACGCAGAAGTATATTATCAGAGCAGAAACATCAGAATATAAAGATATATTTAGGCTGTTTTGAGTTGAATGTTAGCTGATGCTCATCTTAATTTGAAGATATATTTTGTAAAAAATAGCCAAGTCACAATATAGACAATGGCATGTCGGGAATACGCCTGTCTGGTATAAAAAAATAAATAGCATTATTCAGTTATGTGAAGAGAACGTAAATTGCATCAGATAAAACCAGCTGCAAAAATGCACAATGATAATGTTCTTATAACCATGTCTTCGAATGAGACCGCACGAAACCCATGTGTGGTGTACAACGAACATTCTTTTGTCGAGAGAGAATTTCTTGTGGCGACACATTGCCAGACTTTTTCGCGAAAACTGTGCTCATCCTACCACCATTTATCGCCACCGGTCTACCATTCTCATATTATACGCAATGTGAATAATGATGTTGGTGTGACATAAGCTTAATTACGCGCATGTTTTACTGTCCTGGATTTCAAACCAGATATCATAAATTGCATCACTTTGATGTAATATATTGGTGACGTTTCTTGCGGTGGCCAGATCTTACAAATAAAGCTGATTTGGACATTGGTAGTTGGTACGGTACGAAATTGCTGCCCAGCGAATCGTACCTGTTTTCGTACTGGTACGAAATTTAGTACGATAAATGAAAAATATTAATCGAACTTAATTTCGTACTGGTACGAAGTTCGGTACGATGTACGAAAAAAATAATATCGTACGGTACGGTACGGAAAATTTTCGAAAGGTACGCTACGAAGTTCGGTACGAAATTATTTTGCTGGTTCGAAGTACGATAAAAATTTCGTACCGTACCGTACTGCCACCCTTGGTCACAAAGCAGAATGTGTTTTTTAACGAAAATTTGGAGAGCAAAAGCAAAACGGCCGACAATGGTTCTATGCGTCCATTGGCGAGTATGTGCGGTGTGATTTGGTAAATACATTTTCAGAATCTTCTCCTCCTAACCAGAGGGCAGCGATACTGCAAGTATCTGACATTGTCTAACTGTTGAGATGAGTCGTTTCCAACATGGGAAATATTCGGATATATGATAATACACTTTATGACACCCAAATTTTCGAGCTATTTCTTTTTCGAGTGTCTTGAGTACGGAGTAGTAAAGTAAATAACTAGCATGGTAATGTTATGGTTGGCCGCCTACCACGTCCGTAAATTTAATCCTTGTTAGTTTGCTGACTAAACGAAAGTTACGGTTTCCCAACCATCAACCTATGACATTGTGGAGGTGATCGCAGTCACTAGTAGTCTTACCAGGTTATTTCGGTCAGTTTTCGACAAATTTGACCTAAACTTCGGTAATTTACGGACAAATTGGGAATATGGATGTAAATATCACATCACTTGCCAATGCAGGTAATTTTTTTTCTAGAAAGAAAAAATGCAGACACTCTACTCAGGTTTTGATTTTGTTGGAAAACCTCGCCATTTTGGAAGTGAAAGTAATAAAATGATATGATATTTACATAAATTGTAACATTTTGTTTGAGGAGCGTGAATTCGGATAAAAGTCCGAGAGATTTTCTGGTTGTCGGACAAAGCGTTTGGAATTTAGAAAATTTTTTGTTTTTGTCCGAATATTCGGCCACCTGGCAACGCTGCACGGGCGGTCTTTCTAACCGACGCGTCGTTGTTGCTATTGGCGATAATTCGATCTTCTTTTCCTCGCTCCCTCATGGTATTATGATGATAGAATCTTGCTTCAGTATAATATAGAACAGGATTTCATGTATAACCCCACGGAGGAGGGGAGCCGTAAATACAAAGTCCAAATAGTCCATTAAATACATTTATCACCATATCTTGATGTAGCGGCGTCAGATTTACTTTACTTTAGCTTTCATAAGCCCGTGATATGATATATTTGTTCCAACGAGGCATCGAAATAAACAACGTATATGACGTCTTATCCTCTGTTAAATCAAGATTCTTCGAGCATGGCGCACTGATAGCTCATGCCAAAATAAAAGCCGTGTATCAAGTTTTTACCAGGAATGGAAACTAATTTGGGACATAGATCGATTCTTTCACGGACCAGGATTCGGTTGCAACTACAAGGAGAGTGAACAGTAGTTTTTTGACGGACGCAGAAAATTATGCTTAAATTTTACATGTTGACCGGTGGAAATCGTACAAATAACATCAAATAGAGCTGTATCGAGCCAGGAGCCCAATAAGAGCTCTTTTAGTAGGGGGTATATTTATACTATACAAAGCTGGTGGGTTGGTTAATAACGAAACATTAAGCACGAAAATAGTTACCGGTACCAATCCGTTCACGGTGTGGAAGTTAAGAGATCACAATACACGCTTGCGTACGCATTTTCTCCAGCTTTTAAACCTCGCATTTTACACTCTGCGCTTCCTTGGCACGCGAATACAATTAATGCAAACCAATGCAGATGTCAACAGCCTTTTTTGGTACCCGAAACGCATCACAACGCACCGGTTAAAACATGTATGTGTGCTGTGGCCTTTATAGCGTTGCTCATCGTTCGAATATCGCATCTGGACACGCAGAAACGTATGTCTGTTTTTCATCGTGAGCTCGGTAGAAGAATTCATAAAACAAATTAGTAGTAATGATTTTATCAAAAGTTGTTCTTGGAACATAGTACGTATTACTTGCAAAAAAAATAGTGCAGATAGATCCCACACGGAAATAAAACTGTGTTCCCATAATAAGCCACCTATGTTTCAAATTCAACTGATACCATTGTCTGGATAGCATTCTGTATGGATTAACACGATTTCAACCTAGAAATTTTTATTTTCTAATTGTGCAATTGGTATAATTTTTGCTGCTGCACAACCAACAAAATATGCTAAAAGTATGCATTTTTTGAAATGGGCAAGAATTTAACTTTAATTTGTTCTAATACTGGGAACACTGGGTATTTCTATGTGGAAAAATTTCTCTGAAGTTTTACACATGAAGTAGTGCATTAAAATGACTATAAATTGCAGTGTAGAAAAGAACATTAAAGTATTTTCACTTGAAATTTGGATTGGAGAGAGATGCTAGTCCGTATCCTTTTGGAAATTTGTGAGCGCTCAAGCATTAATCATGTTAGGAATTGCATGTAAATTACCAAGTTTTAATCTTTGATGGACAGAATATACCAGAGACATTTGCCGGGCACTTCGTAAGAGCGTGGCTGTTTGCAAAATTACTTGTTGTGTCTCCCTCCACCTACATTACAATGAACATGAAAAATTTGCCAAATGGTTTGACCATGAATCTGCTCCACCGATTTGGAACTAATGTCTGCACGTGAGGTTGTGGTGTGCCATACAGTTGAGCCATATTAATGACTTTCCTCTGCCACAGAATAAAGATGAAATCCCATCCTTGGAGGCTTTATAGATATCATCTCAAGATTTAAAACGCCAGGACCAGACTGCAATGGCTTGGGAGTTCTTCAGTAGTTTCTGGAATTTTTCTAAGAGGTTGCAAGAACTCTTCCCCTAGAAATTTTCCAGAAAACATTAAAGTACTTGGAGCTACTGAGATCGTGTGAAACTGCAGAGGATGTTTTTTAAAATTTGCTTTGAGCAAGGCCGAAAGCAGTTAACTAACGGCCACCTGAATGGCAAAAAGCTACTATAAAATGTAGTAACAGCAACTGCACTTTAAATCATCCCCTGCTTGACTGAACCATCATGGTAAATGGTATCTGCCCAAGGCAGATCATCTACCACGTCTTTGTTCCCTTTTAGACGTCCCCCCATACGACACGCAGGAAATAAGTCAGAACGATTCTAAAGATGCGAGAACCAAGCGAGTATGGATGACCTTCTCCGAAAAGTCATGCATCCTAGAATTCTGATTGAAAGTAATTTTGTTTTTCCGATATTTTCAAATTGATTCATTTTGCAGTAAAATTACGATACAAAGGTTCTGGGTAACGTGGACTAATTACTTTTCCTCTGTGTCGGAGTAAGAAAGACCAACCAGGAAGGTTCAACGTCTTGCTTTACCCTTGCACAAATTTAATTCTGTAACGTTTCGTATGACCAAAGGACTTTGTGTAAGTGTGAGCCATGACTTTGAACCTCTCTAAAATCATGTTATGTGTCAAATTTCAAGTAACATTCATTACGACTTTACTGCAAAATAACGCCCAATATTAGTAGTTTCTTCGTCCGAAACTTTGAAACTCTGCCCTATTTATATAGTGAATTTCGAATACAATTTAAATGAAAAAGGAAGACTCTGCAAGCGAGTCAGTAAAAAAGTACTTTAAAAATTTGTCATAATCTGTGACTCGTACTCGATAAAACGAAATTTGTGAAAGGGGAACATATTTTAAAGAAAACAATATGGTGATAATATATTAAAATGAACGAAAACATTATTAATTTAAATTCAAAATAAGGATAATAAACTAAAAATTAAAAGGATATCAGGTAAATGCAAAATGTGATTTCAATCCAATGAGAAATCCTTCCAACAAAAAATATATGAAAAATTAAATTTTAATAATTCAAATTACAAGGGCTTTGGTTGAAATATATTTTGATAAGTAGGGTCCAGTTATCGAACGAAAAGATATTATTTTGTCAAGCATGAGACACAGATGGATCATGTTCTAATGGCACGATCCATCAGTGGACCTTACTTGACAAAAGATTGTTCAATTACAATTTTCTGATTTTGTAACCAGCCTGTAAAACATATATTTCGATTCAAAGTTCAAATATTAGTGGCTCATACTTGACAAAAAATTATTCGTTTACATTCTCCTTACAAGTTCGTAAAATATTTATTTAACTTTAGTAAACATATTAATGTACAGCGAATGTTCAGACCATAGGTGTGTTTCTTCAGCTATGGATATGGTGATTCAAATCGATTCGAATTTTAGAAAAATGAAGTGGAATTTTGCATTTCAAACAACGAAATAGACTTTGGTCAAATTTGCTCTTGAACTGGAGTGTAAATTGAAAATACACCGCTTTTATATCTGTTTATGTTAATAAAAGTAATTCATAACCGTAAATTGATTGAAAGATTGATTCCCAGGGGTTTTGTTCGCTTATTTCCCGATTTGTTGTATTTTACTTATAACATTGCCTAGGAGATGATAAAAATTTAGGATGTTGCAGATTTCGATGAATTTGCAAGTCGGGAAAATGTGCAGGTCTACGCGTTTGGTTGCAATGATACAATCGGTTATTTAGTGATTTGTTGATATATTGATGAGAGTGATATATTGATTGAGGATTCAGAGCTAAATTTAGACTTGCCAGATTTTTACAGACTTCAAAGCTATTTGAACTTCAGCAATATACTTGGAAAAGATTCAACATTAGCCAAATATTTTGATTTCTTCAACAAATATACAAATACTAGCAAAAACATTCTGATGATGTATCGTAATTCTCCCCAAAAATGGCTATCAGGGGGTTCCCCATTACCTCCTCCCTCAAGTTGTTGACTCTGCTTTCATTGCTAATATTGAGGCCTGGTAAGGTAGGAGGGGGTTATAGTTTTGGGTCCTTGAGGAGGTTGAAGGATGTAAGGGAAGTCCTGGAAAAAACCCAGGTCTAATAATATCTGGTCGAATTGTCATGGTGATAGGTGGCGCTAAAATTGTTGCCGATAATAGTCTTGTTGGCATTGGCAGTGAACTTTCACCCCCAGCAGGAACAGCTTGTAGAACTGAAGCTACTGAAGCTGCTTTAGCTGCGTAGTTTGTTGTTGCTGTGAGCTCATCTACAGACTGAGCCCGTTTTGAAAATGCAGCACGGTTGTGTTCGTTCAAGCGTGACTCATATCGAGATTGTATAATTGGTGGCATTCATTGAGACGTGTGGAACTCATCATCACTAGAGGGAGACTGGGATCTTTCTGTGAGTTGACGAGCTCCATATCCAGGCGGGGATGTTGGTGGAGGGGAGTCCTGTAGGAATAAGGAACATTAAGTGCAATTGCACCCGGGAAGTTTTACATACAATCAGTGTTGGGGAGACTAGAGTCAATGACTCGACTGCACTCGAGCCACCTTTTTAAATGACTTGACTTGTTTGAATACCTCGACAAAATGCAGATGCGAATTGACTGAGGACTTGATACAAAATTTATCCAGAATCTGAAATCATTTTTTGAAAAATCGGGTTTGTCTGTCGTTGCGTGATTCATCAGAGAAGAAAACGCATCATAAGGATATAAGACACACAATGTAACCTGCTATGAAATAGTAGTTTGAAACGACTTGAGTTGGGACTTGAAGTGCTGTGACTCGTTCCCAACACTGCATACAATATACATATTTTTAACCTTTCATAATTTTCTGGAAGATGCCTTTGTCAGTTTATTTTAGGACTTTGAATTCAAACAGTCGATTAAGAAAAATTGTTCGATTCTGAAATCAAAAGTTATTTGATTTTGACAACCCGTTGTGCATAACATACCTCTCCTATATATTGTTGTTGTTGGATAGTGATTCTCTTTTCTTTCTGTCTCCGATTACAAAACCAAACCCGAACAGTCTTCTGATGTTGGTTTTGGGTTCTGCGAGAATATCGGAAAGGCAATATTAATAATATTCTGTTTTTTTTTTTTTATAGCCACTTCTTGGAGTGGGTCACCCTGACCAAAGCCCTGTACCAACAACCACTCACAGACGGACACGGTTAGAGATGTTGGAAAGATATGATCTATTCCTACCAAAGTTATTACACCCTGGGTTGGATGGTGGGCATGGATTAACGAGTCAGACTCGCTGTGACTTGAACCTGCGATCTTCAACCTGCAATATAACATAATGTGCACGACTTCCACCACCAAACAGGCCCATGCACAGGAAAAAATGTTAAACTAATCAGGAAATAAATATTCTTCACAAGTTTGAATCTACGAACCTTTTTGAAATCTCTTCCTAATCTTGTTTTTCTCTCCGTTGGAATGGTACTGGTATCACAGGCTGAGGCAAGGTGAGACGCCCACCTGTGAATATTGAGGAGACTGAGAATATATTTATACAAAAATGACAGATTTTGTGAGGATAAATCTTACAAAAGGACTCGCTGCAATACAATGTAAATCGCCTAAAGTGCCTAAAAGGAACCAACTTTGAGTGGGAAACATTCACGGAACTGAACTGCTATGCAATCTACCACTACTCGCAGAAATTACATTAATCAAGATCATCAAAAATGTTCCAACACGCGTGCCTGAGTAATACGATAGAAATGAGGGAAAGGAAAAAATATTTCAATTCAAAACATATAAAAGATATACATTGTTTGGAAATTTTAAAAGATACAGAAACATTATCTGTACCTATAACGTAACAGAGCTTAGCTGAGGTAGGTTCAGCCAAAACTGAAGGGTTTGTTTCCGCAATAAAACTATCCCTGCTTTTCTGTAAGGTGTTATAGGGCCTTGATGATGGTTCCACCCACTCGGATGAGTCATTGAAATATATACAACATTATGCATTGTGTGATCTTGCATGATGGCTTGGTAACAAATATTAACTGCCAAAGCCTATTGAACTTATAGACTCCAAAATATAACACAAACATTGGTGGTTTTGTGATCATAAGAAATGACTATATTATATTCACAGTATTCCTTGCAAAAACAGCATTGGATTTTATTTTACGGAAGACTGAAACTTTTGAGTCATTCGTCTCGAGTGAAACAAAAAACTTAAAAACCGTCAACACTGCTTTTTATTGTGACGATAGATTTTTTCCATATATTTAATCAGGTATTTTCCTTCATAAAACAAACTGTTGCTTTTCATCATGAACATAATACCGGTATATATTGGGATTGTCCTTGCGAGGGATTGAATCCAGTGAGGGATGATGTTTTCATATGTGAGATGTCAAAATAGAAAAATATTTATCAGTGCCTGAAGTTGCTATTAAACGCCCACTGCCCATTACTACAATCTTTTTAAAACATTTTTTCTTCAAATGTACCAATGACTTAGTATCACACGCTGCGGAAACCACAGAGGCATTTTGAGATACTAAAACCCTAAAGAAGATGAATATACTGGGGCCGATATCATCTTTTTGCGCCCAATATCGGGATAAATATTTAAGATATTTGCCACTGATAAGCCAATAACCAATACTTAGAAGACTAGTTTTCTCCTTTTAAAATAATATTATTTAGTTCTAAGTGAGAAGCAGTGTTTGTTCTCCAGAGTTCTGTTCAGGTAAAAAAATTCTTGACATAGTCCTTTCAATAAAGTAATTAAATAAGATGCAAAAGCCAAGAGTATAACAGTTGTCTCACAAGCACAACACTCATTCTGATATATCTGTAGGAGAAGGCCAATATATAATATCGGTCAAATGCTGATAATGGCTCGATCAGTCTATCTCTAAAAAATACAATTAACTAATACCAGACCAGCAAACAGCACGAAACAAAACTGTTTTCATACAGTGAGTGAAAAATGTCCTGGACAAAAGTCAAAAATTGGGGATTCCCCCTCCTACCCTCATTTCCATCTCCTCTGACTATTCTTGCGACATCTTGCAGCCATCTTTCTAGCACAGGCTTCAGTTTGCACATGTTCTTCAAACTGAAACGGAGAAATGTGAATATTAAGTGATGTAGAGTAAGAACGAGAGTTGATTATACTTGAGGGATGCAGCTACTAAAGATACCAATAACGAAAATCAGCCAAATACCATCAAAGGGACATGTTTTATAATATCATGTTACAACCAGCTTTCCTTGATCAATTGGACTAGAGTATGCAATCCAAATTGAAATAAGAAATTGACACATTAATAATCTTCAAGCTAATCAGGGAATGAGCCAATTAGAAGTCTATTGCAATAGGCTGGATATTGAAGGCGGACAGAATATTAGGCTTTTATTTAAAATATTTTTCCGAATCGAATAGGATATTTGAATCAAAAAACTATGATAAACAAACAAAGACACAGTCAGGGCAACAGAATCTTGGTTTTCTTTGTCCAAAATGTTTGACGTTCTTCAAATTTTATAAAAGATTCAAAATCATCAACACTGCTATTTCATGTGGTTTGAACACAACCAGACACTCGAATAAAGGTAATTATTGATTAAATCTTCTAGCCACAGATATATCATGAAATATTGGTTTCCTTTCTTCAGACGAAACTATTTTTTTCAAGTGTCTTTTTAGCGGAGTAGATGAGACATTTCTCCAATCAGGACATAGTTTACGAAAATTTATCAAAAGTTTAAATATACATTTAATTTCTGAAATAATGCACTTTTTTAGTTCCGTTGCTTCTGATTCGTCAGATAAAATTGAATTTAATACAGGTAGTTTTTAAATTTCCGAATCGAACATTTCTTCTTCAAAAAGGTAGTCTGGGTCAGGCATTGGTCCTGCTTACAAAGAAATATTTCAGACAATAATTCTCACCCGATTAGGTTCCTGCCAGTATAAAATATATCATTTTGGATCAAGTCGCAGGGTCACTGATGTGGCTGCCATGGTGTCCTGAAGTAAAACAAAAGAACTATTAATATTGAAATGATATTTAGATTAAACATGATACATTATTTCAGACTGGGGGTCACACTGCAAAGGTAGGAATGTGGCTTCTGCACATTCTTGAGGAAAAAACAAGATTTGTTACAAATCAGACATTTTCAGTCGTCAAGCATGAACCAGAGACTGGCATCACAATTCATCATAGACTCAGACTAGTGCTTATTAATTAACAAATCTCGTTTGTGTAAAATTCCCTGATAGGGTATTCTTTTAGAATATGTTACTATGTAGATAAAGTAGCCTAATTGGAAAAGTTTTGTCAAAGAACGTTTTCTTTAATCTCATCTTAATTATTTATTATTTTTTTTGAAAACTGACTGGTCCGCAAAAATAAAAGGTTGAGAACCTCTGGTTTAAAAGCTTTTTTGTATATTCGAAGAAAATGAGATTATGATTTCAGACAATAATCTGTCTTCGATTCGATTTCTGCAAAAACTCAAAATCAACAAAATGACAATTTTAAATTTCTTCCGTAAATAAGTGTGAATTTTCAAGTAAATTATAAGTTGATAAAAGAATGCCTTTGTTTGTTTATTATATGATTCCGATTCAGAAATATTATTCGATTCAATTCTGAAATCAAAAATATATTCGGATTTTGGTCACCCCTACCTGATACAAATATTGATTTTGGATTCAAGTATAGTGCTTCACAGTTGGGCATAACACAAGACATTATATTCAAGGTTGTCCATAATTTAGTTCGAACAGTATTCAAGATTTAAAATAAAATTTCAACATTCAGATGACCAAAATTTTATATTTTATACATATTTTGCCCATTTAGCAGCAAGATCAGGATTTATGTAAAATTCGGCATATATCATGAGTTCACTTCAAATTGAATTGATATAATATTAATCGAAAAACCAAATTACTTCCAGTCAGATTTCCTATTTGGATAAAAACATTACTAATCATATTCAACAAATATCACTAAACTCTTGGTTAGAACATGGCTCGACTGTGCTTGGTTAATGAGAAGGAAATGGATTGAGCAATATGGAATGGGATCATTATTACAGGATGAGTCATGTGTTCTCTATGTTGTAGACTTATAACTCGCATGATCAGAGCTACCACCGTTGCTTGTAAATTTTCCTTACAACGGGTTTTAAGCATCTTCTTAAATGGTTTTTTTGTAATTTTTATTTCAGGAATAAAGGATCGAATTTATAGGCTTTCACACAAAACAAACAAAATTCCTGTGAAAGCTCGTATCTTATGACAAATTCGCAAACTTATTACCATATTTGCAAAACAAAAAATATATAGATATTTTACAATAACAAATGTTACTTACATCTCCATCTGACTTTGGCCATTTTATAAACTTGCTTCCTTTCTTAACTAATCGATTTGGGACATTCAGTGGCTGTAGTTCGAAGTTTCTTGATCCTTCAGCTCTGGCCATGGTTTGTGTTGTGGTGTCAGGAATCGATGATGTGCTTGGAGTCAATTTCTAGTAATTACTTCATTCTATACCTAAGGTACGACTAAATACTGAATTCGAGAAGAAATATTTGGGGGTTGTTATTTTACGCCAACTATTAATCTGCCATATACATATTTTTTATTATAAAAATGAACCAATTCAGAATATTACAAAAATGAAACACATTTCCAAACACTTAATTCCTAAACATTCAAACTCAAATCTAAATTCTGGAACTCGCAACCTTATCTTTCAGTCACACATACACTGGGTAGAATCAATCCAGCAAGTTGTCTGAACTTCATCTTCCTACTGTTACGAATACAAAAGTATAAGTTGATACAAACAGCATATTCCACAACAGCACATTCCAAAACTGAACGTTACTGGCCTAGTGGTTATCATGTTGGCATCGTAGGTTGGAGATCCACTGTTCGAGTCCCGGCAATTCTGGCTCGTTAATCCACACCCACCACCCAACCCATGGTATAATTACTTGGATGATTTGTCTATGAGTGGCTGCTGGTATAGGAACTTAGTTGGGGTGATCCACTCAAAAGTGGCTATAAAAAATAAGTACAGTGTATCTGACCTGGGCGATACTTTACGACAATTTTATATCCCACACCCACATATACAGATGGTTTGAATACTCATCAGTTTTAGTAGTGATTCAGTGCGATTTGGTAAAAGCTTTGTCGAATATTTATTCAAGTTTGTGGAAATTTTCTAACATAACGCAGTTGTCATGCCTTCCTGGGATCTGAATCATGCAGAAGACTTGTTTTTCTAGACTGTGCTTTGAATATTTTTTCTCAATTCGAATTCACTCAATGTGTGGTTTGACACAGCACAAAAACTAACTTTAGACCAATGATGCAGCGGAGAGTGGAATCTGCCCTGGAATATGACTATAACTATCTATCACTCATTAAAATTACTGACATTCAAAATTGCTGCGTTTTGAACATATTCAGCCATTTGTACAAAAACTTGTTTCTTTCGATTTATCATATCATGATTCTACTGCATAATAAGTATTTTTGGAATAGTCTACAAATGCAATAATAATATAGTATAGTATTAGTAATATATAGTATAGAAATATTATAGTACACCTCCATTTAGCTATACTTATTATTAGAAAGTTTGGTCATTATGTATCACTTCAATCTATCCTGCAGCAATTATAAACCAGTTGACGAAACTCATTCCCCACAGAAAACTATTCCCAAGGATGTTAACGCAATTTTGTAAATTCTAAAATTAAACAAAATGTTAAACAAAATTAACAATGTTTAAATTTTATCTGGTTACAAGGTATATTTTGCGTCTTCTCATTCGATAGTGTGGCATCGATAGGTGATCGGTAACGACCGACACATACCGTTTTGAGGGTTGTTTTTTGTTGTGTCAAATTTGGGAAAAAACTTAACATACATTGCTGATTTGGTCGCAAAAGACTATTTCCTTTTTCAATTGAAAATTCAATTTTATTTAAGCAAAGCCAGATTACCAGAAGCAAACAGAAAAAAGACAACTAATAAAATTTAGTACTATGACGAAGATCCATCATCAGGACCGTAAGTGGAAAACAATGCATGAACATACATATCAACTAATCCTAAATATCGTCAAAAACATATATCAGACTGGTCGAACCAGGTACTACCGGTACTCGAACATCCAGAGAAAATAGATTCCATTAGAAGAAATTTAGCAAATTGGCACAATTTCATGTTATCTGTGACTAGAAGATTAAAATATTTTGTTTCAAGCATCAGGTGACAATCAAACTGTATAATAAAAAGTTGATAGTTTTTGAAGCTTTTTTGTCCGAAGAAAATGACATGAAACTTTTGGACACCTGAATAACCAAGATTCTGTCACAATGCTTATAATCAGAGTGTATCGACTTAAGCCCCAGTGCACATGTAGTTCCCTGATGCATGGCATTGCATTTTAGGTGACAAGATAAAAAAGCCATACACGTCTGCATTGTAATTCAGAATTACATTCACAAGCCTATAGAGCACAAACTGATAAATGTACATACTGAAACAAACACTCTCTGACAGCTTGCATAGCAAACTCAGAACTATACTCTCGCATTGGAAAACTCAAACAAATGCATGAACAGCGTCGGCAAGCATAAAAAAAGAGGGTAAAAAAAAACCTCAACCCTCAAAGCCTCCAGGGACAGAGCCTCTGAACAAATGGGGGGGAATGAATGAATATTTATCTTTTTGCAGCAAAAATAAAGAACTTGCTGGCTACAATTGGTGTGATCTAAGTCATGCAGTAATACAGTAAAACAAGGAGACTTTGATAGCAATTTCCTCAAAATAAATCAACAATCAATATCCAACAAAATAAATCCGCTCTCGTTGAACTTCTAATTCTGGCCTAATACTAATACTCCATGTTACCTG
This sequence comes from Styela plicata, assembly GCA_963675895.2. Taxonomy (NCBI): domain Eukaryota; kingdom Metazoa; phylum Chordata; class Ascidiacea; order Stolidobranchia; family Styelidae; genus Styela; species Styela plicata. Next base: position 25,424,668 of record OZ023138.1, read on the forward strand.
TGCTTGTTAAACGAAAAGCATTAATATTTTTTTTTATCAAACCCACACGCATAATGAAAGTGTCCCGGTTTGCAGATACTCTTTAAATCTAGTATATTACTCCCTGCACAGTTATCAACCAGTTCATACCGAAAACCCTGTTTTTAATTCCAAATATTTTTACTGAAATCAACTCAGAATTCCTGAGCAAGAGTGGAGCTCTGAGCTTAAAAAGAAGAGATTGATAAATAATATTATGACAACTGCAGCCTCTGGATTGCACCATTTCATTAACAGATGAAACATAATGGGATTAGGGAGTTTCTAACTAGTCAAAAAAGGTCAATGTTCTCTCTTTGCTAATCAGCTAGTGGCCGTCAATCTGAAACATTGACGATTGGCATCAGTATAATGTTTCTTTTAGAGCAAAAAGTCAATTGAAGCCCTGAATGTTCTGAATAATGTTCAACAGGTGATGAGAGCTAACGTAACATTAACTGACCTTTGTACAGAAATGAAATTTAAAGTCTTAAAAATCTTCTTTCCAATTAGAATTGTGATTTCATTTATACCTAAATCTATTCAAAAATCTCAAAATAAACAGTCAACAGGTCAACCCCTTTTCTTCAGAACTTATTCTCTGGCACGTTTTTAAACTTCATTTCATCGTAGGTTTTGTTTGTTTTTTTCTGATACCCTCTTTCTTGAGTATGCTACCTTTTAAAGATATTATGGTACTAAACTTCACTAGACCCGTTACCTCTTCCTACTTCTATAATCCCAGCACCTGTAAGAAAAATTCTGTCCCAAAATATTTCTGATTTTGTCAGGAGCGTGTTGCAAACAAATCGCGCCACGAGATAAGTTTCATCTATGAGCCATACTTGGAAAAACGAAATTTCTGATTTGGGTGCAATGGCAGATATCTATAATAATAGCAATATACTTTTAATTCCCAAACAGAGACGAAAAAACACTAAATATAGCGAAAACAAAAACCTTCTTCATGACTGAAGAGTGAAGACCAGTGTGTTACTGGTTTGTGTTACTGGTTTCAAGATTTTATTTTCAAATGATTTTGGTGTTTAAAGTTGAGGACTACTGAATAGCAGCATCTGAAATCAAGATGTATCAAACAGAAGATATCTTAAGTGGGACAGACATTCACAACTGGGCAATAAAAATGCATTAATTAGGTTGTCAGCATACAATCAATTATTTTAATTTTCTGCCTGCTGGGTAATTAAATCAAATTTAAAAAAAAACAATAGATATAGGCTACAAAACAGCTGTATGTAAACCGCCATGTGTCAATCACTATCTTGGAACAAAACAGCTCCCCCATATACAAGCGATAAATAATATATTAACTACCCTTGACATGATTGTATCAACAGGATTTCACACTGTGCTATTGTTGAGTAACTTGCATCAGTATTTAATTAAATCTCTTTTCCCTTTAAATTACCTATACAAATCTCTTGACTGTCTAGACCTTCCATGATTTCGGTCTGCCGGGTATTAACAGCAGCATAATTTGACTTTCAATTTGGCTCTTCCGAAACTCGGATATAACAGACTAAAACTACTAAAAACAGGAAACCCCTTTAATGGTTGGTATTCACAGACAGGAGTTTGTTTATTCTATTTCATACTTTTATGCATCATTTTAGGGTTCGTGTCTTCTATTAACAATCCCTAAGAATTTCGGCCTAAATACACCCGTTGTCACATCTCTTGCGCCACTGATGGATTGCTTTGTCGAGATGTGGTCCATCTTTGGCGCATGCCTGGAGAATGTGAAGACTTCCATTTCAAATTTAGCACTCTATTTTAAGCAAATCCACCCTAACCTTAAAACCAAAGAGTTTGACCGATGTAGAATGAAAATCAAATTATTATTATTTTTTTCATTTCTCATTAGAATATTAACTAGGTAAATCGGCATTTGAGTCACTCAGACTCAATAAAAATTTTGATAGAGCCTGCCTCCACTCCTACCCCGCTGTATTTTTTTAACTGCTTATATGTAGGTAGCCCAATTTGATGCAAATAGATTCTTTTCTTTTAAATATACATATATACATACTTTGCATTATCTGTATCATTACCTGTGTAAATTTCTATGTCGTGTTTTTGTAAATTTGCGTCCTTTTCTACATATTAGTATTATTTTTTTTACATATATTTTCTTCAAGGCTTTTTGCCGCACACCAGTGTTTTAGGTCGACAGGGCCTTGTGCAACTATCCTGTCTTTTATTCTTCTGTATCCTTAAATTTTATATTGATTATTACGAGGCGAATAAACATACATACATTCATACAACAAAATCAGCGGAAATTATATGTCTCAACACCGCCCACCTGAAAGCCTGTGATGTAACAAAAAGGGAATAGTGACGTTAAAATAGATAAAAGTGACTTCACAATTAAAAAATATTGAGTCAAAACGTAGTCAACGTATTCAAGGTAGTCTTACCAGAATATTTTCTTAACAGTTTGAATTTAATATGAGATCGCTAACTATTTCTTTTGGCAATTTATGGTTGGGTTTAAAATAAGTATTAAGTGTTTTTCCTATCAAGTTTTGGTACATTTGTAAACTAATAATCATACTTTTTAAGACCTTGTTATAATTTAGTTAGAGCATCTAAGATTAAAAATTCTAGCAACTAAAATTCTAGCCCGCCAGAAATTATTTTCCACCAGTACCGAAAAGATTGGACAGAAATACCGATACATTGGATTATGAAAAACAGAGTGGAATTAGGATAATATTGAAATATCACAGAATATGACCAAGACACAGCGTTCAGAAGATACATGGTAAGTTTATTTTTTGTTTGAACATGGTTCTGAAGATGGAATGGAAGTTTTTAACGAGTAGGCCGACCGGACATATCATTCACGCCACGCATTTCTGATTGTCCCAGCGTAGGTTCGAATCTCGCGCGGAACGATTTTATCCGTGTGCAAGATATCTCGCAAAATCACGGTGCCTCACGTAAAGCAAGTTACGGGTTCCACAAACAACACTTTTCGTGCACTGAAGGTGAGTAAAAATTGGACCAAGATCTTCACACCCGATTCAGAACTTCTGTTAGAAAATAAAATATCATCACTTATGCATGCTGGATTCAACTTATGAGGTTTCCAAATGTCCATACTCTTCCAAACATGCTATAATAAGTTAGTTTATACATCGTATGGCATATTTTTTATTATTGTTGAGCCATGCTTGATCTAACATGCACAGTGCATGACAGTAAATGCTATATGTGTTTCCGTCTATATTTTATTTATTATTTCAGTGAAGTTTACTCTAGGCTATGTCGAAAGCAGTAGATTGAAGAAACGAAATAACGACACTAGTATAACCCAAGAACTACTACAAAATATAGCACCAACAACTGCGTTTAAGTGTAAAACATTCCGTCCAAATGGAGCAACTACTACAGTAGAATGCAGGGGGTGCTATCAACGCTGGAATCTTCTTGGCGCCACCGTCTGCAATATGCTCTCCGCGATTCATTGGTGTCTCATGTCGATTTATTTTGCAGCATATATTATATCAAATTCACTTTAATTTGACGAAATTTGATGCTTTTTTGAATGATATCATGGCAAACATAAAATATATAAATAAATATATATATATATTTTTGGATATATAAACAGGATATCCTAAATTATATTGCATTGCCACGATCATACCGCGTGGTTAATTAAAAACAAGTACAGGTAGCGACACAGAGAACGAACGGGAGTGCAGTAGGAATTCCAGGTCCTTGGCCATCAGAACAGGCGATTTTACTTTTATTATGGATCCGAATCGACTATAACAATATCCTAATAAATACATTTAAAGTATTGGCTTAAGTCAGGATGGATGGACAGGACAGTCAACAACAACAATATCTAGCAGAAAATATTTTTTCCTTCCTACAATTCCATAAATCCAAGTAGATTATTGGGACTTAATCTGATTCTAATTTTTTGTTCCCCGGAATAAAAACGATATGCCATCCGAAACCTCGTCTATGCCTTTATTTTACCAATGGTAGCTGTTATTAGCGCTAAGCTGCTTATTGTGATCTGATGTATGAGTTTCATAGGGTCAATGGGAAATGTATCACAATGTACTTACAGAAGGCATGGTGCTTAACCGGAACTTACACTTGGCCCACATTTATCTAAACAAACAGTTATGAAATTAAAAAACCAAAGTTCTGGACATTGCCCCACATCCTGCTACATTGTATTTAGGAAATGTCTTGAACGCGATAAGACAAATTTGAGTTTCGCAGAAATACAATGAATACAGAGAATGTTCAGCCGTATGGATACACCGACCTATCCGTCTGAGTGTTGACATTTTTATCTACGTCGCTGGTATTTTTTTAATGTTAGCTTTCATATGCTGTTATTATTACAAGACGTTCTTTATAATACTTTCTGTTCTAAAAATAGATGTTTGCATTGGTCGCGAGACTATAGATCGTTACAGAAGCCTTCTGGCTACGACCTCACATTCGGTAAAGTCACCGAGTCCAACTATATTAACAAGTCCAGTCACAAAATAATTGAACTTTACCCACGCCTTCGTTCAAATTGGCTGATTATCAGTTCTTACTTGATAACATCCCCTAAACGAGTCAGACTCTAGTCTTAGTCAGACTCTAATCCAACGCTTGCATTTTCATGATATTATTTTTACACAGTAAAATTGTACAATGCATAGCATATTGCCTATGTAAAATTACGCAGTCGTAACCAGCGTTTGTATGTCACAGAAGTTATATGTTAACATTGCTCGATCGTACGCTGATGAACCATCCTTCATAAAAATTAAGTTCTCAGCATGCTCAATCGTATTTAACGGCGGGCGTGTGGTCAATATGATTGGCCTTGAGTATTTTTTCCGGTCTGCAAAGATTGTCACATCTTCGCAATGTTGCCTCACTTTAGATGTATTTAGATGAGGATATTGTACAATACACTTACCTGAATTGCTACCTGAAATCGTTGTGTTTAAACGAACAGTTGCATCTATTTTAAGAAGTTTTGGTTTTGCGTTCGATCTACGGAATGTACTCTCTTATTATCAGAAGACTGCGCCTTTCTTTCATGCATCCACGCACTTCGAGAAAATCAAGAGCCGATAAATAACCATATTCGTTGAATAAGGCATGCGCAAATCGGCACAAGTTTGCCATACTTTCTCTTAAAAATGCAAACAACCCAAGAGTCGGACATTGCTCAGTTCTATGTAAATATATACACATGAGAAAACAATTAACCGATATACTGATCGGGGTGTTAATCCAATCTCACTGGCTGTGACTGCTCTTGAAAAATCTTTATCAAAGATTTGTCTTTGTAGCCTTGCTTTTTCTAAAGATCCAACCTGGAATGCATAAATTCTTGTCTAATACTAAAAGGTTTAATGAAAGTTGAGTCTGTGTATCGCGCTCGGCGATATCTTTCTCATACTGGTCACACTACACTTGTACAAGGCTTTGACACGTCTATTGAAGTATCGCCATCATATCTTGCTGGTGGCTCTCTCAGTGCGGTTGGCCATCTTTTTGAGTTATATTTTGTACGAGAAATAGATTTTTTAGATTAAAATCACTGGGTAGAAGCGGTTCGCATTTCACCGTTCAAGAAATGTCTCAAACTTTGAGTTGGGCAAACGTTAATTATAAAAAATAAATAAATTAAGCGCACAATTGGTTAATAAAAAACCGTAACCAACGGCAGAGTCACGGTACCACTCAACATACGTAGCATAAAACTGTTAAAAAACAGGTACCTAGTATGAAAAACTAGGTAAACTATATCCTCATTATGAAAAGGCTTTGAAGTAAACCAATCGAAGATTTTTATAAATATAAGAAAAATACTTCGAAGATGCCTAATGATTATTACTTAGTCAATAAGACTTCTAACCGGGCAAAGTTTATATTAAAAATACAGGTTGAGCCTCTAAAATGGGCATTGGATTGCCGGACAATAAGCGGTCTGTTGTGACAATGAGGTCATTTTTATATATCCAATTGCTGCATTTAGATCAAAGTGCGGTACTTTTAAACTCCAACATGTTCATGGTTTTTCAATAAATTATATTTGATAGTTTGCTATCAAATCATCTATCTATCATTGCCCTGTCACCTGTAATAACAACATTTATGAGTTTTTAAGTTGTTCTGAGCGTTTTATAGTGTCTGCAAGCAATATTCGACTATTTTGTTTGAAAAATATCTGTTGCTCTTGCCAAATAGAATATTTTCAGATACGTAATTATTGCATTTTATCATAAATGCAGTTACTATAACCCTGATTTTGACATGTATAAAAAAAAATTTTAAGACAAAATTAGATTGGAAAACAGAATTTGAAGAATTTGAAGAATTCGAGTCCGTTTTTTTTTTAAAGATCTCGCTTTTTATGCATGTTTTCGCGAGTTTGGAGTAGAGCAGGCTAGAGGTTGAATAAACTTTCATCCAGTAAAACCAAGCAATGAAATGCGAAAAAAACAAAAAATTAAAATAAAACTAGAATGGGTCAGTACAAAATGCAATAGCAGCAACCAATCACCATCCAATTTATGTTTATATTTGAATGACAAATTCTTATCTGAGAAAATTTTGCCAATATTGTTTCCGCTTTACTGATTACACAGAGTTCATATCCGCGAAATTATACGTCGGACATTTGCTAAATATGCACTATCACATTTACGTAAATGTTGTTGCTTCCAAAATAGCAGTTGTACATTCAATTTGAATGTATTGTTTTATATCTTCGCTTTTTGCTCGTTCAACCTGAATCCCATTTTTCGCATTTAATATAAATATGTCACTTCAGCTGCAGACAAGCGCATTTACTGAATATACGTTTAGTAAACCGCCAACTGCACATTTAGCTAAGTCTACACTTGTACTTTTGCACATTTAGTTAAATTCGTACTTCTCGATTTCATTAAATACGCACATTATCCTATACCGACACTTGCAGATTTAGAGCATGCATAGATCGTAATTCTTTAACAGTCGGCGCGCTTCCTCGACAAAAATGTATCGTAACGTATTGGGTGCGCTGTCAAGGATTGCTGGAATGATAGCAGTGTAGATATCAAAGTCAACCGGTTTTATTATACTTCATTAAACAAAGTGACCACAAGTAACGATATTTGCGTGTTCAGTTACAATAACACTAGAATTTGACTAATCATAACTTTCATCATAATTCCTGACAAATTACTTTATTAAAAAGCTTTTATTAAAAAGTCTTCTTCTGTCCTCGCTGTAGATCCATACTGTTTATTCGGTTAGTAATTTATATTCCGTTTCACGATATTTATTGCATAAATGATTTTTAAAAAGAAATATAGATGATGAGTGATTGATACCAGGATTGTTCATAATTAAATCAATTTGCACAACCGGTATTATATTGTTTTGTACCGATTGTATAGTCTGATGAACTGTATAAGATCATCTTCGCAATTTTTGAAGGTAAAAACGCTCACAATAGTGCTAGTGCAAGTTGTGTCACAATCAAGGCTGGTAGTACGGTACGGTACGGTACGAAGCTCGGTACGGTACGATTGAATTTTCCGGTACGATAGTACGGTACGATTCATTTTTCAATTTTTGTACTTGGTACGGTACGGTACGAAGTTCGGTATTTATTTCGTACCGTAACGTACTCCTTTTCGTACCTTCGCATTACACTTTATTCTTCTCAAATGAATTCGAAAAAATAATTTCATTTAACATCTATGCTGTTTCATAACAGGGCGCTGATAATATGAATTGTGTCCATCAAAGAATTTTAAAACTAAAAGGCAATTTTAAAATGAATAAAAGCGGCGCAGGTATGGTAATAAATATGCAACTGATTCATTTGAGCTGATTAGATGAGCTATGTCGTATATCGGTTTTACTGCAGTGGCGTAAAACTTTGTGATTGCGTGGAAATACATATAGGCCGCTGATTTATGACGTCTTAATCTGAATGCATTTTTCTGTAATAACGAAAGTTGTGATAGCCCAATTAAAATCGACAAGATAAACAGCATTCATAATACTAAAAATCACGGTGTTATCACGGTGCCCGAATATACCAACTACAATGGCGAATACAGAAAAAAATTTGGGGGAGGGTTGGCATTTTTTCCAACATGCAAACACAGGCTTTACAAAAAAAATTAGGGTGTCGGAGACGCGCAAAATTTTATTGAGAACGAAACAAAAATACATGTTTTAAGAGTGAAATAAACATTACCAGACCGGAAAATGTATCTGCGCGCCGGAAGCCCGCTGAAATTTTTGTTAAAATTGAATAAAAATTTTCACTTTAAAGGCTAAATGCTACGAAATATACAAAATTAATCAGGGAATATTGCGCAACGCAGGCGCGCGGAAATTTTATGAAAATAAAATGAAAAACTTTCTCCTCCTGACCAACTATGCAACTAAGCTGATCAGTAACCAATGCTATTAGGTTTTGTTTGTACTCTGACACGCAGAAGTATATTATCAGAGCAGAAACATGAGAATATAAAGATATATTTAGGCTGTTTTGAGTTGAATGTTAGCTGATGCTCATCTTAAATAGAAGATATATTGTGTAAAAAATAGCTAAGTCACAATATAGACAATGGCATGTCGGGAATACGCCTGTCTGGTATAAAAAAATAAATAGCATCATTCAGTTATGTGAAGAGAACGTAAATTGCATCAGATGAAACCAGCTGCAAAAATGCACAATGATAATGTTCTTATAACTATGCCTTCGAATGAGACCGCACGAAACCCATATGTGGTGTACAACGAACATTCTTTTGTCGAGAGAGAATTTCTTGTGGCGACACATTGCCAGACTTTTTCGCGAAAACTGTGCTCATCCTACCACCATTTATCGCCACCGGTCTACCATTCTCATATTATACGCAATGTGAATAATGATGTTGGTGTGACATAAGCTTAATTACGCGCATGTTTTACTGTCCTGGATTTCAAACCAGATATCATAAACTGCATCACTTTGATGTAAGATATTGGTGACGTTTCTTGCGGTGGCCAGATCTTACAAATAAAGCTGATTTGGACATTGGTAGTTGGTACGGTACGAAATTGCTGCCCAGCGAATCGTACCTGTTTTCGTACTGGTACGAAATTTAGTACGATAAATGAGAAATATTAATCGAACTTAATTTCGTACTGGTACGAAGTTCGGTACGATGTACGAAAAAAATAATATCGTACGGTACGGTACGGAAAATTTTCGAAAGGTACGGTACGAAGTTCGGTACGAAATTATTTTGCTGGTTCGAAGTACGATAAAAATTTCGTACCGTACCGTACTGCCACCCTTGGTCACAATGCAGAATGTGTTTTTTAACGAAAATTTGGAGAGCAAAAGCACAACGGCCGACAATGGTTCTATGCGTCCATTAGCGAGTATGTGCGGTGTGATTTGGTAAATACATTTTCAGAATCTTCCCCTCCTAACCAGAGGACACCGATACTGCAAGTATCTGACATTGTCTAACTGTTGAGATGAGACGTTTCCAACATGGGAAATATTCGGATATATGATAATAAACTTTATGACACCCAAATTTTCGAGCCATTTTTTTTTCGAGTGTCTTGAGTACGGAGTAGCAAAGTAAATAACTAGCATGGTAATGTTATGGTTGGCCGCCTACCACGTCCGTAAATTTAATCCTTGTTAGTTTGCTGACTAAACGAAAGTTACGGTTTCCCAACCATCAACCTATGACATTGTGAAGGTGATCGCAGTCACTAGTAGTCTTGCCAGATTATTTCGGTCAGTTTTCGATAAATTTGACCTAAAATTCGGTAATTTTCGGACAAATTAGGAATATGGATGTAAATATCACATCACTTACCAATGGAGGTAATTTTTTTCCAGAATAAAAAAATGCAGACACTCTACTCATGTTTCGACATTTTGTTGGAAAACCTCGCCATTTTGGGAGTGAAAGTAATAAAATTATATGATATTTTCATAAATTGTAACATTTTGTTCGGGGAACGTAAATTCGGATAAAAGCCGTTTGTCCGAGGTTTTTTTTGGTTGTCAGACAAAGCGTTTGGAATTCAGAAGTAAATGTCCAAGTAGTTTGTCTATTAAATACATTTATCACAATCTCTTGGTGTGATTGCTGCAGCGGCGTCAGATTTACTTTACTTTAGCTTTCATAACCCCGTGATATGATATATTTATTCCAACGAAGCATCGAAATAAACAACGTATATGACGTCTTATCCTCTGTTGAATCAAGATTCTTCGAGCATGGCGCACTGATAGCTCATGCCAAAATGAAAGCCGTGTATCAAGTTTTTACCAGGAAACGAAAACTAATTTGGGACATAGATCGATTATTTCACAGATCACAGGATTCGGTTGCAACTACAAGGAGAGTGAGCAGTAGTCTTTTGACGGACACAGAAAATTATGCTTAAATTATACAAGTTGAACGGTGGAAATCGTAAAAATGACATCAAGTAGAGCCGTATCGAGCCAGGAGACCAATAAGAGCTCATTTAGCAGGGGGTATGCTTATATTAACGAAACATTAATCACGAAAATAGTTACCGGTACCAATCCATTCACGGTGTGGAAGTTATGAGACCACAATACACGCTTGCGTATGCATTTTCTCTAGCTTTCAAACCTCGCATTTACACTCTGCGCATGTACGATTGCGCTGTTAACAGCCGTTCCAGCCGGTACCTGAAACGCATCACAGCGCCCCGGTTAAAACATGTACGTGTGCTGTGGCCTTTATAGCGTTGCTCATCGTTTGAATATCGCATCTGGACACGCATAAACCTATGCCTGTGTTTCATCGTGAGCTCGGTAAAAGAATTCATAAAACAAATTAGTAGTAATGATTTTACTAAAAGTAGTTCTTGGAACATAGTACGTATTACTTGCAAAAAAATAGTGCAGATAGATCCCACACGGAAACAAAACAGCGTTCCCAAAATAAAGTCACTTATGTTTCAAATTCAACTGATATTCTTGTCTGGACAGCATTCTGTATGAATTAACACGATTTCAACCTAGAAATTTTTATTTTCTAATCGTGAAATTATTATAATTCGTGATTTTGCCGCTGTGCCACCAACAAAATATGCTAAAAGTATGCATTTTTTGAAATGGGCAAGAATTTAACATCGATTCGGAACTGGTGTCTGCACGTGAGGTTGTGGTGTGCCATACAGTTAAGCCATATTAATGGCTTTCCTCTGTCACAGAATAAAAATGAAATCCTATCCTTGGAGGCTTTATAGATATCATCTCAAGATTTAAAACGGCAGGACCAGACTGCAATTGCTTGCGAGTACTTCAGTAGTTGATGGTATTTTTCTAAAAGGTTGCAAGAACTCTCCCCCGAGAAAACATTAAAATACTCCGAGCTACCGAGATCGTGTGAAACTGCAGAGGATCTTTTTTAAAATTTGCTTTGAGCAAGGCCGAAAGCTGTCAACTAACGGCCACCTGAATGGCAAAAGCTACTATAAAATGTAGCAACAGCAACTGCACTTTAAAACATCCCCTGCTTGACTGAACCATCATGGTAAATGGTATCTGCCCAGGGCAGATCATCTACCAAGTCTTTGTTCCCCTTTAGACTCCACTCATACGACGACACGCAGGAAATATGTTAGAACGATTCTAAAGATGCGAGAATCAAGCGAATAGGGATGACCTTATCCGAAAAGTCATGCATCCTAGAATTCTGATTAAGGGTAATTTTGTTTTTCGGGTATTTTCAAATCGATTCACTTTGCAGTAAAATTACATACAAAGGGTCTGGGTAACGTGGACTAACTATTTTTCCTGTGTACCGGACGAGTAAAAAGGACTAACCAGGGAGGTTCAACGTCTTGCTTTACACTTGCACAAATTTAATTCTGTAACGTTTCGTATGACCAAAGGACTTTGTGTAAGTGTGAGGCATGACTTTGAACCTCTCTAAAATCATGATATATGCTAAACTTTACGTAACATTCATCACGACTTTACTGCAAAATAAAGCCCAGTATTAGTAGTTTCTTCGTCCGTCCGGTTCTTTGAAACACTGCCCTATTTATATGGTGAATTTCGAATACAATTTAAACTAAAAGAAAGACTCTGCAAGCGATTGCAGAAAAAAGTATTTTAAAAATTTGTCATAATCTGTGACTCGTACTCGATAAAATGAAATTTGTGAAAGGGGAACATATTTTAAAGAAAACAATATGGTGATAATATATTAAAATGAACGAAAACACTACTAAATTAAATTTAAAATAAGGAAAATAAAACTAAAAAGTAAAAGGATATCAGTTAAATGCAAAATGTGATTTCAATCCAATGAGAAATCCTTCGAACAAAAAATATATGAAAAATTAAATTTTAATAATTCAAATTACAAGGGCTTTGGCTGAAATATATTTTGATAAGTCTGGTCCAGTTATGGAACGAAAAGATATTATTTTGTCAAGCATGCGACACAGATGGATCATGTTCTAATGGCACGATCCATCAGTGTCCCTTACTTGACAAAAAATTATTCGTTTACGTTCTTCTTACAAGTTCGTAAAATATTTATTTAACTTTAGTAAACATATTAATGTACAGCGAATGTTCAGACCAAAAGTGCGTTTCTCCTTCTATGGTTATGGTGATTCGAATTTTCGAAAAATGAAGTGGAATTTCACATTTCAAACGACAAAATAGACTTTGGTCGAATTTGCTTTTGAACTGGAGTGTAAATTGAAAATACACCGCTTTTATATCTGTTTATATTAATAAAAGTAATTCATAACCGTAAATTTTTCAATTACCATACATAATGGAACAATAATTGTACATTCCTTTTTTTCATGAAATCAACGATTCCATTCAAAAAAAAGATTCAAATTCCAAATGATTCGGTTTAGCCCAGCCCTAAGTGGCTGATAATCAGATATACAATTGTGAGACGAACCTCAGAGCAAGAACGACTGGAGTAACTCTGACAATCAATACCCGATAGCATCTATACATCGAGTGTTTGTCACTAGGAATATTCAAATATAATGGAAAGATTTATTCAAATCAGAGAAATTGCATTCTTATAAATTCACAGGATTATGGGTCTGGAATTTCTCACAGATTTTCGTAAAAAGAACTTATGAAGCAATGATGAAATTTTAAAATATTCATTTCAAGGATGAGAGATTGATTCCTTGAGGTTTTGTTCGATTATTTCCCATGTAACCCGATTTGTTATATTTTACTTATAACATTGCCTAAGAGATGATAAAAATTTAGAATGTTGCAGATTTCGATGAATTTGCACGTCGGGAAAATGTGCAGGTCTACGCATTTGGTTGGAATGATGCAATCGGTTATTTGGTGATTTGTTGATATATTGATGAGAGTGATATATTGATTGATTCAGAGCTAAATTTAGACTTGTCAGATTTTTAGAGACTTCAAAGCTATTTGAACTTCAGCAATATACTTGGAAAAGATTCAACATTAGCCAAATATTTTGATTTCTTCAACAAATATACAAATACCAGCAAAAACATTCCGATGATGTATCATCATTCTCTCCCAAAAATGGCTATCGGGGGGTTCCCCATTACCTCCTCGCTCAAGTTGTTGACTCTGCTTTCATTGCTAATATTGAGGCCGGGCAAGGGAGGGGTTATAGTTTTGGGTCCTTGGGGAGGTTGAAGGATGTAAGGGAAGTCCTGGAAAAAACCCAGGTCTAATTATATCTGGTCGAGTTGTCATGGTGATAGCAGGCGCTAAAGTTGTTGCCATAATAGTCTTGTTGACATTGGCAGCGAACTTTCACCCCCAGCAGGAACAGCTTGGGGAACTGATGCTGCTTTAGATGCATAGTTTGCTGTTGCTGTGAGCTCATCTACAGACTGAGCCTGTTTTGAAAATGCAGCAGGCTGTGTTCGTTCAAGCGTGACTCTTATCCAGATTGTATAATCGGTGGCATTTTTGAGACGTGTGGAATTCATCATCACTAAAGGGAGACTGTGATCTTCCCGTGAGTTGACGAGCTCCATACCAGGTGGGGATGTTGGTGGAGGAGAGTCCTGTAGGAATAAGGAACATTAAGTGCAAATGAACCTGGGAAGTTTTACGTACTTATACATACAATCAGTGTTGGGGAGACTCAAGTCAATGACTCGACTGCACTCGAGCCACCTTTTTAAATGACTTGACTTGTTTGAATAACTCGACAAAATGCAGATGCGAATTGACTTAGGACTTGATACAAATTTAGTCAGTCTGAAATTATCTTGCGAAAAATCGGGTTGTCTGTCGCTGCGTGATTCATCGGAGAAGAATCCCATCAGAAGAAAATAAAACACGCAATGTAACCTGCTGTGAAATCATGTTCGTCTATGCAATAATGATCAGATGGTGATTCTAAGTGGGGACTTATAAAGTAAGAAGTGGCAAATTAATCTGGTATTTGCTGTTGTTTAGAAACCGACGTGCGACTGGTAAATATAGGACTCCATTTGACTTGCGACTTGAAGCTTCGACTTGACTCGAGACTCTGAATTTAAATTTTACTAAGACTTAGATTCAACCCGCAACTCTAGTTTATTGACTCGACTCGACTTGGGACTCAAAGTGCAGTGACTCGTTCCCAACACGGCATACAATATACATATTTTTAACCTTTCATAATTCTCTGGAAGATGCCTTTGTTAGTTTATTATAGGACTTCTAATTCAAACAGACAAATTAAGAAAAATTGTTCGATTCTGAAATCAAAAGTTATTTGATTTTGACAACCCGTTGTGCATAACATACCTCTCCTATATATTGTTGTTATTGGATAGTGATTTTAATTTCTTTCCGTCTTCGATTACAAAACCAAACCCGAACAACCTCTCGATCGAGATTCAAATCCTCAGAGAATTTAGAAATGTCTTCTGATGTTGGTTTTGGGTTCTGTGAGAATATTGAAAAGGCAATATTAATATTATTATTATTTTTTTTTATAGCCACTTCTTGGTGTGGGTCACCGCTGGGACTCGAACCTGGAATCTTATACCTGCTATATGACATAATGTGCACGGCTTCCACCACCAACGAGTTTGAATCTAAGAACCTTTTTGAAAGCTCCTTCTAATCTTGTTTTTCCCTCCGTTGGAATGCTCGTCCTTTTCTTACGACGTCGTCTGGATAGTAGAGGTGGTTGAAATACTGGTATCACAGGCTGAGGCAGGGAGAGACGACCATCTGTGAATATGGAGGAGACTGAGAATATATTTATACACAAATGACAGATTTTGTTTGATTAAATCTTACAAAAA
>OZ023138.1:25440112-25582802 GCA_963675895.2 Styela plicata
AATGAATCAACTTGATTGATCCAGTCGTCATTGCCAGCGATAAAACAACATGTTCACAAAAAGAGAACGAATATTTATCCCTCAGACTGCCCTTACATTTATGACCTCACTTCTGAAGTACTGACTAATAATAATAATAACTGTTAAAAAATACGGAAGCCTACATTGTAAGAACTCTTTTGATTCTTTTCTAGGAACTGATCATGTTACTTTGGTGAATTTGTGACAAAACCCTGTTATAATAAATCTGAAAAGGGTTGCCTGGGTTTCACCTATGTATCGCACCTGTGAGTCCCAATCGCTAATTTACTTTGCCAAGCATGGGTCACAGATAAACTACGTATTCGCGGTGCGATCGATCAGTGGACCATGCTTAAGAAAATCATAAATTCAATAATGCGACGGGTGCAGTGATCGGAACTCTTTTCATTGCTTGTTTAGAAACGATCGAATTCCTATTATCTGCACGCGTCCGTATGAAACAAAACATTGGCATTTCACAATACAACGTTTTGTCTTGTGAAGCATGTTCCACGGGTGGATCGCGACTACGAGACGTGATCCATCAATAACATATACTAAACAAAAAGATGTTTTGTCAAGAAACCCTTCCAATTGTGTTTTATTAAACAATCGCAGAAAGCAGACAATCTTTGTTATTGTTATGCCCAGTCGGCAATTATGCGGTCACATTCCTTTCACTGTAGGTATTATTTAGTCACAGAACAATAATTTAAAAACCTGGATTGTATCGCAGAGCCCAAAATAGAATGAAAATGCTGATAAAATAAACAACTGTGGGTGATAGGAGATACTTTGAAATAGTTGAAATAACTTGAAGAACGTGTCTTAACCAGATTTCTCGGGGGACCTAGGGGGCAAGATCGTCTCTTTGCAACGGGTCATTCTATTGAATTATTATTTTGAGCCTTAAGTCCTTGCTACTAAGTATAATCGAGATTGGCTTTATCGACATGTTTAATTTCACACACGTTTTCATCAGTTCCGGTTAAAAACTACAGATATAGTAAAGCGGGTGTAAAGGCGAACTAACCATACACCTTTAAAGTCCGATGTATAAGTAATTAATATTAATTTGAGAAATTTATAAAGTATGATGCAACTGTGATAAAACGCATTTCCTCTTTTACGGCGTTTGGCGACAAACTTATTTTATTAGAACGTCATTAAGCATAAATGTTCCGTGCTTTGCAAAATGAATCTGAAATTTCCTACACGCCTTCGGAGAGCAACTTTTTGGTATTGAGTGCCCGTCAGTTGGTTTCTTTTAGGCCTTGCCTCCGGCCAAAATCAATTATATTTTGCCGCTAAAATATGAAAATTGTTGCCCCTAGATATGGAGTGCTTATGGAAAAAACACAATAAACCATAAGTTTCTTGATTTTCACAACGGAGACAATTTGTAATACTGGAAATGGGGAGAATTGTTATTTACGTGGAATTACTGATTCGATCCTATTCGAAAGAATATTCGAATCAGATTTGAATTCCGAATGATTCGGTTTTGCCCAGCCCTACCGAAACGATTCCAATATTTAATGAGGAAATTAAATAAACGTCTAATTTTCCTTATTGTACTGTTGTGTACGCGCATCATATTTAATAAAAGTTTTGCTCTCAAATCAGTAAGAATAATATGAACACACGTGATTTATTAGGCCCGAGTACTAGATGATCGCACCGACAATTCGTGGTCCCTCTACGTTATCCTATTTCAGATGCTGAATTCGCCCCATTCAAAATTTTTCATAGTATTTTACAATAAAAAACGCTTTTTCCAAGGAGTATATTATTGACATAGCAACGCCTTATGACAACGGGAATTTATTGAATCCCCCAGGCCCCTTCGAAAGGTTGTGAAAACGCCGCTGCGTGGGAATAACTACTTAATCTTTTAGTATGCCTTAGCGTAAGCGGATCCGTGTCATAAAATCAAAGATGCTATAGCAACAAAAGTCCTCCTACACATTTACAAAAATTTATTTCTTAACGTTACATCTGACCAAGACCAGACTTTTTCACGGAAGCAATTCAAGGCTTGAAAATCAAATACAGTCTAAGCAAAGTTAAAAGTAGAGCTGGGCAAGCTCAGCCAGATCGATTCGAGGCACAGGGTCAAAACCTTTCAGAATGTTTTTCTTGATCATAAGCCACAGTTGGCCTTAACGGCGCGAACCATCAAAGTCTAAATTTTAATAAAAAAAATTTCTCGTCAAATTTTTGGACTGAATAAGCCGCATGTCAAATGAAGTGGAAAAATTTTGAACAGAAAAAACATAAGTTATACGTTTCGATATTTTCATAATTGAGCAAACAGCAACAGTAAATTTCTTATTTAGGCGGAAAAAAGATATTCAAATGCGATTAGAAGTCCATACGATTCGGTTTTGCTAGGCCCTAATCAGACACAGTGTGAAAGGCACCAACTGACAGTTATATATGACAAGGGCTGCATGGAATATGGTACGAGAAACTCCAATGAGGAAAGAACTAAACCATGGTAGGGTGTAATGAGTGGCATCTGTCCTGGACCACGGTAAAACCACCACCTACTTCTTAGCTTACTCTTTCTCGCCTCTTAAAACACGCATTCGAAATATTATAGGACAATTTACTGAAGCCCGTACTAAAGGGGCAGCGTGAAATGTGTGACAGTTTGAAATTTGAATGCGTCCATTATCGTGTTTGCAAAAAGAGAACAAACATTGCGCCCTCCGACTGTCCTTATATTTATGACCTCACTTAAATAAAATAAAATTAAAATAACATATAAAAGGCTAAATTTTCGCGGGACTTTTTTATTCTTTTTCAACGTTTCTGACTGAGAGACTAAAAAGATTTGTTTAATCCGAATGAATCAACAGGATAACCGAAGAAGAAAGAACATAGTTTGATTACTCTGATCCTTGATTGATTCAGTCGTCATCGCGCGATAAACAACACGTTCACAAAAAAGAACTAACATTTATACCTGAGGCTGTCCTTACATTTATGACCTCACTTCTGAAGGACAGACTAATAATAATAAAAACCGTTACAAAATGGGGAAGCTTACATTGTAAGAACTCTTTTGTTTCTTTCCTAGGAACTGATCATATTACTATGGCGAATTTGTCACAAAACCCTGTTATATTAAATCTGAAAACGGGTTGCGTGGGTTTCACCTTTACTCTGCCAAGCATGGGCCACAGATGAACTGCGTTTTAGCAGTGCGATCGATCAGTGGATCATGCTTAATGAAATCATAAATTCAAATAAAGTGACGGGTGCAGTGTTTGAAACTCTTTCCATTGCTTGTTTAGAAAAGATCGAATTTCTTTTATCTGCTCGTGTCCGTATGAAACAAAACATTGGCATTACCCGATCCAACGTTTTATCTTGTGAAGCATGTTTCGCATCAATAACATATACTAAACCAAAAATGTTTTGACAAGAAACCCTTCCAATTGTTTTTTATTATGAAAGTCATCGAAACATTTTTCTGGAGGTTACGAATTAGTTGCTATTATTCGTGAACCATCTTTGTAGTTACTGTGTATCGGTTCAATGATACAGGTACGCGCGAAGTGCCTTGCTCAAGGGCACGATCGGAGGTGAAACGGTCGATCATCGAACCATCATCGAAACATGTTTCGTAAAATACGTCCATTGATGGATGAGATCAAACTTATGACTCTTAAGCGGGGAGTGGGGTCGCTGGCTAAATGAACTTTCATGCCTGGTAAATTGATTTGTAATGTGATGTTAAAAAACTCAAAAATTGCTCTGGGCCAATTACCCACGAAGCACAAGTTATTCGAATCAATGGTCAGCCGTTCATAGGAAAAAAAAACTTGCTAAATGAACTAGAAGATTCATCTTTAGAGCGAAAATGCAATCGACTTTAGTCAAATTGGAGCAGAATCGATTATATTTTGTCGTTAAAATATGCAAATTGTTGTTCAACAAAGCATTTTGTTCATATACAAAAAATATTATGATACATAGATGCTGCTATACTGAACAGTTAATAACAGAACAAATCAGTCGCCTTGGTGAGTATACAATAGCTTTCCCTAAATCCACAACTCAAACCCAGCCAGATATATCTTATTGTTGAGCTCGAGTCCATGACAGAACGCCCCTCACCGGCGCGATCCATCTATGACTCCTACAGAACAAAAAAGTTTTGACAAAAATTTTCTGGTTGGGATATCGAAAACATCAAGCCAACCTGATTCCGAAGAGATCGCGATCCTGATCTATGATAACGATAAATCGAAACCATCTTGTCAACCGATCTTTTGTTAAGTATGTGGCACTGATGGATCGCGTCGATGAGACGTGGTCCACCGTGGCGCATGCATGACAAAATAAGATTTCGTTGTCTTAAAATTGAGTGATAAGAACGCGGATGGAGTGAGGTCCAGGGAAAGTAATTTCCAATCCTGGTAAGCTATTTATTTGCTTTATTTATACTCTTGGCTACTTTTAAAGAGCTAATGTTTCGTTCCCAATGTTGCAACAGGGTTCAGCATCACATAATAATTTTTGGCATGTTTTCCAAAATTTAAAAACATTATACGCCGGCAAGTTTGAAGTATAAATAACACAATCATGTAAGATAGATTAATTGCAAAAATAAGAGGGTGTGCCATTAGGTTACATTTTTCGATATTTTCTGAAAATGCATTTAGGAATTCAATTTGATGGGAACTCGGTATCGCTGAGTATCTGCAAATCCTGAATTATCGGTCCGTTCCAAATGCAAGGTTTTATTGTACGTTTACGGTCTTCACCCATGTAAACAATCGTCCTATTGTATATTTAAATCCCAGGTGTTAAGATGCCTGACAATCCACGAGCCAGACAGATATAGAATATCAAGTTATTTTTACGTCGCCGACCCGATGGAGTCCGCCCGTCAACAAAGGAAGCTGACCGAGTCAGGTAATTTTAACTGGCTTGAGAAAGCAGACAATCTTTGTTAGTGTTATGCCCAGTCGGCAATTATGCTGTCACACTTCTTTCACTGAGGTATTATTTCGTCACGAAACAATAATTTAAAAGCCTAGATCGTATCGCAGAGCTCAAAATAGAATGAAAACGCTGATAAAATAAACAACTGTGGGTGATAGGAGACACTCGCAGAACGTAGAACGTGTTTTAACCAGGTTTCTCGAGGGGCCTTGGGGGTAAAATCGCCACTTTGCAATGGGTCATTCTATTGAATTATTGTTCTTGAGCCTTAAGCCCTCGCTATTAAGTATAATCGAGAATAGCGTTACCGACATGTTTAATTTCACACACGTTTTCAACAGTTCCGGTTAAAAACTACAGGTATAGTAAAGCGGGTGTAAAGGCGAACTAACCAGACACCTGTAAAGTCCGATATATAAGTAATTAATATCAATTTGAGAAATTTATAAAGTATGATGCAACTGTGATAAAACGCATTTCCTTTTTACGGCGTTTGGCGTAAACTTATTTTATTAAAACGTCTTTATGCAAAAATCTTCCGTATTTTGCAAAATGAATCTGAAATTTCCTGCACGCCTTCGGAGAGTAGCTTTTTGGTATTGAGTGACCGTCAGTTGGTTCCTTTTAGGCATTGCTTCCGGCCATGCTCGGAGTAAATTTCAGTATAAAAAGAGGCACCAGAAATCATTTGTCGGCTAATTTTTGTTTTAAATGAAGCGCCGGCAAACGGCCACGCTTTTTTTATCTAGATCTCAAATAGTTTTATCGTTTCAGCAGTCCTAATTTCTTTTCGACGCTCTTCTTCCCAGGCGTGATAAATAAACAGTGAAGCAGTTCTCAAAATTTATAGCCGATATATTAATATTCAATTTTTAGACCATGGCGCCTCGTTTCGGGTGAAAGATTAGATTTTGGTCTCGAGTATCATATGAGAGGTAAAATGAAATAAACCGAGTAAGGACCACAGATGAGAGGGGCTAAATTAGCGCGCTCCATCCGTGCCCCACACTCGATAACTGTTGTATAAATAAAGTATCTGACGAAGCATCTGCACTGCGCTGTTGGCGACCTCTTGTCAAAACATCGAAACACGAGAATAACCAGGCCGTATCACAGACGCTCAGTGACGACATAATCTTGCTTGAAGGTCGAAAAGCGACGGCCGTGTTTCCTGAGTAGCCTATGACTTGCAGAATGAATGCAGAAGATATTAGTGCTTAGATGGCCGATATTAGTACTTAGATGGCCGGTTAGCTCTATCGGAAAGGCTTTGGGACTACGTTTCGATCTATGAATCTGTGATCACCCTGAAGTAGGTTCGAATCCCGTGAATGATGAGGATTATGCGCGAGAGGTCTTCTGGACGTCTCACCGGTGCACGGGGGTACATGTAAGCACTGCTTACGGCTTCCTTTACCAATCAGATACAGGTTCACACAGGACGTCGTGGTTCGCCTTATGGTTAAGTCATATTCTCGGATTTCCTCTCCCACCGAATAACTATAAAATCCTATTCTATCCTGATATACGGTTTTATCATCGTCATGCATCTTACTAGGCTATGAAAGTTCAGCTTGATACGGTAAGTTTTCGCTCTTGGTGCAGTTGCTAGTTTTATTGTCTTTGTCTTATCGGGTTGCTGTTAGTTTCTTTCATATACTCCCCAAGCGTAAGAGTTTGTCAGAATAAATTTTGTTAGGCATAGGCCAGTGATGGATCGCACTACCGAGGCGCGGTCCATTTGTGGCGCACGCTCGACAAAATAAAATTACTTTTTTTCATTTTGGGATTGCTCGTTGTGAATTTCAAGAAAAAAACACTTCTCTGTTGTAGTTATGTGTGTTTGACCAAGTTGGCGTGTGTTACGTTTTTAATTTTCTTTTCGAGTTGCAACCTTTTTCCGTTTTATTTTTTATTTATGTTGTACAGTTTTCACCATTTTTTGTCGAAGAAGGCACGAAGTAGATTTATTCGAATAATACCATAGCGTAGCAGCATTTTCATGAATTTTAGGTATTAAATTGCGAATATTTTTAAAACGGTCATTAATAAAAAAAAAACTTTTTAACGCATTTTAGTACAACCGCGTCCGGATTGGGCATCTAAAAAGAACACACTGACCACCTTAAATACCTCGTGTTGCAGAAAGAAACTGCTCTCTGAGTGAAAAACATTCCATACAGACCTGAACTGCTATAGTAGTGTGATTAGTGAGTGGTATCTGCCCTGGGCAATGGTTAACCTATTGACCACCTACATTTCCTTTTAGTCGCAGTCAGAATTTTTATTTCGTCAAGTACGTGCCACAGATGGACCGCGCCTCAGCGGCGCGTTCCATCCGTGGCTAAACTGAAATTTTCTCATCGCGTAGGATTACGTAGAAAATACGTTAGGACAATTCTTAAGTCCGCACCTGCAAGGCTTAAAATAACTCACTTTTATTTTTTTAGCGCGGCGGACCGCTTTCCACCAGTCTTGACTTATTAAATTGAGAGTCGAAATGTGCAGGGACCACGCCACTGTATCACGCTGACATGATTACAAGGGGTGACCGTATTATTTCTACAGGCGGGGGAACCCAATTTCAAACGTTGGTGGTGTCCGTCTAAAGTAACGTAAATTGTAACTACAATGAAAAATTTCCGGCGCTTTCGGTGTGTTTCTTTTCAACGTTTTATCACCAAATTATATCATTAGAACATGTTTTCGGCAAAATTTTTGTCCTGTTTTGCAAGATGACTCGGAATTTTTTTTCGTTGGTCAAAACTGTCGATCTTTTCATCGGTGAGTTGGGCCACTCGATGTCGGAGATTTTGCGTTGCCACTGATTAATTATCTCCAAGTCAGTAATCTACTTCGTCAAACATGAGCCACTGACGGTTTGCACTACTGCCCATCTTAAATGTTATTTTGTGGCACGCGATGTTCTGATGGAGCGCGCCTTTGCGGCTGCATCCGACAGTGACTTCATTCTAAACATAAGATGAAATGATACAATTTCCTGACTGAACTGAGGCCCTTACTTGTCAAAATATATTAGGAATATTTCTGACTGATTCATGGTACCGGTAGCTGGGTGCTTGGTCGTTTAACCACCGACTGTACGTTTCTTTTAAATAAAATGCTGCTGCCATCCCCTATCAGAAATATTTTGACGAAACATGTTTTGTTGACTATGTTTCACAGGTTGATTGCGCCTCCGAAAACGTAATCAATCAAACATGATATTTATGATTCAGCGTCTCATGAAGTGTAATGCCATATTCCCGCCCATTGCCCCATCAAAATCCGATCGTCTTGAACTGGATAAAATGAAATTCATTCCAACAAACGTTTGTTCAACCTGTTACCCGGCGTTGTTTGCAGCAACAGTTATTATCATTAGCAAAGTAATAATGGGACTCGCACCGACGGACGTGCAATTGCTCTTTACTGCCGACATCGATTGCAAATTAGTGCCTCAATCAGTCAGTGTTTCGTTCAAATAAAGTTATTTAATTTTTATAGACTTAAAGTCTGAATATATTTGATACTTTGATAAAAAAAAATGTTTGGTTGCTTAGACTTAGATTACTGGACCTGCTTGTGAATTTCAATCAAAAACACCTCTTTATTGTAATTATGTGTGTTCGACGAATTTGGCGAATGCTAGGATTTGTGCTTTTCAAGTTTTGTCCTTTTACGTTTTATTTTTAATGTATGCTGTTCAATTTTTACATAAACTTTGCCGAAGTAAGCACCGAATAGCTTGACTCGAATAACGATGTGGTTTAGCAGCATTTTCTCGAATCTTTGGGTGCTATATAGTGAAAACTTAAAAAAAAGACACACTGACGTCCTTAATTTACTTTATTGTAGTACGAGCAACTGCTCTCTAAGTGAAAAGAAATTCATTCAGAACTGAACTACTATGTTGGTGTAATGACTGGTGAGTGGTATCTGCTCTGTTTTTTAATTTTTTCAAGTACGTGCCACAGATGGATCGCGCTTTTCCATCCGTGGCCCATGCTTACCAAAACATATAACTGAAATTTTCTCAGCGCGTAACGACACGTAGAAAAATAGTACAATTCTGAAGTCCGCACCTGCAGAGCTTAAAATAAACAACTTGTATTATGTAAAGCACGACCCACCGCCCTAATTTATCAGTAACCCATGCTTATTTACCGAAACACTTTGCGACGCGACGGATAATCTGGATGCGCAATTTGTGGGGATGTGGCATGCCATTGTGTCACGTTGGCATACTCGGTCAGAGACGACCGTTTTATTCCCACAAGAGGGGAATCCGCCACCCTCCCTTACTCAGTTTCGAATGTTGTTAGAGCCCAACTCATGCAAGATACCGAATATTGTGATAGAAATGCGGACAATCGCTAACTTTTAACGCGCCTTCCGGTGCGATATTGCTTGTTTCGGCGTTTTACCACCAAATTATATGCGGTTTCAGCAAAAATTTTCGCGTGTTCTGCAAAATGAACGGAAAATCGGAAATTTCTTTTCGTTAGTCAAAGCTGTCAAATTATTGTTTTTTGTTTTCAGTTGGACCCTTAACTACGAGAACCTTCTGTCGCCACTTATTATCACCCAATCAGACATTTCATTTTGCCTTGCATGGCTTTTTGATGGACCGCGCGTTGGTTCCATTTATCAGTGACCCATGCTAAACATAAGATGAATGCAATAAACTTTTTCGGACTAGACTGAGGCCCTCTCTCGTCAAAACATGTCTAACAGATTTCCGACCGAGTCCTGTTACCGGTAGCTGGATGCTTGGCTGTTTCGCCACCAAGGCGCGATTCATCTGTGATACATACTTGACAGAATAATCTTTCTAATTAGGCCGTACCTTCAATACCACCAAGTTTAATACCATATTCCCGTCCCACTGTCCATGTCTACCCATGACAATTTATTCCAACGTTTAATCAACCTGTTACCGGAGTTGTTTGCAGCCACAGTTCTTATCATTAGCAAAGTAATAATGAGACTTGTACCGACGGACGTGTAATTGCTCTGTACTGCCGACATCGATCGGAAATTAATGTTCCCATTGTGGCGAACTCTGTAAACCTAAGTTTGTTTAATTTAAACGGGAACCTTTGATATATCGCGCCTCGATCATTCCGCCTCTCATTCGAGTAAAGATATTTATTTTCTATAGTTACAAAGTTTTAGTGTTTTGTACTTTGATGTTATTTTACCATTTTAGTTTTAGGTTCACTCCTCGACCAAGTGTTATAGCGATTGCGAACGATATCCCAGTAGAAATTTATAGCAACATATGTTCGTTATTAGGATGAGCCGAACGCATTTTCTGTGCGCCGTAAAAGTGAATAATATGCGGCTATTATATCGCAGTTGAATTTTGTTTGAAGTGTTGTTCGCTAAAAGAGCAGTTGCCATATTAGTGGTCCGTAATTGTATCGTTTTAAGCTTGCGCTATCCTATAAAAAATCCGTTATTCTCGATTGATTTTTATATCTTATCTACTATGAGTCACGGATGGATTGCTAAGGTTGTAACATTCAAATGCAGATATTTTCGAATCGAATCTAGTGTTTTTTAATATGATAGTATTAAATTATTATGTAGTGTTTCAATGTGCTCGTGGCGTCGGCGCGATCCTTCAGGAATTCGCACTTTAAAAAAAGTTTGGGAAAAATCCAAAATAAAGACGAATTCTGAAATGTTTTTTTCGGAGCATGAGCCATAAATGTGCAGCAGATCAGCGATGCGATTCATCAGTGTTCATCTTGGTGAAGTTGTTTTTACTACGTTTCCACCGTATGGCAGTGTTGCCTCTGGCTATTGTTGTTCAAAAAGCAAACGGGAACACTGGTAACAGCACTGATCAATCTTTCGCCCGTGGACATGACGATCGTCCGGTTAAAATAAATAAATGGGAATATCATGATACAAACTTTCCAAGTTATGGCCGTGGATATATCGCACATCAATGGCATGATTCATCAATGACTCGTGTTTGGCGTAATATAATTGCTCAAAGATTTGTAATTGGCCGCATCGGTCGTTAACAAACCGTTGCTCAAATGCGCGAGATTGACGTGACCGACGACTGTGAAATAATTCAATTTAGCACCAAGAGCGACGACTATCCGAGTTGAAACATGTTTTACCTTGTGCCCGAGAATCATGCTACCGTTGTGCAAGGATATGATAGGATTTTATACGAATACGGCCTAATCATAGGTTAATAAAGCACGACTTCTCGTGCCCTTTGGCTTGTCATTTCTCAATTTTCCTATACACGGGCCTGGGTGCTGGAGGTAGTCGCAAGCATAAGACTGTCTTATTTTTATTCGGTTTTGATATGAAGGACGGAATAGGTAAATCGAAGTGGTTTTATGTGGTCTTTTTTTGTTATTGAAATTCGCTCTGCAGTGGGTTAAAAGCAACGTCTACGATGACTCAGTTTTAAATAGAATGTTTTCTGCTTAGGATGCAGTTTTGAATCAGCCGCTTGTTCCAAAGTCTGCTTCTATCTTTATTTAGAGTGATTTTGATAATAGAAAATCACCTTCCTTTCATTTGATATATTGGACAGCTTCAGTGGCATTTGGCACCTTCATAAAAATGCATTATGTCGTAGGGTAACGAACACAGAGATATTACGAAATGTTGTACCAGCGACTGCATTTCAAGTGGAAAAATCCGAAACCGCGGTAAAGTACAGTGAGTGGTATCCAATCTCAATGCTTTGTTTCCATCTTATCGTTTTTACAACACGCAGGAAATATTACGTTAGGACTTTACCCTACTGAAGCCCGTGCTCAGAGGACATGCACATGAGGTTATCTCGAGTAACTTTCGGGCCAGATAAATCCGAGAAGACATTCGTACTTACTCAATCAAAACAATTTGTTAAATTATATTTCGTAAAGCAAAAGCCACTGATGGATCGCGCCGCCGAGGCGCGGTCCATCGGTATCTCATGCTTTACAAAACAAAATTGCCGATTTTGAAGCGTTCACGAATAACTACGTATTCCCTATGGGCTGAAATAACTGATATTTGAACTTTTTTCCGCGTAAAATGACCTCTCGGGAAATCCATCCGATTGGGCCGTGGGAACAGAGGCAATCAAAAACACTTGTTATATTACTGCCTTTTTTATGTTGTTTCGAGTGGAATTTTCGGAGTTGCTAAATGTGTCAGAATAGAAAGCGGTTTGATATTCTATTATTCTATTATGAAATTTTGATGAAAATTAGCGAATTTTTTCGGCGCTTTCTGCACCAGTGTCCCTCTCAGATTGAATTTTTCGCCAAAATGTCGAATTTCTTCTTTCAAAATAAACAAGATACCGAATTGGTATGGAAGTGTGAGGTTTTTAATGTAATCCAAACCGGAAATTTTATTTTTTTCAAGCATGGGACACAGATGGCCCGCTTTGACGGCGCGATCCATCTGTGGCATATTCTAGAGATGGGATGATGTATCGGTGTTCGGTGAAGTATCGGCACTGGCATCGGAAAATTTTCATCACCGATACCGATGCCGGATACGTCTTTTTACAACGGAGCGTACGAAGACACTTTATTTCCGTGATAATAAATGGAAAGGCAACTAACTGTTTTATTACGCAACATTGAAACTCTCTTGGAATTTTCTATTTGCTTAGACTTGTTGAGTCCGGATCAGTGTCGGTTTCGCACTAAACTGCTCTGAAAAATATTGAAAACGGGGCATGCCTCGCATGAACGATTTTATTTACACGATGGTTTTTATTAAATAAAACAAACGTACGTAGGTGCACACATACGTGGGTGCAACTATACCAAGGGCATAAGTATGTAGATACAAAAAGGCCTTCAACATATTTAATCAAGTACTCGGTATCGGTACTAAAATTACGGAGGTGGTATCGGTACTTGTAGCAGTATCGGCGAAAATTTTAGTGTCGGCCCATCTCTAACATATACTTTACCAAACGTGAAATGACATAGGTTTTCTGATCGGGATGATTCGCTTTCGTCCATTCCAGATCATTCGACACGATACATCCGTGACCCTTACTTGATACTTTGTATGACAAACTGCAGATTAGCTTCATCGCTCAGTGTCAGCACCTGCACAACAATAATTTATTTTTGTGAAGCACAGAGATGATGCTGTTTTTCTTTCTTTGTTCGCGATTCGAATGACAATTAACAGAGTTATAAGTTGTTTTCAACTCAATAAATTTCCCTTTGTTAAGCATGTGCCATAAACAGACCGCGCATCGGGGCGCGATACAGCATTAGGCGTCGCGTAAATCCATTATCCCGTGAATTTCGACATCGAATCGAATAATTTTTGCGAATCAGTCATCAATCGAAAATTCAAACCAAACTCACATCGCAAAGTAAACAAACAAATACTTCCAATAAATTGTGGTTACGTATGTTTTCTGAAAATCCAAGCATTTCGATTCAAATGTATTTCTGTATCGCTGAACAAATCGAATCGAATAATCTACGAATTCGCGAAAGATGAATCGGGTACTCTGGGCAGCCCTATTTATCATTGCTCCATATTTGACCGTTTTGATAAAGTCGCCCTTATTGTTCCCAGTTATAAATTTCTTTTTGTCAAACATGGGCAATATATGGACCGCGCCTCGTAGGCGCGATTCAACAATGGCCCATGTTTGAAAAAAAATATTCGTGCAACAAACTTCTCCGATTGTAAGATGCCATCGGCATTTCAAAGAAAATCGCTCACGTTTGTGAAAGCGAAATTGCTTTTGTTTGAATACACAGCAGTGGTAAACGCCGCAGGCAGGGACGGGTATCGGCAGTAATCTCTTAACACGACGACGATGCCAAAAACACGGTTGAATTAGCATGACAGTTGACAGTTATTGCGGTTTCTATCGAAATACTTTTAATGTCATGCATGGCTCGCTGTTGGTCAATACCTAATGCGTACGGACCATCCATGACCTATACATCGTAAATGTTAACTTTATAGGATACATTCATGTAAGGGATTTTACCGTTAAATTCGAGTCCATTTCGTAATTGTTTTTACAGTGTGATATCTCATAGCGACGTAAAATCCCTTTTCGACGTTGTTAGGTTTTAGAATAGTATCGTCGTTTAGAGTGAAAGTATTTTGTTTATGTTCTAAATATGGGTTCGGAGAGTCACAAAATAGGTTTTGATTCACTGAGTCAAGCGCTGCGCCATCATCAGAATTTTTTTACCGAGACCCGCTTCGTAAAGTATGAGTCACTGATGGATCACGCGCTGCCTAGACGCGGTCCATCAGAGGGGATCCTGCTTTAGGAAATAAAGTTTCCGCTGGGCACTGATCTAGCCCAGTCAATCACAGTTTATCAGCGGCTCATGCGTTATAAAACAATATTTATTTTGTATTTTGAGTTACAGGGAGGGTATTTGACGAGTTAGTGTTTTGAGAATATAGTGTCAGCTATCGAACTTTATCGTATCTTCTTGTCGTAAGAGCGGATTGACTACCGTACTTACTGCACTCAACTATAGCAGGTTAGTGTGTTGTCATTAGTCATAGCATTTTTCAACAATTTTGATTCTATCAAGGAAAGATACGAACACGTGAAATTATCTCGGAATCAAACGAAACCTAAAGTAAAGTTTATATAGTATATTTTATCTAGCTTTGTAAATAACAGAGGTTGGAAGTTTTGTTTTTCATGCGCTATTTTCAACATGGGTTAATGTCATTAATGTTATTAGAAAAATATAATTGCTCTTGTAAGTTGAAGCAAAGTTTAATAGTAAATTGAAAAAATCGAGGCGGTTTTTTAATCTGCTGAGGAAATAGGTAAAAGCATGTCCGTAATCGAAGGTTGAATCAACACGGTTGTGTAGCAATTCTGCGGTTGAAGAAAAATTATGTTGTTTGCATCGCTTTGATTACAATAACTTTCTACTCCGTCACCCATTTTTGCGTCGTGGTTATCTTTTATCAAAACTGTGATCTTGATAGACAAAAGGTTCAAGACGGGGTTGGTCTTGATTTTATGAAGTGTAGAAAATAACCTTTATTACCGTATAACTTTAACTTAGACATAACTAGAACTCTGTTTTCAGGAAAGATGCGGAGATAAATACACCATTTTACAGAGTTGCGAGGAAATCGAACAAAACTTCAACTAAAGTGAAATTTAGAGAATTTAATAACATCTTTAAACTTTGGTTAGACACTGGCGTAGTTTTTTTTTTTTTTTGACTCTGTAATCAATACGGTACAGAAGGTGATAAAAAAACATCGGTATACATGGTTATGTGGAAAGCAAACCAAGCCTGAAATGAAAGTTAAAAACAGACGGCGAAAAGGTTTTCCGAGTATGAACTAGAACAAAATATTATTCAAACATGAGCCAGGGCTGAACCACGCATTGCCAGTGCGATCCATCAGTTGCTCATGCTTGGGAAAACAAAATTAACCTGTCTCAGTGGCTCAGTCGGTTAAGTGCGGTCGTATTGTCCGGAAGGCCGATGTTTGATGCCGATATCTGAACGTTTCACCAGCGAGCATGCCCTTCAGTAACGTACTTCGCAGGTAGCTGTACCATAGAACAGATACACAGTTACTACAAAAGGTCCGTGGGCATAAGCAGGCAGGCCATTGTATATAATTCGAAAACTCTATAAAAATTTGACACATTTTCTGTATATCTAGCGTTAAAAACAGCGTGTCTGAACGTATATTTTATTATTCTTTCCACGACGCGGAACCAATTTTCTTTGTTTATGCACGTTGGTCCGACCGCTCTGATGATATCTATTCAATTTATCTAGTGAATGAAGACCACGATCACGTGCGGTTTTCAACACATATATCGGGAACGATTGATGCGGTTTGCGGGATTTTAGCTTAACTTGTGGTGGCCAGGAACGTGCACAACAGTCGGTCGATGCGATTTGGTCGCGGCCCGAAATATAACCCAATCTGCAACTTATATTTGTCTGTTATGAGCCAAAGATGAACCGCGCCTTCGCGGCGCGATCCATCAGTGACTAATACTTGGCAAAACATGTTTAAATAAAACTTATTATCATATTGAGAAACGCTCTTAAACAGTATAGTTGATTTCCTGCGTGTGGAGGTAGCTGGGTTTAGTTGGTGAATCGCCGAATAATATAATATAAGCAATAACTTTTCCATACTAATTAAATATTTACATAATAAGAATGCTCTTTTGCAGGAAAAAATGTAGTGAAGTTTATGCAATTAGCAATATTAAGTTGAATCACCTTTGTGTTTATTAGAGTGCTGCTGAAAAATTTTTATTATTTTTGGGTGCGCGAGTTTGACATTCAGGAAAATGGAACTTTGAATGTTGTTCGGCTTAACTTCCGTATTGTTTAGCTAATGTATTATATTGATTGTCTTTGATCTGTCGAACTCTGGCTCAACGAAAATTGCATATAATTTATATTTTTCTGTGGAATGCGAAGATAGTTTTGTATTGTATTTTAATTTTATCACATTCGTGTATCTCTGTAATTTCATTCACACACATATTCAGAATTATCAGAAAAAGATAGAATTATCAGCAGAAAGGGGTAGTTAGTTAATCACAAGATATCAGCGACGTGCTGATATTCTCGGTAATAGGTCTCGAACTTCTATTTTGGTTACAACTGCCGAAGACCCAGTATATATTTTAATGTCCATTATGTCAATTCATGTCACGTTCGAGGTTTTATCCGGTGTCTAGACTCTCATATTGATTGCCCAGACCAGGGAAAATAACATCAAAACACGTTTTGCCAAGCATGAGCTCCTGATAGACGGAATACATGTGTGTCTTAGGCCTAATGGAAATAAATTTACTCTTGTATTGAATGTTCACTATTTTTAAGTACATTTGTCGGGGAAGATTTATGTGGTTCTTATTTTAACTTTTTTGAGGTGTTACCCAGGAAACATCACTTCCTATTTTGATCCATGTATTTTTGTCTAAATAACTTATGTATTATTATTTTCTTTTATAGAAGTTAATTCAACGGTAAGATTGCGAACACGTTTCTTGTGCCATGTATTTATTGGAAATGATAAATATAATAGACACTATCATATATATAGGGTTTATACCCCCTTAGAATTTTCACTTTCGTCAAATATGAGACACAGATAGACCGCACCTTATCGGCGCGATCCATCGAAGACTCATGTACGCCAAGCATTTACACAGAATTTTTGCAGGTGGGAACCAGCCATGTTTTTATTGCCGTTCTGACCGCGGGATTAAATTTCCTGAAATCCCGAGATCAAAAGACGTGTTCGAGTCGAATTACTTGTCGTCGATATCAGGTTTGATTACGCGGAAAAGGATGTGTTTATCCACACTGTTAAAAAAACTGTCGAGTGCTTTTAGAATTTCTATCTCTGTTAAGAATACGGGTTCCACTGCTATATTGGTCGTTCTTAATTTTCAATTCGAAATAAATGAAGGTTGAAAGGGCTTGCTTTAAATATAAAAATGCCTATGAAACACCGGGCTACCAAAATCGAAATCTCCAGAACTACTTTCAAAATAGCAAAGATTTAAAATTTTGTTGAATGCGTTTTCTTCTCTGCTGTACATGAATTCATATTTACTAGGAAGTTGGATGTTTCGCATTAGTTTTATAGAGGATTCGGAAACTGTAGGTATAGGCTTTTGATCTGATGTGTCTTTTGCATGCTATGAGAGGCGACTAAAAATAAACGAAGAAATGGTTGCTTGTTTTACCTTCTCCCAAATAAAATATCACTTTACACATTAACGTATATGTTTATTTACTTAGGCGATGTTTCCAGTAGTGAAGTGTATACCAGTTGCCTGGTCCCTTTTCATTGAAATGCGCTCGCTCTCAGCGAAGGTCGAAAGTTCTGCCCAAAAGGAACCAACTTACGCAAATGAAAGCGAAATGCAACGTTAGCAACTGCAGTCGAAACGAAAAACATCCCAAACAGAACTGATTCGCTACAGTTAAGTATAGCTAGTGATATCTGCCCTTGGCGACGTAATTGGTTCCTTCTGGTTCTGCCACTACTTTTGCGTAGAGTCAAATGAATTAAATGATCATATTATATCTTTATAATGAATACCGTGGAGCGATTATCTTCGCTCAATTCCCAGCATTTACGACATATTTACGCTCAAAATTAGTTATCAGATTTACCCACTTATACTTTACGTGAAGCGGGAATATGATTTTGAAGCGTGCAATGGAAAATTATTTCACCTCATCTGATTTTATTGGCGCGCACGATCTATCGATGGCCGCGCCAGACAGCAAGCGACTCAAGCTTATATATTTTCAGACGAGGTGTTTAAAGTATTTTTTTGCTTTATTCAGGATTACAAGGAATGGGGCTG
This sequence comes from Styela plicata, assembly GCA_963675895.2. Classification (NCBI taxonomy): domain Eukaryota; kingdom Metazoa; phylum Chordata; class Ascidiacea; order Stolidobranchia; family Styelidae; genus Styela; species Styela plicata. The sequence goes on from OZ023138.1 coordinate 25,458,453, forward strand.
GGATCATGCGGTCGGTAGCAAGAGACCAATGATTTCATGAGAGTAGTTAGCTGATTTGTATACAATCTACCTTTGCAATTTAGATATTCCATTTGATTGTTTAATGTTATCACCCATAAGAAGTTTTCGATGAAAATAATTTTTCACAATTTAATTTCGCATATTTCAGCAATTTCGCTCTTCGATCAAACCGCTCGCAGACAACCCTTCAATTATTTATAAATTACGAAGGACTATGACGCCACAAAGATCACTGTTCACGAATAATACACGTTGAATTTGACAACGACACGAAAAAGACGAACAATTCTAGGAAATTTGAGCGAGGACTAACCTTGTTCAGCCATAAATTTTATTTTTTTAAGCATCAGCCACCGATGGACCACAATCAATTACTGGCCTAAAAAGCCGTAAACGAACAAAATAACGGCCACTCAATAGCAAAGAGCTACTACATGATGTGGAAGCACTAGCAACTGCACTCTAAACGGAAAACATAACAAAACGGAACTGAACCGTTATGGTAAAGTGGAATGACAGTATCTGCCCTGGCCCATGGCAAAGCCATTTCTTTGGTCGAACCTAAATGCTCATGACTTTTCATGTTTTGTGTAATGGTTTGTACAGGTTTTGGTTTTGCCTTTGTGTATTTTATGCTTATTAGTAGTAGGTCTGTCTAAAATATTCGATTCGATTTGAAATATTCGAATCATAGATTATTCCATCCAGTTTTTGCAACGATTCGAAATCAACAAATTAATAATTTTAAATTTTATTTATGAATAGTGTCAATTTTCACAGAAATTATAAGATGATAATAAGAAGTCTTTGTTTGTTCATTATATGACTTCCGATACGATTCGGAAAAATTATTCGATTCGATTCTGGAACTAAAAGATATTCGATTTTGGCTATGCCCTAATTAGGATAAGATTCTATTTTTATCCTGCGGAAAGCCGAGAATACAGCTTATTCATATGGAGAATCACGACCACTCGTACAGATGCCAGTTCTCATTGGAGGGAAATATTTTGGCTTGTCATATTTCTCATTTTTCCTGCGCGTGGATTTGATTGGTGGTGGAAGCCGTAGGCCTCTGATCATCATCCCCCACGGCATTCGAGCTTACGTCTGTACGATCAGAGATGCGTAGCTGGAAGCGTATTCCCAACGCTTTACCAATTGAGCTAACTAGGCATCAGGTCATGGCCTTGGTATTGTTCATGGTATTGCTTTTTTTAGGAAAATGTTTAAATGCAAAGTAATTGATGGAAATTCATACGACGTTTATACCTTTATTCTGTCAAATATAGTTATTGATGAATAAATATTTCTGTTTCATTCGTCGTACAGCATTCAAAATGACCTGTGAAATTCAAAAATCAACCACATCCAAACCATTTTGAGTGCCTAACCGATTGTTCCATTGGCACATGCGTCATTCTGCTAGCATTGAATTTCATTTCCCAGCAACCTTGACCCCTGTTAAACTTTGGAATACATTTCCAATATGACATCAATATAATATAGAGAGAAATGTTTCATTATATTCATGTCAACTATGGGTTACTGATGGTTCGAACCTCCCAGGTGCGGACCATCAGTGTCCTATACTCGACGTAAAATGAAATCAGGATATTTGACATTGATATTCAGGAAATACTCTCGACTCAATTCCAGTCATTCGTTCGACGTTTCGTCTGGCAAGATCGAATGTCGTTCAGTCCGAGAGGTGGGGTAGACGTGGAAAGAATTTACTTGTCGTGTACGAAGGACGTGAAGGGAAGTCAGCATAGCTGAATTTTGTAGAGCAATATTTCTAAAAATTGGGAATGTGTGGTTATTCATCAGAACAATACTCCATACCAGAAACCTCGAGACGCCATGAGTCAATGTAGTTGACACACAAGCAGTACAGAACTATACGTGCGGTGGCTTAATGATCGTATTATCCGAATGGCGCTAGCGTAGTTGTGACATAGAACAGATGTCACTACAAAAGTCCGTGCCTAACGGTTATACAGCCCGGGTAGTTTCACGGTCAGACCATAGCAAATAGTTCGAAAAAAGACGCACGCTAATAAATCAAATAACAGAAAATTTATTCGGTCAACTTTTCGCCCAATATTACAGTCAACAAATTTTTACCACAAAATATAATATAAACTATTCATTCTAGACCATGGACTCTACTTTTAGCCTAAACAATTAAGATTCTCTATTCCGTTATGTGGTATGATTCGTCCGACAGAGGTTTTGAGCAAATTCTGGTCAATACAACAAAATATTATTCGTTTTCTATATTTTCTCATTAACTATTGAAATAGAATCCGTTTCAAAAAGACTCGGTTTGAATTCATATTCGATCATAAAATTAATATGTCTACATATCATGTCAAGTGTTGAATTGCGCCGCCGAGGCGCGGTCTATCCGCGGCTCATTTTTCACAAAACAAATTTAATTCTTGACTGGCGCGTTTTTAGGAGTGCACGCACGATGCTTGCCTTCTGATCACAAATATGAGCAGAATGACACTCATAAGAGCGTATGAAAATCTATCTCAATTATTTTGAGTTGGTTAGTTTCAGCTGAGTTTCGCTTTTAACCCAGAAATCTTGCATTTGCGATTTTTTGGAGTCTTTGGTATTTGAGTTCTCTACGGACATCTATCTACTCACGATGAAGTTGCACTTGTGTATCCTCGGTGCGTTTTATGTTTGTTTCATCCTAATCACGATAAAAATGCAAGTTTTAATCAACGCTTGACGCCCAGGCACAATCCATCTGTGGCTCATCATAATTAGTAATTCCGTTACGATAGAATAACAACGGTCGGGGAATGAGATATGGGGGATATTTCCTTACAGCGGAATGTGATTCGTCACACTGGCTGGTATTTCATGTCTGGGGGCAATGTTGCCACTTTACCTAATTATAGGACGCTTTTATCAGCTGTATGTGGGTAAATAAGTATAATAAACTATGCATTTGTAAAATTTTTGCTTACGAATACTTCGGCTTTCGCACTATAAAGTTTATAAATAAAGTCTTTTAGTTCAGTAACGCTTTGTCTGGCAAAAATAAAGTTTTGTATGAAGATGCAGTGCAATTAGGGCTGGGCAATTCGGTTCAATGATTTGAATCGATTGTAAGAACAATTTTTCGAATCAATCGTGAATCGTTCATTGGAACGAAAACTTGCTAAACAAACTAAAACTTTTCGTTTTTAACGACAAAATACGATCGATTATGGTCAAAGTTTGACCAAAATCGATTATATTTTGTGGTTAAAATAGGGAAATTTTTGCTCTTAGACATGGAGTGTATTTTGAAAACATACGATGAACTATAAATTTCTTGATTTTCACAATGGAGCCAAGTTGTAATAGTAAAGATGGGATATTTCATATTTTCATGGAATTTATGATTCGATCCGATTCGAATTCTAAATGATTCGGTTTAATTTTATTTCTGTAACAAAATACTTGACAAAATAAAGTTCCTTTCGGTAACAAGTTCCATCAGTGACTCGCAATTAGCAAAACCTGTCCAAAGTATTGTTGTCTGGACAAGGACAGACTTTTCCACACAATCAGTTATCGCCCATTCACTGCCACTGCACTCTTATATAGCGGTTCAGTTATGTGTGGAATGTTTGCCTGTTATGGCGTAGTTACTAGTTTTGTATTTTCGGTAGTCTGCTGTTAGTCATCTTTATATTTGCGTATTACAAAAGATGTAGAGGGACTGTCACTTTGACCTTCCGACACTTCCGAACATCATTTTCGAAATTATGTTCCGAATTCTGCGTTGTAAATGGTGAAATTTGATGTGCTGCTTCAAAATGAGCAAATATACCTAAACAGTGGGTACTTAGAATCTTGAAAACGGGGGATACAAAATTTGAAAATTTGGCGACCAACTTAACGTCACAATAAGTGTCGAAAATGATATTTCAGGAACCGAATCAGTTCAAGCGCGCAAAAAAAAACAAAATTTTTTGTTCCCTCTAAATATAATCGGCGAAAATCTAAGAAACAAATAAATAATTATTGTTTATTTATTTATAATTTTCATCATTATTATTATACTTCCAATTACCAGCAACCCTGCTATTAACACTGCGGTGCGCTTTGTGACGTCAGGTGTCTTTTAAAATTTAAAACGTGACTAAGATGTATATAAAAGACGCCAGAAATAGAGTTTCCAGTCAATTTAAATTCCTTTTTCCTACTTGAAGTGGTCGTTTAATGCCCATTGCGTTTTTATTTCAAGTCTGTTATTAACATCGGGCAATTTGAATAAAATGGTGGATCCCACTGCGCAATTTTAGCAAATTGAGTACGTATCAGAATTTCTATTTTGTCAAGCATGGGCCACAGATGGATCGCGCCATTTAGGCGCGTGCCATCAGTGACCCATACTTGAAAACTTGTAGCTTTTAATAAAAAATATTCTCAATTCCACCCTAAATGGCAGCAATTTGCTGATATCTTAGAAAAGACCAATTATTTTGATATAAAGAACTGCGGTCAAGAATTGCTGCTGGAAAAGTGATTGTGACTTCGTCCCAGGCATTCCCGATTATAGGCATAGATTGGCGAGGCGAATGTGCTGAACGGCTGAGACCTGATCTGGTTGGTACCAACGCATTCCTTATTACTATCACTTTGAACCGGAGCTGTCTGTACCATTATAAATTCATTTAACGCTTTTTGTTAACAAGTGTTCTCCATCCGACCGAGATTACATAAGTTATAACACTTTGAATCTACGCGGTCAGTAAGACCTCTGCCCAAAGCCGTAATATTTGAACTACAATGCTGAAATTACAGCCAATAACAATGAATATGCTGTGCGTTCTGTTTAGTTTCGATTTCCAACTTCGCGCCCAAAGTCGCCAGTTCTACTTGAGAATATATTGGAAAATAACAGTTGAAAACTAGCGAATCGAACGCAGATTGGCGCAACGTGGTTTCCATCCACTATATATTCTGCTCGATACTGTAAAATCCAATCATTAGCTCTATTTTATTTTGATCCATTGTGGATTGTTTGTGTCGAAGTACAATGAACAAACAACTTTAAGTCCAATTTGAAAATGGAAGTGTTGAAACTGGCAACACTGGCGCCGATTCCCGCAACGTGACTTCAGCTTCATATATTATTCAATTTAACACGCGGAATCCCGATTAGGAACATAAACTTCCAAGCATGTGCCACGGATGAATAGCACCTGAAAGGCGCGGTCCATCACTGGCCCGTGCTTGGTAAATAATATTTCCTGGAAAGCTTTCCGATAGTAAGTCACTCGCAGAAGTGAATTAGCATTTTAAGAGTTTTCTCAGATTAGTCTTATATGCACCCAGCAAGAGATTTGCTAATGAGGTTATAAGTTGAAAGGTCAAATGTTACGGGTCATTTAACATAGAGAGCGCGGGAATGCGACCCTCGCCCATTAATGATGCTGGTAAAAAGACCCAGAAGTTCAACTTAAATCAGATGTAAATTTGCTTGCGTTGATTTGATATGATCAGGATAAAGGTCTCGTTCTAGCGAGCTACCACGGTACCCTTTCAACGCCCATACTGGCATTACGATCGCGCTCGAACTTTTATGAGCGGTGAAGTTTTGCGCCTGAATAAATCAATGTGTCCTCGCTGATTTTGTTTTTATCGCCCTTAAGTTGCAAATTTCACGTTGAGGTGACGACTACAAGATTAAATGGTCAGTTCTTCAGCGATATTCTCTTCAGAGCAGTGATATTCTCTTCAGTCGGAGTTGAGAGTAGTCTTTTCATTAAAATTTCTTCTGAGCAAGGCCGGAATCAGTTCTAGTTGGGATTTTCAAACTTATAGTTGAATATGTTTGTAGATAGAAAATGCCTGGTATTTTGACAGCAGTTCGAACATCACAATTCGGACCAAGTGTAATAGAATTTGCAATAAATATAAAACCATGATTCACTGAGGGATCGCGCCAGCGGGGCACGTTCCGTCCGTGCCTAATTCCTGATTGACAAAATTAAAACCCTTACTGGAAATGACTGGAATGATTTTGTTATTCTAATATTGGTAAAACAGAGCAACAGTAAATAAATCTCCTCTTTCTTAAATATTGGTTAATTATCGCCTTTCCCGTAACCAACGCGAAATTATAGCTTTGATTATGGTATGCTCATTTTGACTTGTTTAATGAAGCAAAAAATGGGCTCAGGTCGTGATATTTTTTTTTCTCAAAACGATTATAATTAGCATAATCGAAAAGCGAAATAGATTCCAATAGGAATTCCAGAACAACCATGTATCGGACGAGGTTCGGGCGAATAACAGTCGGAAATATTATTCCATCAATTCGCGAATCACAAATTTTATTTTGTCAAGTATGAGCCACGTATGGACAGCGCCTTTTTCTCAGCTAACGGACTTTTGTAAATGAAATTCCATACTGGGTTAAAACAAAGATGGGCCGCGCCTCGACGTCGTGATCCCTCAGTGAGTTATGCTTGAATAAGCAAAATAATTTTCACAGGGACGTAATTTACACGGCGGTGTTATGTTTACAATGACGTCATTGCCCGTGGATGTTTGTTTTGTTGTTCTGCCGGCGAATGCGTTAAGAGAATTCAGTTTAGTTTTTTTTAATTTCGCTGTGGCTTAGACTTTATGATAGTCCTAACGTATTTCCTGCGTGCCGTGAAGGAAAAATGGAAAAATAAGTAAGTGGTAGATATTTTCCATCTCCCAGGGCAGATACCGTTCACTGCACTTTATCATAGCAGTTCAGTTCCGTTCGGGATGTTTTCCGCTTAGAGTGAAGTTGCTTGTACTGTAGCTTTTAGTAGCTCTTTGCCATTAAGTGACCGTTAGTTGGTTCGTTTCAAGCACTGCTTTCGACCATGCTTAAGAGTATATTTCAATAATTTTTTTTTTCATAGCCACCTCCACTTCTTGGAGTGGATCAATCTGCCCAAGGTCCTGTACTGGCGGCCACTTATAGGCGGGCAGGGTTAGAATTGCTGGAAAGATATGATTCTTTTTTGCTCAGCTTAGCTGCTTTTCAAGCATTAATCTTTAATTTCAGAGATTTTTGACTCCTTCTGTAGATAATTCGAATTTGCGTCAAATATTATATAGCTCAACAGTAACAAAGCGACGATTGTAATGTTTTAATTTCTTTTTGTTTAAAATAAATTTGCTAAGGTGAGGTTTTTTAAGGATTTCCTGGGAATAGACCACTGAAGTACTTCGAGTAACTCTCTGTCAGAAATATTTTAGTCAACCATGTTTCTCTAAGCATGCGTCGCTGGCGGATCGTACAACTTAGGCACGGTTCATCAGCGGCTCATGTTTGGCAAAATAAAATTTCGGATATGTTTGAAACATTGTGTCAACGTCGCCGTTGGTATTTTCAGAATGTGTTTGATATTTCTGAATTGATAACGATGGCTCCGTTTTGGCGCCTTTGTAACCCACGAAAAAATTATTTATCACACATGTTTTTTCAAGCAGGAGTTACAGATGGGTTGCGCAGTTAAAGCGCGATCCATCTGTAGTTCATGCTTGGCAAAATGGACTCAAAATTGGGAAATACCATTGGTGGAATTTTTATCATCAGTGGCAATGAGCCATTGATAAACCACGGTTCTGTGGCGCGAGTCATTGCCAATGCATGGTTAAGTTGATTGTTGCCCGATATGCGAAGATGTTTAGTGACTGACTGACTGCGTTATTCCATTCAAAAAAATTTTGTGATGGCGAGATAATTATTTATTAAACTAGGTAAAGTAAAGCCAAATTACCACATTTGCTAGTTGAAGTATTACTCGGTAGCCTAGCTTCACGTTCAAAACTAGATAGTAACTGGATTAAAATCCAGATAATTGCGTTTGGCTTCATTTAAGTCATTTTTTTAATGGATTTGGAGGTTGAAGTCTTTAAATAGCCCATTTTGGAAGTTTTATAATGGAAATATGATTTACCTAGTTGTTTTATAATAGCTAACTAGTAAATTTCCTTAGTAAAATTTCAAACAGAAAACTCGGTAAAAGTAGATCAGGTAAGTTATATATTCTTGAAACCAGGTAAAAGAACTTTGAAAACAAACTCGATAAACTAAGTATACTAGGTACTTTGGTCTAAAATCTTTGGTTAAGTATGTGTCACTGATGGGTCGCGTCGATGAGAAGCGGTCCTTCTGTGGCGCATGCTTGACAAAATATACTTTGTGCTTGGGACCCTGGTGGTTGGTTAGTAGTAATTTTTTCTTATTGATTCGTTGAATTTCATGCCGTTCGTGCTAAATAATAGAGACATGTGTGAAACCGTATATTTTATTATCTCAATCGAATCGTGTTGCGCCGTCGATAAACGCGTCATCTGGCATCTGTGGATCATGATTGACCAGATATATTGCCTCGTTTGAAATAACTTGGTGCGAAAATCCTCAGCAGTAACAGCGAGAGAAGACACTCTTAACAATCGAGGTTCAAATTGATTCGGATTCATACCTCTTTACGATGATCCGAGAACTATTCGTTGGGATTTGATATAATTCGTTTTCAGTCATCTTGCGATATTACGTAAATTTAATAAATATTCGCCAGTATAATGAAAAACTGGTCCATTTTTTAAACTCATTTTCGAAAAGCTTTGATTAAAAAAAAAAGGTGTATATAAAAGTGCCAACATTAGACGCATACACCGTTTTGGTATTGGCATTATCAGACATTTTTGCATTTGAACAACAGCTCTCCCAGTCAAAAAATAGTCAAGTTTGTTAAATATTAGTCACTGATGGTTCGTGCTGCGTAGGCGCGATCCGTCTGTGGCTTATCCTTGAAAAAATAATTTCCTACTAAGCTTGGCTACTCCAGTCGTTTCAGTTGTTCTGCGCTGATTTGGGATGCGCGTTAAAAATAAGATTTAAACTTAAAGCTTGTGACTACACAAGAGGTCCTGACAACAATATGCTCACGTTGTATTTTCGTTTTTCCTCTCTCACATGATCCTAATCATACAAATGAAAGTCTTTAGTTTCGGTTTTTAATCAATCACCGTGAATTCGCATATGCTCTAATTCGTTAAAACGCAATAAACTAATATTACTCTCTTAACTAATCTTTAAATATTATCACGAATTACAATAAACGGTTTAATGTTATAAGCGAATAATAAATGAAAGTGCAAATCGACCGAATCACATATGTTCCCGTTGTTCTATTGCATCGGTAATACCCGAAGGGCACACGTTAAGGCGTAAGCTACTGTTTTCGGTAGACAAAGGCAAGTCACGGAATCGAATCTCATGTGCAAGATTAAAATGGCTGCCATTATTAGCAAATTTATTCACATTTCTTTTTGCGTCGGGCAGAAATGAAAACCACGACAAAGACTTCAAAATCGTCAACACAGTGTAGGTGATTTCAAAGCTATTTTATTCCATTGAAGAAACCCTTGGGCATCCAAAGGGAATTCTTCCACTCGGGATCGACTCGAGCTCAACAGAAACGTGTGCGCGCAAGATCCTTCTGACTGAATTGGTCAAATGGTATTATTGTGATTTTCTTTATTAAAATTCACCCTGAGCAGGGTCGGAAGCAGTGCCTGAAAGGAACCAACTGACGGTCACTTAAAAGCAGAGAGCTACTAAAAGATGTATTATAGGCACCTGCACTCTAAACGGAAAACATCCCAAACGGAACTGAACCGTCATGGTAAAGTGCAATGAGTGGTATCTGCCGTGGCTATTCTGAAGCCCGAACCTACAGGGTATAGTTTCGACAATTCTCACAAGCGTAATAAAAAATAGGCCGTTTATCCAATTTCCCATTATACATCTAAAATTTGCAGCCCTACTTTTACTCCAGGACCAAACGAAATTTTAGTCAAAATTGCGAATCTTTAAATAACGTCGTTTAAGATTGCGACCATTAAACAATAGCATTTGAAAATCGTTCACATCCTCTATTGTTGGTCATTATATCGTGTATAATTACAGTCTTGTCGCATTCGCAGGATTTACTAGTAAAACTATTGTATGATTCCTCGAGAGGGAAATTATCGCTTTCCAACAAGGGGCTGGGCGAAACCGAATCATTTGGAATTCGAATCGAATATTTTTTTCGAATCGGATCGAATCACTAATTCCTTGTAAATAACAAATATCCCATTTTTACCATTATAGCTTGTCCCCATTGTGAAAATGAAGGAATTCATAGTTCGCTGTGTATTTTCAATTCCCACTAAAAGCAACATTTTTCAAATTCTAACGACGAAATAATCGATTGCATTTCGTCGTTGAAAATGAAAATCCGAGTTCACTTAATAAGTTTTTGTTTCTGTGAACAACTTACGATCAATTCGAATTAATCGTGCTTCGAATCACCGAATCGAACTGCCCAACCCCACTCGCAACTGACCAATGCAGGCACATTATTTTGTCGAAATTTCTACGAGATTCAACATGCAAATCTCCTGATACCTCTAATGTCGGCCGAACAGAACTTCTTGCCTGAGATTGTTTGTGCCACCGAGGGACTTCAATAGTAAAGGAACCTGATTTTCCATGCCAACGTGTGTACCATTATCTTATCTTCATTATCGTTTTTATGACGGCCATGACCCAATCCTGCTGGCCAAAAAATCACACAGTGACCTTTTAAGTGATTTAACACGTAGCAAATCATAAATTGTCTTCGGCGAGCAGATATTGTCGGTTTCAGACACCGGAAGTTCATTTTTCACGATATTTTTTGCAGCACCGGTGTACAATTATTTGGCTATTTCACGCTGAACAATAATAAAAATCCTACCTTTAGACGGGCGAAACACTCTATAACCTATGGATGTATAGATGTAAAATTAACAGTTAATTTTCACCGTGGAAATGAGATTGGCGATTCATACTTGTGAATAAAACCTTCAATTTGACCTCGCGGGAGAAGGAAATTGTCACTTACATTCGTGTTACGCCTGTGTTCGATAGACTTAAGGTCTGGTAGTATTAGTAACGCGAATGACCGACATGCGGGCAGGGTGGTTATTATGTCAGCGTGAGAATCGCTTGTTTTGTCAAGTATTGGGCGATCAATTGCTTTGATTGAGTCAGTTGGCATTTGCTTAGTATTGGGCTGCTAGCAGTGCGTTTGTCTTTATTCTATAATAAAGTTTGGTTTAAATGGTATTTGGAATTCACTTTATAAATAAATAATGTTTCAACACTTCAGATAAATAAAATATTTGATATTCGACCATATTTTGCGGCGAAGTCATGATTTATGTCAAATTTCACAACGTAAAATTTGGCATATACCATGATTTTACTGCAAAATAAATCAATTTAGGAATAATAGAAAAATACGAATTGATTTTAATCAAAATTCTGTAATCTCAACTATATAATCTAAAATTTCTCCCATCACGCAAGTCAGTATGCAGAGACGGGTGACGTCGCCAGGGTGTATTTAGGCCAAAATTGACCTCGAAGTCCAACGTTGTCTTGGGTCTGAAGTATAAGGGGGTTTTGAGTTAACAGCGTTGAGTTGGAGGCTTAAAATATCGGATTCGAACTCTCTTTCAAATTGGACCATTTCTAACGCACAACCAGAGCTCTTGATTTGGCCATATTTGATTATATAAATATTTCAAATCATCTACAGGCCGCGCGTCGCAACGCTTGATTAAAATTATCGGAATTTTTCTGATTATGGGAAACAAGACATGAAAGGTAGCGATCGATTCAGGCGGTGAAATTATATCACTCCTTTGACGCATTTCAAGCAGACGGAGTATCGATGGAATTGCACGACGTTGGCTCGTAGAGTGTTGACGACGGTTTGAATGTTGTTAATCACGCAAAGTACGAATGAATAATAGTGGGGAGAGCAGAGCGCTGAGAACAGTGTTGTTTTCAACGCACCAACTTGATTAGGGCATAGTCTCCTTACCCGATAGATGCCATGCTTTGGCGTGAGTTGCATATACGAATCACAGATAGGATTAGAAAAACTACCGACTGCACACTTTCCGGTCGCAAAATTTTTGTCAAGACATCTTTTGTTAAGAATGAGACACTGATGGACCGCGTCGACGAGACGCGGTCCATCCGAGGCTCATACTTGATTATTAAAATTTTTGATTCGAAACTGAAACACGGACAATACAAAGCGTAAGAGCATTTTGAGTACTTAAAATGGCAGAAAAGGCGTACCTAGGTGATTGGATATTTAAAAATGAGTTATACGTAGACAGATCAATCTTGATTTGATAAAGATTTTTGACCGGAAGAATAATGACGTAATTGAGGGACGCTGACGAAAAATCGTGAGTGCTCATTCGAACCTGATCGCGCTACTGGACTTCCTACTTCCTTCCGACGATTTTACTATGTCTCTATGTATCCCTCCCCATCCTGTTGCCTTTGTATTACGTTGCTCATAACAAATCGCTCTAGCTATTAGAACATTCATCCTCTCCCACGAATTAATTCCGCGCTATTACGAGATGCGATTAAATTTTTAATAATATAAAATTGGGCCGTGCATTTAATGAAGGCGGATGAGATGATATTATTTTAAATGGAAGTTAAGTGCTCTAGTTTTAGTATCGTCCAAAGCTGTGTTTAGAAAGCTGCGGCCTCTCTACATTTTCAATCAGTGATTTTATTGTCTATCGCGTTCAGCTTGAGATGGATCGCTCTTCGGCGGCGCGATCTTTCACTGCCATATACTTGATTGATACTAACGTTTTAGCAACAGTTTTTTGATTGTGTTGTCAGAAAAAACGTCGACAAACCGTTTTTGTCGAGATGATTAAGTACGATCCATGAAGTCTAGGTGACGAGGTTCGTCAGGGGCCGAGATCAAACAAGAAACTTTTTTTTTTAAATATTTCTGATAACAGTATAGCTTGTATTGAAAACCAGTCAGAAATTCTTCTTCTGATTGCGAGGTAAATTAAAGTCAAACCAGTATGGTTTTATGGTGCCGAATTTGTTGTGCTCTGGCCATTTTCAAATCATTTGTTAGCGCCGAAACAATATCTTCAACCCTGTTGTTAACGCCAAAATAACTTCTTCAACCCCGTCTTCGCGAAATAAAATTTCTAGTTGGAAAAATAGCGTCTGTAACAGAAAAACAGTAATTTATTACATTTTGCCAATGGCCAGAAGACTGCTAGTTAAGTGCGGTCTCCGATAATATGTCGCGTATATTTTCCGCTCGATATGTCTCAATATCCACAATTACTGTTGGTCGTAATATGACGGAGCAATAAATCGATCAGTCGTTTGGCGGTTTCTTTATTATGGAATTGGAAATTGCTTTGGAGTTTAGAGTGTGAGTAACGTAAAATACAGCTGATCAGGAATGTGTCGAAGCAAGATCAGCAGAATGTCCGCTGCAGCATTACTTTTTAGCATGGCCGAAAATAATTTCCGTCACAGGTAGAAAGCATTTGAGTATAGCAAAGTATCTGTTATGAGCTGCAGTCTATGTTTCGAAGAGGTAACATTAAGGAAAGTGTCCAGAAAAGCTTTTAATTATCCAAAATTTCGATATTTCATTGTTGGAGTGTAAATTTTTATCGTAAATTATGGTAGAATTTGATAAAAAAAAAATTGTCCATAGGCACTAAAAATAATCTTGGGGAAATAAGAATTCATCGCCTGAAGTTTTCTATTAAATAATCCAAAAATCGGGGATTTTGTAGAACACTTTTAAAGGTCGTATTTAAGACTCGCTCTGGTAATGTGACTGTGCCCGATACCTGAACGATGTGTTAGTCCCCACTCCTTGCTCACCTCTCGCGATGGCCTAGTGGTTCGCTCGCTTACCAATGCCCAGCACTCAACCCAGGGTGTAATAACTTGGGTAGGCTAAGCGCAACAGGAAAAGATCATATGTTTCCAGTAGTTGTAACTCTGTACGTCCATGAGTGGCTGCTGCTTACAGGGCTTTTGACAGGATGATCCACTCAGTGGGTTAAAATTAAAAAAAATGAATAATAGTGTTCTATGCGATACACAGATCGAATACTCGGCTTACCTTCCGTCTAAAATATGAATGTTCTATGCCATTCGCAAATCGCACATTTAGCTTACATTCCGCCCAGGATAAAGATGTTCTATGTTTTTCACAGATAGGCGATAATGACAGCACTGTTTGATTTTGCACATTCACGGGCCCTGGCGACGTCACTCGCTGCCAAGTTACCATTGTGCGCAGTTTAATTAAATGAAATCCTTATCGGATTTTCGTTCGCTCGATTGATCGCTTCGCCTTGTGCGCGAACGTTCTTACAGGCTTTAAAATTTACACAAGAGCGAACTTTAACGCATTCAACAGATATCGGCTATTTAGTTCCAAAACGCCTGAGCAGTGTCATTCATTACGACAGACGATCGCTGCATCCATATTAAATTCGTCTAACGGCCAGGGTCAACTTTAGTCAGAATATTTTTAAAAAGGCATTCGCGTCTGTTAATAATAAAGTTTTTGAATAGAAATTCACCCCACAATCGAAAATTTTGATTTTGTCAAGCACAAGTCACAGATGGCCCTCAACGGAGCGATCCATCGGTGACTCATTCTTGACAAAAAATGTTTCGACCAAATGATTTGGGCTTAAGCAAGGTTGGTAGTACGGCTTGAATGATCAGATTAATAGATTGGATTTAGTGCACGGGTATCTGATCTTTTTTGCTTCCTTTTGATCACCTCCGCAGGAAATGGGTAACAGACATTGTCCGCACCTGGCGAGCTGAAGACCGTTGCAAAAGTACAGTAAATTTACTTATCGTTTTCAGTAAATGTATATTTTCAAAATTTGTAACCGTTTTGTTGATGAGATAAATGTTAAGTATGATAATCAATGCCAGTCATAGACCTTCCCAGCGCTGTAGGTAAGAGAATAGTCCTAAGGCATTTAGTTCGTGTCGTAAGAGGCGACGAAAAGGCAGCAAAAAAGTGGTAGATGGTTTTATAACCGCCCAGAGCAGATATCACTCTCTGCAATTTACCATGGTGGTTCAGTTCCGTTTGCGGTCATTCTTCAATTTTAGATTCTTAATTTTTTGAAGCGTGGGCCACAAACGTCACTGAGGCGCGATCCATCAGTATACCATGTCAAACAAATCATGTTTATTTTGTTCATCCAGCACAAGAAGTAGTCTTTATCATAACAGTCCTCCGATAACGTTGAATAGCTACGGAGGATGAGAACGTCCAGCACAAATATTTAGCGATAACGTTTTGTCTGAGTTCGTTTCCTTACTACGATTTCACAGTCCCGTCGCGCAGGCTCCATTGACCGGATAAAGAATGTATTGTGCGTTTGTCGGTAATAGTTGGCTCAAAGGGGCTGAGAATTACCAGCTTAAAGATTTCTAGCATTTGTGTGATTGGCACGAGGGATGCCAACTGCTATAGCGATAAAATGAAGTCGTTTGGAAGAAATTCAATATTATTATGTGTCTGGTGACCCATGCCTATTTATACACTGACAATTCGCTCACCGAGTGCGCGCAAACAATTTTATTTTTATTCCATGAATCCAAAAACATTCGCGAAGAACCGGTAGGATAATAATTCAGCGTGTGAGCGCATGGAATAGAGACATCGAATTAGTCTGTGCATTGTGAGGTCATTGTGACAATGTAATTCGCCCGAAATTTAGGTTGCTCAAAAGTTTAGTCAAAGACCTAGACCGAATCAGTAATTTTATCTTGTCAAGCATGCGCCACAGATGGGCCGTGTCACATCGACGCGATCCATCAGCGACTCATACTTGACAAAAGATGTTTTGACAGAATATTTTGCGTGAAATTCGAGAGCGAGAGATTTCACTTTAAGATTAAAGATTTTATTCCCAGGGAATTGATCTGATGTAGTAAAAAGTGGTAAATAGTATCTGCCCCGAGTGAAAGTGAGAGCTAGTCCAAAATAGCGATGATTTTGGTTAATAGTTCGTTTTTGCGTGTCTTGACCACGCATTCAGTTTGTCATGCAGGGATTTAGTCCTTTGGGATATATATTTGTTTGTATATTTGCCGTACATTTTGGTTTGAGGTAGAGGCTGTTGTTACTTGATACGTTATTCTGATATGTTTTTATGGTTATGACATCGTTATAGTCGATCTATGCCCTTGGAAGGTTAAGAAAAATCAGAAACAAGTAATGGAAATCGCAATTTGTGAATATGATTTCGATACCCATTATTGACATTGTTCGACTGCGATAGATCAAAATTTTATTTTGTCACGGACAGACTGGAAATGTTCCCCCATGTTATTCGGCCATTTCCAGCAGTTGGGGCATCTCTTCTTTGCTTCGGTGACTAAATATGCTATTTATTCTTCTCTGTTTATGAAAGGTGAATATAGTCGCTGATATGCACTGGTTTCCCTTTGTTAAATATTTCTCTTGATCTGGGGGATGTGGACTACCTACTTATCCTTCCTCCATGCCTTTGTGTATGCGGATTCGTATGCAGTACATACAAGTATACAGTTGCAAGAGTGCTTATGGCTAACCTCTCTAGTTAAATATTTATATTTGAAATAAATAACCAAAATAATGCTTCGTTCACAGATATTTATTTTATATTATTTAAATATAACAACAATTATGACGTCGTCTGAAGATCCCAGAGAATATCTTATGTGGGAAAAGGAACTCATTGTGACGTCAGAAGAGCTCAAAAGCTACGCGGCAAATTATCCACCAATGGGAGTTTATATTCCTCGTGGAAGAGTCAAAGGTTGGTAGTTGTATAAGTTATATCGATTGGCGAAGAAAAGTGTTAAATCTTGATGGACGTAAAAAATTGTAGGCCGAAGTTCATTATAAAAATGTGCGTGCCGGAAGTGCTCGAAAATTTATTGGCCTTTTTGTTGAAAAAATTGAATATTTTGGGCAAAAACAATACAAATGTGAAATACGCTAAGGCAGGTGGAAAACTCTCAAAGTTATTTTTGTATAAAATTCAAAAATCTTGGGCGGGGGGATGTCTCGCTTAAATTTTGCATAGTGGATGTCTAAATATTATTTTAATGGGTTCCACCACCAAGGCGCGATCTGTCCTTGATTCACACTAACGAGAGGGAAATTTATTGTAGGATAACGCTTAACATTCTGACTGTAGACCGCATCCTGTTGTCAACCGCGCCGTGATCTTTAATTCGTTCCATAACATGCATTCCGACATGTATAACGCGCTTCGAATAAGACCGCATATATGAATTACATATATGATTATCAAAATGCGTTTATATGAATCGCAGAAGCATTCACGGCTCGGTTTCAAAACCAAACCCAGTGGTTCCAGCAGACTTCCAATTGTGGTATTTCTATGATATGTGCAACCCTGCTTTGGGCCATTTTCGTAAAAAAATATGCATCTTTTCAATGGAATTCACTCTGGGGTCAAGGCTCGAAGCATTCGCAAACTGAACTGGACCACCATGGTCAAGTGATGTGAACGGTGACTGTACTGGGCGATTATAAAACTATATACCACTTCTTTTCCTTCTTCGAGTCGTCTCTTACGACACGCAGAAAATACCTTAATAATATTCTGAAGCTCGTCCAGGACTGGAATCGGAAATTCGTTTGAATATATCAGACTGTCAAAAAACTTCAAGGGTACATTAACAGAGCACATTCAAGAATAAAATAAGCACAACCAGTAAAACCAAACGATGTACATTAGCAATATACATCGGTTGCTTTCTCTAGCTATGCTTATTTTATTATCTACTATTAAGTGGCAAAAATTGACTGATGAAACAATGCACTTTTTGGGTTCCATCACCCAGTAACGGGACAAGAGAAGAATTGTTTCCCAGGGGCGCACGAGCAGTTGATGCGATCCACGTTGTCTGGGGTGACAATATGCTTGGCTACTAGGGGAGGTGCCATGCCCCTCTTTAACGCCTTGAAATGTAGCAAAAATCGAATTTTTTTTCGCGCAATTACCATCAATTGGTCTGAACGGTCTATTTTCTACAAATTTTTCGGTATCCGGCGTCTTTTGTTGGTTTTTTTATGATGATAGACAATGAATACCCGATTTTTAAGAATTTATTTTTGCCTGCGGCGCCGATTATAACGGCATAAATTGATACAAAAAATTTTCAAAGTTTGCCTCTACCCTTTTCAAGGTTTGAAATACTCCACCGTACATGATCAACATATTTCTGATATGTTTTGTTAAGTATGAGTCACTGATCAATCTGATTCGAGGCGCGTTAATCTGTGACTTATGCTTCACAAAATAAAATTACTAATTGGGGAGTGAGTTTCACTGAAGAGGTGACTTCCTAACATTAGTTTCCAACCCGATATTACTGAGTAAGTATCGCATCTCATTAACCGACAGCAAACATTCCAAACACGCATTCCACCACATAATTCTCACAACTCCGACCGCTGGTTTGTATCTTTATTCAAATCATTAGGTAATTAAAGCCATTCATTACATGGAAGCAGGCAAGTGATTTTTATATTAGACCAATGTTCAGATCACATGGACCGTGGTAATAATTTACCATGTATCGTGTATCGACATCCACCATTATAGGTATCGCCTTAAAATTGGTAAATATTACTGGTACATTGCGAGGTGTTTCTCTTCAATCTATTGATCATTGTAAACATACCATCAAAAGCTTGAATTGGAAATGCATGAATATTAACAAATATACGAAAACGACCCCGGGGTGACAATTTTGAATTTAAGACAATCATTTGGAATCCTTCTAATTAAAATTAATTATTTGAAGTGATAACATTCAGAACTTTAATAGCATGCGCTGCATATTACTATATATTTCTAATATCCAAGTAACATTATGCAAATCTCTCCCACATGTTTCCAATCCTATCTGATCCGATGTAAACTCAATGACTGTGGTTATAAGCGGATTTATATTAATCACATCGAATATTTTATCTCGCTTGACACAACAAAGTTGGTCATAACCCCGATTATGTTTAGTCAAGCATCATGATATACGAAATATTCGAGTCTACTTACGACTCACAAAAAATTCGATTCGATTTTCTGAACAATTACGGCTAAGTAGACTAGGGTAGAGTATTTTTTTGTTATATTTTAAAATATTGTAGTGATTTTCGGGGGAATTCCTAGCAAATAACAAAATCACTGATCTCACTGATTCAAATATTTGCTCTAAT
Source organism: Styela plicata (assembly GCA_963675895.2). NCBI lineage: Eukaryota > Metazoa > Chordata > Ascidiacea > Stolidobranchia > Styelidae > Styela > Styela plicata. Next base: position 25,477,649 of record OZ023138.1, read on the forward strand.
TTAGCCAGGCCTAGCAATGAAAGTAGCTTTGAAGTTTATCTCGCATCCCGTTTAGTTACATATTTTATGTCCCAAGCCTCTAAATTATTATCAATTCTAAAGAAGACTTTTCAGATACTGGTCACCGGTATCATAAATCGGCACAATGTGGCCTTTCAGCTCAAAGGTTATAGGTCATTCTCTGTGGGACATGTAGAATCAAGAGATATGCGATAATACAAACAATGGCGCCGTTGTTTGGAACATGTCGACTCATTAGGGAATTTAAATTTTTTTCGCGTGATGAATAGATGGCCCTTGCTTTCTTCCCAAACAAAAAGAATATGACTATTCATTTTAGGGGATCGCCCTGAACAAGGCAGTAATTTAAGAAGAACATGTTAGGTGTAGCTGGGAAAATATGATATTTTAGGTTTCAGCCTGCAGTCTGCACAAGCTATTAGACACTGGGATGACTGGTAGGGAATTTCGTAGTTGTAGTGGACTAGAGCCACATCTTTGCGCTATGGTCCATAAATTGCCTCATTATAGAGAACTTTGCGATGACCTATTGATTCTGATGTTGGTGTTTGGACTTTGCTTGCCTCGAATCTCGACTCGGTGTCCCATTCGTCTTAGAAACCCATGTGACCATGCACAGGGCTGGGCGAAACCGAATCATTTGGAATTCGGATACTTTTTTTTAATCCTGATTTCATACAAATAATATTTATTTCATTTTTACTATCCTAATGTCCATTATGAAAATCGAGAAATTTTCAGCAACAAATTACTAGTATTGAATAAACAGACTTAATTGGTAATTTTTTTCCAATTACACTCCATGAATAAGAACGAAAATGATTACTTTTTAACGACAAAATACAATCAATTTTGGTCCGATTGCATTCTGTCGTCAATGAACAAAATCAACTCCATTTAGCAATTTTTTGTTCCTATTCACGATTAATTCGAATCGATTCGGATCATCGAACCATATAGCAAGTCCCAACCATACCCAATACCTAACCAGAATTTACTAATTTCTAATAACTTAGGCAAGTCGACTTAACCAGATGGTTTAACGTGTTGACTTTTGCTCAGGGCGATCCACTTATGCGTGATTATAAAAACCGTTTGTTGATGCATATTATTTTCCGGCCAGATTATGATTCGGCGATGTGAACCGTCTGAACTGTAATGTTCTTTTTAGATCCCGGTCCTCCCCTGGGAAATATATTAACCTCTTATGTGGTAAATATCAAGCAACAATACGATCGACGATTCCCATACAAAAAGACTATGTGCGCTTATGTTTTGTTAAACATGACTCACTGAAGGATCACGCCACCGAGGCGCGGTCTATTTTTGACTCATCTTTGACAAAAATGAATTCGTATTTGGTACGGTCTGCTACAACATAATGTTCAGTGTTGATTCTGCTAATAATGATTGATCTAATATACGGAATAAAAAACGAACCTCAATTCGAATGAAGTCATCAGAATTTAAAATGCTTGATATTCATTCTACAGTACACACTGTTTCAAAACAACAACAAAGAAGTATTATAATATAAATAAAAAAATGTTACTTTCCGGGTTCAAACCGTCGTTTTCTTCCGAATTTCGCGCGCACCTCCGGTGTATTTATTTTTACAATGCAATACTAAACAGGGTGAAACAGGGTTTCAAGACTTATAATGGTTAACTGTTATAAGGAGCAATAATGAGTAATTGTTGCTACGCGCCGAGGGCGCACTGAAGTCTTTTGAGTTTTTTCTACGTTTTAAGGCACTTAAAAGGCCATGGTACTTATTTAGGTCCTCGAGGGGTGGCAATACGTTAGTGGACGTGACGCGAAGTACTATAGGGAACAACGTTAACCACCTTGCCTTGGCTTTTTCTGCAAATCAAGACTTTTTAAAATCATCGAAAAACAAAATAAAATTTTGTGCTCATTCGGGATACTCGTCTTTTTCGGATATTCATTTAACCACTATCAATAGTATTTAATGAGTGTTATATGCCCTGGGCAATAGTAAAGCCACATACTGCGGTCTTTGTTTCCTTCAAGTCGCCTCTCACGAAACGCAGAAAATACGTAAAGGTAATTGTAAAGACCACACCTACGGGCCATAAAACGTTATCAGCTATTTGCATAAGATAAGTGCAGCTCTAGACATCTTTCAAGATTCTTCAGACGGGCGTGGCATGATTCAATACTGACGAAAAGTCTGTTTCTGAAACTAAAACACAGATAAGATAAAATAGATATTATTATGGGCGTTGAAACAAACTCAAGTGTCAAATTGAGCATTTAGGATTTGGCACTGGTAGAACAAGTGGTGGCAACCTGGTTTTTTCTTAAAAAAAAACGAAATTTAATTTTCTTAAACAAATTTATCACAAAACTAGATAGTACTACAATTAATAACAAGGTAAACTGGTTAACCGTTGTTTGGATGCATTTAATACATTTCAAGTTTAAAATTTTCAAATAGTCTATTTTGAAGGCTTTTTTGGGAAATTGTTGGAAAATATAATTCACCTAGTTATTTGAACTAGGTACCTAGTTTAAAATTAGGTGAATTTACCTAATTTGTCCAGTAATTTACCAGGTAAAACACAAAATAGAAAACTCGGTAAAACCAGTTCACTAAAAGTGAAACTAGGTAAAAATATTTTGAAAATAAACTAAGTGTACTAGGTAAACTATGTTACTTTTACCTATACTTGCCAGCACTGGGTTAAACTTCCATGCCGCCTCCTCCCATCACTGTTAAATATGTTTCGCCAAACAAAATAAGTTTCCTGTCGAGTGTATGGCTTTTGTTACTTCCATATCCTCAGTTTGACCAACTTTAGATCGTGCATGAACTTCCGATGTATTTAATAAGATATCCATCATTAAAATATACCGAATCATATGCGGCTACCATCAGCAGTTATTTTTAAACCGCCATTTTCTTATCTGCGGCGATAAAAAAATATAATTTATTTTTTCTTTATTACGCCCCTACCAATTCAATTTAAATGTTTATAGAAGCTTATCTGAGTCTACTTCAAACTATTTTAAGAAATAAACCATTCAGTGTGCTTCTATTCTCCCATTTTTACTGTTGTAATGTTTCCGCTCAATTAGACAAACTATTTACATATTTAGGTCAAGGCGTAGCCGTAGCAGTTAAGCTCAAATCGTTAAAATTCCAATTTTGAGCGAACGAATCGGTCATTTCGAACAGTCCTACCCGAAATACCCAAAACCAATCTTTGTTGTTTTTCTGCTTTCAGTTCCTCACATCCGATCTCGACGAACCCAACAAATATCACAATCAGCTCGAGGAAAACCGAATTCGCCGAACTTATTAATGATTCGGCCGAACTGTAAACAATCATCGAGCATCCTTCCTTCAATTGACGTGTACGCGTCACGTCAATATGATGTCACTGCTACACGTCATCAGCCTACGTCATCGCGAACAAAAACTCATGAACCTGAAATCAAACCTTATAATTTGATGAAAGGACAACTTTTTGACCCCATGGCGTCACAATTACTCTGCCCGAATAATGACGTCCCTGGCACAGCAATGCTGGATTATGCAAAATCCTTTATGATGAACAATAGAGCTTACTCCGGGCAATCAGCCCAAAATACCCTGCCTCCACCTTACGTTGATGCTAACTTCGAAAGTAGATTTTCGAACAAGCATAACAATCCTGATATGACATCACTAATGACGCAAGACATGGGTTATCCCCTAGGACAACAGTATTATCAGCATCTATCAGCTATAGCCGCAATGGCGTGGTCTGATTGTAATCAAGCTACAGAAAAGCTCAGGAGAATCTACGAAGAAACAGCGCACCTCAGCAGAACTTACGACCCATTTGGTTTGTTTGCAGGGGGAATCGCCGGCTACCCTCACGCTCACATGGTGCCGGCATCCCCTGCACCCGGAAACACGGCCTCCATGATGGGTCCCAAGGACTCCCGGGCGGATATAATGCGATATCAACAAATCGCTCGGGACCATCAGAAATATATAGACCAAACGAAGAATAAATATGCAAACATGGGGTCAAATTTTGAAAATCCTAATTGTGACGTGAAAATAAATAAACAATCATTGCAATATGACATCACAAAGTCCATTACCGGGAATTGCAATGTTTAATCCACAATCGATGATGCAAAAGTATCAAACAGTGCCTTGTGATGTAACAAACCAAAGAAACTATTCTCGCCAAAATGAACTTTACGCGCCAAAAACTAGTGTTGTGGGTCAGAAACGCAAACGTTGCGATCAACAAGACCTCATGACAAATCTAGGGTCTTCCTGCGATCAAAAATATAAAGTTAAACTTCCTCGCATCGATACCGCTTATTTTCCAAAGCAAGAGCCTCAGATGACGTCACATATGAAGTCCATGTTACCAGAATCTTTAATGTACAACCCAAGCATACAACCTCCCCCATATGAAAGCGTATTGCAGAGCGGATGTATACCAGACATGCTCAAGAAAACTGTTAAAACGGAAAAATTTTTCAACAATTAACTTCTCTGATATCATGCGCCCGGAGAGTAATGATGACGTAGCAAATACGTCATCGAATATGATCGAAAAATTTTGCCTTCCGTCGGTATCTTGCAGTCCAAGTCAATCTTTTGTTAACTTGCCATTTGTACTGCAATAATGCCATGATTGCCGTATTACGTCATCATGAGATGACGCAATACTCCGTTTACTCACCATAACTGTAAATTATATTTTTCTGTTCCACTGTGAATATCTCTTACTTTTATGATAACTGTTTCTTTAATATATGTACACGTACCTAATATCAATGACGTCACTGATAGTTGATGACGTCATATTCCCGTACTACTTATATATTATCATCATTGTGAAATTACCTCTTTTATCTTGAGTTTGTTTATCAAAGTCGAATCATACTTCATTCATAATTTCTTCATATCAAAGTAGGCGAACCGCTCTTGTACACATTTATTTGAAAATGTGGGTGATCAACTTTACCAGAATCCCACTCGAATAGTAAGGTTACTTGATTTAATCTTTTTTCATATTGGTAGACTTATCGAAATAAATGTAGAAACTGTAAAAATTAAATAAAAAAAAACTTGTTCAAACCCTATTTTGAGTATCCCGAATCATTCAATCGGGTATTCAGTCCCTATCGAAAGATTTATTTGCCCAGCATGAGCCACATATGGACCGTGTCTCGTCATCACGATCCATCAGTAATTCATACTCAACAAAACATGTTTCCGCAGAATTTTTCCGACGACTCATGCGTCCGGAGAGTATGATGACGAAGCAAATGCGAATATGATCGAAAAATTTTGCCCTCCACCGGTATGCATCACTCGTTTAATAATTAATAATAATCGGGGCATCTTTTGTTATGCGTGGGCCACTGAAGGTTCACCCCAGAAAAAGTGCGGTCCTTCTGTGCCCCTCGCTTGACGAAAACCTAATTATTGATAAAGAAATTCCCAAAGCAAAGTCGCTTAAACACATAAAGAATCTTCAGATTTGTATTTGAATGCGACTGGCACTCATAGGCCCTTTTTCATGCCATTAGTCCACAGTGCGACTGCTTTGACCTCCCTTGACGGTTATTCCGTTGGGTTTAATTATATATTTGATCCGCAATCATCACAAACGTTGCTCTTGACTATCGAAATCAGACATATTCATCGAGTATGAGTCACTGATGAATCGCGCTGTCGGAGAAATATCAATTTTTGAACACAGTAATATTCGAAAAATGTGATTAAAAAAATAAGTATATTCATCTGAAATTGTCAAATTCTTTTTGCCACAAGCATATTTCATGCAGCACAGCACCAGCACGGGCAGTTGAAAAGACACGTATTATACTCTGTGTAGGAATTGTATATTCACGAAATTCTGATGATTATTTTAGTATATGTTGTTGATGAACCGCATCTCGGCGGTGAACCATGGTTCTGTTCAAATTAAGATAATTTTACTGCATTTTCCTTACAGTATACATGTTATCATTACCATAGTGCTCTGGCATAATATATAAAACCGTCATATCAAGACCCAGGGATTTGTCGAGCATGAGCCAGCTATGAATCACGCCATTCAGTCACGGTTCAAATGTAGCATATAATGCACACGCTTAATAAATCATAATTGCAGGCTGCAATCTTCGTTCTCGTGGATGGAGCTAAACTGCAATTCTAGTTAAAAGATAGCTTCTTTACCAGGTTGTAAGGCGTTCAATTTTTAAACAAAAAAATGCTATTTTAATATTTTTAGCACGCACCAATGGTCCATCTCATCCAGACGCCGGTTTTGTAGTTTACCGACTCATGATTGGCCCAAAAACTGCCAATTACCCTGATTAGAGCTACTATATGTCAAGCAATAGTCATTGATGGATCGCGCCTTAAGGGGCCATGATTTACTATACAGAATACCTTGGTATTTTATTGCTAATTCGCAAGAAGAATATTTTGTTAAGCATGAGCCACAGATGGACCGCGCCTCGGCGGCGCGATCCATCAGTGACTAACTCTCACCAAAACATGTTTGATCGTTATTTTACTGGCGGGGTCAGTGGCGTGTCTGGTTACGTTAGCTCAGACGACTTCTTATACAATATAGTTAATATATTCTGTGCAATTTATTATCGAAATATACGCGTGCAATATTTATCACGAATGTCTGTTTATTATTTCAAATCGGGCGGGACTTCTGGTTACTATGACGACCTCATAAGTTTGCAAGGATACAGGATAAACAGAATGACATCAAGTATACAAGCTTCTTGCATAGAATTTACTGTGCCATTGTGGAACTTCCACATTGTATGAATGTGGATTTGTAGCTAAACGCGTTAATCGATTAAAAATTTGTTGAGATTAACGAGAGCACAAGGCTCGTTTGAATAAAGACCATCATACACTGTAACAAAAAATGCAACAAAATCACTGGTCTTTGACAGTAATCTTACTTGGTGGTATTGAAAAAAATTGAAAATTGACTTTTTTGGTCAAATATGGGATGTTGATGGAACGCACTGCGAAGGCAGGATCGATCAAGAGCCCACAATTGGCCTAAATCTCATCAACATGGCTTTTTTAACTTTGGAAACATGCAATTACTGCAAATAACCAGTAAATTTTTTGTACTTTCGTTACAGTGTAGACACACAAATTTAGGTTTGCCACTTACGGCTATATCTATTTTCGAATCGAATATGATTCGATCGCAAAAATCACCACAAGATTCGCACCCACGCACTGTTGGATCGCGCCATCTAGTCGCGTTTGATTACTGCTCCATGTTTGATGAAGTAAATTTCTGATTTGAAGAAGAGATCTTTAAGAAGTAATATAAAGTCGGTACAAATTTGATGAAAAAAAAATCCTGAAACATTTTCGGATGCGCATGATTTCCACCAGGTAGATTCATGATCATACATGTATCGAACGAAAGCGAAAACGATCTAGTTTTTCGAAGGCAAACAACACCGTTTTGCTTTCACCGGTTGTGCTCTATACATCAGGTCATTTTCGGATTGTAACGAATCACAAAAAAATGAACATTCGAATCATCCCAATCGGATACGTATGTGTTCTGTGAATGACATAAATCAAGAAAATGTCGTCCCTTTGCGCAATATCTAAATATTGTTGATATCAGACTTCGATAAGTTCGTGGATTAACTATAATAGGTCAAAAACCTCAATAGCATTGCGTCTCTTTCCAAAAATAGTACCTAGAAGGAACCAGTTACAATAGCTACCTTCATGTAACAAAGAGATACATGAGATATAGTACTGGTAACTACGCTCTTTGAGTCGAAAATATACCAAACAGGAATATTCACATACTTAAATAAAGCGCAGTGCGTGATATCTGCCCTGGACAATGATAAATTAATCAATATTAGAAGTTTTTGTAAGTTTTATTAAAACAAAATTTGTGTCGTAAAAAGTCTGGATATAAAAGACACCAAAATCGACAACAAAGAGCGACAATCGAAATCGATGGGCGAGGGGTTTGTGTAGTAGTAAAAGATTAGGGTCGGGCAAATCGAATTATATAGCCTTTGAATTTTATGTATATAACAAATATCGCACCCTTACTATTACAGCTTGTCTCCACAATAAGAGTACCGATTTTTATATTTTAACGACGAAATAAATTGATTTTGGTCGAATTTGTCAAAATCGATTGGATTTCGTCGTTAGAGAGGAAAATTCTAGTTCATTTAACAAGTTTTCGTTCGTATGAACGATTCCAATGAATCGTCCTTCGAATCGATTCAAATCATCGAATCGAATTGTCCCAGCCCTATATATCACAAAGAATTACTACCAATTGTACTCTTGAAAGAATACTTTTCTAAACATAATTGAACCGTTATAATAGAGTGCAGTGGGTGGTATTCGTACTGAGTGGTAGTGAACCATTTACCAATCGACTAATTAATTGCGCTGATTGGGAGCTGTAACATTAAAGTACATTAAAAAAGCAGATTGGACTCATCGATACACTTGGTGCTGATAGAGACCTATCGTGCGTTGTTTCACTGGAGTGATAAATCACATATTTCCAAAAAGAATCTTTTTGTGTGGAGCATCAAGGTTCGTCTCAAAGGCGGGTACTTCTTCGATCTCCAAAATGTCTAGAATAAATAAATTTCAATGGCAATGGGCGTCAAGCGATATCCGCCGCAAGAAGTGCATTGTATTAAGTGCAAGATCATTTTATTAAAATAAAATAAAAAAAATAGTGAAAATTGTTTCTCAATGTGGGCCAAAAACATATTGTGTTGGCGAGAGTAGCAACTCTTGCGAGACAAAATAAAATTTCTTTTTTTGGACCAACTTGCGAGTGGACGAAGTGTTGGAAAAAAGAAATGACTGACATTTTTTTTATCAAGACAGCTTAATTGATTTTCTGTGCGGAAGTGTATTTCGATGCGTCCAACATTTCCACGATTAAAAATGAGTTAAAAATGATGAATTCTCGAAACTTTCAACATTTTTCTTCGATTCCATTCCAAAATGATAATTTCTATATATGTCTCCACCCGTGTGATATTGCGACGTTAAAATGATGATAAAATGATTGGTATTTTCAATTCAATCCCTTCTTTTTAAATTTATTGCTTCGTAACTAGCTAAAATCTATTTGAAATCATAAAACGCCTCACCAAACCCTACATGTGTATAAGTCTAAAAGTTAAACATTAATCAATAAGAAACGAAAACTGCAGTATAAAGGATTTCCGACCAGCGGATAAAAGGCTCCAACCCAGTCAGAAGATCTCTTACGTGTATTATCAAGCATGTGTCACCGATGGATTGCGCCTCCGCGGCGCGATCCATTTGTGACTCATTCTTGGCAACATGGATTTTCTGATTGGAAGGAGAGATAAAAAAAGATACAAAAAGAAAAAGTAAATAAAGGATGGAGAAAACGTATAATGGTGTCAAGGTTTATTTTATAAGTGTATTTAGATCGTATTTCTGCACCAATTGCATTAGCCTCACCAGAGTGCAGAGTGAAGCAATCTCATTTTTCTTAAAATTTATAACTAATGCGAATAGACTTCTATTTTGTACATTTTTGAAATTGGTTCAACAGTGGGACGTGCTTTATGACGTCATCATTTTTCTGGTACAAATTTGATGCCAACTCCAGACCCAAATCCCGATTGCGCTACTGTACTGCCGTATGAATTGAAAACTAGGAGCCATAGCATGCGAGCAAGATAACTTTAAAAGTCCGAATTGCTCCAGGGAAACAATGTTTTGCTCATTAAGCATTAAGATTTACAGGTGAAGCACATGCGCTAGGTGGCGCTGATAGAGCATGTTTAAGCTTTGACAGATATGAACATTTTACGTATGGCTTATCTATGACGTCACAATTTCGAATTATGTCGTCACAGCTATGAAGTGTAGAAGTTATCAAAAAGCTGAACCGCTTTTGGGTAATTTCTTTATACTTTGGGGATTTTATCGTTTCTGTTGTGACATCATCAATTGGCTGAGACGTCATTTCCAGTGATGACATACTTGACGACTTCCTCAAGTTTGTGCTTTTCATTTTGTCATCAGTTTGATTCTCGATCATAATCGAATCTACGACTTTAGCTTCAACCGTTATAACCTCAGGTTCGGGACTAATGCGCATGACGTCAATAGTGATGTCAGAGTCATCAGTGTCATCCCCAGTCGGTGTCGACGTAAGTTCATTCTTCTGCGTATCCATTGGAACATGGTCACTATCTGTCGATGATTGGGTCGTGAGTTTACTTGGAGAGAATATGACGTCAGCATCGATTTGTGACGAATCTCGTGACATCATACCGATCGATTCACTAGACGCGTGGAACTTCTGCATCCGCTTAATTCTCCATTTAGCTGGCATTAAGTGACTTGGACTGGAAGGTACCGATGAACTTGAATAATTATATTCTGAAGAAGTGACGTCATTGATGACATAACCACGAGAAGCCGGAGACATGGTTGGGGATGCAGTACCGTTTTTATATCTACCAAGTTTAGGGAAAGAACGACCGGATAGTGTACGCTCTGGTGAGGTCACCATTCGCATCATATCGATACTTTTCGGATCCGTAGTCCATGTTTGAGTGACGTCATAGTCATCGCCACAAGAGACAGTCAATACGTCATCAGTTTCCTCTTCAGACTCAAAATTTGCTCGTTGACGTTTCCTAGGACTGGGAGGGGGAATTCCCGCGGAGTATCGTGGACTTAAATGGGTCGCTGATAGAGAGGATGCGATGACGTGAGTGGGTGAGAAGTGCTGGGTGCAGGAAGGAGATGGAACTCCATAGTTTGGAGCTGTTGAAGTTTGTAACTGGAATACAAATTTGATATTATTAATGCACTACGATACTTTATTGTGGGGCATTGCATATTTTGCAGTGCCTGCAAAGAAAATACTCGATCGACTATAAAAAAATCGCATTTTACCATGCTATTCTAGTGATGTTATCATTCTATGTAGAAAGGGTGATCAATAAAATTTTTCTTTCATCTAACTAAATTCATTTCATTATCATTCAGGGTGTCAACATATATTAAGCCTTGAACCCGGCTTGTGTCTGTGATAAAAGACGACATTCCCAGTATTTTTGGGGGATTTCGAGTTGTTTTGATTTTGGCCTTCCGTGAACCTGCAGAGCCACTGGATTTTTTAGTGACTGTGGATCTATTCTGTGATTCAGTTAAGTCTCTTGGTGAAGGACACGCCGCCTAAAGATGTGGGCAAGGCACAAGGTTGACAAAATAATATTTCTGAATCAACTCCTACCTGATTTCTTGTTGCTTAAATCAAGCGGTTCTATCTGTTGTGTATGTTTATGTTCTTTCACTCTCTCGAGCAATGAACCTGTTAAAAAAAAGCGTTATGGAGTTATTGTCGTATCATTTTTTATTGTATTTCACTGACGGGCTTTATAATAATCCTTACGTATTTACTATGTGTCGTAAGAGTCGAATATAAAAGGGCCACCAAGCGGTAGATTTTTCTAACATCGGTCAGGGCAGATACCACTCACGGCACTCACCGAAATTTCAATAAAAAGCAAGGCCAAGGGAATAGTTGAAAGAGGAAACGACCGACTACCATTATATGGAGAAGATCAAGTACAAAATATATCACCAACGACCCCAATTGGAGAAATTTGTCAAACTATGTTTTGTTAAGTATGAGTAATTGATGAATCGCGTTCATAAGGTTACCACTTATAAGGCTTCCCATTACTCGCCTCTTATGACACGCACGAAATACGCTAGGACTATTATAAAACTCGTACCTACATGGCACTTCCCCTATGTGAGGATCATTCCAAACTGAATGGAACTAACTAAAGGTTTCCGTGAACCGGATTGCCGGAATCCATCCGGCAGGATTCGCGTAATTTGGCTGATATGTTCGCTCCGGTTCGGATTAGCCATCATAACATTTGGCACGGATCGGATCAGATTCGGGTCCCGTCTCTTGATTCAAATAATTAATACCACTTTGACGCTTATAGAAATAGGCGGAAGCTTTCTATTCAGGATTTAGTCAGGATCAGGGGCGTGATATTTTTATTCCGGATCGGATCGGTACGCAATTCAGGATCTGGATTCAAAAATTCCTGATTTCGCAGACCTCTGGATCTAACAGAGATCGGCGACTGGTCTCTGCCCTAGGCGGTGATAAAAAGGTATTATTTTGTCGAAAATGTTTTGTTAGGCGTGTTTCACTGTGCACGCCTCGTGGAGGCTCATGGTCGACGACATGTAATGTTTGTTCGAAACTGGGAGCGATGGTGTCTAGTGCTTATCGCAAGTCCCACTCGTTATACCATGTCCACCACTCAATCCAAGGTCTTGGGTAGGCTAAGCCAAGGCCGGAAAGATCAGGTCAGGGCGGCTCAAGGAGTGATGATAAAAAGTGCACTGTGTCCGTTGATCCCAATTTGACATCCAAAGAATTTACTCACGTTCTGGTGTGATTGGAGGCTTTTTATGTATTCGGATATTCTCTGAATCCGATGTAGCTCTGCGACGTGATGAGAACAGGTCGCGAATGCGCTTTGAATGTGCTAGGAGATCAATGTATCCGGGTTTGATGTGAGCTGAAAGAAATTGAGTAAATGTTTGAGATATAAAGTTTGATTATAATTTTTTTGAGCGAGGTAGAGAAGTTCAGCATTACCCAGGTCCGATTATACTTTTTCGTGAGAAAATTATATCTAAATAAGCATGTGCTAATGCATGCTGGTGTGCATATCTTGTGCATATCTTTTAAACGACACTTAACCGTGTTCGCCTATGAGTTTAAAGTATGAAGCCTTGATCAGTGCGATCCAGTTCATCGATTGTTTTTATAATAGGAGCTCTTTTTCGTGTGTTCTCACAATCTAATTTCGTCGGAAAGATGTAATGCCTGATAATATTTAAAAACAGGTTACACTTACCTTTTTTCTCTTTTGCTATCTCGTATGCTAGTTCCTCTGGTGCAGGCTTCCGCAACTCCATCATTTTAGTATGTGTAGGTGTTAGACGAGGGTTCGAGTCCCGATGAGGTCGTGATATCTCATAGTATGGGTGTGATGAGGCAACACTTCGTCTTCGATGGGATTCATCTGTGTAACGTGTTGGTGAAGCTTGGAGACCAAGCGCCCCATTCCGCGGATGAGCTGTAATTCGAAAATAATGAAAAGCGTTATAATTTATGCTAACAACAAGGGTGCGGGCGCATCCTGTGCGATCCGACAAAGGACTATCATTTCAAAATATTTTAACCCTTGATAATCTGAGTGGATCATTCATGGTAAAGCTCAAGACCAGTGAAAATTGAGACAACGGCGATGCTGAAAATGAACTGTGTATTTACTTGAACTGGCAAGCTAATCCGGCGTTTTGTCATGAATGATTTACTAGCTGGCGTGTTTCATCAGTGCACGTCACCGAGTCGGTTGAAGAAACCCGATCCTATCGTCGGAGAGGTCGAATCTTCACATTACGAAATTTTATTTTGCCAAGTATGCGCCACAGATCGACCGTGCTTCGGGAGTGCACCTGTGGAACATGCTTAAAAAAGCAAGTTTGTGCAGGAATTTCCAGATTGAGTTTGGCCCGCGGCCATTCAGCAGTTCTTCTCGGATACTCAGCAATTGTTGGGTGTACGGAACGGCCATACGACCAGGGCTGGGCAAAACCGAATCATTCAGAATTCGAATCTGATTCGAATGGGATCGAATCACTAATTCCGCGCAAATAACGATTTTCCCCATTTTTAGTATTATAAATTGTCTCCAATGTGAAAATTGAAAAATTTATAGTTTATTGTGTATTTTCAAGTAACACAAAGAGCAACAATTTTCATTTTTTAACGACAAAATATAAATTTGGCCAAAATCTATTGCATTTTCTCCTTAAAAATGAAAATTCTAGTTCATTTAGCAAGGTTTTGTGCCTACGAACGGTTGACTATTGATTCGAATAAATTATGCTCCGAATCGATTCGAATCTCCGAATCGAATTGCTCAGCCCTACATACAACTTATAACTGGGAAAATCCCCAAAATTATTTTTTCATTCGTCTGGCATGGCTAACCAAATCATGTGCAACCATGCCTAGCCCAGGTCAGTTTCACTAGTATGTGTCTTCTAACAGGAGATATCGGGATTCTTACCTGTGCGTGGATGTCTCAAGTAACCATTGGGTTGCGAGGCTGACTGTCGTTCGTTATTATACGCTTTGATTTCCTCAGTTCTGAACGTGAACATGTGATCAGGGGATCTTGGTTGACGCCGGAACGAATGGGTCGGAGTACCGGGGAGAGATCCTGCAGAAATGAAACATACATTATTGGATTACAAGCAGCAGAATATCTTGCGGCTTAAAAGGGGGGAGTGTACACTTGAATATCGAATGTGGTCGGAGGGTGGCGTAATAATGGGCGTGACAGGCGATAATATTTGGGCTTAAATCTGCATTTACATCGTATATGATAGAAAACAAATAAAAAGTGAGGTCCCAACGATTGATCACGATACGGTATGACTTCTTCTTCGTTCATGCTTTTTAGAGAAATAAAATAGAGAAAATATCAATTGTCGAACTTAAGTCAGTTTTGCTAAGAAATGTATATGAGGAAACATCGTGGACTAACCATGAAACGCTGTTGGTAAGGACGTCATATATTGGTCATATTGTTGTTGTGGTGCAAGGGGGCGAACTTCTTTGAAAGGTGATAAATGATGATGTAACAATGAATTTCTGGAAGGCTCTAAAGCGCTCCTGGGTACTTTGGTGTGGTTGAGTTCTATCATTGGCCCCTGGGTGGTGCTGTAGATCACTGGGTGTTCTCTGCGCGGGGAGTACATTTGTTCGGGATGTGTCATCAGATGACGGGGTTCTATTTTTACTCGAGGTGGCCTTGAAGATACGGGATCGCTTAGCGAAAGTTCTTGAATGCGTTTTGTGGTATGTGTTGGTGTAAGGTTTTGGTGGGCGATCAGTCTCGGTGAATTTGTCGTTCTGTCGCCGCTTAATATGTCATTCACTGATATACCAAGAGATCTTCTGGGGTCGAAGTCATTGTGATGTAACAGTGACGGCACCGTTATGTTATAATATGGGTTGAGAACTTCCGAATGTGCCGTCGTTGAAGCTGATATCGTTCGCTGTTTTGCGTCGTTTCGATGCAAGTGGCTCTGTATGACGTCACTCGTGTGACGTATATGGGACGTACGAATTGGAGAAATTTCCGGTGGCTCATTGACGTCATCTGGAGACATTATAATTACGTCATCGGCGTCTTCAATGCTCGATTGTTTTTCTAGAAAATAATTTGAGAAGTATTTTAGCATCTTTTCCGTGGCTTGCAGTGCAACTCTGTCGAGATGCAGGGTTGTGAGTATATTAGTCTATTGAAGCGTTCGTTCTAACCTTGTTTATAATGAATTTGAATAATTAAAAAACTATGCATGCAGAGAAAAACCATTCCTTAGATAATAATACACAACCACTTTGCATGCGAAGTACGTCAGTGCAAGACCTAGTTTATCAAAAGACTGACCCCCTTTATATATTGTGAGTTAATTTAAATAACTTGTCGAAAAACACGAAATACCTCCAGAGAACCAGTAAATCATTCTACCTTTCTCTCCCTCGATCGCCGAATCCTGTTTATTCCTGATCAGTAGTTCCAGAACAGCAACATTAAACTGGTATGTGTATCTTTTACCTTTCGATTTGTATAGGATTCGTTTGTCGTAGTAATACCTGAGTTATCGGAAGAATAAGGAATAAAACGAGCGATATTGGAAGGATTTTATTTTAAGAGATATCGGAAATTTAAAGATCAAGTTCATAGAATTACCTTTTAAAACCTCAAATAATCGACTTTTCTGCCTATGCCAATATGCAGTAAAATGGTAACTTTTGTCCCATTTTACAATGTTAATTTTGTCATAATCATAATTTAATATTGGGAGGAGGGTCGGAAAATGAAGTTCACTTCAATACGAATTTCACAATTTCCAACTATTTAAGGACATCTTTAAAGGGGATAAGATAAGGGGTTCGATCGTTGTGAGAAAAGGTTCAGAACCTCAGGCGTAATCCATCTGAGGTCATATTGCTTGATACAGCGAGATGAGAATATCGGCGTTGTATTTCAGATCGCGAGTTTTTGAGTAACTAGCTCAGTCAGAAATATTTGACTCAACTTGCATTGTTAAGCGTGGGCCATATTCCAGGCGTGGTCCATCTGCGACTAATGCTTAACAAAATAAAATTTCCAAAAAAAAATTTGTATTTGTTTGTTACAAAAAATACGAATGGTATCTCAATAGATACACTTAAAATTATTCACAATAATACAATATTTGCCTGAAGTAGTCGTAATGGCGGAGATATGTTAGTTCAGTGTGGATCATAATGGTTTGTTGTTGGAGCATTCATCCGTAGCGCACCCGCAACAAAATGCAATTAGGCAATTTTACTGACTACATACTTCCATTAAAAGAACACAGCGGCGATGTGCTTATAAAACTCAGAATTACCGCGTGTTAAAAACCTTGCTGAATGCGACTTTTTGGGAGATAATAACCGTTTTGCGTTCTTTTTCGTGACGACTTTTTCGCAGAAATAAATCGGAAAAATAATTTCGCGCGCCTTGTGCGGGCACTTTAATTTAGAAAAAAAAAAAAAATGTGTATCACACATTATCCATAACCTTTACAAGATTCGAGATTTTCGGCAGCCAAAGCCTTTCAAATACACCAGTAAAAAACATGGCAACTAATAGTTACCTCAAAGCTCTGCTCAGCTTCTCGTAGTTCATCGCTGGTTTTCGTTTCCTGATTCCCCACAATCTGGCAACTTCTGAAGGTTCCTGTGAGAAAAGATCGAACAGCAAGTTAGAAATGAAAACCAGTCAAAAATTTTTTGTGTTGAGGGAATATTACGTTTTAATAAGTTAATTTTTGTATAGTTGATAGTACAACTGAAGCTCAATCCATCAGAGACCCATACTTGGCCTAATTCATTTTCAGCTTTTAAATTTATTTATGGAAATGGGCAAGTACGTGTTTATGCTTCATATTGTTGTTGTGCTAGAACGGTGAATTCTAGCAAGCTAATCGCATATCTCTACGATATCAACCAACCTCTTTTTAATACCCTGCCCTCTCCTACGTTTTGGGCCTTTTTACTGTCTTTGGGTCGTAGTATGTTGAACTTGAGGTCCTCAGAACCACGGCTTAAGAACGACATGAGAAGAAACTATCATAAAAATCTGCCATAAGCTACGTGATAGTTTAGCTACACGATTATCATGAAGTTGTCGGGAACCATAAACATCCTGATGCTATTTATGATCATTTACCTTGATGACAAATTCACCGTATTCTCCTTCCCAACTTATGATGTCATAATATTTGTTGTTACGTAATAATTCCAATATGAAGTGCCATAGTTGAATTTGCCTGTTCCCGCCAAGAAGTTCTCTGAGACATTCTTGTGGCAATTCTGAACTTTGAGAGTCTGTAAAATAAAAAGTCCTTTTTAAAATTTAACTATTTGAGTTTTTAATTCAAGCATAGCCCTACACCAGCTGGTCACTTTGAGATTTCAGTGCCATTTTAACGTGACGTATTTTAAGTTTTCTCTTTTTAAATAAATCACCCTCGTCAAGCCGATCAGAAATATAATTTTTCTCCAGTAAGCGCCACAGATGAACCACGTCTCGTCGACGCGATCCATCACTGACGCATACAAAGATCTCTTGGCAAATTTTTTCCGATTGGATAGGATTTGTATAAGGTTACTTACATAAGAAAATAAGATTACTTGTGTTCAAAAGTATGAAGCTTTCCAGCTGTAGACAAGTGATTAGACCCTGGGCAATTTGACGTCACGGGTTTATAAACCGTAAATTTACTGGGAGTTTTATATGGGCTTGATAGCCAACTCTAGACCTTGTAGTTGTCATGTTGGTATCACAGGCTGAATATCTCGGGTTCACGTCCCGATAGGCCCGACTTGTTAATCTATGCCCACTACTCAGCCCAGGGTGTAATAACTTGGGCAGGCTAGAAAAGTTCTTACCTATCCAACACCACTAACATTGTTTAGTTACATGTACATGGCTGCTGGTACGAGGTCTTGCTCGGGCGATTCACTCGAAAAGGTGGCGAAAAACAGCAGCTTTTCAATCGACGATGTCAGAGTGCTAACCTTGCGCCTGACATAAAATATTTTTAATTTTACCCAGTTTTACTTTGAAGTAAAATTCATATTTTATAATATTCGTTTGAGGTATTATTTATTGATGGAATACAAGGCTATATAATTTGTGAGTCATAATAATAATCAATGTTGTTCCGCTTTATGACACAAAGTCACGCATTGTTATGTCATAGTGATAGACGAATGACTTCCGCATGGCAAAAAATAACCTTTTAATAGCTAATTACTAGAAAACTGATAAATCTCGACATAACACGCCGACTTGTGTGTCAAGGGGTTAATGACGTTGGCACAGCTGGTGAAGAATTGGCAATCTTCGCGGGAAATTATCTGCATGTTAGACCATGCATAAGACATAATTAAATCACGCATTCAATGCGTGATTTAACTATGTCCCATGAATGGCCTAACATCCAGACTCTGCAATACTAATGGAACAAGGTAGGCGTTATTGACCTATTTGAATATAGTAATGGACGGCATAATTAATCATAGTGAATTTGCATAGCTGTGTTGGGGTCATAGTACGGGCAAGATAACTTAACTTCTTCACAAAATATTGCACTGAGATTCGATGGCATTATTTGCCTATATTCGCTCATGGAGTTCATTTATTATTACCAACCGCATATTCTTCATATCGTATAGTCTTTTTTATATAGAAATTCGTACCGAGCAAGACCGAAAACAGCGACTAAAAGAGGCAACAAACAAACGTCTACTTAAATGGCGAAAGGAGACTATAAGGTGTGACGCCAACAATTGTACTCTGAGCGGAAAACATCCCATGTAAGACTGAACCAACATGGTATAGTGTAGTTAGTTGTATTCCCCCCCCCCCCCCCCCCCCCCGTAACAAAAAAAATATCTATAAATGGATTCACCTGAGTTGCACAGCTTTCCTCTCATTCTACGCAACCACAAATTTCCAGGAGCTGAAGACGCCAGCGCCATGTTCAAATAATGTAAATTTAATATATATAGTACTGTTGTTGAAAGCGAATTTAACTAAATCAGAAATTTTATTTTGCCATTTTTATGTACGTGTAATGGCGACGAGATCCATCAGTGACTCCCACATTCAATAAAACGTGTTTCGTAAGTGCGTGTCTGACTGCAAATCCGTCCTTAAAACAAAGACATTTCCTTTCATTTGACATTTGCACTAATCACACTATGACGTTGTAATATTATAAGTTACTGGAGTCAGACCTTCTCTTACAAATAAGAAATATCCTAGAATAGGCTGCCAAAACGTTCAAAATTTTTCTTTGACTACGGCGCTATTTCTCTTACAAATGAAAAAATATCCTATGAATAGATTAACATGATGCCAGCCAAAATATTCAAAATTTTGTCTCGCCTTCGGCGCTATTTCCATGTCATGGGCACTTTTCATTTTGAACCCTAAAAGCAACAAATAGTCAAAATCAACACATATTCTTTCTCAATGATAACCTCATTGCGCTTTGCTTTTCTATTTCTTTTTTTCGTAAACTTTAAACCCTCCCGGAAATTCTCCAACCAATTCCAACCGATTCCAATAAACATAGGAAAACTCAGAAATAACGTAAGCAATGTCAGCTTTCTAAACTCACAACTATTAGCATCGCAATGACAACGCATAAACAACTAAATAAATCTATATAATTTCTAAACTTCAAACAAATTTTCCTAAATTTAGTTCCTACATTTCACCTTCACGAAGGATTTTCCCCGATGTTACCAAATTTGGACAAAATTCAACTTTACATGAGGTCATTTTGACGTAAAACCTATTTGCCTGAAGATTTCCAAGAAATCGATATTCAATTCTGGAACATATGTGCTGAATTTACATATACTTGTGCCTGAGACACTGATGGACCGTGCCTCGGCGGCGCGATCCATCGGTGGCCCACGCTCAACAATATCTCTTAAATAAAATTTCAGCTTGGTGGTAACACAATCGAAAATTTGTGTAAAATTACAAAAAATTATCACGAAATAGGACCAATTTCCTATCTTAGTTTTGCTTAATCAATCATAGTTTGCTAGCTTCAATATACCAATTTTTAAAAGACTTTATATCCAAACGCACAAATTTTATTTTGTTAAAAACCGATGATGCTCACGGCAAAAATAAGAGCTTGGTAAAAATTATCATTTATAACTTGGAACTTCAGAGCGCATGGCTGAGTAAAAGATCGTGGTCTCACTGCGGCTAAATCCTATACTAGTGACGGCGAAGAGTCTGAAACCGGGGGTCGGGGAGGGGCGTAAAAACATTAGGATCTAGATTTTGCATTTCCTCTCAAAAGTAGTTGCGGGAAATTGTCATTTTGGGTCATTATGCGTATAAATAAAAGCACTTTCGCGCCGAAGGCCGGCAAAAATTTTGTTCTATTAGTAATATTGCACTCAAATTATAAAGTAACATCCGGAGCCTTTCCCCCCCCTTCTAAAACCCTGAGGAAAATATAGGCGCTCCTACCCGGCCGAATAAAACAATGCGCGCGCATGTTTTGTTAGGTATGAGTCACCACAGATGGGTGCATTTTCTGTTTGATATTTTACCTAATAAACTAGATAAATTTAACTAGGTAACTATGAAAAACTATGTGAATCATATTTTTATTATGAAAAAACTTCAAAAATGTACTATTTGATGATATTAACCTTCAAATCTATTAAAAGTGCTTTAAATACAGCCAAACGACCATTACCTATAGTTTACATGGTTTTTAATCCAGACACTACCGAGTTTTGAAGGTGAAATTAGGTCACCTAGTTCAACTTTACTTAGCTCCAACTTTACTTTAGCCAGTTAAAGAAATGACTAGGCTGCCATCACCACTAATCACCGAAGGTTCATTAGACCCATCAATCGCCTGGGCGGCGCGCCTTCCATCCGTGACGAATAACTAACCAGACAGAAATCCAATTTGGATGAAATGCCATTAAATCTTAACCGTGTTTCTAAACCCAAACGAAGCCTTGTAACGGGAAGTCCTGATAAGGTGGAAACTCCCTTACTGTTCTATTTTAATAAATTCTTGAAAGTTTTTGTCGGAAATAGACGGGCACGCTGGCATTCAAACATGAATGACATAGATCTATTTTCAATTATGCATCTGCATGCAATTTGTCAAGCGTGTGGCACATATGAACAGCGCCTTGACGGCGCGATCCATCAGTAACCCATATTCAAAAACGTGTTGCGACATGATATTTCAAATCGCGTTTCGTGTGTAATTGGCATAGTGAAATTATGAGAGTTTGCTGTAATACGATTTTACAAAATTGCTTCAGTTCCTAGAATTAGACTTAACATTTTCGGTTACATAAAAGCAAGTGTTATTATCGGGATTGGGCAGCAAAATCAAGACGTTTGAATGAGACGCAGTCCATCACTAGCTAATGTTTATCAAAATAAAATTTAAGATTTGAATCATGACTGGGTATGCAACATTTCAAGATTTGGATTTTTGAGGCGCTTGTTCGATTCGGACACTCATTAATTTTTTCAAATATATAGTGAAAAACTGTTATTTTTGTGCGTTTCCAGCAATTTTCAAATCGATTCGAATCCTAAAATTACAAATCCAATATTTTATTCTAAATTAAACTAAAGAAGTGGTATAACCAAAACATTCTGGATTCGATTATAAAATTAGTAGACGCGATGACCTAGTGGTTATCACGCTGGTATCGCAGGTGGAGATATCAGTTTCGAGTCCCGGCGAATCCTTCTTGTTAATTCATACTCACAACTCAAATCAGGGTGTAATAACTTGGGTAGGCTGAGCTGAACCGAGAAGATTATTCACACATCAATTTGTGTCGCTTACCAGTAGGTGTTGGACTCCAACGGTCGGTCGGATCTACGGCCGGTGACGAAATTATATCCATGGTGATGATGGCGTCATGAATTGATGAAGTAATAATATCCAATGTATGATTCCATGAAGTTAGATTGTTATTTAGAAGTCTCACATAATGATTATGTATTATAGTTTACGTCTGAAAGACAAAATAATTAATGTACTTTGCATTGCACAACGATGGCGGGAATGTAATCCATTCACTATGTAGGCGCGATACTATGGACAAATAATTTCCTTCTATTAAAGGTCGGAACACTCTCGGTTTTGTCGAACCTCAACCTGACTGTACGAGCTCCAGACACTGTAACACTGTGATATTGAACCAAATCCGTAAAATTATAGTGTTATACCAAATATGGGCTGTTGATCGAACGCACCGCCAAGGTGCGTCCATCAACCGCCCATACTCGGAGTTCATCTCATCAACAAAGTGTTTTGAATTTTGGAAATATGCAATTACTGGAAAAGAACGGTAAATTTTTTGCAACTTTGTCCCACTGGACTAAAACAACTAATCTAAGCGTCGCCTGATGTCGATTGATGCAATCACATCAGAAAAATATCATGCGCACATGTTTTGTCAAGCATGACCCACTGATGGAAGTTTCGCTCAAGCGCAGTTCATCGGTTACTCATGCTTGGTAAAGTGAACTGTCTGATTGGGGAGATTTTTACCTGAGTGATTAACTTGAAAGAATGTTCATTCTATTAATAAGCCTAATTAATATTGCTGTGTTAAACATAAGGATTCATGTTTTAGATTTTTCTTTAACAAATTAAATCTCGAATAAAATAGCTCCTTATCCAATGTTTTGGAATATGGTTTTATTGGATTCTATTGTCCCTACTACAACACACATCACCCGCAACTGCACTTTAGGCAAAACATCTCAAACAAAATCGAACAACTTTGAAAGCACAAAAGAGAACCACACTCTGTACCTCGTACAACTAGATATTGGCATAAACTGCAGGTCCCGCTGAACTATACTCTGTATGTGTATGTACGTACGAATATGTACGTTATAAAAATTGCGTCGAAACACACCAACGTTCGTACAAACTACGTAACAGGAAAAAAATCGAATCTGTGACGTCATCACGACTATTTGACGTCATAGTTTTCCGTTATTCCTAATAGGTCTGAAATCGAAACTTACAACGTCAAAGAGATGTATTATTTATAACCGGAAATTATCGAAACTAAACGTTGTCGGGAAATGAGGTTTATTTATATCCATTCAGTAGCGTTTGGTAAATTACACGTGAATATATGCGTTGGGAACAGAATCTTGATTTTGTATTTTCAACAACGAACCGCTGATGAAACGCGCTCTTTAACCTGCTCTCAGCTGAATCAGTTAAAAGTTATTCATCTCTGTAAGTTTCGTATGATCAACAAACAGTTACATATCAAACGATGAACTGCAAAAACATCTAACTGAAATTTAAAAAATCCTGTCCACAACCACACCCATCCACTAGGGTAATTTAATGACCTTAAATATGAAAGGGAACTTGCCCACGAAGATCTCCCTATCTGTAGCTAAACTGGGTATTGCCACTTAAGATTGGGACTAGGGCTGGGGAATTCGATTCGATGATTCGAATCAATCATAGGAACAGAAACTTCATCAATGAACTAAAACGTTTATTTTTAACGCCAAATGCAATCGATTTTGGTCAAATTTTACCAAAATCGATTATATTCTGTGGTTAAAATATGAAAATTGTTGCTCTTAGAAATCTAGTGTGGATTGAATATACACTGTAAACTATAAATTTGTTGATTTTCCCGAGACAAGTTGTAATAGTAAAATTGGGATTTGTTGTTTACATGAATTCGATCTGATTCGAAAAAATAATTCGAATCAGATTCGAATTCCTAATGATTCGGTTTTGCCCAGTCCTAATTGGGACCTGTTTAAAACATACTCAAGCATACATTTCAAAACTCTCGTCCAGAATATTATCAACGTTATAGTCCGTCAAACATAAAAATGGACATTTTTGTTCTCAAAACAGATATTTTTTTATTATTGAAATTCACCCTAAGCAAGGCCGGAAGCTCCTAAACTCAATAGCAAAGAGCTACCTGAAGATGTAGTACTAGCAACTGCACTCTAAACTGAAAACATCCCAACGAAACTGAACCATCATAGTAAAGTGCAGCGAATAGTATTTGAAATGGGTAATGGTAAAAACATATACCGTTTGCTTCCTTTTAGTCGCCTCTTACGACACGCAGGAAATACGCTAGAACACAGTTCAAATTTTTCAAAAGGTAACTGACCATCGTTTCATGCTTTCAATATTACTAGTGCGTGGCTCAATTTTTATAGAGATATTTAGATTATTAACAAGCAATTGATTTGATTATCCATTACATCCACGCTGAGCCTTCAACCCTCATGCTTATTCGAATTTCGAATTCAACGTACTTAAATACTCTAATCTCAAATTCTAACAGCCCAGTACCGAAGCAATATAAGTCTACATTTCCTGTCTAACGCCAACACAAACCAGCCGTGAGATTTCTTTGTGTTTCATATTTCCCCGTATTGCAATCAACGTTGCATTGTTATACCTGCAGATTAAGTCATATTTCATATCATATATGTGCCACACATAAAACGCCTTAGTTCAGCGAGTTTTATGTGTGGCCCATGTGTGTCATGAATCAACATAATTAAACACAATATAGGAGTCATCCACTTTTTTATTTTCTTTTAAGTATCTCACTCTTTTTGCTCATTTCTGCCTGTTTTCTTTCTATTCTCTCACTTTTTATATCACAAGGAAGTAAGTATCTATATGACGTCATAATTTAACACCGGAAATCCGTGATTCACTAAAAATCATGCGCGGCGCATGCGCACTGGCATATATGTCTGCAACTTCGCATGCCCCCAATTGGTCGTGCTCAGAATCCTGACTAAATGTGTCAGTAATGAAAAATTGATGGATTCGAACTGGCATGAACAGCAAAAGCTCATGAGTAACATCGGTTTAACATCTTGGGTCAGGGTGGAGCCAGGGATGTTCAAAACGAACTGTGAAATTCTTGATTTAGGATATATTTCAGAATAGTTGCTTACAAAAATATTTTGCTTTTATTTTGCATAAATTCTGACAAATAAGCCAAAAAGTTTTTTTTGCTCTTCAAATTGATGAATTAACTTGAAACAAGGGAAATTATGGATCCCTTTCAATGGTTTTCTAGATTTTGTAATTGATATTTCTTCTTGAAATGGTCGTTATGCTCTTTTTCATCAAAAACATGGCTGAAATCAGAATGTATTCGATATTCCATATTAAAAATAATTTTTCAGAATGTATTCGGAATAGTAAAATATTCGGGTTTTGGCCAACCATGGGTGAAGATCACTTTATTTTAGTGTTTTTCGGATTCGCGTTAAAATTTGGAAGTTTCTCTCACATTTTAGTGATTCCGTTACGTTTGGAAGTTTCTCACAGTGCAATTGTTGGTATTTATTAGTAGTCACGTATTAGATGTGTAAATGGGCGCCACTTCCGGCTTCGTTTAGAGTTGGTGGGGTTCAGTTAAAAAAAAAACAAGAATCCATTCAAAATATTATTTTACGTATTCGAATGTAATGCTGAATCGATAGCTCCACAGCGGTACGAGTTGCCCCTCCCCATAACTAAGACGGAGACGTTCCTTTCTCTGGTAATGATGGGTAGCCAATCAATATTACTATCAAAGACCAGTGATTTTGTTGCATTTTTGTTACAGTGCACTTATATGGCATAGAGCTACTGCAAATATAGCACTAAAACTGTATTCGAAGCAGAAACACTCGGAACAAACTTTAATAAGTAAATAATATAATAAGTGCAGTAGGTGGTTTGGCTCTTAGTCATTTTTTATTGAAATATACTTCGAGCAAGGCCTGAAGCAGTGGCTGAAAGGAACCAACTAACGGCCACTTTATAGCAAAGAGCTACTAAAAGATGCAGCACCAGCAACTGCACTCTAAACGGAAAAATCTCAAATGGAACTGAACCACCATGGTAGAGTGCAGGCAATGATATCTGTCCTAGGAGATGGTAAAACCTCTACCACTTCTTCTTGCCTCACACGACACGTAGGTAACACATTCGGACATTTCTAAAGCTCGCACCTACAGTTTTCCTGCATTCGTCCCGATTCTTCTGCGCTTAAGTAGAGCTCAGAGTGCTTATATCATATTCGGAATATTCTTATATTGGAACTATCCAATAAGCTTTTGTAAAAAAAACTATTGCGTCATTCAAGACAGTGACGTTTGTTCTACCAATCTATATCGCTACGCAGTTCCAATGCGCACGCAAGGCTGTTACGTACAAATGCTACGCAAATACTGCAGGTGACAATTTCTGCAAACCATGGTTATGTCATAATGACAAATCCTCACCTAAAAAATCTGTATCATCTGCTGCAAAACGCCGACTCATAATTTTTAGGTCGCAATGACATCAGCATTCAGCAACAACATGCTTGTGAGATATTGTCGAAGTATGTGTCACATATAAAACGCGTCTTTGAGGCACATGCGTGGATGTAATCAACAAAAGTTCATCATGTTATGATTTGACCAAGTGAATTCATAAAACCTGTTTCAAATAATCTGAGACCGCTTTTATTTTGTATACAAGCTATGTTAATCATATATATATACACACACAATCACAATTCCCGTTTAATCATAGAGTGCGTCAAATATGGAGTCTTAGTTCTGACGCAACACCAGAATACTACGGGCTGTGACCATCCTGAGATACAGGAGGGCACATTCCACTACATAGATTAACAAACAAGTTACTGTGTATGAGCATCTGAAATTATGACATACTAATCGTCTAAACTAGAAATATCAGAGCGCGTGAAATGCTCAGAGGAAATTAAAATTACCTAATTTTTATGTCCACAAGTTGGGTCAGGCCCGCTGGAGTCATCTCTTTTCGAGTATGCGCGGCTTCTTTACCTTGAAACCTATGTGAGAAATCTTCAACAAATAAAACTCAATATTGGACCGAGCCTGCTAACGCTGACCAGCATATCATGCTTTACCACTTTGGTTCCACCTTTACATTTATATTTTTCTCGAATCAAGTATCGAAACGAAAGTTTCTAAAAATCTTTGTACGCCTCTATGTTTCATGTGTATCTATAGCGTAGTCTAATTTTTTAAAGAAAAAGTCTCCAGAAATATCTAATTCTGTATAAACTATATTTTTCTCCATTAACTTCCGGTATCAATATATTTTGTCCAAGAATATCATCAATCACGGCTTGTCCTAAACAGGAAATTACAAAAATAGTTTTAATTTCAAGAGAACGAACCTTTCCACGGTAAGTGATCGATTAATAAGGCCTATACTGTATCAAAACTACTCTAAACTCACTGACCTTTCACAGTAATTTTACTTAATGATAATGAAATCAAATTCCCAGATCAAACCAAGTATAGACTGCTGATGGAATGCGCCACCGATAATCAACATGGCAACTTACTCTGCATAAAAATTGCACATTTACTACACTTTTTGCCACAGTGTTTAGATTAAAAACGAAAGTTAGTTTTGCAAACAACATTATGCTAAATTTAATATATATAGATGTCCGACTAAGCTGTTGGTGCAGGCCAATGTTGGAATATGCCAACGCTGGAAGGTTGCTCCAAATCACATGACGCGAGGGACCGGCTTTCTGTTATATTCGGAAAAAAGGACTGTCGATCCCAGATAGTACAGAAAAACATCTTCATTTTCTCGCGGAGATAAGTTGAAAATACTTCGATCAGATATTCTTACTTTGTCAAGCATGAGTCACATATGGACCGAGTTCCATCATTGACCTATTCTTACGAAAATATGTCTGAGGATTTTGACATTTGACTTGGCGGCTCAACTATATGGCAAATCCCGTCTCCACGACCTTTTGTGCAATTTCTCTAGATCAGAACATGTTGGGTGGAGCTGGAATCTGTTACGTGAACCACTGTGCGCGGGATGGTGTTCACCACGGGATTCACACTTGCATCGTCACCTGCGTAACCATTAGAGATGCGCGCGCAGGTCGAAACGCAATCTTAACGTTTTATCGATTTAGTTGAGCGAGCAAACATCATATTTTCCACTTATTGCGTGATTTTCCTTTTCCATCATTTTAATGAGAAAAACACGGCACCCGGGGTGTAATAACTCGAGTGGACTCGACCGAGAAGCTATCTATCTATATTCCTCGACAACACCAACTCCAAATGATTCAGGGACCGTTTGGTACATATCTTTTGTTTTAGAGTGATCCACTGGAATAAAAAATTCTCTTAAATTTGTCAAATTGCTTGTCAAAATGTCATTATACATAAATGATGCAAAAGTTCATGTCACTGTAACAAAAATGCACCAAAATCATTGGTATTTGATAGTAAAATTGACCCGATGATATAAAAATAAACTTATAACAAGGCTGGGCAATTCGATTCAGTTATTCGAATCGATTTGAAACACACATCATTCGAAACAATCGTGAATCGATCATACGAAATACGTACGAAAATCTAACCAATTGCAGTGAATTCTTTTCATTTTTATCAACAAAATGTAATCGATTTTGGGCAAATTTGACCAAAAGCGATTATATTTTGTTGTTAAAAAAATGAAATTTTCCCATCTGGATATAGAATGTAATTGAAAAAACATTACTTTCAAGTCTGTTGATATGCTAATATTTGTAATTTGTAAATATAAATTTCTGAATAATCATAATGGCGACAATAATATTTAAAGTAAAAATGAAATATTTGTTCCTTTATCAAATTAGTGACTCGACCCGACTCGAAAAAATTATCCGAATCAGACTCGATTTCAAAAGATTCGATTTTTTAATCCCTAATATAACATCGATTTTTTTCGGCGAAATATGGAATCATAATGCGGAACGCAAACTCACGGCATGCATTCTATCAACAAGGCGATTTCACGTTTTTAAATAGGCAATTACTACAAGAGCACAGTAAAGTTACTGCGGTTTTGTTGCAGTATATTTTGTTTCAGTGCTCGCTAGATCGCGACGTTGAGTCTTAGTCATTTTAGTTCATTGCAATTTTGTCACAGTGTGACGGGGGATGGGCAGAATTGAATCATTTAGAATTCGAATCTGATTTGAATATTTTTTTTCGAATCGAATCAAATCACTAATTCCATGTAAATAACAAATGCTCCATTATTATTACTATTACATCTTGTTTCCGTTGTGAAATTGAGAAAATTATTGTTTTTAGTGTACTTTAATTCATACTACATGTCTAAAAGCAACAATTTTAATATTTCAAAGACAAAATATAATCGATTTTGGTCAAATTCGACCATTTGATTTCGGATATTATATTTTTAGATATCTACGTATCAGATAAATGCTTTGTCTAAAACCCGAATATATTTTCAAATCGGATTCGGATCCCCAATTCGTAAACTATGCGCAATGTGTAAGACTACACTTCCACCCTCTCCATCTCTCTTCCCGCTTCCCGTTCAAAATTTCCACAACCCAGCATACATCAGATTAATTATATTGTCTATCTCAGCACCAACACCACCCTAGCAGTTAGCAAGCTCATATACTATACATCGAGTACACATAACTCAGCAGTATGTGTCTATAACACACTGTGACGTGACATGAGATCATTTCCGGTTCTTTGAAGCACTCTACTTCCGGTATCGATGCACAGACGTTAACCTGTTTAGCACCAGGGCATGGCCCCTGAGTCTATGTCTGGGAAGAAAATTTTCACTTTCGATTAAACGTCATGAGCAAATAGCAAGGGTTCAAGGGTAAAATAGGCAAGCATCCGAATATTTTATTTTGTTATTGTTAATGTTCTCAACATGGAAATGCGGTTCCATTCATGTAGATACGTAGAATTTAATATACCTAACGTATTTTCTGCATGTCGCAAGAGGCGATTGAAGGTAAACAAAAAAGTTGTAGATCATTTTATCATCGTTTAGGACAGATACCTTGTATTAACTTTTAGCCATTAAGTGGCCGTTAGTTCTTTTCAGGCGCTACCCCCGACCTTTCTTATGTTTCCGGCTACTGATGGCAACTTAGGGTTTTCTCAAACTAGCAAAATTGCCACAAAATTAGGTAAAGTATTACTTGATAGCTTAGTTTCATTGCCAAAATTATATTTAACACATTTACTAGAAACCAGGTGAACTAGGCAGTCGTCGTTAGATTTGAAGCTCCAGTTCTACAAATAATGTATTTTTTTTTTAATGAAAATATGATTTACCTATTTTTTTTATTCCAAGTGCTTATTTGAGCTATGTACCTAATGTCTTGTGTTCTCCTAGATCATCTATTTGCAATATTACACTTTCGTTATTTTGCGATAAACTACGCAATGCATTCATATCACGAAATTTTCTGGTCTGCTCTTCTGCTGAATTAATCTTAAACGCGCTTGAAAGGTGTTTTTTTATTTGCCTCCCTTCGTTTAAAGAGTTCCAAAGTCGCAATTTCTCCACAATTTCAAAATGTTGGTCTAATGATTAGAATGATGTTTTGCTTTGGCATCACGAGAGGGTTTTTGTAACGGAACACTGACATTATAGTTATTGCTTCCATGGCAACAGATTTTAGACTAGAATAGTCAGCATGGGCTTATAAAAGCCTGGCAAATTCTGCAACAAAAGCTCTGCCAGCTACCCCGGAGGGCACCTGAAAAGTATTGTACCTCTAGTGAACCACTATATTAAAATGCTTGATATATCAACAATCGAGATGGATCGTTTTGCAAGACCGTATGAGGTCATCAAGGCTTCTGTCCCATTAACATCATACCTGCAATATGGTATTTTGGACGTAGACTCTGAAACCACGAAAATATATATTTCGCCCCTTTTTAATGATTGTTTGTCTGTATATAAGTGTGCTATTATCTATATTTTACTACGCAATAATGTCCACAGCTAACTGCAATGACTTTATTCATCTGAATTTATTGCAATTGAATTTAGTATAAACTGGTCAAATTAGTGGACACTGCAGATATTGAACTCTTTTATCGCATGTCTTTTATTTAATCTCTGGTAATTGCTAGGGGGTATACGTCCCACGTCAGTGTTTTAGGCCAACCGAGTCTTGTGTATATAGGCCCTTGTAATTATACTTATCTGATCGTGTTAATACTGTTATCTTCAATGCTTGAGGCAAATGAACATACATACTTACATACATTCTTAGTAGAAGAGTATTAAGCTTATATTACTTTTAGTTACCCACTTGAATTACTTAGTCCAGTGCAGGCCAGTTGGGAGTAATCGTCAAAGGTTGAAATTACACCACTGCCACAATTACATTTTTGTGCCTGACAAGTTTTCATTAATTTCACTGTTTGATCGCGCGCGCTGATGATCGTGTACGAAAACATCATTTTTACACCGAAATCCGGGTCCGGCATCCAAAAATCCGGCTCATAGCTCTCGACAAGTACGTGTTATTTTTGGCGCGCAGTCAACCGGATCATCCATGTTCCGTATTCTGTATTTGGGATTCATTCTGCATTAAAGTTCAGGGTTACATCATGAAACAAAAATCCGGATTGGCATTGGATTTTATTTGACTCAAAAAAAAAAGGTTAATCTGTAATTCAGAATTGTTCCGTCTTTACCGTGCTCTGTCGGCTACTGCGTGTGGAGGTTGATAGCATGGAATTTTCACTGCTTTATTATTACTGTGTGTATTGTATAGGGTGCCAGGTTAGCTCAATCATAAAGGTTTCTGATCGTCATGCAGCATGAAGCAGGGTCAAATCCGCTTATGGCTTCTTCTACCAACCAGGTCCATGCACAGGAAAAATGGAGAAATACAGAATAGAATAATATAAAAAAAACGTCCGCCCCGATTCCGAACTGGTATCTGCACGAGCTGCGAGAGGTCGTGGTTCGCCATACACTGTACACTGTACAGCACATGCTGTATGATTAAGCTGTACCGTATTCTTGACTTTCCTCTCCCGCAGGATAGAAATGATATCCTATCCTATTGTATATTCTTTATAATGCATGTATTATATGGGTAGGCTATCTTTATTGGTGCGGGGAAATCCATCATGATTTGGAAACCAATCAATGTCTCAAATATTTTTGAAATTAGGGCGGAAAATATTTATCATGGGTTTTATTTGGCTGATTTTAGGATAGGATTTCATTTTTAATCTGCAGGAGAGGAAAGCAGAGAATAAAGCTTAACCATATGCTGTATGGCGAACCACGACCTCTCGTGCAGATACCATGTACCAGTTCAGAATCGAGGTAAAGGTTTTTGATTTGATCATATTTCTCATTTTTCTTGTGCATGGACTTTGTTGTTGAAGGAAGCCATAAGCAGCGCTTACGTGTACCACTGTGCACTGTGAGGCGTCTAGCAGACCTCTCGCATACAGTATAATCATCATCTCTCACGGATGTATACATCATCCCTCACGGATTCGAAGCTGGGTCATGACGATCAGAGATGCGTAGCTCGAAGCGTATTCCCGACGCTTTACCGATTAAGCTAACCGGGCACCCATTTGTACGATTCGTTTTTTTTATAAAAAATCAAATTAGCAAATATCACGATATATTGATATGAAACTTCAATTTGGCTAAAAAAAAAGGTTGCTGGCTTGCCTGCTCCTTACCTGTGTACCATACCTGCATACTGCTTAGGTAGATGACGTTTATTATTTTTAGAGAAATACCACTCAAACACATGACAGAACACAGTCTCTCCAAACTCGCTAGGCCGAACTTTCCCACAAGTATGTGTCACTAATGGATTGTGCAAACCAGAAAACTTACCTGCTTTTGTAATAAGTGGCTCAAAATATAGTCTAATTCGCGAAAATTGTCATAAAATTGGTAGTCATTCCATTAATGGGTACTTGAAATCTGTTGCTCCGATTTGAACAATAAGGCCTGATTTTATTTTATCATATGGAAGAAGAGCATATGCCGTAACCAGCATGATCTCCTCAACGACTTCTAGATCGTTTTGTTTTTCGCAAATTCCCAGTTATTCAGTGTTATTTCTTATTTCTATGTTATTAAATATTGAAAAAATTCATCCAGCAATAAATCAGCCATGCTTGACTTGTTACAGTAATTCAACTGCGAGTGTCATCAGGGTACGAATTGACCTATATCCTATGTTTTTTTGGGTACAAATTGACCAAGGTATGAGTTGGCTGTGAATGATTGCCCCAGCCCCAAAATTTTAGATATTTTTCTATATTGTGGTATAAAAGTTCAAGTCCAAGCAAAATTTCCATGTGTTTTTCTGGAATTGCTTTTTGTATACTTTTTTGCCCCCAAATGACGATTTTTTCATGTCGACCACAAAAATTCCGGCATCACGGCTTCTCAGTTCTTGTACAGACATTAGTTCCGAATCGGAGTGGACATATTCCTACATTACCTTTAAAAAAGGGAATTCATCTGGAATCTGATTGATTTGAAGAAGAATTTGTAATGTATGATTCGTAATATTCCAATCTCAGTCTAGTCAAAGCACGAAATACAAAATATTGAGGTTGATAATTTTTTTTATCAAAGTCGCCTCCATTGACGAAGTCTTTCGCCTTTCTAAGCCAGTACTAAAAGCGGTATCTAAAAGAGTGATTTATTTTCCAATCATTTACATATTTGCATGCGATTTTTACAGTTTTATTTTTGTGGTGCTTTTTTTATGTTCCAAGTAATGTGCAATACTCTGAATGGATGACCAAACTGAATTATGGGTTTTTACAACTGTTTCGATTGCAGTATCCTGTTTAGTCGGACTTGCTCTCAGAATGTTTGGAAATTGGGCTCTTGGAAGAATCACAATCGGTGAGCTTTGGTGTTTCTGTTGTCTCATTTTGTTGTAGAAAAACACTGATACAGGTTATTCTGATATTTTACCAAAAAAAAAAAAATGATATTCAAACGCAGCAGACTAATGTTTACTTTACTATTTGGATAATTACAACGTGCACTGATTTTTGCAAGTCCGGTGGGCATTTCAGAAAATTTCATCGACCAATACATTGTATGATGATGCACACGACATGAACAGTGAAAGCCTTTTAATATTATCTTAAGCCATAGAGTTTAGTTAAATTCATCAAAAATTAATTGATTTAGAATGTTTGATTTTTTTTTTATTAAGATGAAATCAATCCAATGATAAACCTTACTGCGAGCTTTTTTTCTCGAACATACATGTCAGTTTAGCAATGCTGTTTATTCATCACATTCACTGCAAAACGTAGAAGTCTGACACTCTTAATTATACTCACCATATGGTGTGCTTAAATTTCACTATATTTGCAAATTTTGTTGAAGATCTGTATTAAGCCATGATTTTTGTCATCAAGACCAGTGTCAGTAAGTGGGCGCGACCTACTGGTTAAACATGTTGGCATCGCAGGTTGAAGATCTCTGGTTTGAGTCCGGCTCGTTAATCCATGCCCACCACTCAACCCATGGTTTAATTAATAACTAGGGCGGGCTAAGCCGATCAGGAAAGGATTATGATATATATCATGATAATATATCAATTTCAACCCTGTCCGTTTAGAAGTGGCTGCTAGTAGATAGCATTGGTCAGGGTGATCCACTCTAAGAAGTGTCTATAAAAAAGAATTACTTCTGGTAAGATTTTTAATCTCAAATGTAAATCTGTACTCTGGTGCTCTTTAATTTAAAATGTTCTCAAGTCAAAATAGTCAATTAAATTAAAACTGGATACGTTTTTGTCTTCAAAACTTTCTGTAGCAACTCAGCGATGCTTTCCTTTTTACTAGGTACCGCAACACGTTCAACACTTCTTCGAGCAACCGAAGTCTTTAATGCACTTATATCAACGTACATGCTGTTAGTTGGGACGTATGAGAAAGCAATTCTGGTGGGGAAAGGCCTGGTATTCGAGTACTATATCACCACATTGCTGCTCTCAGTCATACACTGGTATATCTTGTACCCAGCCTCACCGAATCCAATGTCATTGGTGATAAAGTATTGGGATAGTCTTGTACATGGTGAGAGAAAAGTAGTATAGAATAGATAGGATATCATTTTTATCCTGCAGGAGAGGAAAGCCGAGAATACAGCTTAATCGTATGGCAAACCATGACCTCTCATGCAGATACCAGTTCCGAATCGAGGTGAAATATTTTGGTTTATTATATTTTGCATTTTTTGTGTGCATGGACTTGGTCGGTGGAACAGGCTGTAAGCAGTGCTTGCGTGAATCATCGTGCACCGTAGAGGCGTACAGCAGACCTCTAGCACATAATTATCATCCCTCACAGGATTCGAACTCAGCGAACGAAGCGAAGCTCTAAGCGTATTCCCAATGCTTTACCGATTGAGCTAAGCGGACACCCTTATTCCAAATGTGAT
Source organism: Styela plicata (assembly GCA_963675895.2). Lineage (NCBI taxonomy): Eukaryota > Metazoa > Chordata > Ascidiacea > Stolidobranchia > Styelidae > Styela > Styela plicata. The sequence goes on from OZ023138.1 coordinate 25,513,236, forward strand.
TTCCCTTCTCGAAGATTTTTGAAACGATTGATTTTTTTGTGAGATAATGATTTATGACAAATATTTTTGACATAAATGATCACCTACTTTCAAAGTAGCGTCGATTATTTCAATTATCTAAAATGTTGAATTCCATTTATGTATAGTAGTGAATTCTTTTATAGCGCTGAAGAAAAACCCTAATTGTGTTTAGGTCCGAGATATTCGCTTTGATCCGAGATGTTCGAGTAATAAATTATTTGATTCAATTTCCGCGACTATTCAAACTCAACAAAATGATAATTTTAATTTTTTTCCAAATATAGGTGTGAATTTCCCAGTAAATTATAACGTGATAAAAAGATTTTTTGTTTGAGTTCTGATTCGAATATTTGATTCACGAAATTGATTGGATTCGATTCTGAAACCAAATGTTGTTCTATTCTGGTAGCCCCCAATAGTGATGCTACTAAAGTTGACCCATCAACTATAAATTTCATTCAGAAACATATTTAGATCATTTAGCATCAAACCAGACAAAATTTCTGTTACTTTCTACTATTTCCTACTTCATTTGACGTTTTTTAAATAGATTAGATTTAGGTACTTCATTCACGTATACAATCATACAGTATGGGACTATACACATTGATTTTGTAACATGATTAGCAATACTTTGGATTAGATAATGATTCAGCTTTAGTCCATTATATTATATTGCTATTCTTTTTTGCATAGTTTTGTCATATTTATATTTTCTACTTCATTTGACATTTTTTAGGAGACTAGGTACAGGTACAGTTACAGTATCTTATCTGCATATTTAATTGTGTGGCATGGGCCTATCGCAGGGTACTGTACCATAAATTATAGGAACTTACTGTATCCAGCATTTTCAACTGGTCATTATGATCCTGATCAAATATTTTATCTTCCATGCTTTTATGTTCTGGTCTTCAGCTCGAAGCATGCATTTTATCCTCCCATAATCATTCTTTGTCAATTTTTACACAAATTAGTACAAAGCGATTTCTAAGGAAACTGTAAACTCCCAATCGAACCTAACACACAAAGGATCGATCACAAACGGGCTTTCAGCATCACCGCTTGGAACAAACATGCCTCATTCACAGCCCATTTGATCCAAATGGCTCTAGTACTAATAGGTATTGAGTCTTAAAATGCAGCTGCTCGTTAAACAAATTTGGTTCCCTGCAGCCACCACTCGTCAGTAATCTCTGTAGTTTATTCTTTATTTTTTCATTATAAAAATTTTTCAACAGAGGAACCCAAGCATGAAGACAATCATGTCATTCACGCTTCAAATCAGACTGGGGAATCCCCTCATGTTGATGGGCTGAGGAGGAGAGGAGGGGATTCTTATGTACCAATGACATCATCAAATGATATTGTGACTCCCCCACAAAAACGAAAACCGCATAGCAGCGTTTGGATGTTTGTGAAATTGGCAGGACCTTCGTTACTCGGTCAAGTAAGTTTAAATATAAAGTGGATTTAGTTAATAAAGTGTTTTTATTAAATTTCTAGCAAAGCCAGAAGCAAATTCCCATATCTAACCAACTAGCAATTTTATGGAGAAAAAAACTGTAACGGTGGGTGCGATGGTCTACTCTGAAGATCTCAGGTTCGAGGTCCACCGAGTCCGCTCTGGCTCGTTAGTTCGTGCCCACTACTTAACCAAAGGTGTAATAAACTGGGTAGGCAAAGCCAGACAGGAAAAGATCATATCTTTCCAGCAATTCTTGGTCTTCGGTGATCGGTTCCTACTCCACTATAAAAAAAATAGCAAAATATAGTAACAGCAGCTACACTCTGATCATGCTGAAAACATCCCAAACAGAACTAAAAAATATCACTTGTGATCTTTTGGTTTGTTTCGAGTTTTACAATGTGATATTGTCTTTTTTGTGATTTTGCTGTTCATGTTATTAATGTGTAATAATCACGGTCTTAATTACTCATTAATATAGACTAATAATGCGGTTAACAGAAGATTGCTTACTGTATTTTTTAATTTTTACTATATTGTTATATTTATTAAGGTTATTGTGTGTAGGTTCTCACTAATTGCTACCATTGGTCATTCAGACGCAAACCCTCGGGGCATAATCAGTTTTAATGAAAATATTTTATTTTAGATTGTAGAAGCATCAGAATAATTTACTATTAGTAGTTAAGTTGTTTTCAAAATGAACTTACTCCAAGTCCATGCCCGAAGCAGTGTCTAATGGGAATTAGTTAACGACGATCAAGATTGGAGAATCTTGTTTTTCTTTGGGTGTCTGAAATGTTTATGTGATTTTCTTCGGATGGACAAAAAACTTTCATAGCAGTATTGATGAAGTTAAACCTTTTTTTAGTTGAGGAGGTATATATTATGAAATATAGATTATTTGCCTCTGATGAAATCCATTTTCTTTGGGTGTCTGAGTAGTAAAGTAGCTGACATTCTGGCACGCTGCGACCACTGGTATTATGTCCACTACAATTTGCAGTACCAGAAACCACATTTTTGAGCGATAATCTCCAAACAGAACAAAACCCCTGTGATATGCATGTGGTGTCCAGAATAGGATATCTTTTTATTTCAGATTTAGATAATTTTCCTGACTCAAATTAAATCCAATATTCAAATCACTGTCTCATTGTAAAGAAACAAAGACTTCTTTTTCAGAAAATTGTAAAAACATTGAATTCACATATTTGCTGTTGGTTTTGAATCGCTAGAAATATTCATTAATTCGCGAATCACAAATTTTATCGAATATTTTGGACAGTTTCTAGTTTAACGGGATCTGGCAGTTTCCTGTTACAAACACCATCTTTCCTTTGGAAAAAGCATCATGATATTGGTTTGAATATCTGTTGTATAAATATATTGAATGATGTGTTGATATCACTGTTAAAATCCTGTTATTCTACAGTCCATTTCCAACTAAGAAATAAATGTGTCATTGATGTTATCAAATAGCCCACTTGCTATAGGAACCAGTCTAAGTACTGTTATTAAATAATTTACCGGTATAATCAACTTGGTATTATACCGATACCGCTATATATCTATGCCTGATCAGTTATTTTTCGACATATTATTTTATAGTTCCTTGGACTCCATATGGCAATTCAATGGCTCCATTTCACATGGGACGGATATCTAACCAGTCACCATGTTACAAAAACAGGGATGCTTCGAGACTGCATTATCTGCCTAAACACAGGACCAATACAGGTGCGTATTCCGGAACTGTATGTTGGTACTACAATGACAGAATCTTGGCTTTTTTTGGGTATCCAAGATATTCATGTGATTTTCATAGCAGTATTGATGATTTTTAACCCCCTTTTACAGTTTTACTTTTACCAAACACTCAAGAGACTTTTCTTCTAGGCACAGATATATCTTGAAGTATTGTTCATTTGCTAAATTTTCTTCTGATATGATCTATTGCCTTCATGTGTCTGAGTAGAAGACTAGGCCGGCTCTGTTTGAGTTTGGCATATATGGTGATTTCATGCAAAAGAAACTCTAGAAAAGAAAAATGAAATATTCCATCAGAATTTCAAACTATTCTTGAATGCTATTTGTTGATATCTTGCAATGAACGCCTTTCCCTCATGGTTTTCTTACAATCCTGGACGTGTATGTAAGAGAATTCACAAAGATACAAGACAAGATAATATTATGCATTTCTCATTCCACAAAAATATATAATTCGTTAAAATTTCGTTAAAACATGGTGTCAACTAACTTTGTCAGACAAGTTCCACGAGCTTTCAATAGAACATAGTCCACTTCTTTTGATAAGATTGAAGTCTATCTTGTTTTAGGTATAGGCTGGTATAGATATCAACAGTGAAGTCCCAACATTATATTATTTATAGTTCTCTAGCCTTTATAAATATATATATATGTTGGCCGTCCATGTTATATTTTTTATCTCATTTGTCACAGTTTCCCCTTCACTTTTTCTTTGTTTTATTTCTTTTTTTTTGATCACAGGGTCCATGCCACACACTGTGTTTTAGGCCCATGCGGTATTGTGCATAATCCCTGACCTTTTACATAAGAATGTATATTTTCTACTGTTATCATGCTAAAAGGCAAAATGATAACATGCATATATATATATTTTCTGTGGAATGAGAACACGAAAATATTTATATATTTCTAAATGACCTGTTATTTCACAGGGATTTATAATCGAAGGTTGTCTAGCATTCTTGTACGCTGTTGTAGTACAACGATTAAGCAGCCTAACAATGTTTGGAAACTGGTCATTCTTCGCTACTGCCAGTCTATTTAGTGTTATCTCAACTTCCTGCCTTTATTTGTGTAAGTAATATATATATTGTATATTTATTATATATTATTAGTGTATGGTTGTCCAAAATAAACGCCCGATTCACGAATCATAAATTATTCAATCAACGAATTCAAAAAGTATACATTTTCAGAAAATAGATGTGAATTTTGATTTCAATGATAATTTCCTAAGAAAACATTCTCCTTAGTTTAATATAATATTTCTGTTTCAAATATTCGATTTTAAAAATTATTTGATTAGGTTCCGAATTCAACATATTTTTTTATATAGCCACTTCTTAGAGTGGATAACCCTGTCCAAGACCCCGTAACAGCGGTTACAATTGCTGGAAAGATATGATATTTTCCTGTTCGGCTTAGCCTACCCATGTTATTATACCCTTGGTGGGCATGGATTAGCGAGTCGGACCCACCGGGACTCGAACGCGAGATCTTCAACCTGCGATGCCAACATGTTTAACCACTAAAATAATTTTGTCTGCCCTTAATTATGCATAACGGTTAGTCGAGTCAGGTTTTGAGATGTCCATGTCGTTAACCCATGCATTCGACTCTACCCAAGGTAAAGCATAGCAGGGTTGCCAGAATCAAATATCTTGCTATCTCCAATCCAATAATTTTTGCAAATGGAACCGAATATTCGAGTTATGATGTTTTAATAAACGAACAAAGACATGTTTCCTGAAAATTGCAAGACATATTTGAAAATTTAGACATTTTAGATTTTGGTAATTTTCACCGGTTGGTGAAATCGAATCGAATAATTTATTGAATATTGGGAATGGGAGAGCCTACATATACAGATAACCTAATCAATAAAAGTATTTGGAATACACTTTGAGCTATGCATCTCTGATTCAAGGTTAATAGAAGCTTGATTTTCTTCGGGTGACCGAACTGTTCATATGATTTTCTTCTGATAGAAAAAAGCTTCAAGATCATCAACACTGCTATTTCATAGCAGTATTGATGATTTTAAAGCTTTTTATGCAGTCTGGTTACTACCAGACACATCTAAATCTTCTAGCCAAAGAGATATAATAAAATATTGTCAATTTGCCAAATTTTCTTCTGATGGAACTCATTTTCTTCGGTTGTCTGAGTAGCTGCATTTTACCACTCTGCTCTGATCATCCTGGCACAGCCCTGCGAGAGATGAACTTATATATTATCTGCAAGGAGCTTTTCTGGACATCTTGCCAAAACAGTGATTTACATGGAGCCGCTGATTGCAACTTTTTTGCCGAGCCAAGTGTAGGGTTAAAAAGCTCTGCCCTTTACCTGTAACTGGTATCTGCAAGAGAGGTTGTGTACATCGTGCCGTTAGGCCGTGCTATCAGCTTTCCTCTCCCTGCTGTGGAATATTATGAGATCCTATCTCTATTTAACTTTTTCACATCTCTTGAAATCGTTATCTTTTTTCAGTCATCAACGTCACAGGAGCCTTTGCGAATCCACTGTCAGCATATGCACTGGAGCGTGAATGTCTTTATGATGTCATTAAGGTGATAAACCACATCATTGTGTATGTGTTTGGAGCGTTAGCTGGTACGATCGCTTTCAAAGTCATTCCGAGGAACAAACAAATCAACATTCTATTTGTTGTGTTTGCAGCATTTTTGTTTTTTTACATTTTTCCCCAAATATTTTAGAGAGAGCATATATTTTTGTGTAGATAATAGATTTATATATTTTTTCTCAATAGTTTTTACTGATTGAATATATTATCATCATGTTATTTTTTTCTAGCTTGGCCCTTGATTATTGTTATCTAGACTAAATCGATAATGGGTGATTGTAATGCAAGCTCTCTCTTAATGCAAGCTTTCCAATATATGATGATAAATTTGTCAATCGTTATGTCATAAGTAGTCATTTATTTTTTAATTTTAATGTAATAAATAGCCATTTTAAAACAAAGCATTCTATAATAATACATTTTATTACTATTTTAATTAAGGTGTTAGCTTTTGTGATGAGTACTTTTCATTTAAATTTATTCTGTGCTTTATTAATGTTTGTTATTGGCCTAGAAATCAAATCTATCTATTGTGATTCTATTTATTGTGAGCCTTATTTTAATATTTTACTTGTACATGTTACTTTTCATCTGTTTACAAAAAGCTTTTCACTAAGACATAAGTCCCGCATAAATTAGTTGCCCAAAATGTTCCTGTTATTTGTGGAATATTCAAAAAAATTTATTGGTCTTTGCTTGGGTAAACTCGTATAAAATACATCTACCGGTATATATATAAGGAAGTTAAAATTGATTTATATCTGGGCAGTATAAACAAGAAAAATATGATTCGCCAGGAAAGCAGGGTTTGGTCATCATTGACTGATCAAACATCTTATCTATATGTTGAAAAAAACAAATATCCTTTGGTTTGTGAATCGAATCTAATAATTTGTCCAAATTTAAATATAAATCTTCACACCAGATTCCAAATTAACGCTTTATTGCAGAAATCGAAAGGAATAGTTTATGATTCGAATATTTTGGATAACCCAAATCAAAAGTCAATTTGAGTAGTCAACCATATGATTTAGTTTTGGCCTTGTGACTTTATTTTTTAATGAAGCTTCTATTAAGTGTTGGTATCCCTTCATTCAGATTGTGTATATATATATTTATGCCTTACTTAGATTCTTGTGCCATTACTTGTTTTTGTTTTGATCAAATCAATGCCCTTTGTACTTTGCCCTGTACTGTATTATTTATATTTATGTAAAAGACTTCAAATATCGCCTGATTTTGCACCACCTCAGGACAATAATGAATGGCGCAATCAACAACATTACCAACGTCGGCAGAAAAACGAAGACCTCACTTAAACTGGCATATTGCGGCTACTCTGCTATTCAGATGTTCCATCAGAAGAAAAATGTTACAAATGGGTGATCTTTTGCTAAAAGATTAAAATGTCTCATTTTATGTGTCCGTTAGCGACAAAACTGTAAAAAAGGTTCGAAATCATCAATAATTTAATGAAATAGCAGTATTGATAGTTTTGAAGCTTCCTTGTCCATCCAAAAAATGACATGCACAATTCTATTTTGGTCTTACTAGTGTTCAATTACTGATCAGAAAGCAGGAAAATGACTGAGATATTACTTTTTTTTATCGGAATTTGGTCAGAAACAGCATCTAAAATGAAATAACTATAAGGATAATTTAATATATATACAAAGTAACTGCAGTATGTACCAGCAACTGCACTCTGAGTGGAAACCTACCAGTCCGCTCTGAAACGCTATAACCAAGCACAGTGGATGATATCTGCCTCATAGGTACGGACTTTAGAATAGTCCTAACATATTTCCTACGTGTCGTAAGAGGCAACTAAAAGGAAGCAAAGAGGTGGTAGGTGAATTGTTTAGTAGCTCTTCGCTATTGAGTGGTCGTTGGTTGCCCACTTTCACGCACTGGTTCCGGCCTTGCTAAGAGTGAATTTCAAGAAAAACTATATCACTACGTGAAATATTGGACAAAGTGGATCTTTTAGAATAAATCAAGTGCTAAACAGAACTCTCGAATACCTGCTACTGCTTCAGATAATGTGGAATAGTCCATAGTTTGTCATTTTTAAAAATTCTCTCAGACCAACATGTTTTACTGAAATCATTCTTCAATATTTTTTTGCTGTAAAAGCTGCCCGGCTAAAATATTATTTGCGATATTTGGAGGGGAAATATTTGAATAGATTGTGCTATAAAAATTTCCCCAATTTGTAAGTTTAACAAAACTTAACTTTCTTTTCTTTACAAAGTATAATTAGGAACTTTCAATTTAGTATCAAATGTATCAGAAAGTGATAAGCCTGATTATATTGTTTTAGCATTGCAGAAGACAATATATGTCCTGGCCAAACATGAGTCACACATGGCATGAACCTGGCAGGGTTCGTCCATCTGTGACTAATGCTTCAGGTATTGTGTGACTAAGTCATTCCCCAAACTGGTTAGCTGCCTGACCAAATTGATTTTTTATTTTGTTTGAGATGCCAAGTTTCCGATTTTTTCCATGGGCCTGATCGAACTATTCATCGTATCATCCATCATATCATTCCTCAAACTAGCTTGCTGCCTGACCAAATTGCCAAGTTTCTGATTTTTTTTCTTTGAGCCAGAATGTGGAAAGGAATTGACTCAAAAGGAGGGAAAATAGAAATACTCAAATCCAGCTGTCCGTACCCAGGGGAGGCCAAAATATCTTTTGATGTCAGAATCGAATCGCATAATTTTCCTGATTTGAATCAAAAATCTAATAATAAACAAACAAATATATATTTTTTATCAGCTTATAATTTAAGTAAAACTTCACACTTATTTTGAAAAAATAATTTTTTGTACATTTGATTTGTTGCTGAAATCGAATTGAATAATTCAAGTTTCGAACATTTCGAACCGAATCGATTATTTTGAACAGCTCTATCTGTACGATATTCTAAGGTAACTTTTTGACTTGTTGATTGGTGGGTACTAGTTCCCCCCCTCCTGCTTCCAGCAATACATGAGTCAATATCAATGAAAAAAAGTTTTAATTTGTTTGAAAATATTCCAGCTGCCTTATTTTCTCTATTCATTTTTAGTTTCAAATTACTAATCAAGTGTGTGCTTTATTACTTTACTCGTCATAAGTTTCAAGGTACTAATAATAATATCGTTTTTAATTTACACAATCAGACAACTTTTTTCCTGACATATTTTGTCAAGTATGAGAGTCACTGATGGATCGTGCTGCCAAAGCACGATCCATCAGTGATTCATGCTTGAGAAAATAGAAGTTCTGATTGTGTTGAATTTGTGTTAGATTTTATTTTGCTATGAATGAGCCAAATTTGTTTGTATGAATTCTGTACTAATATAGTTAGATCTCACAGAGTTTATTGATGTTTTGTCCATATGTTCTGGTATCGGGGTCTGACTTAAGGGAGGCCGGCCGTCCATTAGAACAGGACAGGATTCCATATTTGTCCTGCTTGAGGGGTAGGCCATGAATATGTGGCTTAATCATATGGCAAACCACAACCTCTCGTGCTGAACATTTTTTTATAGCTTATTGTATTTATCAATTTTCCTGTACTGTGTACATGGTGGTTGGAGGAAAAAGCGTAAGCAGTACTTATGTGAACCGCCTGGTATTTGATAATGTTTTACAAATTTGGCAGCAAAATCATGATGGATCTTAAATTTGGTATATATCCTGATTTTTGCTGCAGAATGAATCGATTGAAGAAAACTGTGGTGGTTGGATGTTATAGATTTTATTCATGTGTGTTTCATATATTCGGTATCGGGGTCTGACTTAAAGGAGTCTTATAATGTTTTTTACATAACAGATTACTGGTAAATGAAAATAGCTGGTATTTGATCGTGTTTCGCCAATCTTGCAGCAAGAAAAATTGGTATATATCATGATTTCACTACCAAATAAATCAATTTGAGAATAATAACAACTGGCAATTAGATAAGCACATACCCCATATTAGTAGCACTTCTTACCTTCATTAAAATTCACTAAGCGATGTGTGTAAAGGGGTTGCATGTAGAGGAGCCAGTTCCAGAATCAAAAATTTACCATTTTTGATAAATGTCTGGTTTGGATGATTCAAATACTAATTTCTCTTTCAAATATCTCTATATTTATGCAATATTTGCAAAATTGGCTCTTAACGGGTATTGAATTATATGCCAGCAGCACAAATTTTTGTCTGTAACCTAATTTGAAATGTCCCAATTCCAAAATTTCAACCACCCCCCCCCCCCCCCCCAAAAAAAAACTTAGATTCATATCTCTGCTTAGACGTGACTTTTGATCTCTTATTAACCAGCACACACCAAATCACACAGCTTCCTCTATGAATTATCACGCAAATAAATCATGATTTTAGCGTTGTTGGCGATACGTTCAAATTATCGCCCATTATTACTTTTAAATATGTTCACAGGAATTTCGATTCGGTCCATATTACAGGAAACAGAGAAATCAAGACGCATTTTTTTAAATCCGCCATATTATACATTCTCTAAAAGCAAACAAATAACATTTTGTTGGTTTGGTCCGAATTATCTGCACAGAACTGACCGAATTAGTTTGCGTCATTTCCGCTATATAGTAGCTTATCGGTCGAACTAGTCATGCGTTTTACAAAATTATCATTTGGAAAATGGTTTACCATAAAAACGCTCAATATTTATTAACATTGAATGCTGTGACGAGAGGATACGCAGATTTCCCCCATAAAGTTTTGACTGGAGACCACCTCCCTAAAAATCAAAAATATATATAAAAAAATCTTGCCGAACAATATAACATTTTCTACCGTTTTTCTTCGTTTTTATGCGAGAGTTGAAGGCCGGTTTTCAGCAGATTCCCATCCCAATCGTAAAATTTACTTTGTCCATCATGAGCCACAGATAGACCGCGTCATGTTCGATCAACATTTTGTGATGGTATTCCCCGGAGTGGAAACGGCGCGCCGAGGCGATTCTCAATGATTTAGCTTATACTTTTGGCGGGAGTTGTAAGAGTAATAAAAACGTTATTTTGACCCAGATATGAGCCGTAGTTGGAGAGCGTCTCGTGGAGAAGGGAAATTCGAGTAAGGAGTAACCTTACGCACCAAGGCATGATAAAATGTGAAAGATGATTTTACCATCGCCCAGGGCAGATACCAAACACTACACTTTACCATGAATATATATACCTGAGGTCATTCGTGCTGTCCAGTTTCATAATGATTACTACAATTATTACAGATCCCGATTACAAACTCTGTCCGCATGTTTGAAATTCCAAGAAGAAATTTATTCACACGGTAGGTTCAACTGAACTGAACTAGGTGTTCGTGGAAAAACAAATTTCGTTCAGACAAGGCGGACTCTCAACCCTGTAAGGAGGGTTAGCGGCAAGTCGAGAGGATCACTTGAAAACTGATAATACTGAGTCATGTTTTATTGAGTGAGGCCACTCAACTCATGTTTCGTTCGCTAGTTAGAAGTCGCTGTATATCTGTCGATCTGCTCAAGTTAATTTCTAAAACCCCACAACCTGCCTGCGGCATTATACCGTCATTTCATTATAGGATTAGTAAGATCTATGAACGTTTGTAATATTTTTTGATTTTTTTGATCAAGCAAGACCCATAGATGGTTTGTACTGAATGGCATGTATTAAACGCCAGGCCACACTTGAAATTGGTTTGTATAAAAATGAGAAAATCTAACATCACAGATCACAATATAATCTGTTATTCACGCTATTAATGCATAAAAAATCCAGAGAACTTTTTTTTTTTTTGGGGGGGGGGGTCACCTAATATATATTTCTTTCAAGTCAGTGATACCGTTGAGAATGACCACTGTTGAAATTAATACCATTAACATCTGAATTATTTCATTGTTGGATTGCATGTGATTTCGTTGCTACTATCTTTTTTTTATCTTATCTATTTAACAAAGCACCATAAAAAGACATTAAAATACATTTATTTTAACAATTTATAGGACAAAATATTGATAGAAAAAAACGTAAAAAATCTGGTATTCACATTCAATTGTTGACAATTTAAACTAGTATATTCGCGCACTTTGCTATTTCGAACATCGGTTCGGGATTTACATCCAATTCGGAAAAATTATTCGAATTTCAAATGATTCGGTTATGCCCAGCCCTAGTCACGATTACACCGTTCAATAATAAGATGGTGATCGGCCATGAACAATTAGTTTGTCAAGTATGAGCCACAGATAAACCGCGCTTTGACGGCGCGATCCATCAGTGACTCACAATTTCCTAAGGATTTTTTGATATAAATTCTGTTGACCAAATTAGTTTTCAATAATTAATATATTTTTCCAAGAGTGTTTGTGTCATTTTGAAAAAAAAATTTCAGTCGGTTTTCATTACATCGGCATCAGCGCCCACCAAAATACGGTATACGCGTATCTTTATTTACAACATTACTTTTCATTTTTTTGGCTCAATGCGGCGCCTCAAGACCTTTTTTAAGAAGACGCCCGAGTCCACTGAATAACTCGCAGGTTCTTCTCTTTGAGATTCTAACAAGTTATCTATTGATATATGAAACACTTTGAATTAATCTGGTCGTGAAAATATACTATTGGCAAATGACTATTAAAAACGAGGCCGATTTGGTATTTTTCCAGGAGTAAATAAAACTTCACTCGTATGTAGGGCTGGGCAACTCGATTCGGTGATTCGAATCGATTCGAAGTACAAATTATTCGAATCAATCGCGAATCGTTCATAGAAACAAAAATTTGCTAAATAGAATTGGAATTTTTTTTTTTTAACCACAAAATGCACTTGATTTTGATCAAATTTGACCAAAATCGATTGTATTTTATCGTTAAAATTTTCGCTTTTGGACTTGAGTGTAATTGAGAATACATCGCGTTTTATTCTGTTTAAGTTAATATTTGAAATTCGTAACTGTAAATTACTTGATTATCATAATGGAAACCATAATAGTAACAGTAAAAACGAAATGATTGGTTAATATTACGAAATCAGTGATTCGATCCGATTCGAAGAAATTATTCGAAACAGATTCGATTTCCAAATTATTCGCTTTCGCCCAGCCCTACTCGTATGTTTTAAACCCCATCAATCTATTCAAAAATATTTACATCGGACATCTTTTGTTAAGCGTGAGTCACTGAATGATCCGTGCCGCTTAGCCACGGTCCATCTGTGAATCATGCTTAGGAAAATGTACAACACCAGGTTGGCGGATGAACGTTTCATCCACCTCGGAAGTAAAATAAAACGTCTTGAACTTTGATTTGAACTTTTCCTTTGGAACCCCATTGTTTATATCTGGCGCTGAACTTGATACAGGAACACGACATTTATTTTGATGACGTCATATTGTTTGATGACATCACATACAATCTCCCTCATGTGATAACTTGTCCTCTTTATGGATATGTTTTTGATTCATCCTGAGAAAGATGGTAAAAATAAATGATTTGAATCATTAAATATTTAGGTTTAAAGAAGCGGGCCCCAGACATGAGCTAACCTATTTCCTGCGTGTCGCGAGATGCGATGGTCATATGTATACCTAGATGGTTTTACCATAGCCCGGGGCAGATAACAATCGTTACGCTCTACTTTGGCGATTCATTTCTGTATGGAATATTTCCCCCATTAGGGTGCAGATTTATGTATCTCTTCGTCACATCAACAGTTTCTGGTTAGTTCAAGAAGTGATAGTTGGTTTTACCATCGCCCAGGGCGGATACAGCTCACTGCACTTTACCATGGGGGTACAGTCCGCTTAGGATGTTTTTAGTTTAGAGTGCAGCTACTGGTACTACATCTTGTATTAGATCTTTGCCATTAGGTGGCCAGTTGTTGGTTCATTTTATGCACTGTTTCTGGCCTTCCTCAGAGTGGATTTTGATACAAAAAATATTCGTTTAGCTTCGGCTTCCAGTCGGTTCCAGTTCGTTTAGCTAACGATTCGGGTCTTCGTTTCCGGTTCTTGGTTACAATAAGAACAAAAAATTGAACGCACCAACCTTCGTTTCTGGTAGCACTTCCTAGAATACCGGTAGATGGCGTACACGGGTACTAAAATGACCGATGAAACGGTGATTGCCCATCCGATTCCTGATGACCACGGTGGAAAAAGATACATTCCGTACTTCAGTGTTGGAGTGAATATGAAACTCATCACGATCATGAACTGTGAGAATGAAAAATATGCACAATATGAGTGTTTAGAAAACAAGCTCTTGAAAACAGGAAAACAGATTGATTAAAACCTCTACCACCTCGCGACCTAGAAACAGCACTAGAGGTTGTATTACGCCATAGGGTTAAACTGTATTCTAGGCTTTCTTCTCGAGCACCAAGAAATGAAATACTATATTAAAATCTGAAATGTTTTGCGCGCAGAGGTTTTGGTCTCTTTTCACGTAATGAAAATCTCCCTCTATAACTTATTGTGATTTATGGATTATCACGCTATTAGAAATGTTGTAAACCTTGTGCTCGCGCACTTTAAAAAGAGGTGATAAAAAAAACAAGTGGGGGGTGATTTTACAATCGCCCAGGGCAGAAAACTTTACTACAGCGTTCAGATCGATTGCGGTTGTTTCCCAACTAAGGTACAATTGCTGGTACTACATCCCTAAGTAGCTCTTGCCCATTGACCATTCCCAATCGATCTAATTTTGCCGAGCACAAGCCACAGATGAGTCATGCCTAGGCGGCGGTATCCATCAGTGTCTCATACTTAACGAAAGATATGTGAACGGATCTCTGATTGGGTTTGTTCGTTTCTTTGAGCGCTACCGGCTTCGCTTAAAGCGGACGTCCAATAAAAAAATGAATAAAATTCGAATATCCATTCAGCTCATTTTGCCAACTTACCGACAGAAACAATGGGCTGATATATTTCCAGCAAATCTTCCAGTACATTCCTGGTGGGGATCCGATCATTGAACGAATATCATGACTGACTCTGTCGATTCCTGGAGTAAGAGCAAGTGATGATAAGTTAGAAATAAGAAATCTATTTTGATTGTTATGAAAATCAATTTATTTTGCTGCAAAATGAGCAAAATACAATCAAATATCAACAATTTCATTTATCCGAAATGTTCAAACATCATTCTATTTATACAGAGAATTGAATCTCGAATACCGTTCAAAACCAAACTGTGTAGATATATGCCCAACAAT
The DNA here is from genome assembly GCA_963675895.2 of Styela plicata. Lineage (NCBI taxonomy): Eukaryota > Metazoa > Chordata > Ascidiacea > Stolidobranchia > Styelidae > Styela > Styela plicata. The sequence continues at coordinate 25,528,283 of OZ023138.1, forward strand.
GGGTATGAACAGATCCATATAAATCCTTACTCAAAATATGATCATAAATTCACTCCAAGTGAGTCTGGGAACAGCTCCCGATAACCAGGGATGTCCATAATAAATCGAATGTTCGAATACATTCGAAAATGAACATATTCGATAAAGTAAATTTCTTGATTTTAGAAAAATGGGATATAAAAATATGTCATTTTTTATGGCATAAAGTAAATTATGTACTATAATCAAAATTTTCTGGTTTTTACAATTTATATTTTGCTTCAAACAAGTTAGAATGCCACCTTTCATCAAAAATATAGCTGAATTTAGAATGTGTTCGATATTCCATATTCGAAATTATATTTTTATATTGTGTTCAAAATGGTTAAATATATGGTTTTGGTCATCCTTGCTGATAATAGCCAACTTGTGAGCACTGATAGAAGAGCACTATACTAAAAGAAGTGCACCCTAACCGGGAAACCTCCCTTCAAAACCTGTACCATCTTAACAACGTGCAGTGCCTGATATCTCACCGTAAAACCAGCTTACTGCTATTGCTTCTAACAACACAACAGTCATTATCGCTGTTCCTGTAGCGTATGTTTCCATCAGAGTCACCATGTATATTCCACCCTGTTAGAATTAAAAAACAAAAATTTCTATAACATTGAGTTATTCAATCTGGAAGCTCCACGAACGAAAATTAATGAAAAGCAAAATTACTTTCAGTTTTAATTTCAATAAAGGTAATTGAAATGTTGCTGCAAACCGAATGACGCATATGCTGTGCCAGGCACGAAGCACTCATAATACCGTTTTCTGATTCGGATGGGCGCAAATCGTTCACGACAAGTTACCTTGTAGTGTTGTAAGGACTATGTACTTGTCACAGTTTTTTCGTTAATCATTTTTGTACTATGATCCCTAGATCAGTAATTTTAATTTGCCAAATTTGGAAAAGTCGGTATTGTGCCAAGCATCACATATGTACATATGTGAAAGCGATCTATTTCCGGCGAGGCGTACAACATCATCATCACGTGAGGGATGGTGATTATGTGTGAGAGGTCTGCTGGACGCCTCGTCGGTGCACGGTGGTTCACGTAGTCACTGCTTACGGCTTCCGCCACCAAAATATGATAAGCCAGAATATTTAAACCCTGATTAGGAACTGGTATCTGCCATGGTGTGCCATATGATTAAGCTATATTCTCGGCTTTCCTCTCCCATATGTTGGAAAGAAATTCTATCCTGTTTGGAATCAGTTGCTGAAACTACCTTTTATGTAGCTTTTTCCATTAAAAATGGTCGTTAGTCAGTTTCCTTTAAGTGCTGCCTACTAAGTTATATTCAAATATGAAAAACATATGTTGTTTTTTCATAACCAGTACTCTTAACTTATCATACTTACAAATGTTGTTGTTGACAGCGACAAGGTAAAACTCGCAACAAGCAGTCCCAGTACAAACAGTTCACGGTGCTTTCCAATTGTCTTCGGAAATTCATCTGAGAACCCAGTAATCACAGCTTCCAGCCCTCCAAACTGAAAAAATAGATCACGTTAAACTTCGACAGTGATGTCCTACACCTGAGTTGAAGCGAGTTCTTCTACCAAACAGAAATATTTGTTAAAACATCGCCAAGGCGCGGATCATAAGCACTGGACACTTATGAATCACGACGACGAAGTGCGGTCTATCCGTGACTGATATTTATCAAAATATCATACCACATCAAAAAATCACTTTTATCAAATCGTTAATTCATTAAGTTATAACGTCGACCAGAGCAAATATACCATTCATTTCATTCTATATTTGCGGTTCAGTTTTATTCGGGACATTTCCCCTACATTGCAGTTGCCAGTAACATATTTTACGTAGCTCTTTAGCGAATAAACAGTCGGATTCCATGGAAAAACAAATAAAATATCATGAAACAAAAGTTACCGTGCTGTCCAATCCTAATGTGATTATCATTAAGAAGAACATGATTGAGAAGAAGACTGAACCACTGAATTGTGTCAGAGCCTGAGAGTAGACGACGAACAGTAGGCCGACACCTGTGGGTTGAAGAAATTGTAAAACTTGGTAAACTTATTCATCAGCCCTGTTGCAAAATACAACCCAATAGCGCTTCCGTCAGCAGTATTGACAAGGGCCGTCCAAAATATTCGATTCGATTCGGTATTTGTTTATGAATTAGCGTGAATTTTCACGTAAATTATGAGCTGATAAAGATATGTCATTGTTTGTTTTTTATATGATGTCCGATTCGATTAGATTCGAAAAATTGTTCGATTCGATTCTGAAATCGAAAGATATTCGATTTTGGCAACTCCTAGTCTTGACTGACATACAAATATCCCAATGCACTGGCAATAGAGCTCGGCAAAACCGAATCATCTGCAAGTCGAATTTGATTCGAATATTTTTTCGAATGGGATCGAATCATAAATTCCATGAAAAAAATAACAAATATCCCATTTTTACTATTACAACCAGTCTCCATGGTGTAAATTTATAGATTATAGTGTATTTCCAATTTACATGCCATGTCTACGAGCAGCAATTCTCATATTTTAACATATTTCAAACTGGCAATTAGTTTTGCGTGGAATTTCTGCCATATTCTTAAAAGCTCTTGCCGAAGCTTGATGAATAAATATTAACTCAGGCCTATTAACAAACGAACCATAAGCAGTTTTAGGCTGCTGACAATCTTTGAAATAATTTCAGTGTATCGTATGAACCGACTGAAGAAAAAATATATCTGCAATTTTTACGCTTAGTGTAGTGTTACAGGCTTTACATTTCAGATGTTATGAAATATGATGTTTATAAAAAAAAAAAATACAGTACCTGGAGTTGTGACGTCACTGATATCTTCTTTATTCAAGAGATGCGCCATGTACCCGAGCACTGAGAAAACCACGAATCCAGCAAGGAAGCTGGTCAAGCAGTTGATAGTGCTGGTAATGAGGGCGTCCCGGTAGCAGTTATTATGGAAATCGTTGTAACTGGAGAGCGCTAGTAGAGTTCCGAAGCCTGGTCCGAGCGAGAAGAAAACCTAGAAGAGAATAAAATTTATTGATATTGAGAAGACGGCAATAGCATGAACTTTTTTCACAAAATTACAAGTATTTTTGTAAGCTTTTGTTAGGTTATAGATTAACCTTTTCAAACAAAAGAAGGAATGGCTGAATCACAACCAAATAATACAAAAAATTGTTTAAAAACAAGAATTTTGTACAAAAAGTTTGCATACGGATCCGCAGTCATAAGTAAAAAAAGGAAGAAGGCTTTATAGTTTATCAAATGATACATTGAAATCTCGAAATTGAGAGTCTAACGCAAATGATTGTATTGGCATTTTCAATTTCCAATGAGAATGTGAATGCTTTTTTTCTCGATGAAAAAAATTTACAAACATCTTGACAAACTGAAATCGAATCCGAGTGCGCTCGGAATCTTTTTCCAAAGGGACTTCATTCAAGGAGAACGCAAAAAGGAACTCTCATAAAACTTGAACTGGAGGAGGACTCACTTGAGTTGCAGCTTCCAACCAGACAACAGGACTTGCCAGTAATTCCCACTTTGGTTTGAGATAGAATTCGATTCCCTTGCTTGCGCCTGGTAGAGTCACTCCTCTGACTAGGAGGATAAGGAGAACTACGTATGGGAAGGTAGCAGTGAACCAGACGACCTGGAAAATAAGGAAAATTTAAAAGTCGCTCATTTGAGTCAATCACTATGAGTTGATGTAGGGGTGTAGTTTTTTAAAATTTAGAATCGAATCAATGGTAATTCGAATCGATTCTAAACATTTCAAGAAAATTCGTTGTGATATAGTAGATTCTTGTTGCGTCGCGTATGTGAAGTCATGTCCTTGCCAGCTCTTGAGAACAAACATGTTAAAATTATTTGGCTATTTGGGGACTTTGGTGACTATTTCATCCTCATTCAGTGTTGCTCGGATTTGAACAATGAATGCGTTTTTGGTTTTGTAAACTAATACAGTATCTTAAAAACGATTTATAATAGAACCATATTCAAAAAGATTCAATTCGAAATAGTTCTATTAGAGATTCGATTCGAACAAAAATATTCGAAACTTGCATCCCTACAGTACGAGGGTTATATCATCTAGAGCTGGGCAAAACCGAATCATTTGAAATTCGAATCTGATTCGGATAATTTTCTCGAATCGCTGAAGCTGTTTTTACTATTACTGTGTCCATTATAATAATTAGGAAATTTACAGTTGAAAATAACAAATTTTAACAGACTCAAAAGTGATGTATTTTCGATTACACTCCAGTCGAGAGGCGAAAATTTTCATTTCAGCGACAAAATACAATCGACTTTGGTCAAATTCGACCAAAACCGATTGCATTTGGCCGCTAAAAATGAAAAATTCTATTTCCTTTAGCAAGTTTTTGCCCCTATCACCGATTCACGATTGATTCGAATAATCTGTATTTCGAATCAAATTGAATCACCGAATCCGGCACGTTAATTCACGCCCACCACTCAACCAGGGTGTAATAACTTGGGTAGGGTAAACCGAACAGGAAAAACCATATCTTTCCAACAACTAACCCTGTCCATAAGCGGCCTTGGCCAGGGTGATTCACTCCAGGAAATAGCTTCAAAAAAATAAACAATAAATCCGGACGTCATTGTGGTTGAACCAACATCTTTCACCTGCATTCCGAAACAGACAACCGCTGATCTATCGTGCCCGAACAATCGAACCGATTTCAACGCCTATATAATTTTTTTAATATGTTAAGCTTAATGTGACATGGGTAATATCCATCTGTACCAAATTCATTCTGACCTTTTGGCTGTCAAATCCGAATGAACCATATTTTACCTTTCCGGATGACTTGACTCCTTTCCACAAACTGAAATATACTATGACGTAGACAATGAGAAGACAAAGAACAATCTCTAACTTCGGGGGACCAAGGTCGTCCAGTCCGGACGAGTTGTTTAGTTCTAGAACGTGTCGTCTGAAGAAAAGAAAAACAGTCGGTGAGCTTTTTAGCTACGTGGGTATCGTAAATATAAATAGTAGTATGGGAATTTGTATTATTACAACTTTGTCGGCACTGTGTATTTCACCGATTATATATTCCACATTAAGCAAATTTTTCTGACGTTCCCAGCTCCAGAACTGACACGGAAAGCGTTCTCACAAATTTACTATTCCTGTACAAGTTTTTAACGAAATCACAAAAAAATATGATAAACTTTCTTGTCTAAAAGTCGCTGTTACATTTTCCCATTATAAGCGCAACAAAATAGTATAAATACCTTTATCGTGTATTTTTCATCTGAAAAATGTCAACGTTTCGGATATAAAACAAGCAAAACGGTCAGACATACTTACTCAAAGAATTGTTGAGATGGAGATTGTGACGTGTTGCTCCAGGATTGGTTGTGAGCTGCAGCGTCGATTTTGTCGACACAAGTGGTATTATCATTCCATTCATGGTTGCAATGGCTCCAGGGTAGCTCAGAGGTGAACGAACTGCAAAACAAAAGAACAGAATAATAAACAAAAATATTTAAGTAAAATGGGCGGATGTAAACGAAACTACCTGGTTATGGAGGATCCGGTTGGCGGACGTTAGCGAACTGAAGGTGCATTAAGGTTTACAAACTTGTTATGAGATGGGGAACTCTAATTAGATGACTTATTTATAGTCGATCATCGGCTATATCAGAATCATCAGGATTCACTCAATTTGAGTGATTGCCGGTTCGGATTAGCTTCCAAAATATTTGACCCCGATCCAATCAGGTTCAAACTCAGTCCCTTAAGTCAAGGAATTAATAACACTTCATTATTAGAGGCAATCTTTTTGTTCTGGATTTTGTCAGGATCAGGAGCGTGATATTTCCCTTCCGGATTGGATCAGGTGTGTATTCAACACGCAATTTAGGATTCAGGGTCGGATCTGGATTCGAAAAATCCTGAATCCGCAGACTTCTAATATGGACCGCACCTCATTGATCAATCAGTGTGATATGTGCTCGATAAATAAAAAAAAAAGTTGTGGGGTTACTCCACTGTAAAAAAAATACTGATAAAAATCTATCTTCCCCCCATAAAAATGTAAATAAATTTCATTCAACATTCTGTACCGGGTTTCAATGGAAAAATATGTTAAATAGAAATTTTTTCCCCCCCCCAAATGTTTCCAATTTGTTTGGTTGTCCCTAAAGCGCATGAAATAGTAGTGTAAATTACTATTTCATGCGCGTTAGGGACGAGGGAAAATTTTCATTGTTACCGAGATTCACTAGTCATTTTCTGTTCCCATATACTGACACTCACCTGTAAAGGTAGAATACCGCCCATGCAATGACTGTGTTGTAGTAACTGGAGACATACAGCGCCATTAAGCAGATTGCATACCCGAGACCTGGGTAAAATAAAACAAAGTTGAAGTTTGAAGGATGAATCCATACAAATGCGCCAAATTCGGCGCTAATTTTAACCATATTTTCAGCCAAACTAGGTGAAAGAATAATAATTAATAAACGCTAATTTGTTGCCATGTATTGAACAATATTTTCAAAATAGGGGGGAACAATATACACTGTAACAAAAGTACAGAAATATGCTGGTCATTTGCAGTAATTGCATATTTCCAAAGTTAAAAAAACGCCATGTTGATGAGGTTTATGCCAATTATTGGCTGTTGATGAGTCGTACCTTCGCGGTGCGTTCCTTCAGCACCCAATACTTGGCCACAAAAGTCAATTTTAATTTTTTCGATACCGCCAAATAAAATTACTGTCAAAAACCAGTAATTTTGTAGCATTTTTCGTTACAGTTTATCTGACGGAATTTGTTCTCAAAATCTTTCTGGGATCATTTTTAATAATGAAAGGAGTATTGAATTGAATACGTGGTATTGAAATTTTGTTTCCACTGAAGTGTTCGGAACTTTCGATTTGTTCGGATAAATCATGAGGCTTAAAAAATGTGTTGAAAATTTTGCGCAGTTTTATTATTTTCAAACACCAGGGTCGTACTTTTTAATTCTCCTTCAGCCTGCACAGGTCGCAAAAACATTGAACCGTTTTCAATTTTTTTTTTATTGATGGCGGCCAGAAACAAAATAAGGTGCAAAAAATAATATCAGATAATTAAATTTGGCTGGTATTATTCAGAATTAATATAAAAATGCTCCCTCATTGTCCAACTTTTTTAAAATCGATTGTATTTTGTTGTCGTTAAAATGACAATTTTCGATTTTGAACCGGGATGTAATTTAAATACATCTCTTTCAAATTTAACCAGAATCGATTTTGTTGTTAAAAGTGAAAATTCTACTTCTTTTAGCAAGCTTTCATTTCTTATTCAAGCGATTTGAAAAAATAGCGCTTCGAGTCGATTCCAATCACCGGATAGAATTGTCCAGCCTTAATACAACGTTCATTAGGTTCATAGTTATTTGTTCCGATAACAAAGTTTGAATTAAGGAAAAATTTAAATATTTTTGAAAAGTACACCCATTTATACTGGCTCCTCTATCATGTATGCAAAGTTCGCGCTTCACAATCAATCGTTTTATATGCGTAATTAGTTGCATTGTATCGACACAAAATTCCAAAATAAGGTAAACAATAAATATGACAAAAAGAAGCTTAAAATTCCTTCTCGAGTCGCTGTAATGACATAAATGATTATTTAATTAATAGAAGACATAAAAATACGGTCTACTGCAATATCATCACAGTGTGGAATATGTTATGCAACACTACTTCTCAAGTCTGCATCGCTGATCGATCACGTCGTCCAGACGCGATTTCAAAGCAGCATTGCGTTGCTGTCGAGACGCGGTTTCAGGGCAGGGTGGCAAAATTGTGAGTTCTAAGTGTAGATAAGACTTTTTCAGGGCACAAAAATTTGAATATTTCAGAAAATTCATCCATATATTGTCGGATAGTCACATCGCACAGTCGTAATTCTCGTCAATGTATTGACCTTTTTTACTGATGGCAACCAAAACATAATTGGATGCAAAAACAATATAAGAAAATCAATTAAAGTTTCCGGTTTATTCAGAATTAATATAAAAAGCTCTCTCAATGTCACACCCGTTGATACTTATTGCATTTATAATTATACTGCAATCAAAATGCAGTAATATTTTCTGTTCTTTGACAGTAAATTAATTCAGTGATATCGAAATGGAACTATAAAAAATATATTTTTCGTTCGGTCAAATATGGACTGTTGAATGAAACGCACCACCAAGGCCCGGTCTATCAACGGTCCATACTTGACATAAATAAGTCAAACAAGGCAGTTTCAAATTCTGTCGAAATGCCAATTACTGCAAATGAACGGTAAATTCACTGTACATTTGTCACAGTGTAAAATAATTTATCCAAACACTCTTTGCCAAGTCTGCACCACTGATCGATCACGTAGTCCAGACGCGATCTCAAAGCAGTATTAGATCAAATCGTACGAATGGGACTTCTCAAAAAGTTTTCGCAATTGAAAAAAAATCCCCCCAATATAGGTGGTAGGGCTGGGCAAAACCGAATCCTTTGGAATTCGAATCGGATCGAATAGTTGATTTCATAAAAATACCAAATATTCCATTTTTACTATTACAAATTACAAATTTGACCAAAATCGATTGCAATTTTGTCGTTAAAATTAAAAATGCACTGCATTGAGCATTCTTTTGTTCCTATGAGTGATTCACAATGGATTCGAATAATCTGTACTTCAAATCGATTCGAATCACCAAATCACCAGCCCTAATTGGTGGGTGACCAATATGCAGAGTTTGAGCTTCATAGTTATTGATTTACAAACAAAGTTTCCTCATTATTTTGACAAGGATAGGAATAACGAATAAATGACTAATTTGTTGCATTGTATCGCAAGAATTATACTATTGAAACATGTTATTAAGACTTCCCCAATGCAAAAAGATTTGGATATTTTCAAAAAGATCCTTTTGTACTGGCCCTCTGTCCTATATGTATGTAATGCTTGAACATCATGACTTAAAAAACGCTGATTTCTAATTTTAATTGTGCAACGAATCATACCAAAACTACGTCAAAATATTTACCATTCTATATTATGACCAAACAATTTATCATACTTTGCGTTCTTCGTATATTATAGGTCTCAATTATGTGGTAACAATGCCTTTGTCTCAAATGCCACAAAATGTGCTTAAGACGTCATGAGGGGCTTGGCGATGTTGGCGAAGGATGCTGCTGATCATTGGTGATGATAAATCACCAGTTTCGCGGTGCGCTGAATAAACTCTAGTAGAGAATCGTACGGAAAAGTCGAAAATTCGTCAATTTTGCTAGTTGTTAAGGCTGCAATCCAAGGCTGTCTTACCGATTTGCGTTTCGTTTCGGGTAACAAAAAAACGGCAACAGACGCCTACATTGCTTTGCGTTAATCGTTTTCAGATGGCCACAAAGTTCAGGCGCAACAATACGAACGGTCAGGCAAAGTATTTGTACCCGGAAATATTTTTTTAAAAACGCAACGGTCCATGTATATACCTACAAAACCCAATCGAACGGATCATATTTCATTTTCCTGCCAAAAAATTTAGGCATATTTTTTGTCTAAGCATAGGCACCGACGAGATGCGAACTGTCAGTAACAGTCAATGTATTTTGGGATTATCAAGAATTGAGCCGTAGATGGACTGCACTTCGTCTGCGCGGTCATTCAATGACTCATAACTGACAACACATTCCCCCTACTTGTTAATTTGTTTTGTATATTTCATTTGTCACTAGTTTGTCGGTCCAGCTTTAAGTAATTTTAATAAGAAAAAACGTCATTGCGTACCGTAGAATTCAGGTAATTTTCGCCCCCGTGAACTGTGAAATATTATGAATTTTTCCCGATTACAGTATCGAATTGCTGGAGTTTGAATTAAGTTGGATTAGTGAATTTTTCAGTGGTAGCCCTAAATTTTGGCTTTTCAAAACATATGATTCGCTCGGTTTGGATCAGATTTGGATTCAATCTCCAATGTTCAAAAAAATTTTATGTTGTAAGATCTGGCCACCGTTAGAAACGTCAACGCTATTACATTTATGATGCATTTTTAAATAAGGAAAAAATCCAGCAGCATCAGGAGCACGATATTTTCATTTCGTTCGGATCAGCGCATAATTTGAGCTCTAAATTTGTGAATTCGGACCAATAGTGGTAGGATTATAAAAGTTTTCCTAAAAAATTTAAATGTTACGAGTATATAATATTAATAGTCATACGTTCTGGGTCACCAACAAATTCTTTCTCCTTACTAAAAAAAAATCTTTGTAGTGCTTTTCAAATGATTTCGTGCGCTTCATTAGCAAGACGTATTTTGAATGCCTGACTATATTGACTATTTACAATTCAAATCATGCAAATTAAGATACGCATCAGCTAAACACGTATTGTTTCGCAACAATATTCTTTACATATTTCTGCTCAGCACAAAATATACTGTAATTTGTCACTTTACAAACACTCGTAATAGCGGTAGTTATTTAAACAACAACGTGGTTGGTCGGACGCAGCTGTATGTTATTGTTAGTGTTATCCTGAAGGTTAGAATAAAATTTGTCGCGTCATATAGCGATCCGAATTAAATTGAAGTTGAATAATTTTGTAATATTTCAAGGGGAATTAGCAGAAAAAAGTGAGAATTTTTAATTCAATTTTTACAAAACACGCTTTCAGCGGGCAAGGGGCGGCAGGTACGGTTTCGGTCTGGTAATTTTTATCGTACTTCGAACCTTAAAATAATTTTTACCGTTTCGTTCCGTACAATTTCGAAAATTTTTTCGTACCGTACGGTACGATATTATTTTTTTGTAAATTTGTACCGAACTTGTTTGCACCAGTACGAAAAAATGTTCGATTAATATTTTTTTTTTTGTGGATCGTACTAAATTTCGTACCAGTACGAAAACAGGTACGATTCGCTACGCAGCATTTTCGTACCGTACCAAGTACCAATGTCCAAAGCACATCTGTATTTGCTAAGATATGGCCACCGCAAGAAACTCACCAACATCTTACATTATGAATGTGATCCAGTTTTTTAATTGGGCTGTTTAAAACTTTCCAGGACAGAAAAATCATGCGCGGATTAAGCATATGTCACCCCAATATCATTGTTCACATTGCATTTCCAATATGACAAAGGTAGAAGCCACTGGTGATAAAACCGATGGTACGACATAACGCAGTTTTCGCGAAAGTGAATCTGGCATTAAGCAATATTTACCATATGCGCAGCATTGTGTAGTCATTTTAAAATTCTCTCTCGACAAAAAATATTTGTTGTGCACCACATTTGCGTTTCGTGCCCCGTCATTCGAAGGCATTGATGGTTAAAAGAAATTTATTTTTTTGCATCTTTTTGCATCTGGTATTTAAATGCAATTTACGTTCTCTTCACATTACTGAATAATGCTATTTATTTTTTACATACCACACCAAGACGTAAATCCCGACATGCCTCGTTGTACTATATTGTGACAATTCTGTTTTTTTTTACAAAATTCGTATCTTACTATTTAAGATGAGCATCAGCTAACATTCAACTCAAAACCCCCTAAATGTTCGTTTATATTCGTCCATTTTTTTTGCTCTGATGGTATACTTCTGCTTGTCAGAGTACAAATAAAATATAATAGCGGTGGTTCACTGTTTATAGCTTAGTTGCGATTCGTCCCCCAGGGGAAGAGTTTTAAAACTTTGAATTTTTTTCGCGCAGCCTGAATTGCGCAGTTTTTTTCCGTGATTGATTCAGTATATTTCGTGGTTGCCCCTTTGAAGTGGATTTTTACTCAATTTTTACAAAAATTTCAGCGGGCTTCCGGTTGCGCAGATCATTTTCGTGTCTGGTAATGTTTATCGTGTCTTAAAACATGTATTTTTGATTCGTTCTGAAATAACGTTGCAAACCGATACCCTAATCTTTTTTTAAATGAGAAAACCTTTTTGCATGTTGGAAAAATGTCCCCCCCCCCCTAATTTTTTTTCTGGATCGCGATTGTAATTGGTATATTCAGCACTAAATTTTTGTATTATGGACCTGCTTATCTTTATCAATTTTTATTGGGCTATCACAACTTTCGTTATTACAGAAAAATATGCATTCAGATTAAGACGTCATACGTTCAGTGGCCTATATGTCTTTTCCTTACTAAAATCAAAATCTTTGTCACTGCAGTAAAACGATATACATAGCTCATCTCATCAGCTCAAGTGAATCAGTTTGACTTTTTATTACAATACCTCATGCTTTTAATCATTTTAAAATTGCCCTTTGTTTAAAAATATCGTTGATAGACACAATACATATTACAGCACAAAAGACTTATAATTTGTCACTTTCAACAAATGAAATAATTTTTTTAAAATTACAACGTGAGACGAATAAACGCAGCTGTATGCGTATTGTTAGTGTTATCCTGAAGGGTACGAAATAAATACCGAAATCATATACCGAGCCAAGTACGAAAATTGAAGTTGAATGCCCGTACTATCGTTCAAGGGGAAAATTCAATCGTACCGTAACCGAATTTTCAATCGGAATTTTTTGCTAAACACGCGTTACAGATGGACCGCGCCTAGACGGCGCGATTTGACCAAAATCGATAGTATTTTGTCGTTAAAAATGAAAATTCTTATGAACGATTCATGATTGATTCGAATAGCTTGTGCTTCGAATCGAATTGCCCAGCCCTAATCAGAAAATATCCCTTCAAGTATGAGCCATTGATGGATGACGCCGCATAGGCAAGGTTCATCATCAGTTCTCCCTGACAAAATAAAATGTCTGATTCGCAAATTTCTTGAAGGAAACGTAAAATTGTAAAAAATTACACAAAAGTTCTGGTTAAAACCGCTATCGAATCATAGAACCGAATCATAGAAATAAAAATTCGAATACCAATCCGAAACAGTTCGAATGTTAAACTTAAAAGCGATATCCTCAAAAATTAAAATCTACGCTACGTTGTACGTTGGTAAGGGAATTGTTTCATAAACAAACAAATAAATAAAAAAAAATACTATTAATAATGTAATTTTGAAAGCGGCCGAAAAAAACACAAAAGTTGATAATTTCGTTTGTGACAGTAATTCAATACTTTTGTCGCAAAACGAAACAACTTTTCGCACGCGAGCGGTTGTGTTCAAAACCATGCATCGGCCAAGCACGGGATATTGATGGATCACACTTTCAAGTGTGCTCCATCCATAGCCCATGCTTGATCGATGATGATTTTCCCCCATTTTCCTAATCCGTATAAGTTATAATTTGTTTACTTAGAAAGCACGCTTGTTTTGTTATCTAATACCCCGATCAAGAGATTGTGGTCTTGATTCATTTCAACGCGGTTTTAAATGAAAGGCTGCCAAAAAAGGTCAAATACCTCGATAGATATTGAATTAAAGTAAACTAGCGTAACTTCAGGGTACTCGAAATCACATCTTTTTTAGAATTAATTCAATTGTGGAGCGAAATCATGATTTATGTGAAATTCATATATGTCATCTTCGATTTTCAGTAAATTATAGATCGAATAACCACAAAATGATCAAAATTTAGTATTAAGTTCAAGCACTTTTCAGTTAATACAAGAAAAGCTTGATTAAATGAATCCCACAGTCCTCGTCATCGTCCAGGACAGATACCATATGCTGCACTCAACAATAGGGGCTCAGATCCACGTGAAATGTTTTCTGTTCAGAAAGTTCAGAAAGCGGTTCTAGGCTTCACATGTTAACTCTTTTTATACCCTTGGTAGACTGTTAGTGCTTTTTAACTAGGCGTAATCGGATGTTCAATTAAAAAGGGTCAAAAGATGTAGCATTCGATTATTCAGAACGAACCTATTGACTGATATAGAATAGAAAACCATAATCTTTATAGCTAGTAATTTCCCAGTGTTTTTTTTTTCAATATTCAACCGACTCTGCTCTTCTCCAATCAATAATTGACTTCATCAATTATTTTAGCGTTTAGTTCTGTATGAAAATGTGCAGTTGAAAATTTTATTTTGTCAAGCCGCCCTCGTCGGCGCGATCCATCAGTGACTCAAGCTTAACAAAACAGAACAAAAAATAGTTTGATTGAGTAACGTTTAACGCAGCTGGTTGATTCTTTCCAGGTGTCACATGCAAGGCTGGACAATTCGATTCGGTAATTCGAATCGATTCGAAGCACAGATTATTCGAATCAATTGTGAATCGGTCATAGAAACAAAAACTTGCTAAATGAAGTGGAATTTTTCATTTTTGAAATAAAAATGTTCGCTTTCAGATTGGAGTGTAATTAAAAATACACCGCTTTTAAGATTTTTTATGCTATAATTCGGGATTCATAACTGTAAATTCTTTAATTACCATTATGGAGGCAACAATAGTAGTATTTTTATGGGGTTAGCGATTCAACCCGATTCGAAAAAAATATTCGAATCAGATTCGAATTTGAAATGATTCGGTTTTGCCCAGCTTTAGTCACATGTAAGCTTGTTCTATTTTCCTCAAAAAAAACTCTTTTCACCTTTCAAAATCGGGCAAATCCTTCTCCATATTGAGATACAACCGTTCCTGTGATATTGTCCGAGTGCGAGTTCAAGGTAGAATAGCGGAATCCCTCCGAGTAGTATCATCAGAAGATAAGGGATCAGGAAAGCTCCTGATAAAAAATGAGATAATATTAAAGGTTTTAGCACAGATTTTATGCTCGAAGCTAAGGCTGGGCAATTCGATTCGGTGATTCGAATAGTTTCGGAACATAATTTATTCGAATCAATCGAGAATCATGGGAACAAAATTTGGTAAATGAACTAAAGTTTTCAAATTTTCATTTCCAAATTTGACCCAGATCAATTGCATTTTTCATTGAAATTTGAAAATTGTTCCTCTCAGACATAGAGTATGAATTGAAAATGCACAATTCCTAATAAAATTTCTATCACAATTTTTGTGAAAACGAAAACTTACCCCAAATATCGAGGATATATCATCCTCAGAATATTTTTACCACAAAAGTTTCAACTCTCAAGACTATTAAAGGTTTTAAAAAAGTATTTATTTTGTTCGCAAGTTGGTATATAATATGTCTTTCTGGGCCATGACGTCATTTTATGATGTCATCTGATGTTTCTACAGCTATTTATCAACAAGAAACTGGGCACAAATATTTCGTTAGAAATGTTCGTACCTCCTCCATTTTTATAACAAACATATGGGAATCTCCAGACATTGCCAAGATCCACAGCGAACCCGATCGTGGCGAGAAGAAAGTCGAATTTTCGAGTCCAAGTTTCCCTTTGTGGAATCGAATCATTCGAACTCTCTCGAACTAAGAATTTTTCGGATTCGACCGAATATCCACGCGCCGCCAAAGTTTTGTGGAAATCTTCATTATTGGAGGATTTAGTAGTATTTTCGGTTTGTATTATTTCATCACGTTGGGAATTGTGACGTGATAAATCCGTCTTTGCTGCTTCATTATTGTTTGCTTTGTCTTCAGACTCTATTTTACCAACCATATTTGTTTTATTGTAAATTAATTTAAACCTGATAACACACAAAGTCAAATTGGTTATCCATAATCAATATAAGCATTTTCAGGCCGTAGTTAGTCAAATTTTTCATTGAAATTCGCTCAAACAAGGCCGGAAGCGGCGCCGAAAAGGAATAAACTAACGACCACTTATGTGGCGAAAGACCTACTACAAGATGTAGTACTAGCTACTGTACTCTAAGCGGAAAAAATCCCAGAACTAGAAACCGAACTACCCTAATAAAGTTTTTCTTTAATCGCCTCTCACTACACGCAGGAAATATGTTCGGGTCAGAATACCCGGTCAGAAAACAGAGCAATTAAATATCTTTTGCATTAGAGAATTGATAGAGATAGCATGCATCGTTGATGAATCGCGCCGGCAAGGAGGTATCCATCAGTGACTCGTGCTTGACAAAATAAGAACACTCATTGCACTTTACCGTGGTGCTTCAGTTCCGTTTGGGACGTGTTCCGTTTAGAGTGTAGTTGCCGGTACTACATCTTTTAGTAGCTCTTTGCCGTTTCGCCGTTAGTTGTTTACTTTTAGACTTCCGGCCTTAATTTCAATGAAAAAGTAGTAGTGGTTCCACTCACGTCCAGGACAGATACCATTCACTGCACTCTGCTAGCTTTGCACTTTACGTGGCAGATCTTAGCCATATCAGTGCTATTGGTGATATTAGTCTATCTGGTTTAAGTGAGATAATAGTTATTGCTTGAAATCCCTGCAGATCCTCACCCTGGTGATTACTACCGTGTGTGTGTAAATATATCCTAAACTACTTCATTTTTTTGCAAAATATGCCTCATTATTACTCATTTTTTACAACAAATTACGACAATAACTCTCAACGCAACATCAGCGACTGTTTAAAAGTTATATATACTTATACCCCTTAAGCTAATATACTGTATATATCTATATATATTTATAAGCTTATGAGGATAAAAATTTTCTTTGCGCTTCTACTTGCGTATAGTAATAATAATAATAATAATAAAACATTAATACAAACGCGTTGTGTTAGGTATGGGACACTGATGGAACGCGTCGCAAGACGCGTTCCATCTGCGGCTCATACTTGACAAAAATAGCATCACAGCTCAGAGTAATTTTAATCGATTTTGCGACTTATTTATGACAAAACACAGTAGGTTCTTTGCACCACGCCCAATTTGGAGACATAATGTCCCAAAACGTACGAGATATCGCTATAAATACCATTTATAGCATGACTAAAAATACGCGGAAATAATCAGTGTTCACTTCGGCTCACAACGATAACAACAATCGTTGTCAACGCCGTCACAATTTCCCACAAAGACATTCCTAACATTCTTAGTAAAGTGAACATAGAATATTGCTGCGTGGAATCCTTTATAAAGTGTATTTATTTCTATTCGATTCCATTATTCCGTAAGAATACGCCGATAAATAAGATAAATAACAAAGTCAATTATTAACTATGACATAACAATATTATTTTTCTATGATTAAACAATATTTGATATGACAATAAACATATTTTGTTTTCTTCAAAGAATGACAAAGACGTGATTAAAAAAATCGTAAAATATATGTGCTATAACGAGTGAATGTGAACCTTTGTACTCACGTCTTTAGGCATGGGTCATAGACAGACAGCGCTTTAGTTATGTTAAAAAAGCCTCGTCGAAAGTAGAAATTTCGCTGTTTTCCAAGTAATATTTCCTAAACTTTTTAACAGCAATCAAAATAATAATCTTTGACCCCGAAACCATCTGTTAACGCCCGTCCACACGGCCATGATTTGTTCCTTATCATGAAACATTCCCTCTTCAACCAAAACATACATTAGGTCACTCCCCATAAAATTAGACCTCAATTCACCATAAGAGTATTATTGCGTCTGCGAAAAAAACAATCGGAAAAAATTTGCAAAGACATCTTTTGTTAAGTATGAGTCACTGATGGATCGCGTCGATGAGACGCGGTCCATCTGTGACGCATGCTTGACAAAATAAAATTTCTGATTGGGCCTGGCAAAAGTTTCTTTATCGCGAATTAATCTTTGTCCATCGTTTTATTTTTCGTGTAAGTTTAGGGCTAGCGGGCGCGCGTATTTTGTGTTTTTTTTCTAAAATTCATTTGAGGAGGTTTTGTCCCCCCACCCGATCTTTTTTACGTGTAACTCCAGAATGTAAATATTATTTTTTTAATAGTGTTGTCACGACGAGAAGGTCGAAATAAAATTTATGAACCTATAAAGGCTACATTAGTGATATTGAGTTGTCTGCACTGTAACAATGGGGACATGTCTAAAATCCAATATCGTTTGATTTCAGAGTTTAATCGAACAATTCACCCAAGTTCGAATCGAATCAGAGGTTATATAATAAACAAACAAAAACGTAAAATTTTGTTATTTTTGAAAAAAAAATTAAAAAATATCGTTTTGATGATTTCGAATTTTGCTGAAATCGAATCAAATAATTTATGATCCGAATAGCGCAAATCGAATCGAATATTTTGTACATTCCTAATTGAAAAAAAAATCTACACTGTAACAAAAGTACAGTAAACTTACTGGCCATTTGCAGTAATTGCATATTTCCAAAGTTGAAAAATTCAAAGTTGACTTTTTGGTCCAATTATGAGCTGCTGATGGACCGCACCTTCGCGATGCGTTCCATCAACATCCTATATTTGGACCAAAAAGTCGATTTTGAATTATTTTCAATACCGCCAAGTGAAATTACTGTCACGGACTAGAGATTTGGTTGCAATTTTTATTACAATTTATACAGTTGACGAAACAAACATCTGCACTCCGAACAAAAACATCCAAAACAGAACTGAACCGCTATAGTAAAGCGTCATAAATAGTATCTGCCCTGGTAAGGAACTTCCGACATAACAACCCAAAATTCATTCGAGTTTTGTTTTCTCGGCGTTTATTGCCTATATCTCTCCCATTGCTGGCAATTTTAGGTAAAATTACCGAGTATACCTAGTATAACTAGTATATATCAAAGTACTCTCACCTAGTTTTATCGATACCTAGATTTCCTGTTAGAAGTTTTACCAAGTAACTTTACTAGGTAAAATAGGGAAATTTACTTAATTTTCAAGTAGGTTTCTGGTTGGAAAAACTATTTATCCAGTATAAAATACAAGGTAAAACATATTTTCAATTTGGAAAGTTTTTAGAAGAGTCTTTCCGAAGATTTTAAATTTCAAATTCATTGAAACTACATTTAAATGCAGTCGAGCGACGCTTAACCAGTTTATTTGGTTTTTAAATGAGGTTCGACCTAGTTTTGGAAGTGAAAGTAGGTTACTTAGTAAAGCTTAACTTAGCTCTGTGGTAAATCCGTTTTAATTTAGTTAGTTTAAGAAACAACTATAAGTTGTCATCTTTATCTCTCCCATCTCTATTACGCTACAGGGAATTATAAAAATAGTTCTTGCCTAAGTGTGTCTAATTAATGACACCTGGGTTCGCATATACATTGTCACGTTCATGCAAGATATCATCGCATATCCGTCGAGAAATGCTTGGCAGAAAATTGATTTATGAATAATTTTTCATGCGTTAATTGTTTGATTGTAAAATCATTTTTAGCGACCTAGCTTTCGATTAGGTAATTTGCAGAATATTAGGATTACCTTCACCTTAAAATGTTCATACCTTAAAACGTTATTTTGTGCTTTTGCTAACACATTTTTTAAAATTATTTGTTACAGATAGGGATGGGAAAAACGAATCATTTGAAATTCGAATCTGATTCGAATAATATTTTCGAATTGGATCGAATCACTAATTCTTTGCAAATTACAAATATTCCATTTTTACTATTATAAATTGTCAAATTTGACCAAAATCGATTGCATTTCGTCATTAAAAATAATCAATCTATAATTAAATTAATAAGTGTTTGTTCCCATGAACGATTCACGAATGAATAGAATTAATCGCGCTTCGAATCACCGAATCAAATTGCCCAGCACTAGTTACAGACCCTCCGTTAACCTACACCGTAGCTTATACCCAACACCTCGAGACATACCCCTTGTAATCACCCCTAAAAAGTCTTGCTGAAAGATACGATCGATGGCGAAACCAGGGCCAGGAGCCGAATAATCAACTATTTGGGCATAAGGTACGCCTAATCGACTGATCTAACGATCCGAGGTTTTGTTACACTTTAACCCTCTCGTAAATAATACTTCTGAAGTTCACTTCTAGTGGTACTGCACTCTATTTCAGGTACATAACTACTAAACATTCTTAGTGAAGCATGGGCCTGGCTGGGCATTAGACTGATAAATTGCGCTACCAAAGCGATGAAGGTGCGGACTTTAAGGCCACGAAACACGTAAAGATGTCTTAGCGAGGAATTGCGTTTTAGGTAACAAAATAAAAACAGCGATACACGTATTTATATGCTGGGCAAGAGCACATTCCCTTAGCTTAAAACAGGGGTGCACTGCATGCGCGGTATTTCAGCAAGATTTTAGGTACGGGCATTAGAATAGTCCTAATGTATTTCCTACGTGTCGTAAGAAACGACTGAAAGGAAGCAAAGAAGGGGTAGATGGTTCTACCATCGCACAGGGCAGATACCACTCATTGCACTTGACCATGGCGGCTCTTTGCTAGTAGTCGTGAGTTGGTTCCTTCTAGGCACTGCTTCTGGTCTTGCTCAGAGTGAATTTTAACAACAAATAACTAACGTACCCTGCTCAAGCGTGTATTGTGTTTCGTGTACGCCAGCCGATCATCATAGGACTTTAATAATATTTAAAATCTGCTGCTGGCCCCACCTGCTGTTTGTTCCTCGGTTTCCACACCAGTGATCAACATTGTTTATTTGCTCTTGTTGCTGTTCCCTACCCTCTCTAGGAGTGAATAAGTATAAATTAAATCTTACGATTGAAGTAACATTGAACTAATTCAGTGCAATTCGATTTGGGGATTCGAAGCACAGTGTATTCGAATAAATTGTGAATCGTTATTGGAACAAATACTTGCTAAATGTACTAGAATTTTCATATTTTAACGACAAAATGCAAATGGTCACATTTTGCTAAAATCGATTATATTTTGTCGCTGAAATATGAAAATTGATATTCTTAGGGCATGAAATGTCAATTGACAATACACAATAAACTATAAATTTATTGATTTTCATAACGAAACCGATTCTAAAATGTTATTCGAATCTTATTCAAAATCAAAATCCATAACTATGCGCTGGGCTAGACAGAGCAAAGCCCTCACTTGCTAAATGCTGACAATATTCTACGCTGCCTCGGCGAAACTAAATTCTCCAAAGCACTAATCCATCCACTTTGAAAAGTTCCATTCGACAAATTGCATAGTACTACGATACTCGCGGATGCGAACACTCAGGGTCCTATCTGGAGGCATAGAATATGTGATATCAACAGAGCGGTTAATATAAACTGAAACTGAATGGAAATCGCATCGTCCTGGCGAATAAAACTATACGCAGTTAAACGCACCATAATCCATACAAAGTACAACAATAGTACTACTAAAACGTTTCAAACAGCGTGATTAAGCACATATAGGAATGATTTGAGAAGTTGGTGGACTTAAACTGGTCTCTGCCTCTTCTCTCTGTAAATTATACAAACTCTGATTTACTGACAAGGTATTTTGAACATGCATTTAAACGTCTCATATGAACAAAAATAGTACGTCAGACGGCTCTAGATATACATTATCTCGATCTCACTTAGTTGACTAATATTCTGATACTACGGTTACATCGTTACAGAAATTAAATTACTAGATATTGTGTTTGAAAGTAAAAAAATGAGAATTCGCTTGTGACTCACGTAGATGACAACTGAACTAGACACTCAAGGTATTCTTATATGACGAAACACTAGTAGCAGACTGCAAGGCTATGACGTAACACTGGAATAGGAGCAATACCACTATGACGTGAAACTGCTTCAAACCGATGTGAAAGTCTATGATAAATTCATCGCAATCGTCACGCGTGTACAGTATCTCGACACCGTTCACCTGTCCGATATGTCGCCGAGGTAAAGAACTTGATATTAGGCCTAATGATCTCTGCGTGCCCGTCGTGTTTGAAATATTTGAGCGAAATGATTACTGACAACTTTAATTTACTTGATATATTGAAATTCAGAATACAATTTGCAGTGATACACGTTGGGTGGTTAAAAAAACACTCATCAACGGATGAAGATATTAATATTATTGGTTTGCTATAACGAGTTCCACGCGTGGCGTAAGAGGCAACCAAGAGGATATGTATATGATCTTACTGTCGCCCGGGAAAGGTCCCACTCACTGTACTTTATTAAAGCACTGCAATCCTCTTTGGGTCGTTTCCCCTTTTAGCAGGCCTATTGTTGCTGACAGAATGTTTTGAAGTTGCTTTTTACAAAATAAGAGCGGTTATAAGTTGGTACATTTTGGTAATACAACACTCAAACAAAATTACAGTAAATTTACCGGTCATTTGCAGTAATTGCATATTTCCAAGGTTAAAAAACGCCGTATTCATGAGATTTATGCTAATTATGGGCTGTTGATGGACCGCATCTTCGTGGTTCGTTCCATCAATACCCCATATTTGGCCAGAAAAGAGTCATTTTCGATTGCACGCCGAAGGACTTGGGGTAGGGGCATGTCCCCAAGCTCCCGGTTCCGTTGCCAATGAACTCGAATTACATTCTAAAAATATTCATCAATATTGTAAATTCGCATTTGATCAAAAAAATATGATTAATTTGATTCCAGTAGCAAACCGAATCGCAGAACTCCTATCGACCAGATATTCCGTAACCTTCTATTAGTATCTTGAGCCCTCGTATTCCAATAGCACCAACCCACAAATTTCTATAGCAGATTTATTTAGCCAAGCATGTGCCACTGATGGGCTGCGCCCCATAGGCGCGATCCATCAGTGATCCATGCTTGGCAAAATTATAAGTCACGATATCCACAATCTTCTGAATTCCTTATAGACTACTCACTAAACCACACACTAAGCTAGTGCTAACAGATCGAATATGTTTAGCCAAGTACGGCCCGCAGGTGAAATTTATATTCAAGCAATATAATTTCATTAGATTCGACATTAAAGGTAGCAATACATGTGAAGTTATCCTACCAATCTGCATTGTGTAGCATGTAGCGAAACAAAAACGCCAATACATGTCCAGTCACGTGCCGTCAAAGCCTAAATCTCCGCAGCAAAAGGAATATAAAATACGAGGTTTAAACAAAGAAAAAAATTCAACCTAAGCAAACGTGTATTGCAGGCTGTATGTCAAGTTTTGTAAGGTAAAATTTGGAATACATCATGATTTTTTCGTGAAACGTGGCATGTAGAATAATGCAATAACGAAATAATGCTCAGCAAAACGAAATTCTTGTTTAATGGAAAGCCTATTGCGATGTATCGGAATGCTAATTACACGTTTCAAGGTACATCTTAATGCTGTTATAAATTTTCAGCAATTTGATCGGGCTTCGTCAGTTTCTGATTTTAATTTTACGTTTTTGTAGTCGCGATCTGATCAGGTTTTTTCTCCAAGGCATAGATAGGCATAGGGTGTTTTAAATCGCCAAAAAACAACACAGCACACAATTAATAATATATGAAAAACAATAATTAAACGAATATGGAAAGCAGTAGAATCCCAGAATAATTTCATATAACGACGCATGAGTCATAAAATAGCGAACTTGAGCTCGTACAGCAATGTACACTATTAACACAGATACAAGTTCAAGTGAAAAGGAACAAATAATAGGTAAAGCGTTTTACTATCAACCAGGGCAGATATCATTTACTGCACTTTACTATAACAGTTCAATTCTCTTAAAAATGTTTTCTTTAAAGTGCAGTTCCCGATATTACATTTTGAAGTAGTTCCTCGTCATATTCGTAGCCGTTAGTCGAGTCATTTAAACGCTACTTCCGGTCTTGCGTACAGCGAATTTCGATAAAAAGAGTACATTTTAATTAAGATGATTTTTTATTGAACTTCACTTTATACAGGGTTGGAAGCAGCACCCAGTTTTGTAATTTTCAGTTTCAAACGTCCCATATACACTAGCGCATTTGCAGAGGGCATGATGAACATTATAGTAATGGAAATTTTAGTGACTTTAAACGCTGGGAACCTCAAATTTTTTCCGCGTAATTACTCTCAATTAGCCCATTTTAAACATTAAAATATTATTTTCCAAAAATTTTTCGCGCCCTCGACGCCATTTTTTCGGTTAGCTTATGGTGCATACAATAAAAATCTCTTTTTTTAGAAAAATTCCATTTAAAATATTTTCAAAATTCTCTCTAGTTTCAAACTTCTAACTCCGCCACTGCGAGTCATACACATCGCGCCTTAAGATTATCTATCTCTCTATATAAATCTGTCAATTCGACGACCTGAACTTAATTTCTTAGCCTAAGCGTAGGATACAAAACTTTTATTACAATGTATCCTCATACATTACTCACCTACTAGCAAATAGACGCGAAGACGCCTAGACGTAATTAATAACATCCATTTAAACAAAAATGTGAACTTTCCACGCTGGAATTTATCATCCTTAACCAAGCATGGGCAAACTATAAAGCACGCATTCAATGCGCGCTTTATAGTTCACCCATACTTGGTCGATAATCCCTAAATCAAAAACGAGAACAAAGACTATAAATCATTTACTATTTTTCAAATACCAATGTTTACCGCAACTTGATAAATGATATTGTTAGCAAACAATTATGAGTGTATCTTCATGTCAAAAGAAATTTTTTTTTACATAATATCTTCTGCGGCCCGAGGATAATAAAAATAACATCCATGATTCAAGCCTGGTTTGACTGTTATCGTATGATAGCGTAAAAAAAGAATTTTACTGTTGTTTAGATAAATCTATATTAAGAACGACCTGAGGTTAGCATCGTTTCCAGGTTTCACAAAATAAAACTCCTCAAAATGAGAAATCCATTTTTTGTTAAATTCAAATCACCGTACACAGGGTACGGATGTTCGCAATGGTTCAAATATAAGAAGAAAAATAATGTCATGGAGCGCCTTGCATGTTTGCTCCAGTTTATTTCATATTATTTGATATTGCCTTTGAGTGAACCAATTTTTTTTACTACAACACTGTAAAAACGACCGAATCAACCAACAACCACTTGAATGCCGCCTTGTACGGTACGGGCTTTAGAATAGTCGTTACGTATTTCCTGCGTGTCGTGAGAGGCGACTAAAAGGTAGCAAACAAGCGGTAGATGGTTTTGCTGCCTAGGCAGATGCCACTCACGGCACTTCACTATAACAGTTCGGTTCCGTTTGGGATTTTTTCCGTTAAGAGTACAGTTGCTGGTGCTACATCTTTGCTATTAAGTGGGCGTTAATTGGTTCCTTTTAGGAACTTTTTCCGGCCTCGCTGGGAGTAAATTCCAATGAAATAAATTGAGAATATTTTAGTTGTATTTTGTCATCAAAAAAACGAAAACTCCTTTTGATTTGCAAGTTCCTATGACAAGTGCACGACTCATCATAATCAATTGTGCATCGTAGCGAACTGA
Source organism: Styela plicata (assembly GCA_963675895.2). Taxonomy (NCBI): domain Eukaryota; kingdom Metazoa; phylum Chordata; class Ascidiacea; order Stolidobranchia; family Styelidae; genus Styela; species Styela plicata. Next base: position 25,553,463 of record OZ023138.1, read on the forward strand.
ATCGCCAAATTGTATTTCCCAGCGACATCTAACAGGCACCTTTTGACAAAGAAATTTCGCTAATTTAAAGGAAGCTTTACTGATAACCAATCAGAAAATTAATTCTTCTCCGCCTGAGCCACAGATGAATCGTGCTTAAGAGTAGATTTGCCGGGGCAGGAGGCGGAATAGATTACTGGCATAAAGCTAATAGGAACTCTTGAGATTATATTTGCAAAACCAATTACCTGGTCAGAAGAGACAGGATTGTTTCGTTGAGTGAATTTATTAGAGTTTCCCAGGGTTTTAATCGGTCAATCATGGGCAGAAGATGAATAACATCGGTCAGGCACGTGTCTATCTGCGGCCCATGCTTTTTAAAACACTGATTCTGATTGTTGAGCTTCAATAGGATATGTTTCATCTATGGCTCATGCTTGGCGTATTGACTGTGCCCCAATCAGAGTTTTGAATTTGTTAAGCATGAGCCACAGATGGATCGCGCCGCCAAGACTCAATACTTAAAAATGCATATTATAATAAACCCGACCTGACCGGGTATTTATTAGCGTTGCCAATTCTACGTAAAAGTACCGACTTGTACCCGTAAAAGTACCTGATTTATGACATTTTCAAAATTCTTTTACCTAGTTTCACTGCTTTCTAATTTACCTAGTTTCCCTGCTATCTGGTTTACCTATTATATATTTCAAATGCAGCAAAACTGCGATCCCCTAGTCTATCCAGGTTTCAATCTAGACACCACCTAATACTTAGTTTCCTGGTAATTTCGTTTTCTTTACCTAGTTTGAGCCAAAATTAAGTCACTTTACTTAGTTCGAGTAAAAACCAAGCTGCCATCACTAGTATTTATACCAATGTTTTGTACATTGGTGATTCTTTGACTGCACTGTCCATTTCCATCTTATTAAGAGGTTTACCACGCCCGTGTCAAGTGGGTGAGTGAAGATTAAAGTATCGGAGGTATTTCCGGGACGCGTGATTTGGATGAGGGGACTGGACTTTTACGGATAAACATTTGCTGATTGAATATGTCCCAGAAAAAACTATTAAATCTGCTCTGTAGGTGCGGGTTTTAGAATTATCTTAACGTATTCCCTTGAACGTCTTGAAGAAAAAAGAAGCGATAGGTGATTTTACAATCACAAAGAAATTCCACTAATTACAGCGGTTCAGTCTGTCAGTTTCCTTAAAGCGCCTTTTTATTGAAATTCGCTCTGAGCGAGGCCAGAAGCAATCACTAAATAGAATCAAGGACCATTTAATAACAAAGAGCTACTAAAAGATGTATTATTAGACAACTGCACTCTGAACGGAAAACATCCCAAATTGAACTGAACCGCTATGGTAAAGTGTAGTGAGTGGTATCTTCCCTGGCATTGGTAAAACCATTTACCAATTCTTTGCTTCCTTTTAGTCGCCTCTTACGCCTCGCAGGATATACATTAGGCTCTATTCTAAAGTCTGTACCTACAGGGCTGTCTCACACAAGTGGCCGTTCGTTGGTTACTGTTTGTTCGTTGGTTGGCTGCTTTCGACTTCGCATAAAGCGAAATTTCAATAAAAAAATCTAATATCCCAATCTAATCTAATATCCCTAATCTCCCAAATGACGTAACAATAACATAATTTTGTATTAAGAAAGCCACACCTCGCCTATTCAAAACAAATTACCATAACATGTACAGTAAGCTTCGGCCCATGCATGGTAAAATACAATTTCTCATAGTGCTAACGCCCAAAATTGAAGATCTTCAATGCGATATGATTCATCTATGGCTCATGCTCGGCCAATTGACTGTATCCCATTCAGATTTTTGAATTTGTCAAGCATGAGTCACACTTGAATCGCGCCTTGGCGGCGCGATCCATCAGTGACTCATACTTAAAAATGCATAATATAATAACTTTTTTCTGAGCGGGTATTTATCAGCGTTGCCAATTCTACGCAGAAGTTCCGAGTTTACCTAGAATACGCAGTTTATTTTCAAAATAATTCTACTTAGTTTCACAGATATCTGGTTCATGTAGTTTATGTCTCAAATACAGCAAATCGTCGATTACCAATCATACAAAGTTCGTGGTTTTCAGAATATTTCAATAGCATGCAAGAAAACTGTTTCGGGGGCTTAAATATGATATTTTTACCGGAATTCCATCACAAATTCGTTAGTTTTCGGTAGCTCAATTTGTTCTCCATAATAGCCAGTTAATCCGATTAGCATGCTCCATCAAAATTTTTGTGTCGAATTTTCCGCTCGTCTGTCGATGGTTCATGTACTAATTAGGTCAAAATTTTTAAGGAAATATTTGCTTTGCTTTGATAAAAACCTTAGAATACATAGGATCAAAAAATTATATAGCGTGTCCATATATGGTTTTCATTGAGACACAATTCTTCAACAAGTTTCAAAAACACAACGGTCCACATGAAAAAAGATGAAAAAGGAGGACCCCCCGCCCCCCGCAATCGGAAAAAAAAAAATTGGTCTAAACTTGTTTTGCTAATCATGAATCACCGATGAATCGCGCCTCGAGGCGCTGGCCGTCTGTGACTAGGGCTGGGTAATTCGATTCGGAGAATTTGAATCAATTCGAAGTACAGATTATTCGATTAAATTTCGAATCGACCATAGGAACAAAACATGCTAGATCGAGTTCATATTTTTCATTTTTAACGACAAAATGAAATCGATTTTGGTCAAACTTGACCAAAAGCGATTGTATTTCTATGTTAAAATGAAAATAAATCGCTTTTAAGTCAGTTTATGCTAATATTTGTAATTCGCAACAGTATATTTCCTAATTATTATAATGGAGACTATAATAGTAATAGTAAAAATGTGATATTTGTTATTTTTTTTTAAATCAACGATTCGATCCGATTCGAAAAAATTAATTAATTCCAAATGATTCGATTTCGCCCAGCCTGTGTGACTCGTGCTTTAGTAAAAATTCCAAATTATCTTCTTTGCTTAGGCGCGCGGTCTGTCTGGCGCTCATAGTTGACAAAAATTGATCTGGTATAGAGAAAAACGTTTGAAGAATCAATTGGTGGATCGGGTTCAGGTCTAATTCTAACACGTTCACCTGTTGAAGATAGGTTTAAGCCTAGTGGGTAACAGGCTGCATTATTGTCCTGCACAGTCATATTTTTGACGTAAATCGCAAACTAAAAGGAACCAAACAAGTAGTAGATGGCTTTACAATCGCCCAGGGCCTGTACTACTCACAGCACTCTACTATACTATATCATATTTTTCACCTATAGGATGCAATTGCTGTTTGATTTTTTAGCAAAATATTGCTATTTTTGAATCTTTTCCTACGGTTTTGTATACCAGACACTTGAAATAAGACAATTTAATCGTCTAACAAGAGATAAATCATATTACATGAATAATATTAACATTTGATAATTTTCCTTCCGATATAATCCATTTTCTTCTGGCGTCTGAGTAGCAGAGTAGCTGCCATTCCGTCAGTGACAATGCGCCTCGGCGGTTCTTTCCATCAGTTGCTTTGTTTTTTATCTCATTAACATCGAGTAAAATGACTAAAGCGACGATTTTAATGTATTTTTGTTACAATGTGGACACAAGATATTTAACCCTGTATGTATACGGGCTTCAGAACAGTCATAACGTATTTCTTGCGTGTCGTAAGAGACCCCCCGGGTGATCGCATGCTTCGCATGGACCCGTAATACGCGACTAAGAGAGAGAAAAAAAGTGATAGATGCTTTAACCACCGCCCGGGGCAGATAGCACTCACTGCACATTACCATGTCGGTTCAGTTTTGTTTGGGATGTTTTCCGTTTCAGGTGCATTTGGTCATACGACATCTTTAGTAGCTTTTAACTATTAAGTGGTCGTTATTTAATTTCTTCAAGGCACTGCTTCCAGCCTTGTTCAAAGTGAATTTCAATGAAAAAAAAACAACCGACCTCCTCCGTTCTTGTAGCAAACATACGGAAACCTCCAGACATTTCCAAGATCAACTGCAAACCCAACGACACTCAGTAGAAAGTCAAGTTTACGAGACCATTTCTTGCGGTCGGTTCTTTGTACCTGGGTAATAAAAAATGTATGGAATGTAAAAACATACTTTTTTAAACCAAGTGTAAGTCCAACTCTGAAAAGTTACGTCAAAATATCTTTTGTTAAGTGTTTGTCACTGATGGATCGCGTCGATGAGACGCGGTCCATCAGTGGCACATGCTTGAAAAAATAAAATTTCTGTTCCGGTTAGCAGGCCCGACTATGTAGTATTGGTAATGGTAAAATAGTGCTAATATTCAGGTTATCAAAAGTATCAAAAGCAAAACGTGTATCTTTTCGAATCCGCCACCCCTTCCGAAGTCACGTGATACGAGATAAATTAAATTAACAACTATCTGGCGCTATCTAGCGGTAGACATGCTAGAGTAAAATTTTACCGAGGCAAAAAATATCTGATCAGACATAATAGACGAATAACCATCTTAACGGTACGACAAAAATTTCAGGCAAACGTTATAATGTTGGAAGTTCGATACACTGGAGCAAAAGTACAGTAATTGCATATTTGCAAAGTTAAATAAAAACATCATGTTGATGAGATAAATGCCAATTTGGAGTTAATAGGATATGATTTCATTTTTATCCTGCGAGACAGGAAAGCTGAGAATTCGGCTTAATCATATGGCGAACTACGATCTCTCGTGCAGATACCAGTTCCGAATCGGGGTGAAGTTTTTTATCTTATCATATTTCTCACTTTTCCTGTACATGGACATGGTTGGTGGAGGAAGTCGTAAGCAGCGCGTACGTGAACCAGCGTGAACCTACGTCATGACGATCAGAAATGCGTAGCTCGAAGCGTATTCCCAAAGCTTTACCTATTGAGCTAACCGAGCACCCCTGATGGACCGCACCTTTGCGGTGCCAAGTAAAATTACTGTCAAAAACCAGTGATTTTGTTGCATTTTGTGTTACGATGTAGTTGACTTTTACCCATAATGTTTCTGGGTACGCGACTGGCACCATATTGGTCGAGACATGAAGTGGCAAGTCTGCGATTGGCTAAATCCGGACACAAAAACTACCGCAGAGGCTCGGTCCATCAGTGACTCATGCATGACTAAATCAAACTTCAAGCGCTAATTTTTTATCAAATATGAGATTCATTGAGGTTCAGTCGCGTAATTCGTAAGTTTCGTAAAGGCGTACGCCACTGGTCGATCACGTCGCTAAGACACGACACGTCTTTGACTTATGTCTGGTAAAGTTAAATGTCTGAATGAAATGAGGAACACTGAGAGATTATGTTTTGGAGGCAAAGTATTTCCTGCGTGTCGTAAAAGGCGACTAAAAGGAAACAAAGAAGTGGTAGACGGTTTTACCATCATTTAGTGAAGATACCACTCACTGTACTTTATCCTGACGGCTCAGTTATGTTTGGGATGTTTTTCGTTTAGAGTGCCGTTGCTGGTACTACGTCTTTTTGTAGCTCTTTGCTATTAAGTGGTCGTTAGTTGGTTTCTTTCAGACACTGCTTCCGGCTTAGTTCGGAGTTAATTTTAATAAATAAAAAAATATGTATGGAATATTTCCTTTTTAGGGTGCAATTTCCGGTTTTATATTTTACCCGATAACTCTCTTCCCATAGCGGAGATCGTTAGTTAAGGGCGCAATAGACACTTGCGTAGGTTGCGTTTTATTTTAACCGTACGTTTCACGCAAGCGCAACACTGCACGTTTAAGTTTTCCAGTGCAAGCGAACGGTTTGCTGTGCAAGCTAACGGATAGTGCTCGTTTCGTTGCGTGCGTTTCAGTTCTGCAGTTATGTGAATACAATAAATGCAAAGCAATGAAAACGTGTATTGTTGTTTTTGTTTTGTTATCCAAAACAGAACGCAATGCATCTGTAAGGTAACTTTACGTGTATTGTGGGCTTCAGTGGTTTCTGTTTTCCCCAACATTGCTTGGTTGAAATTTCAATTAAAGAAGAGTAAATGGGAATAAAATAATTTTGATCTCACCAGAACTAGCCCATAACTCGAACTTGATCTTCGCACGCTGATTTCGTCGCTCATTCTTTTGTTGCTTATACTGTCTCGCGATTGCACAGTACCTGGAATAAAATGTGGTGGTTAGACTCGCTTGGTAGAAAAGGCGCAACGGAATGCAGTGAGACATCGGTTGATGTTCCATTTTTATCGTTACTTCATTCGTAATTACCGTTTTTTTTCAAGCGGTGGAATTTTTTTTATACTTTTCTTTATTCTGTATTCATTAATTCGTATATCTACGTTGATTTCTGAAGCACAGCCCAGAATGATATTTGCCTGTCGTTGTGGTTTGGTTTCACTGAATCGAGGTTCTCAATTTTATCTGTGCCTCCAATTTAGGTCGTCTGACAACGAGCCTAGTCTAGGAGAGAAGTCATTCCCTAATTTATGAAATTCTCGCAGTCGAAAATTTGGCCAAATATGATTCACAGATGGACCGCGCCTCGGCGGCGCAATCCATCGATGACTCATGGTAGGTTAAACATAATTGCTCATAATTGGGGTTGGGCAAAACCGAAGCGTTTGGAATTCGAATCTGATTCGAATAAATTTTTCGAATCAGATTGAATCGTTGATTTCATAAAAATAACAAATATCCCATTTTTACTATTACTATTATAGTCTTCATTATGATGATTAGGAAATATACAGCTACGAATTACAAATATTAACATAAACTGACTCAAAAGCGATGTATTTTCATTTTAAAGACAAAATACAACCATATTTGGTTACATTTGACCAAAATCGATTGCATTTTGTCGTTAAAAATGAAAATTTCAGTTCATTCACGAAGTCTTTGTTCCTATGAACGATTCACTCTTTTATTTCGAATAAATTTTGTCTCAAATCGATGCGAATCTCCGAATCGAATTGCCCAGTCCTACTCATAATAATTCTGTATCGGTCATATTTTATCAAGCATGAGCTTACAAGCCGCACCCCCGCGGCCCTATCCGTCGATAACTATCAAAACATAGCAGATAAAAAGGTTATTGAGCCAGAGTGACGGACCCTCCCTAACCTCAATAAATTCTTGTCTTAGTAGGTATTGTCTGCGAAGATCGGCGACGAAATGCAAACAAAAGTGCTGCAAAATGGCAGTTTTTAGAGATGAGTTGAGTGATGATATTGAAATAATAAAGTCCACTTTTGTACCAATTTTAGATTACTGATGGTAAGCGCACCGATGCACGGTCGCTCTCCCAATCGGAATATCTGTTAAGTAGAACTTCGGATTGTATACGCCAGTCTGGTTGAACCAAAACTCACCGTCATTTTTCGTCTGCAAGTTCTCTGTCCAATTAGCACGAACGATTATCCCGTCACAATCTTCTAACAATCGATTGTCATCTGTTTCTGACATTTTGGTGATTTCGTTTATTCTGTCACAACCAGACATTCTTGCAAATGTGATGTCAGAAACAGATTCTGTATCAAACAGTGAACGTCCAGATTGTTCTGTCACAAAACTGACATCCCAAATGCGCGTGGAACCGGCGCCGACGCCGAAAAAATGTTCATTTTTACTCCCCGACATCTGGATATCGTATTATACTAAAAATCGATTTAATACCTGAATAGAAATTCCCCAAAACACCATTTTTACACAAAAATCAATTTGTCATAAAGTATTATTCATGTGCTATTCAAACAATCTATATATTTCTTAATAGTGACGTCAATAAAAAAGAATTTGAACTCGATTAAAATCGATACAGAAAAGATGCGAATTTTGAGTGGGTGATATGATGTGTGAAATCATAAGGCCATAGGAACTAAAACGACAAATGAACTGGAATTGTTATATTTAAACGCAAAAATCAACAAAAATGATTTATATTTTTGTCAAATTATTTGTGCCCAAAAAGATGGAGATTGAATTTTTGCCTGTGGCTTGTTTATATCATTATTAGCGAATACGTAGTTATGGATTTTGAAATTGTTACCGAACAGCAATATTACAAGCATGAAGTTTGCTGTTTATATGAAACTCAAGATTCAATCACATTCAAAAAATTATCCGAATAAACTTTGAATCTATCTCGAAAATATATCAGAATAACTGAACGAGCAAATTGAAATGCTCGGTATGCAGTTATTTGAGAAGTGTAACACAGCGGATGAAAAATGAAATTTTTGACACCATTGTTTACGTGTAGAAAATAGAATTCTTGAGTGGGGCCCATGAGAATGATATTTCTGGATTAAAAACGCAAATTGATCGATCGAGGAATTCAGTAAAATGCCAGTCTCTTAAAATAAGAAAGAAATATTTCAATTAGTAGATTTTATCGTTAAAAGGGCAGGCACGCGAACAATTTTTTTAGATTTTGTATGAAAATACATCATTTTGGTGGCAAAAAGAAAAGAATATGTAGAATATGCTACAACGCACCAAAAGCGTGCGAAAATTTTGCATATTTTTAAAGATTTTCTGTAAAAAATTTCAAATCTTGGGTTTCCATCATACCCCAAACTTAAGAGAGACATGTCACTGGACGTCTGACAGGCGGTGGTTTCAGTGAGCGCTGCTTACGGGTTTTTCTACTAACCACGGGCATGCACTTGAAAATGCGTTAAAGATCAGGCTAAAACGTTTAGCAAAAAACGTTGTTCAGGAGTAAATTTCAAAGGAAAAACCGCACGTTTTCTGCTCACCACTGACGCGATCTGCTTAAGATGGAAAATAACCAATAACCCACTAATCAAAAATCTCTAATACAGGACTAAACCGCTTCAGTATCTGCTCTGGACGATCATCTCTTTGCCTTTTTAGTTCCCTCTAACGGCACTTCGAAGGCTATACGTTAGAACAAGGTCTAGAAACTCAATTAGACAAACTATTACTTCAACTAAATCCGTCAATCGATCCACACTTTACACAAAGTGTGTCGACAAATTTTACTCCCAGATTTTTGTTGAAGTCGTATATTGTTCATCTACTTACTATTGACTTAAGTTTGATTTGAGTGACAAATCAACCGCGCCTTGGAGGCAATTCCATTAGCGGCACAAGTTTGGCGCATGGTTCGCTCTGAAGATAACATTTATGACTTGTTTGAAGAAAATCTTGTTCAAATTCATCACCAACATTAAACCCAATCAGAAAAAATTCGGAAATGTAATACGTTGCGTTTGAATCCGTTGAGGTGCGGTATATCTGTAGCGCATGCTTGACAAGATAAACTGCTGTATTGAAACAAACTAAACTTGGACTTCCGTTTCACGTGAGCCATAACTGGGACGTACGGTAATGGTACTATTTATCAGTGGTCCATACATGATAAGGTCTTTATTAAGTGAATTAACATCTCATATAAATGCCAATGTACATATTCCCACATATTTGCTAAAAAGTCAATAAAACACTATTTCGTTTGCGTACGCCTCTCATAACAATCGACCTAAAAGTGACATCACAAAGGTTTATATAGAATTTTCGTGCGACATCTGCTCTGCTGTTGACATTTTTATATTAACCCTCTCGTTACCTCGTTGAGTCTACCGACAACCTGGTGGGTAATATTAACCGCTTCGCTACCTCGCGACATCTCCCGCCGGCTACTTAATGAGGGCTTCAATAAACTAATCATAAATTTGATTTTGTTAATTCTGTGCTACAGATAGATCGTGCCCATACGGCGCGATCCTTCAGTGACCCATGCAAAATATATTAAGTTAAAATAATTTTAATAGAGAAATTACAGCTGGTGATATAGTTACATAACAAAAAATACTTGTGTCCTATCGACCATTGTTTTGTAATAGAGGATAATTCTCAAGTCGATCACAAGAGTGTATCACAGAGAGTGGCCCTGCACGAGCAATACTAGAAGATCTTGGACTTCATCGATGGTTGGAAAAAAGTTTTTTATACAAACCAATACCTTAACCTATAACCCATGTTTTGCTGATGCCCATTTGGCGTGGCGCAAGTTGACTGAGTCACAGTTTTTGGCTGTCAAAGATTTTAGTTTCTTTTTCTTCTAATGGACGAAGGGCGTGAAAATCGTCGACACTGCTATTTCCTAGCGGTGTCAATGATTTTGAAACTTTTTTTCTATAGTTTGATTGCTCAGGGAGACATTTTGTCTTCCGACAAGAAATATCTTACGATATTTTTTCCATTTGCTATATTTTTTTTGCTGTATCTGGGTGGTAGAGTATCTGACATTCTGCCAGCCTGGTGTGTCACATATATGGTGAATGGTGGTATTATTCCTCGATATATTGATCGTATTCTGAATTGTATTTCCTAAAGTGCAGTGCTAAAATTGAGCCATCAATCTGGTAATAAGGCAGTAGGTTCTGTGTTCCTAAGGATTTATTTTGTGTAATTGTCTATTTCATGCTTTCTGATTATTTCCTATGAACATGGTGTCGTAGACTTGATAACCTTTGCTGTTTTTTCACTGCATCAGTAGATTTCGTAGAAATTTGACCAATGCCATTTTTATTAATGTTTCTATATTATTCTTTATGAAATTATGGTTATTGCTCGAATTTTTGTACTGAATGACGAATAAAGCATTGAACATTGAACATACGACCCATACTCGGTCTGAGTAAAGCCCCTTACCAGACAGCTATTAACAGGTGAACAGGGTTAATAATGTTGAAAATAAGGACTTTTCGGCTCGGTCCACTAATGTATTAAACTTTGAGTTGAGTGGTGAGCATGGATTGATGAACTGGTCGTGCTGTGAACCCGAGATTCAAAACCTACAATACCGAAGCAATAATAGCTGCTGGAAGCGTACGAAAAATGTTGGGATATCCTGCCTTTAAAGTCACGGAAAACGCCGCGCGACGACTTTTTCTGGTCGGCGAGGTCGGTCATAGCACCACGGCCCCTAAATACGCTAGTGGCACCGTTATTCCAATAATTATATCCTCAACGATTTTGCCCACCTATTGTGTGGTGTGTAGCCTGTTATTGTTTTTGTTTATATTTTGGACAATTCTGCTGTTTACGACGCCCGAATAATTGCCTATGTAATAATTTAGCGTAGTTCGTGATTTTAATGTTTTCGCTTGCTTCAATTTATTTATGGCATTTTTAAAATGACGTCTGAATATTTTCATTCGTGTTTTTACTTTTTGCATTGATCTCACTTTTTGGATGAATCGTTTTCACGGTATATAAACTTAGTTTGAGAATGAATCGATGAATTTTGGGTATTGCTCTTTTTCCCGGTTCTCCGCCTTTTGGATTTGTGATGCTGTTTTGTTTGTTGTGTTTTGTGTATGTATGTGTGTATTTATTTTGCCTTTCAGCATGCGTGATAACAGTGGAAAATATATATTCCTATATAAAATGTCAGGGATTTTGCAAAGACCGCATGGGCCTAAAATACGTTGTGCGGCATGAACCTTGTAATGAAAAAATAAAAAACAAATAAAAGAAAGAGAAAAGAGGAAACGGACATATACAGTGGCAGAAAATGAATAATATAACAAGGGCGGACAGCGTATAAATTTACAAGAGCTACAGAAATATATATTGGGACTTAACTGTTGATATCTATACCGAACTTTTGAGAGTTCATGTGACGACTGATCTGTACAGATAGCGCCAGTGAATGAGTCTTGGGAAAAAAGGTGGGTGGAATAGTTTGGGGGCGGCTTGGTGTGGGAAAATTAGTATAGGGCTTTCTGATGATCATTTGGTTACTGTTAAAGGCTAAATTAATTACAGGATATGAAGACTGGGGTGTCGTCGGTTAAAAAGATTGTGTTTTATTACTATGTTATCTATTTTAATACCTTGAAAAATAATAATAATGTGGAGTTGGGGAGTTTGGTTATGGATCATAGATGAATCAATGACCCACAATTACCGAATATGTTGAGTCTGGGAAGTGGCAGGAACACTGTACAATAATGTTTTAATGAGGGATAATAAAACGGGAAAAAGAGGGGGATATAAAGAAGTTAAGAAAAAGTTGGAACTTCGTCAACGGATGAATCGAAATAAAATATAGCTGAATAATTGTCGAAGTCAGGACGATCGAAGATGCGCAGCTCAAAGCTTATTCATGAAACTTCTACCATGGATTCCCCACGAAACAGTCCCGAATTCAACCCGTGGAACTTCGAATCATGCGTCATTAGGCACGTGAAATTATTTTGGGCTTTCGCGTCATCACATCATCGGCGCGTGACCTGGATGTACCACAGGATGTCATGCAAGTGCCGACTAACTTGCTATAAATCATTTACTATTTATTAGAAAAAAAACATGTCTCAAAATCTTACAGGCAGTTTTATTTTTTCTTATAAATGTAACCCTAATTTTAAAAATATTGCGCAATATGCTCATCTTTTTTAAATTGTAAATAATATTCTAATACCAACCCAAATCCTGTAATATATTAAATGGTTTTAGCTTCTACTGTGGTTCCGTAAAAAAATCAATGTTCTAAGTGTTTCAGTTACGGCGAGTCGGTGTTGCTGTTATTAAAACAATTTTTCTGTGCTGCGTTATGAACTACCGGTATTTGTAATATTATTTGACGTTGTGTGGATTATCTTGGGATTGTATCGCGATGACATGGAAAACAGTATTTACAGTTAAACCCTGGTGATGAAATCAAACCGATTCGATAACTTCGTACGGTACCCTAGTCTTCATTAAAATAGTTTGTGGTCACACCGAGTAAAACTATATCTATTTTGTATTTTGTGTGTTTTCTATGCACTCATTGTTTATATTATGCTCCACTTTTCTGTAATGTCTCTTACCAAAATAGGTACCGGTACCGTATATCATGCTAGCCTGTACAGTGTAAGTTACCGTATAGGTCTGGTACTGTATGTGTACCGGTATGCAGTACAGAGTATGGTACCTGTACTCAGTACTGTATACGGGTATTAACTCAAAAAAAGACAAAATTCTTTTATTTTAGACGAAGAAAAAATACTAATTTGGCACAAAAATTATTGAGCACGAACTGGCACTAGATTTTAATTTGGCGACAAAAAAGTTTGTGTTTCTGGTTACTATATTGTGTTGGCTTGTTTGAACATGGGTTATAATCGGATTACTCTAATTACCGAAACGAGCGAAAATTACAGAAACACAGAAACGACTGTAATGGCCCTGTATTTATTTTGTCCGAAAATCAAGCTGAAAGCGAAGTTTTAAGGGAATCCAACCATTCAGTGGGATGAAAATTTTAAATATAGTTATAGCGCTACCTAGCAGGGCAACAATTTTTACCGCATAGCTATCGACACCGTCGTCCGTGCGACAGAATGGCGCTTTTTTGGACTTAATAAAAAGGTAATGTTCATTATTGGGTTTGTTTGATATCATTGGGTCAATCGATCTGAATTTGGACATAAATGTTTTGCATCATAAAAATAATAAAAAAAAGTCCGTATTGGCGTTTCTTCGAAACACACACAAAAAAGAAAAGGCACTTTTATATTTACTGGATAATGGGTGAATAACAAATATGTTGTGAAAATTAAGTTTGACCAAGCGATACATTGTGTTACACTTCATTATTTATAATCATTGTGATGGTATTGTTCTGTGTTCTAATCACTGATCACAAATTTACACCCTTGGGAGGTAAGGTTGGTGGGACCATTTCGAAACTTCGCGTTTGAGATTAATAATCAAGTGTAACTGGGGGCTGTTACAGAACATTTCTCACTCACTTCAAGTCGTTTCTGTAGTTTTTGGTCGTTTTGGTAATAAGAGTAACCGGTTATGATCTGATCATTATCTGCCTCAATCATGGAACATCCATACACACAGAAAATAATACACAAAACCCTTCGCTCCGATTCAGGACTATTACCTGCACCAGGGCACCCTGGCACTGAGTGGTGTTCAATTCGTACCAGTACAGATTATGAAATTCTATTAAGGACGGTCAGTCAATTTGTACCCTCACTAAAAATCACAGAAACTAAACCACCTGCTTACAAAATCTAAAGTAGAAGTGCAGTCAAAACTGGGTAGGAACAGGAAGGAAATTGAATAAAAATTTGTGGAAATAGTTACATTGCTCGAAATCCTGGAAAACTTATCTGTTTTTTTAATCCCTTGATTAGGGGAGGCCAAAACTGAATATCTTTTGGTTTCAGGATCGAATAGAATAATTTTTCAGAATAAAATTGAGTATTCGAACCAGAAACCATATAATACTCAGAAAAAGAAAACCCATTTATTATCTTGTAATTTAACTGAAAATTCACTTCTGAAAAAAAAAATCATCAAAAGTATCATTTTGTTGATTTTGAATTGTTGCAGAAATCAAATAATTGTGATTCGAGTATTTGCCAATCGAATATTTTGGACAGGCCTAGTTTCAACAGTCTGGATTTCCTTCAGGTCTTTTGATTTTTTGTATCATTTTGCTCCAAAGAAAGGAAAAACGTTTAAAACCGGTGATTTTGAAGCCTAATAAACTTTTTGGCAGTTTTATCATCGACAATCCAATATGTCAGAATGTCAGCTACTTTAATACTCAGACACCCGTCCGAAGAAAATGGCTTCCATCAGATGAAAAATCAGTAAATGGTCAATGTTTCTTGATAGACTTCTTGCTAGAAGACAAAAATGTTTCTTTTTGAATGTCTGAAAGCAATAGAACTGTAAAAAAAATCATCAATTACTGCTATGAAATTTGCTACGGTTTTTGAAGCTTTTCGTCCATCTGAAATAGATAAAAAAATAAGGTTCTTCCACCCTGCGACAGGCAATGAAAAGTTAAAGTTTTTTAAATGATTTATCGGTGTTGAGTGACTGATAGTCTGCAAGTCTGTAATGTGCCCTCGGGCTCTGAGAAAAATGCAATAAAACCTTGTTTATAAAAATAACAGTTTTTTTACACTAGGGTCATGGCAGACTGACAGAATCACATAGACTCTGCTGCTTAGACACGTGAAGAAAGTTTAGCAAGTGGGCAATATTTTACAGTGTCTGGTAGTAGACAAACTGCACAAAATGTTTCAAAAACCAGCAATACTGCAATGAAATAGCAATGTTGATGGTTTGAAGCTTTTGGTCACCTGAAGTTAATAACGTAAATGCGTCGGTCACCGAAAAAAACAGGATTCGTGCCAGCCTAGATGCACAAAAATTGTAACTTCTGAACTTCATGTTTATGTATAAGTTATCAATTTTGTAGGCAATTCAAAACATTTCATCCTGGTTAAAACAGTCCACTGTGTTTTGATCATCTGAACAACTGAATTTTACAATAAACGATATGAAATGCGTCTTCTGTGCAAGATCATCATTGCATATGGCTCATAGTGTGTTCCTGATAATTTACCTGGTAAGGGTTTTTGTTTTTGAAACTTGTGAGTTCTGTTAATATCATGAATATGTTTATTTTTCTGCTTTGGTCGTTATTTTTGTATCGTACAAAAGTCGAACATGTACTTGGTCATTAGTTGAATATGAAAATACATTAAATATGGTGCACAGGTGGGAATGTGAGTATTAGAATTTTAAATCGAATCAGCTAATTCGAATCGCTTTCAAGCATCTCGAGCAAACATGTTGTGATTATAATAGATTCGCGTTGCACTGCATATCAGAAGTTGCAATTTCTTCTTGTCGGACCTTGAATGCAAACATAAAATTATTTGTCATGTTTGGTGATTTTTTATGGTAACTTCTTGCAGATTTTATTTTTTATTTTTTTGGGTTTTTTTACTGTAATACAGCATCTTAAAATGGTTTGGAATAAGTTTTTTTTTAAAAAGATTTTATTAGAGATATGATTCGAAAAAAAATATTTAAAATTCCCATCCATATACACAGGCATTGGGTATAAATATCTCGCCCCCTTTATTAAAAATTCATATCAGAGAGGTCTAATAATTTCTAGTTATAAAAATTGTATTTTAAAGGTGGTGAACAACATAAAGACTTTTATAATTGTAATTTCTTAGTATCCTTGGATATTCTTACTTATAAAATTAATAAATATGAGCGGATTTGCAAAATTGTTCGGAGGAGGAAAACCTAAAGGCCCATCCAAAGCTGAAGCGATACAAAAGTTAAAAGAAACACAAGAAATGCTGGAAAAGAAATCGGAATATTTGGAAAAGAAAATACAAGAGGAACTTGCCACAGCAAAAAGACATGGGACAAAAAATAAGAGATTAGCCTTGACGGCATTGAAGAGAAAAAAACGGTATGTTATTGTTAAAGAAACTCAGTTTGTGTAGATCAAAAGCCTTTATGTCATAAAAAGTTCTCCAAGACTAGCACAATGTCAACTACTCTGATACTAGAAGAAGCTCGCAATCGAAAAAAAATCATTGGAAAGACAATTTTTTATGATAAACCATGCAATTCGCTTTGATTGAAACGCCGTTCATTGAGTGCAGGGTAGAATTAGAAGCTCTAAACCATCAACATTGCAATTATGCAATAATAATTCTGCAAGCAACAAACCTGTGTGTTTAACCCTGTAGGAACGGGCTTTAGAGTAGTTCCAATGTATTTCCTTGGTGTTGTAAGAGGCGAGTGAAAGAAAGCGAAAAATTGGTAGATCGTTCTACCATCGCCCAGGGCAGATACCACTCATTACACTTCACCATGTTGGTTCAGTTACGTTTGAGATGTGTTTCACTTAGAGTTGCTGGTACTACATCTTTTAGAAGCTCTTTGCTATTTAGTGGCCGTTAGTTAGTTCTTTTTAGGCTGCGTTTCCTGCCTTGCTCCAGCGTGAATTTCGATAGAAATAAAAAAAATTATTTTGATACCATCAACACAGTTGTGATATAGCTTCTTTGTGGGCTCTGAATGAGAGGAAATTGACTTTATATTATTGAAAGGAAAATATCAATATTATGTCACTATGGTCTAAGCAGCAAAGAAAACAACAACATATTTTAATGCTAAATCAAGAGTTCAAATTAACGGATTCAAAGTAAACCCTGACAATTGAAATTCAAACCCTTGTCTGCAGTAATAATATTGTGTTAAGGGCATATGTTTGAATGGCGTTTTTCGACCAAATTTGAAAAAATAGTGAAATCTGTACCCATTCTCCAAATATTTAATTTAAACCAAATAAAATATGTTTCGCCCAAATTTGAAAAAATAGTGAAATCTGTACACATTCTCCAAATATTTAATTAAAACATTGTAAAATATTTTGTAATATCTTGAAAATAATTAGATACGAGAAGAATTTGGATATATTCTGGTCATCAAGGCAACCCTGCCTGCTGTTTAACTTGAAGAAATCTTTTTTTTACTTTGAGCAATGTTTATTATGCTTAGTAGAGTCCAACTAATACATCGGCTACCATATTTTCTCCTCCTATTTCCTACACTAAAAAAGGGCCTTAATATTGGTCATTCCAAGTGTAGGGATTGCAAAATTTTCTAGTAGAATGATTAATTTTTTTTCAACTAGATACAAATTTTTCGTAATGCATTCTGAAAGTTCTGATTTGAAGCTTATGTTTAGCTCTATTTTGTTTATGGCCACAATTCTCATGCATTCCTATTGCAATTCTTGTACTAATTAGCTGTCATAAACTAATAGGCGTTCTGAGTCACTGAATGGATTGTAATACCAGAAACCACATCTGCATTCCTAGTATAGATAGATTAAGATAGATTTAGATCTTTTAGATAGATTTAGTCTTAGCATTGCTTCCCCAAGGCGAGTGTCGTGTCCAAATTGAGATATCCAATAACTGAAGATAGGAAAGAATCAGGAAAATTTTGTTGCCAAGATTTATATTTAACTCTGAATCAGACTGGCAGAATGCCTGCTACTCAAACACCAAAGAAAATAGTGGGCAATATTTCAAGATATATTTTCCTGGTAGAAGAATAAAATGCCTTTTTTCATTGTCTAGTAGCAACAAAACTGTAGAAAAATGGTTCAAAATAATCAATATTGCTATGAAAGTTTTATAAGGTTTTTGGCCACCCGATGATAATGACGAGACACCCTGCCAGAGATTCTGCCAGCCTGCTCCGAATATTTTGCTTTCTTGATTTGTATATATTTATAGCCACTTCCTGGAGTGGATCACCCTCCCAAAGCCCTGTACCGGCAGCCACTTATAGAATAGCAGGTTTAGAATTGCTGGAAAGATATGATCTTTTCCTGTTCGGCTTATCCTATCCAAGCCATAACACCCTGTGTTGAGTGGTGGGCATGGGTTAACAAGCCGGAATCTTCAACCTGTGATGCCAACATGTTTAACCACTAGGGAATCGCACCAAAAAAAAATATTTATATATATTTTCATGTCCCAGGTACGAGAAGCAGTTATGTCAATGTGACGGTACATTGTCAAATATAGAATTCCAAGTCGAAGCATTACAGGAAGCCGAAGCAAACGCACAAACATTCAAGAACATGCAACTGGGAGCTAAAGCATTGAAGCAAGCTCATGGAAACATGTCTGCAGATGACGTACATGACGTAATGGATGACATCGCTGAGCAGCAAGAAGTCGCACAAGAAATTAGTGATGCCTTGTCCGGACCGGTTAGTAGAAATGTTATTTGTTGAAAACCACTGACCAGTATGTTATCGGAACTTTACTTCATTTTTCTAAATCAGCGGCAGAGTTTTGTGTGTGGAAGTAAAAGCATTTTATTCGTATGGAAGTAAATTAATA
Organism: Styela plicata; assembly: GCA_963675895.2. Lineage (NCBI taxonomy): Eukaryota > Metazoa > Chordata > Ascidiacea > Stolidobranchia > Styelidae > Styela > Styela plicata. The sequence continues at coordinate 25,572,140 of OZ023138.1, forward strand.
TAATAATAGACGGGAGATAACTGATTTCCTGACTCAGACTCCTCAAGCTCCAAAGAGCTCAGACACCCGAGTCAGACTCTGCTACTCCATTGGTTATTTATTAGTGATCACACATTCAGTGAGGTGATCTGGGAAGTCGCCATATAGTCTTTTCCAGTGGTAGAATCCAGGTTTTCTTTGGGTCTCTGGAATGCTCACGTCATTTTCTTCGGATGAACAAAATAGCTTCAAAACCATCAGCACTGCTATTTATTAGCAGTGTCGATAATTTTGAACCCTTCAACAAGATGGTAACTAGGAGAGACTTGAAAATGGACATTTAAATCTTTTAGCCACAAATATACCATGAAATATTTGTCTTATTTTCTGATGGAACCCGTTTTAAGGTGTTTGACTTGCAGAATAGCTGGTATTCTGCCAGTAGGGCTGGGCAAAACCGAATCATATGGAATTCGAATGTGATTCAAATATTTTTTGAATCTGATCGAATCACTTATTCTATATAGGTAACAAATATCTCATTTTTACCTTTATAACTTGTATTCATTGTGAAAACGAAGAAACTTCATAGTCTATAGTGTATTTTCAATTCACACTAAAACCAACGATTTTCATATTTAATGACGAAATATAATCGATATTATAATTTGGTCATATCCATTACCGGCACATTTCGTCGTTGAAAATGAAGATCCTAATTCATTTATCAAGTTTTTGTTCCTATGAACGATTCATCAATCGTGCTTTGAATCACCAAATCGAACTGCCCGAGCTCCATCTACCTGTGTGGTCTTGGCCCCAACTCCCACTATTTCTTTGGTGTGAGTGCCCCTGCGGTTGAGGGAAAAATTTATTTTTTTCATTAAATTTTATCAACCTTGTTATGATATTTCCAATCAGCCTGATAAACAGTGCCTCTGAGATGTCGTGTTTTTCTCAGGGTGGCCAAAAAGCTTCAAAATCGTCAACACTGCCATGGAATAGTAGTGTTCATAATTTTGTAACTTTTTGTATGTTAGTTTGCTACCAGAACTCCAAAGAAGGCATTTTTATCTCTCAACAAGAGGTGTATCTAGCAATAGTGCTAAATTTTCTTCAGGTGAAACCCATTTTTTTCAGGTGTCCCGAGTAGATGAAATTCTGCCAACGTGATGTTTCCCATATTTAAAAAAATATATACTCGGTCGGGTATGCTGAAAATTGTTTTGCTAAAATGTGATTTGTCATAACATTTTTGAACATTTTCATCCTTTCTGCAGGTCGGATTCGGCACGGACATCGACGAAGATGATCTACTCGCAGAATTGGAGGAACTCGAACAAGAAGATCTTGATAAAGAATTGCTTGATATTGGAGCAACACCTGATGAGCTACCAGAAGTACCATCAGCATCGTTACCAGCTGTTCCTGCTCAAAAAGAGAAAGACGAGGACGCAGAACTGAGGGAACTTGAGAGCTGGATGGCGAGTTAAACTCATCGCCATTGATTACAAACAAGTGTGGCCAATCGCGTATATATCTTTTTAGAATCGCACTACCATATTTAGTGGTGCACCTTGGGAATTTTAACGGCAAGAAAAGTATCAAAACGAATTCCTGTGTTTTAACAAGAATATGTTTTTATTAGTAAAAATATACTTTTGACCACTGACTCAAATTGACATAAATATTAAAAATGCATTTGTTGTTTATATTTATACGAAATTGACAGTAGAATATCTCAAATTGAAATAGAATGACAGGTGAATTATCTTTTAAAAGTGCCAGTTTGAACCATTCCGAACCCCTTCCGCCCTCTCCCCAGGTGTACCACTGACCATATTCACAGTCAGTTACTTCGCAAAACTTATTATTCTCAAAGATTCATTAACTTTGGCTTTTGCTGACGTCACAGTTCCAGTGCTGCAAATAAGCAATACGAGAGTATGCAAACAAGACTAATTCATAAATGAATAATGATAATTTTGAATAAAAAAATTTAAAGAAGGAAATTTATGAACATGTTTCGAACATGCGCAAACTTGCATCTATGACACATTTTTCGCTGTTTGCGAAAGTATTTGAAGACTCACGTGAAGGTCTTAAAACAGTATGGACGGGAATAAGGCTTATGTTATCTATGCTTGTCGGTTCTGGCAGTTTCATCTCATCAGTTGCTGGTAATGTTTGTTGGTACCTATTTAAAGTTATATTTTATGAAAAAAATTAGTTCCAGTTTGGCGGAATCATGACTTCTTCTGGGTGTCCGGAACAGGTTATGATTTTTTCAGCATATATGGGCATGAAATCAATAGCAACAAAAATTCTCTCCAAAACATTGTACGTAAAACTTTTGATACTAATGACGAATAATGTTTTTTATTTTTGTCTAATAAATTCTTCCTTGAAGATACTGTATCGTATAACAGCAATGACTTTTAATATGTTGAATACTCTATATCTGTTATTATTTTTTAACAATTTAATTGTGATAGGGAAATATTCTTATCGCCCTATATTGGCTCATCACATGGCTTCGACTTATACCAACAAGACCATAAGTTATCTCGCAACAAATTTGGTTTAAACAGCTCTGTTTGTGTTGATGCAATTAAGGTTGTATTAGATTCGATTCTATGAGATTTTGGCTGCCCCTAGCATGTGATGGCTTTCACTGTATGCTTAATATTTGTAAATACGTGCGATAGGTTTTTTGATTGATCAGGTGCGGAGCCAAAGGACGACAGAATCAGGAATTTCTTTGTGTCTCCAGCATTTTTTTTCGGATGAATATAATTAGATTCATAACCATCACCACTGCTATTTCATTGCAGTATTGAACTATTTTATACAGTTTGACTTCAACCATGCACTCAAAAAGAGGCATTCAAATCTTCTAGTCACAGATATATCTTGAAATATTGCCCATTTGCTAAATTTTCCTCTGATGAAACCCATTTTCTTTGGGTGTCTGAAAACTTCCTGCCATTTTCTTCGGACTATTCCTTAACACTAATATTTTGAAGTTTTTTTTTTTACAAATTTAAAATTGTCATGAAAGATGTTTCAATTCTTTTTTGTTGATGATGGATTACGACACGCTGCATTTATTGTAGATTTTCACTGCTGCATTTTTATTGTTAAGTTCACTTATGTGTCATTGTTCAGCATGTTATGTGAAAATTCTAATGTGATGTGATTTGTACCCAACTGAACAGGATTCTTTTCTTTGCTGGTTGAGATACTGGCTGTGGTGATGGTAATTTAAACAATATATAACTTTCATTATGTTGGATTGTTTAATTTGTATTATTTTCTTTTAATATTTTTAATTTTCTTATGTGAAACCTGAGCCACCAAACCATCATTGACGCATGCTGCATGTCCTCGACTGGGTGTCCAATCAGAAACCTCCTAATACAAGCTCTGATTGAGGTCACTGATGAATTGTGCTGCCAAGGAAAGACTTGTACTTGGCAATAGGGCCGGACTATTCAATTCTGTGATTCAAGTCGATTTGAAGCACAAATGATCAAATCCACCACGAATCTACCATCTGAAGTGTGGTAATCAAATTTTAATGATATAATGAAATCGAAATTCTTTTAGATTTATAGCCAAATTTATTTCCACTCTTAGAGAGGATGTGTGAGTATGTTGCTTCTCACAGTTTATTCCTAATTTTGTGATTTGATTAAAAAAATTGAATCAGATTAGAATTTTAAATTTCCAAATAATTCGGTTTACTTGGCAATAAAGATTTGTGATTTTTCTCACTCTGGTAAAATCAGAAATAGCACCCAAACAAAAACAACTCGCAATCGCTAGTTTTGGCGAAGGCTGGATTGAATCTCTCTCCTTTGAGCTTCTCTTGTTCTTTCAAGAAGTCATTTTGTTCTTTTCCTAGTGGTACACATGTTATGTGCATTGGATTCAAAATACTTGCTAGCCAGCATAAAAAAACACGACTTTCTGATTCTGGTGATCTCTAAAACAATAAGATGATATCCTTTTATTTAATCGCAGATATTTTGCCAAACGCTTATTAAATAGTTTGGATGGCACTATACTCAGATTCCAAAATTGATGCAAGCCAAACAAATAGCATTACGTCTATATTATCTTGGGTTCTTCTTTTATTTCAAAATATTCTGTAGAAGTATTTTGACTCATTCAGAAATCCTTTGGTCGTTTGACAAAAACCTAGCATATTTTGTTAGCATCTGTTCTGTGCAAAACCGAAATATTTCATATTTTACAGTGATATAGTCAGCATTTGCAGGAGTCCTCTCGTAAAATCGTGAAAGTTTTATCATTGTTACCTTTATCAAGCATTATTAATGCATACTACAGTCGATCTGTGGCTAATATTTAAAGTAAATTGATAGGTATCGACAAAACATGTCAGTAATTCGTCACAAACTATGTGAACACTTTCGAGTGGATGTTGGATCGCGTCAACTGAGGGTTAACCAGCTCCTACTCGATTTAATGAAATTTTTGATTGGCCACTACTCCACTCCACGCAAACTGGTTGAGTTTTTTAAACATTAGCTGAATCTATATTATTTTCGCACTTAATTTTTTGCTCTTCAACTTGTAAATAGTTTCTAGAGTTTAACATTGGATCGTACCCGGCCATAGATAATTCTTTTGATATATACTTGGCCAAGATTATCTGATGTTTCATTCGACTTCTAGCAGACATTGAATAAAATTTTGTTCGTATAATCTTGTTCATTTTACGTCAACTGAGGACTGAACTAAGGACACAGTCATAATGGATTGGATTATGTTGCAGTTGTGGAAAGGGTAGGGCTATCTAGTACTGTGCAGTGTGACAATTTTTTTGGGGATATCTGAAATATTCATATCCTGTTCTTGGAATGTATGAAATGCTTCCAAACCATCAACACTGGTGTTTTATGGCAGCAGTGAGCGTTGCTACCGAACACTTCAAAAGACTATTTACCTTCCAGCACGTGATATGTGTAGCAGCACATTTGCGAAATTTGCATCTGACGGCAGCCATTCGGTCATCGATCAAATTTAAATTTTTTTACTACAGATTCTATCGGGGAATTTTAGAAGATGACTTTCGGAGTATATAGTCCTAGATAAACTGGTGTCCTTAAAATATGTTTGACTGATCACCATTTAAAAAAAATATTGACTGGATAAACGAGTCTTTGTAAAGGACAGGTCGAGCTCTTGCTTTGGAAAATGTGAAGGTTTGAGTTTATCACTCTGGGGTCTATTTTTTTTTCAGTATCCCGCGGTTCTTGTATGTCGGATTGCATCGAAATAATTTCGTCAAAGGAGCCAGAAACACCGATCGATAGACAATAACGGCGGGGCATTGAAAATAAAGTTTTAAATCAATTCATGTCATTATGTTTGTTACATCACAAAATACACGTGAGTGGTCTAGTAGAGCGCGGAATATTCCTTGCCAGTATTATCGTATCGTTGCCAGTATTATTTGGATTTCTTTGGTAGTTTTTTTCGGCTTGGTATGATCCGTGAAATTCTTGTTTAAGTACGTTATTAGATAGTTTAAACAATATACCAACGCAGCAGAATAATGTGGGTTAAAGTTTCCACATGTTACATTTAATTTTTTATCCTTTTTCTGGCGAAGATCGTTCATTCTCTGGCACATTTTAGCTAGATGTTCGATTCAAGTTCTGGTCGCCAGCAAAATCGGCGTAAAGCAGTCTGGTTGCTTTTCTTGGATTTAATAAACGGATTACTGTGCAGTTGCCAATTGTTCAAATGGATTATTATTCGAAGTCCGAATTCGGCAGAACTTGTGGACGCCTTTACACGGTGAGTTTTTTTGTTGGTATGCAGTTATGAAGAATCGGGTGCCCGGTTAGCCCAATCGGTAACAGCGTTTGGAATACGCTTCGAGCTACGCATCTCTGATCGTCATGACGCGAGCTCCATAACTCCGGTAAGGTAAGGTAAGAATCCCGTGAGGGATAATGAATATATGCGAGAGGTCTGCTAAACGCCTTACCGATGCACGGTGGTTCTCGTAAGCACCGCTTATGGCTTCCTCCACCAACCAGGATCACGCACAGAAAAAATGAGAAATATGACAATCCAAAAACCTTCACCTCGATTTTGAACTTGTATCTGCGGGAGGCGTCGTGGTTTGTCATATGATTAAGCTAAATTCTCGGCTTCCCTCTATGCCAGGATCAAATTGAATTTCTTGCTTTGGCGTCAGAAAACTTCAAATTGTCCTTTGTTGAAGTGGACCTGCAGTAAATATCGAGCCCGAGTTCTGTGCTTTGGAATTCATTGCTATCACACTGCTTTCCCGATCGTGTGGATTTCTTGGCCTTCGAGTTAATAAGTGTCTTCTGGTAGTGGTTTTGAGTGACTCCTATTATTGAAAGTCTCTTGAAACATTGCTCTGAGCGAATTCAGATAAAAAAGTGTTATTAAATTTAAGATCTGCTGAACCGATAGCCTATCTCAACCGGAAAAATTTCCGTCAAAACATGTTTTTCCGAGTATGGGTCACAGATGAATCGCGCCGTCGAGGCGCGGGCCATTTGTGGCTTATGCTTGACAAAATAATATTTCTGATTATGTAATCAAAATAGCCAGTGTAATTAATTGCAGGCCTATTTATACAGCATATACTTAACCTAAATGATCCCATATGTAACAACGAGCGTGTTCAATCACAATATCTCGAGAACTTTGAGCAATCATATCAATGTTTCACTTTATTCAGAAAATAAAACATTTTATTTGTCCAAATCATAATTCAAAAAGATCACACTTTTGTTGAATTTCACTTTAGTTATGTCAGGAAGTAGCGTCTAAAAGAAGCCGTCTGCACTGATATCACAAAATCTAGCAGCAGTAACTGTACAACAAGTGGAAAGTATCCAAGAAATGGCTTGAGCGCTACCTAATCGAGCACAGTTAAGGTCACAATACGCGCGAACTTTACCTTACCGATGCATTGCGTTTCGGGTAACAAAATAAAAACGGCATGAACACGCCTGCATTGCTCTGCCGCTAATCGCATTTACATGCCTACAAAGCACAAACGCACGCAACGAAGTAATTAGTAGGGACATACCACCTTTTAGTGGGGACGTAGCCTGGTTAGTAGGGACATAGCCTAGGTAGGGACATAGCTTTATTAGTATGGAACATAGACTATTTAGTAGAAACATAGCCTATTTAGTATGGACATAGCCTATTTGGTAGGGTCATATCCTATTTGGTAGGGACATAGCTTTTTTAGTATGGAACATAGCCTATTTAGTAGGAACATAGCCCTTTTAGTAGGGACATAGCGAACATGTGAGACGTAGCCTAATTATAATCACCCCTGCCTAATAGAACGCAGTTAAGGCCACAATACACGTGAAGTTTACCTTGTCGATGCGTTGCGTTTCGGGTAACAAAATAAAAACGGCTATGCACGCTTGCATTGCTCTGCCGCTAATCGTATTCACATGCCTGCAAAACACAAACACACGCAACGAAACGGGCACTATCGCTTAGTTATCGGAAACCTTTCAGTTCTGCATGCGGTTCATTGCGCTAGCGTAAAACGCAAGGCTAAATAAAACAAATCCTAAAAAGTACAACCCACCTAAACGTGTATTGTGGCTTTCAGTGGTATCTGCTTTGTACGCAGCTAGAACCATCTACCATTTAATTATATGATAAACAGTTCATTTCAATATCTGTACGCAAAAGGACAAATCGTGTTGTAAAGAAGCCCTGGCATATCTACAAACCAGGCAAAACCTGAAAAGGTATAAAGAAGTTCGCTATAAGCATCTGATCGCCAACATACACACTTTCTACACACATTAATCGAATATGAGCGCAGAAAGGTACCAACTACGATAATGAACAAATATCAAGTTAATCTGTCCCATGATCGCTCATGTCGGCCTAAATTAAATAACGAGATTGATTGGTACCAAGAGGCATTCATGCTGCGCGATTTATCAGTGAGTCATCCCTATCATATATAATTGATATAGTCAAGCAACTTGTAAATAGTTTCATCTATCAAAACAATTTGTAAATATATATTTTCATTGTTTTGTTGAGCTTAGGTCCCTGACAACAACGCCTATAGAGTCACGAATTTCGCTGTTTATAAGAACTTATCATTATTACATTTTCTGTGGTTATGGAGAATCCTGCAAAAATGGCAATGCCCGAACAATTGTTGGCGTTCTTTAATGACATGCCTGCCGTCTGTTAGTGCATTTCGGCTCTATTCGTTCTGAATAAAAACTACATAACATCCTAACATCCTGGACTTCATTGTCCCCCCACCTGCCGCCGACACCACAAGTCGGCAGATTTATTCGATTAAGCGTAATATTAGAGTTTTATTAGATTTTTTTACCTTTTTACTACATCGGGAATTCCGCCTTTAATCGAGGCGGAATGTTGCAATATATATATTTATATTTGAAAGTTGGCGATTGTGTCCATTTGGTATATCACACAAGATGGCGACCGTGATGAGGAAAGAATCACAAATATCCTTTCTCATTTGTGATAAATTCGACCAGTATATTTTTACAACATGGTGGCGACGGTGGGCCGATCGTAATAAGGAATTTCATTTTGCCAACATGATCGAGGCACCATTCATTGTTGATCGGCGCTTTTCTTGTATGTTTTGACAATTCTTATTCTAATTGGGAAATATTAATCACTAGATGCAAGTTCATCTAACATTGGCTCATCGCTTAACGTGTCGCGTTGTCGCAACCTTATCGCCGTGTTGGGTGAAAAGCTGTCCAATAATCAACCTATCTGAATCATGATGAATAAACTTGATATACCAATAGTTTTTTTTATCAATATCGATATATTGTGCGAGAATAAAGGGGAGGGGTGAATTTATGCGATACTGATTGTTCTGGTGAGAATGTGCTGTGATTTTTTAATACATAGGAAGCCAAGTAAAATCAACCGCAAATTTGTCATCGTGTACATTACAGGCCTAATTTATTTAAAAAAAAACTGTCATATAAGTCATCACAGATTAACTACAGAAAGTCAGTAATGATCTGGCACTGGTAATATCTATATTAAGAATTGACACGTGTATACTATAATTTTACGCACATGCCTATCCATGCTATATGCACATTCCCATTGTTTTTGCCGTTGTTACGAAAAATGCTCAATATTTTAATTTACTAGAAGCAAGACTATCTATACAATATCAAAATCATTGGAAAACGCCATGGCGTCCTAATAAAGACGATAGACATACGCCTATACAGGAAAAATTTCTCCCAAAAAAAAAATTCGCTTCGAGAAAAATCACCCGGAAGCAAATTGTCCTATTAAATCAACTTTTTTGTCACAAGATTTTAAAATGTTCCGGTAAATTAAATTTTAATTCTCCTTATTAGTCAGATTCTCACCGTCAATTTATGGAAATCATCTTCGTTGCAATCTCAAGCGCTATGTCCTGATATTACGTAAGAATCAGAATTGGATGTAGCTGACTTTAAATAAGAATCTTTCTGTTGCAATCCGTGCGCCCTGTATAAAATTTTACATTGCGAATTGCCTCTCACTCGCAAGAAGTAGTGCGAACGGTTTACCGAAAATATGTATCCTAAAGTTACACAGGTTGCAGGTACACAACAAGAAAACGATTGAATTCATTATGAAAATAAGAAATATTTCTAGAAAACTACGTTGATGTTTTTGTAATAAGTAATTACATATATCAAATAACAAGTAAATATGTATAAGTGACGATTCTGCAATCTAGCTTTAGAGTCCACCGTTAAGAAATCTCGTATTTTATGAAATTTTATAATGGCCTTGGAATAATATAACAGAATAACATTAATAGAGGCAAATGTGTTATGATTCGATAAACATGTTTCACACAGTTTCATATTATATTATTTGATAGTATTTATTTGATTCTGGATTTTCTATGACTTTAAAAAATATAAAACTAATCGCAAAGTATTAGTAGTGAATTCGTTAGAAAATATCTGTGTAAATTTTTCAAATTCTATAATAGATTTTAGTTAATAGTAAATCTCTTCTTATTTTCACGATGTTGGTCGAATTTCAGTTTATTTGTACGCAGTCTTTGAACCGATGAAGGCAACCAGTAAAATTGGAATAATTGCATTTATAAAAATTTGCGCGCAAATGAATGCAAGGGTGCAAACGTAAGTGGGCTGAAACATTGTGGAGTGCAATTACACCGAGAGCATAAGTATGTGGATATAAAAAAGGTCTTTAACATATTAAATAATTTACTCGGTTTCGGAAGAAGGTGGTATCCGTAGCGTCGAAAATTTTGGTATCGGCCCATCTCTACATTATACTTGGCTGTCAATTGGGACTGGAAAATACAAATCTTTTAAAATTCGAATTGCTAATAAATATAAATTCCACTTTTCAAAATTAAAATTCCATGGGAATCCAATAAAGATTTATGTAAATATGGCATTCGCAACAAATAAATTTGAAGAAATTATACATTTTTTATTGTTTTGTAGTTGAAATATAACGACACAGTCTTGTTTCATAAATATTTTTCCTGTGGTCGATTCTCGACTATTTCAAATAATTTGCGCTTCGAATCGATTTTCTGAGTTTTTAAAATATTTTTTCCACTTCCACTTACTTAATAATTTAAAAT
>OZ023138.1:25594010-25686883 GCA_963675895.2 Styela plicata
CGACTGTACAGAGTAGAGGACAGGGACCAACGCATGGCTATCGTCGTTTTTATAGTTACTGGATAGAATAAATGCCACGCCCGATATGACGATAACCACACGTGTGATATATATTTCAAAAATTATTTATATTATTGTAATGTTCATGGTATTTGATTGATTGATAATTTAAGGCTATTTTCCACAGAATCACAACTTTTACAAAAATTCCTTAATTCGCAGAAAAATCCTTCACCCGACTTGGAAGTTTCGTGCTGAGGAGATGAATGGATGCAAATAATTATGGCGAAGATCAGAGTTTTGTTTCATCAAGTCACCTGTATCGCCGACATATACACCTAAACAGCATCGTTTAGGCGATCATATTTCAACAATTTTTTTTTTTTTTGGTTAGATATTATTCTAAGCCAACATTTTCATCCACGGCGTGATTTTCATTTTTGAGATAACACAGCTCTTCCTGAGCAAAGCATGTTTTACCAGAAATTAGTAACTGACAGATTGCCGTCACAATTCTGATAGATTTCAGTTAATGCGACTGTTCCGACTTGATATTTGGAGAGTCAGCGGACACGCCCCTAGCAATACACTTGGTAGGTAGGGCTGGGCAATTCTTAGCACAGATTATACGAATCAGACACGAACCTGTCGTAGGAACAAAAACTGGCTCAACGTAGAAATATTTTCATATTTAATGGTAAAATTCAATCGATTTTGGTCATATTTGACCTAAATCGATTGTATGGAATTTCCGAACATTATGTCTATTTTTCTGTTGTTTGTTTATCAAGATTACCACTTTCAAATTTGTATTTATTCTCCGATGTTCTGAGTCAAATTTTTTATGATCTCTTTCAATATTAAACGTTATCATGTATATGTATAATGATATTGTATAAATTATCCATAACTAACTTTTACATTATTTCGATCTTTGTATGAAAATGCTCCTATTTCCTTTCACAAATTATGTTTGGTGTACTTAGTTGTGCATGCATGACTATCCCTGTACTCACTGTACTTTATCATAGCGGTTCAGTTCCGCGTGGGATGTTTTCCGCATAGAGTGCAGCTGCTGGTACAACATCTCATAATAGGTTTTTGCTATTAAGTGTTCGTTAGTTGGTTACTTTTAGGCACTTCTTTTTAGGCCGCTTTTTGCAAGCTGATTCCAATAACTCTTTCGTTGTTAAAAAAACTGTCACGTTTCGATATTTTTGACCGCATTATTTTTACTCGGAATAGTAACCCTCTTTTATTTAGTTGTCAGTTTTTGTTATGAATTTTTAACTTATTTTATTATTTTATTTTATATAATTATTATATGCCTTGTTCATACATTCATTTCATACTTGTGTTTCTGATTTAAACATTGTTAAACTAATATCAGTAATTCGCAACTACTGGGATATTGTTATTAATATGGAATTAACGATTTAATTCGATTCGAAAAATTATCCGAATCAGATTCAAATTCTAAATAATTTGATTTTTCCCTTCATGGGGTACAGTGGGTAGTATCTGCCTTATGAAGAGCGGTGGCCGCAAACCTGTGACTAGGGCTGGGCAATTCGAACGGATTCAAAGTAGATTATTCGAATTAATCGCGAATCGAACATAGGAACAAAAACTCGCTAGATAATAAGGATTTTTTTTCCTTTTCAACGAAAAAATACAATCGATTTTAGTCAAATTTTCACTCATGGATTTGAGTGTGATTGAAAATACATCGCTTTTCACTCTGTTTTTCTGTTTCTAATATTTGTGATTCGTTACTGTAAATTTTTTAATTATCTCATGGAATAAATATTGATATTGTAAAAATTAAAGATTTTTTATTTTTATAGAATTGGTCCGATTCGAAAAAATTATCCGAATCAGATTTGAATTCCTTATGATTCGGTTTTTGCCCAGTCGTACCTGTGACTAGGGCTGGGCAATTCGATTCGGTGATTTGAAGCACACGATATTCAAATCAATCGCGCATCGTTCATAGGAACAAAAACTTGCCAAAAGAAGTGAAATTCCATTTTTAACGATAAAATGCAATCGATTTTGGTCTAGTTGACCAAAATCGATTGTATTTTGTCGTTAAAATATTAAAATTGAATCTCTCACACACCGAGTCTGAATTGAAAATATACACTATAAACTGCAAATGCCTTGATTTTCACAACGGAGACAAGTCGTAATACTAAAAACGGATATTTGTTATTTACACGGAATTAGTGATTCGATCCGATTCGGAAAAATTATCCGATTCGAATTCCAAATAATTCGTTTTTTCCCAGCCATACCTGTGACTTTTCACTCCAATAAAAATACCAGTGTCGAGACCCTTGGTAAGATATGACAGCTTTCTCGTCAAAATTGCTACTGTCGATAATAAGGCCTGATTATGTGCAGTTTATAAATTAAGACTCGATCTTCCAGACTGAAATGATAGGATAAGGGATTCTTTCAAAAAGCAAAACCAAAAAACTTCCAATCAGGAAGATACGCGTCTCTAATTCGTAATGAATAAAGTCTGAATGTGAGAGATTTATTTTTTACTCGTCAAATAAATCAATAAATATACGCATATAATTCACTTGATAAAAGAAACAAAGCACAATTCCTGTATTGATCTGGAGGGGCGATAAAGCCGAATGGTCGTTAAAGTCATCCCTGAATAATTTTGCTAATAATTAGTGATGCTATATCTAGCCAAAGAGCGTGATAGTGAGCAAGTACGATCAAAATAAACGCAGAGTGTCACTGCGCCTTATTTTTTCCCGAATGGTAACGTATATAGTTGAACATAATTATCATAAAGAATTTAAATGACGAAAATGATCCGTCAACGTATTGCCCCCAATAAACCAATCATTGGCGAAACACGTTATTCAGTTGGATCTTTGTTGTTATTGTACACATGAAGCAAACGCTTTATACTAATCCTCGAGAGGACAGAGTGTATTGATCCAAATTTAATATATTGTTGTCATTAACGTATTTAAAACCTTGAAAGAGGGGAAGAACAAAATCAAAGCGGACAAATTATGATGTCCTAATAGGTGCCACTCGCGAAAAATTTTACTAAAAATATGAATTTTATAGCATTTCGCGAAATGAGATTTCAGGGACACTAAACAATTACAGCCCAACTAGGAAATTTTTGAAAAAAACTCCTACTCTTGTTCATCTGTGGTTCATGCTTGACAAAATGAACGTTTTTATTGCGTTTTTCGGCGAAGGATTAAGTCATATTCCTGGTCTTCTTCCCCTAAAGGTTTAAAACAAAATCCTGGTTCTATCCCATAGCCTAACCAAAGAGGTATTCTCAAACTTTTTCATTAAGGGCCATTTCAGGCATAAATTTTTGACAGGGTTCATGCAACTGAAATCCAAAATTGAGGATATAAATAGCTTATAGACCACAAATTTGACATTGCCTTTGACTACAATTTTTTTGAGAAAAGTGAGTCGAAAGCGCATAATTTTTTTTCATATCGACATTTTTAAATGCATGAATGACGTATCTTTTACGTCATCGCGCACGATGCATGTATTGCGAAGAAATCCACTTCCTCCCTATGGTGATACCCATACAGGCCTCCGAGTCGGAATACAAATGTGATCCTGAATTCCAATTCGAGTACTTATCTTATCTGTATAAAAATGTCGCTGTTCTGGATATCTGGATAAAAATGTTCTGGGATGAAAGACCAGATTTGTGGTTTCGTTATGTTGAGAGTCTTTTCAATAAACATAATATTTTGAGTGAAATTAGACGTTTGACGAAAGTTTTGAGGTCCCTGGAACAAGCATATAAATAAAATTGTAAATGAGTTGTTATAGACTATCCAAAAATAGCTCTTCCATATACTAAGATAGAAAAGACTTTGATTCAAAAATTTCCCTCCGACTGACAAAAAACGTTGGTAACCACGATTGAAATTTGATGAATATACTTATATAAGATTGCTCAGAAATATTAAATTTTAAATGATGGTTTTAACATATTCACTCGTTATGACCGACTCCCTGACATTTAATAATATTGATATTGGAAATATTTTTCTATTTTTTGAAGAGCTCCGCGGGGGCCTTAAGAAACGTTCTCGAAGGCGGCGATTCAGGATCATCATCCAGGATTAGACATTGAGATGCCAGAAAAGGCGTGTAAATTTCATTTTTTAGAATTTATTACTATGAAAAACATCATTATTATATAATGCGTAATTTGTGGTGACATATTTTAAATGTTTCGGTATATAAGGTGCGCTCTTGTCTTGTTTTTTTCATTGTCGAAAGTAACAGCGTTGACAGATTCATGGAATATGCTAGCTATTTTATATATATATATATAGTTTTCGATTTTTAAGCTATACAAAATAGTAAAACAATCGCTTTAAAAAAAATACGTGTTTGCAATTATAACGTTTACAAATTATTATTAATTATTTTTCAAAAATATTTTTTTTGACTGGACAGATATGGTCGAGAATATTTGGCACCGCTCTTAAATAGCGACACAAACGCGTGGGTACTGCATATATGTTGTCATAATAGATTTCGCGTCATCTGTTTACGTCTGCGCTTTTCATCTCTTTTCGTCTGACGGTCTGTAGTGTAGTCTGACACTTGTGAATGTATCAATTTGTCATTTGCGTAAATAAACTCATGGAATGAATATATCGTCTTTCTATGTTTACAAGGGATATAAGCCAGGACAGATATTGAATTTCTTTGTGAAAGGAAAACGCCGTACGGTACCATACCTTATTTCACTATTTGAAATCAAAACCGAGTAAAAACCACCTAAGCTTTCTTTGCTTCTGCCTTACCGGGATGTTTTGATTGTCGATTCGGGAAGTTTACTGTTCCGCTTGCGTACAGGGTGATTTGGTGATGGTACCGGTGCTTCTTTGTTTTTAAATTCCCTCGTCGCCTAGCACAGAGCAGCCGAGTCATCTGGTGATTCAAATCCGCGAATACAGAGAGAGAGAGAATTTATTATTTTGTCAACCAGAAATGCAACACATAATACATTAAATTGTATGTAGATACACAGCATATGTATTTCGGTACAGACTGGGGAATGGCGATACGACCAGTTGGTCATCAAAGTCTGCCATCACCCACGAATATAGGATAGATAGGTACGCAGTACGGTAGGCTTTCATTTTTATCCCACGGGAGAAGAAAGCTGAGAATACAGCTTAACCATATGGCGAACCACGACCTTTCTTGCCAGTTCCAAATCGGGGTGGGGGTTTTAGGCTTATACAGTAGGTATAGCCTATATTGTGTATTTCTCATTCAACATTTTACTGTGCATTACAGGCCTGGTTGGTGGAGGAAGCTGGTAAACTTCCAGCAGACCTGTCGCATATGATTAGGATACGGGCCTGCGTACCGGTAATGATGATCATAGATGCGTTGCTCCAACCATATTCCCAACGCTTTACTGTCTGAGCTAACCGGACCCATCTCTTATGCCTTAACATGATGGCGATGCTGTTCATCGTTTGGTCTGTTAGGTCTGAGTTGGTTGGCGTAGGCTTAAAACAGAAAATGGACATAGTTTATTTCGAAACCTCTGGCAATACAAATACCGCATTACAGAATTGTCAGGAAACGTACAGGTATAGTCCCTTTAGTTCTTATACTGTCGGTCCAAATTTAATAATACCTGAATATGTTATGCCTAATCACACTCAGCACTGCATATGTGTGTTCTAGGATTCTGTCAGAACTGTTTATTTCTAATAGGAATTATTTTTAATTCTGCTAGGGAGGAAGCCGTGGATATTGCGAACCACTGCCTTTTGTGCAGATACTATTTTCAAGTCTAGGTTTGAAGCTTTTGACTAACGAACCAGCTATAACCTGTCTGCCTGTGGTTATGTGAACCTTTTCCGTGGGGTGTCCAGCTATACTGTCACATATGTTAATCATCCCTTATGGGATTCGAACCCTTGATGATCAGAGGTGTGGGCTGTTGGGTTGACTTGAAACGTATTTTAAACTTCAACAGTTAACATGTGTGCTAACTCTGAACTGGACACCCGGTTTACATTTTGATTTCAGTATTTATACGATTCTGCGTGGCTACCGGCAGGGGAGAACTGTGCTTTGATAGTTCTGAGTTATACATTTCATGCCATATTAGTGTATTGTGAGACATTGGTTCTTGTGAAGAAACAATATTCAGTACTGCTGGTCTTTTAAATTACTTTTTGATAACATAAACATTTCGTTTTCTCATTTTTTGCTGCCGTTTTGAAATATATTACATGAGAAAATTATGAAATGAGTTAAATTAGAGGAAAGTTTATACTGTATAATAAGCACGATGCAACTGCCTTCATCTTTTCTGTGCACAGACAAATAACTTATGGCCTTGCTTCAAGCAAACGTAATAATAAATAATAGAAGTTATTCTGCATTGTATTGTGCAGCATGGGTTTCATCACAAAAATTTAATTAATATGCGAAAATATGATACTTTTTGAGACCCGAAAATTGTAATTTATACTGTATATTATCAAATTTCGCATGTATTTTTAATATTAGAAATTCACTCCTGCTTTGAAGCAGCACCCAAAGAGATCCCGCTAACTACCCTGTATCACCAGACCACTTATACAGTATATGGCGCAAGAAAGTACTTTAATTCATTCCTGAAATCAAGAGATGTTGCATTTTGATTACCATAATCTCTACATACTGCATCTTACATTTATACCGTACTTTTTTCAGTGTCTCTATCAATTAAAAAAAGTTTTTGAGGAATTTTTTATAAATACTGAAATGGCCGATTACCTGATCAGTGGTGAAACAAGTTACGTTCCAGAAGATGGATTGACAGCATCACAGCTTTTGAACACTGGTGATGGACTGACATATAATGATTTTCTTATTTTACCTGGATATATTGAGTTTATTGCAACAGACGTTGATCTAACTTCTGCTCTCACAAAAACATTGACGTTGAAAACTCCGTTACTCTCATCCCCGATGGATACAGTCACAGAGGCAAATATGGCAATTGCAATGGCTTTAATGGGGGGAATTGGGTTCATACATCATAACTGCACACCACAGTACCAGGCCGAACAAGTCCGCAGGGTTAAAAAATATAAACAAGGGTTCATTATGCGACCAGTGACTCTTGGACCAAAAGCAACTGTACGAGACGTTCATGATGTCAAAATGACGTACGGGTTTTCTGGGATCCCAATAACAGACAATGGGGGGCCTCAAGGAAAGTTACTTGGCCTTGTAACGTCTCGCGATGTTGATTTTCTTCGGCCAGCAGAATACAACACTCCATTGGAGAATGTCATGACCCCACGAGAAGATCTCATCACAGCCAGTCAGGGGGTCACATTAGAAGAAGCCAACAGCATTTTATCACAAAGCAAAAAAGGTATTTTTCAAATTACTGTCCTATTCATTCTGCGTCAACAGTTAATATTAACACCGATCTTCATCTTGTAATCACATGCATGTCCAATAGTTGATTTTATAACAAATAGACGGTATAAAATACTTAAAAAATAGAAATATCAAAATTTTAACACTCAATAAGTCGTTCCTGCATATTCGCGAACTGTATTTAGTAGTGAATGTGCTTTGTTTTAATTAGATTACTTAATTTTAGAGAATCTTTGAATTAAATTAGCCATACTCAATATCACAATGTGAATCATCAAGATAATCATTTCGTTCAAAAGATTGAGATTTTCGGTGCTTACCTAAGGTAATGGTAAATGCCAGTGGCAAATCCCGGTATTACCGGTATGCCAAGCCATTTCCTGCTATCAAAAAACATGCTATTATGTCGCTTTGAAGAGCCATGTGATGCGTAACCAGGTAAAATCAGGTGCATATCTCTAAATGCGGGCGGGTTGTTGTTTCATGATATTGCAAAAGTTCAGTAAGTGGTCTAAAGACTCGTTTTTTGTCGTTACTCGACGTGATCATGCATCAACTTGTAACCATTTTAGGCGGTAATCACGAAATACCGGTATCACAGCAATACGACATTGCGAAAATTGATGCGATACAATATTTTGGAAAACTCAATACTGGTGTTTACCGTCCTACCGATGTGCCACCCAGCTCTAGCTGTGAGAATACCTGTGATTTATTTTGGAAATGTATGAGAAGTGGTGCTGAAGTCTGTGAGCCATGTTGCTGAAATGTCTTGTACCAAGGGGAATTTCTTGATTCTGAAACGACATAAATTGAACAAAAAAAACAGCAATTTGCTTATAGGCAAAATTTGATGGAATGCCCTGCTTTTGTTGAAGCAGTGTCATAACAAACAAAGTACAAATGCTTTTGACTGTATTCAATCTCACTTCATTTCCAGGAAAACTTCCGATCATCAATGATGACGATGAACTAATCTCCTTAATCGCTCGAACGGATTTGAAGAAAAATCGGAATTATCCTTTCGCAAGTAAAGATTCTCAGAAGCAACTGTTGTGTGGGGCTGCTATCTCTACTAGAGATGAAGATAAACATAGGTACTGGTACTGGCACTATTTCTAGCTTGGTTTACTTCTGTTTTAGTTTATTTTATCAAGTTTGTCAAATAAAATGCTAACTGCTAATAAAAAGCATTTTCCAGAGCAGGTTTAAAGAATGACAGTAACCTGTTACTGAGACTCTCAAAGAGAGTGACTGTAAGACAGTAAGTGGAGAATTCACCCAAAAGATGCTTCATATAAAGAGTTAAACATGCAGCCAGGCTTTTGGCTTTTGAAATGTCAGCTACTCTGCTTTTCAGACACCTGGAGGAAATGGGTTCCAATTGAAGAAAATTTAGCAAATGAACATTGTTTCGTTATCTATCTCTTGCCATATGATAAAATTGTCTTTGAGTGCCCGGCAAATTGTAGAAAAACGTTTAAAATCATCAATACTGCTATAAAATGTCAGCGTTGAAAGTTTTAAAGGTTTTTGTGTTTGCAATAAAAATTCCATGAACATTTTGGACGCCTAAAAAAAAAAAAAAACTTTTTTTTGGCACCTTGATTGCAGCATTCTCTGCCAATAACTTTTTCAATGACCCTTGTGATTTACAGGACCGATTTGAGAAATTTTTTTCTTGTCTCAATATTAATTAGTTTGTTACGTAAGAATGTTTGTCATACTAGCAAACAATTTGTGCCCTAAGATAGTTCACTACCGTAATTTTTATGTCTTTGTCGCTTAAAACATGTAATATATTCAGGCTCGATGCTCTAGTGGACGCCGGTGTCGATGTGGTTATTCTCGATTCATCGCAAGGAAACTCAATTTTTCAAATTGATATGATTAAATATATAAAGAATAAATATCCAAGTGAGTTTTCAAATTAAGAATACTTTTCATCAAGACTTTTTTAATATTGTTAAAATTTTTAGGATAATTTTCGACCCCAGTATAAATATAACACAAGTAGGGAATATTTGAAAAAATTTTAAGTTTATTGATGGGCATTTTCAGAATATTTCACTATATTGTAATTGTCCCGGAGCAGTAAAACTCAAACCTAGAATACCGAATCTTTTTCCAAATCAAATTTTTAAACACGATCATACAGCATTTAATCTTGCGCCAAAACGCAGAACGAGCTACCCAAAAAATTGAAAAAGAACTTTCTTACTCGCTTTTGAATATATATAACATTGTTATTATACATGTTGTCATTATATGTTGTCCATTATTAAGCCTCACGATCGCATATAAGCTGGAATTGCTTTCCGACTGTCTGCAAATATGAATGAGCAATCAAATCGTAATATCCTATCCTTATTCAAATGTAGATTTTGGGTTTAGATACTGTAAGATTCATACCCACCGCATTCGGTATGATGAATTGCCCACCTGTAATGAAGTTGTGGAACTAGACTGAAACTGTAATAAACTATAATTTTTTCCATATAGTTCTTGTTTTTTGCGATTTTAAGTTTCAACTTAAATTTTATGTGCGTGAATGAGTGTTATGATCCCCTCAAAAATTTTTTAAGGTGAGAGGTGGTGTTTTACTGGATTTAGTAGTAAATATATATATTTTTAAATTGAAGAGGATGGCAAACACAAGTTACTCTCTGAATCCTTCTTTAAAACATATTCTCTGGCATGTTTTAAACTTTACTTTAGGTTTTGTTTGCTTTCCTGACAACTATGTCTATGTCATCTAATTTCTTTCACTTGATTTTTATTCAAATTTCAGCTCTGCAAGTGATCGGTGGAAATGTAGTCACAGCATCACAAGCAAAGAATCTGATCGATGCCGGAATCGATGCTTTAAGAGTGGGGATGGGTTCTGGATCGATTTGTATAACTCAAGAAGTTATGGCTGTTGGGAGACCCCAGGTACGGAGCCCTGCCTAGTAAGAGAATGTTTGACCGAACGTTTCTTATCAAGTATGAGTTACTGATGGATCACTCCGCTGAGGCGTGATCCATCTGTGACTTATGCTTGACAAAATAGAATTTCTGGGGGACAGAGAGGGGGAGCGTTTCTAATTTAATAGAATATGAATAAAAATGTATGTGTGCTAAGAGATTAAATGATGCATTATCAGGGGTGGCAAAACTCTAATATCTTTCAGTTTCAGAGTCAAATGAAATAATTCACGTAGATCAAAAATATGAGAATCGAAAGTAGGTAATATAATAAACAAAGACACCTCTCTATCAGCTTATAATTTACATGAAAATTCACACTTTAAGGAAATTTATCAAAACAAAGAAATGTACGGTTTTGTTTGAATTTTTACACTAAAAATTGGTCACTGAAATGTGAGTGTCAGTGGATACTTTTGTGGAAAGAGATCATGTTATTTCTGTTCTTAACTTTGATACTATCTAGTTCAAGCACCCTTGTGGCAATGGCCGCATATGGACTTGAAGCTGCATGTAAATAAGGAAGAAGGTTTTACATTTTACTAAATGATACCTAGGAATCTCATCCATTGAAGACTGTCAAAATTTCATTTATTAAGCTTCTCAAATGCTTGTTAAAAGTGATTTTCAATCGAACCACTTTCATTTCACAATCGCTTTGAAAGACCTTGCACGAGGACTGGGCAAAACTGAATCATTCGGAATTCGAATCTGATTCAAATAATTTTTTCGGATCTGATCGAATCACTAGTTCCTTATTTACCATTATAACATGTCTCCATTGTGAAAATCAATAATTTTATAGTAGAAAACATAGTCTAAGAGCACCAACTTTCACATTTTAACCACAATATGCAATCGATTTTGGTTAAATTTGACCAAAATCGATTGCATTTTGTCATTAAAAATGAGAATTTGAGTCTATTTAGCAAGTTTTTGTTCCTATGAGTGATCCACGATTGTTACGAATAAATTGTGCTTCGAATTCGAAACGAATTTCCCAGCCGTACTCTGCACTCAGCGAGAGTAAGAGCCCTGTGCCACTTCCTGCAACTTATCACTCTACTTTCAATTGACAGCTAATTAATTCATGACTTCCTGAACTCGTTATTATTTGTTGACATTAAAAAGAGCGATCAATAGCAATAACAGCATGATAGAATTTTTTCATTAGGGTGTCTGAAACTTTCGTTCGTTATACCTTCCGGAAGAATTTTTTTCATTGTATATTTGTTGAAATTTTAAGATTATACATCAAAACATATCCCATTGAATGTTTGCTTATACTGGTAAAAAAAGTACCCGACTGATGAGTCACGTCACTGAGGTCAGACTGGCGGATTGCCAGCTACTCTACTGCTCAGAAACCGAAGGGAAACTGGTTCAATCCGAAGAAAATTTATATGCAATATTCAATGATATATCTGAGACTATAAGATTCCAATGTCTCGTTTTGAAGCTTGGAGCTTTTGAAGCTTTTTTTCCATCTAAAGAAATTGGCATAAACATTTTGGCCCTCTGAAGAAAACCGAAATTCTATCACCCTGACTGGGGCATGATCAATTTGTGCCTGATGATTGACAAAATAAAATTCTAGATCAGAAAAAGCCTTGATTGAAGTTGGCGAAATTCATCTCAAAAATAGTTTCCAAAATAAACCAAACGTTGATAAATTATTATTATAAATGGGGCTATCCGAAATATTCGATTTCTGGATATTCGAAATCAACAAAATGATAATTTTAATTTTCTCTTAAATAAGTGAAGTTTTACTTAAATTATAAATAAATGATAAAAGATGTCTTTGCTTGTTTATTTATGGCTCCTAATTTGAATATTTGATTCGGGGGAAATTATTCGATTCTAAAACCAAAATATATTTGCGTTTGACCACTCCCAATTATAAATATATTAATATTACAGAATATCAGTTTTTGTTGTCTAGCAGTAATGAAACTACGCAAGACGCTTTTTAGAGGCCTTTTCGTTAATCCAGAAACTAAAACGTGAGAGCTACAGTCACTTGGATGAAAAGAATCTCTCATGCCTTTATTGCCACTGATCACTCTTTTAAATGTCAACTAATTATAACGAGTTCAGGAAGTCATGAATTACCTGTCAATTAAAACTAGAATGATGAGTTGCAGGAAATGGTATGAGAGCTCTTGCTTTCGCTGAGTGCAAAGTAGGTCTGGGAAATTCGATTGGGGGATTCAATCGTGTATCTTTCATAGGAACAAAAACCTGCCAAATAGACTCAAATTTTCATTTTTAACGACAAAATGCAAACAAATTTGACCAAAATCCATTACATATCATTAAAATGTGAAAATTGGTGCTCTTGGACATGTTGTTGCAGGAAATGGTATGAGAGCTCTTACTAACTTTCACTGAGCGCAGGGCAGAAGAATCTTGTTCTTTGTTCGGGTGTCGAAAATGTTTAGGTATGTCATTTTCTTCGGCCGATCTTGAAGGCTTCAAAACCATCAACACTGCTATTTCATAGCAGTATTGATGAGTTTGAACCTTTTTCTACATTTTGGTTACTAAGCTCAAAAAACTCATTATAATCCTCTAGCAAGGAATAATTCACGAAATACTGCTTTTTTGCCAAAAAATTTTTTTGTTGGATGGAATTTTCTGCGAGCAAGAACATGTCTTGAGCAGCTGACATTCTGTGAGCACTCAAGTAATGGCCACTTAATAGCAAAAAGCATCTAAAAGATGTAGTACCATCAACTGTACTTACTCTAAACGGGAAACATCCCAAAGGGGATTGAACCTTCATGGTAAAGTGCAGTGAGTGGTATCTGCCCTGGGAGATGATAAATCGTCTACCACTTCTTTGCTTCCTATTAGTCGCCTTTTACGACACACGGAAGACACGTTAGGACTATTCTAGAACACTTAGCTGCAGAGCTTCAATTTGACCTGTTTTATTGATTTTGGGCTCCTACACCTTGATTACTACATATCATCCACTTTTTTATTTTCTTAGGCGACCGCAGTTTACAAAGTATCAGAATATGCACGCCGATTCGGAGTTCCTGTCATAGCAGATGGGGGGATCCAAAATGTTGGACATATCACAAAGGCATTAGCTCTTGGTGCTTCGACTGTCATGATGGGGTCATTGCTTGCTGCTACTACAGAATCTCCTGGTTAGTAATTTCTTCTATTGGCAGAATCTTGTTTTCGATTATTGGGGAGGTTTATTCGTTTTCTTCTGATTGACAAAAAAAGATTCGAAATTATCAACACTGCTATTTCATAGCAGTATTGATGATTTTGATTCTTTTTCTGCAGTCAAAAAATATTGAAGGAATTAGAATTCACTTGATGTTACTGCAGAGTCTCGGGGTTGGTTGCTTATGCTGCACTGCATCAAAATGACAAAATCCTGTTTTTATTGCGGTTGATGGAAATGTCCATGTCATTTTTCTCAAGATAAACGAAAAAGGCTCAAAACCCTCAACATTTTGATGATTTTGAACCTTTTTTGCAGTTTGGTTGCTATCAGACACTTCAAAAGAGACTTATTAATCATCTTCTAATAAGAGATACAGGAATATCGCCCATTTGCTAAATTTTCTTTTGAAGGAACACATTTTTTCAGCTGTCTGAGTAGCAGGTATTCTATGCACTACTTATACTTAACTCCATTTATGACATTGAACAGTGAATACGATAGTCCGATATAGGAGTTATTTTAGCAGATAATAATAGTGGTAAGACAGCCATTTTGATGACGGTGCGATGATTTGGTGATGATACAAAAAATAACCAACACTGCCCAGCCCTAAATCCAAAGTTTTGAAAAATACTTGAGACATGTTGAGTCATCAATGATGAAATACTTTCTCGTTTTCTATGAGTTTTTGTTTCACAATCAACGTGAGAAGAAAATCATCAAAACATTCTTTGTCCTGCATGATTCGCTATTGAAAACAATACATACTTACCTGTGGTATCATCTTGTTTTCATCACAAAATCTATATTTAGTGAAAAGGAAGTTATAATTCTTTATTCCAAATAGTTTTTGTTCCGCTTTTTCTGTGAAAGTAAAAGGATTATTTTGTACACTTATTTGAGTGATCACTTTGTGCAAGGCTGTGTATAAGTGGCTGTCTTTTGGTTTCAGAATCGAGTTGGATGCCATATAATAAACAAACGAAGAAATCTTTTCATCAGCTTAAATATTACGTGATAATTCACACTTATTTATGAAAAAAATCAAAATTATCATTCTGTTGATTTCAAATTGTTGCAGAATTGTTCCCTACTAGTAATGTATATAATGCTATCTTTATGCCGTTTTTGTCACACACTAGTTAAGGCTGTTCAAAATATTGGATTCTATTCGCGATTTTCGAATCATAAATTCTTTGATTCAATTTCTGCAACAATTTGAAATCAATAAAATAATAGTTTTTGATTTTTTTAAATTAATTATAAGCTGATATAACGATGTCTCTGTTTGTTTATTATATCACTTCTAAGTCGAATATTCAATGCGATTTGAGTTAATTATTTGATTCTATTCCGAAGCCAGAAGGTTTTGCCACTGCTAGTCCTAACACTTGGGTTAGGGTGAGCAGGGTCTTGTGCATCTATCCTGTCTCACGTTCATTGTACTTGTACGTTGCATGCTTTATTACTTAGGTGAATATACACACCCACCTTCCTATTTACCTACAATGTTTCCATTTATTTTCTTCAGGTGAATATTTCTACCAGGACGGAATCAGGTTGAAGAAATATCGAGGAATGGGATCATTGGATGCAATGGAACAACATCAGTCGAGCAGTTCGCGATATTTCAGTGAAAAAGATAAAGTAAAAGTTGCTCAGGTATATATTGGTCTAGCACAGATCAGGGTGACAGAATCTTGTTTTTCTTCGGGTGTCCCAAGTTTGTGTGCCAATTTCTTCAAATGAACAAAAAGCTTCGAGACCACTGCTATTTCTTCTAACCACAGATATATCATGAAATATATCCTGTTTGCTAAATTTTTCTTCTGATGAAACCTTTTTTTATGAGTGGATGAATAAGCTTTAAAACCATCAACCCCGCTATTTCATAGCAGTATTGATGATTTTGTATCTTTTTATTTTGTTACTGGACGCTCAAAAAATAACGTTTTAATTGTGGACGCGGGCGCGATACCTAGTGGTTAAATATGTTGGCATCGCAGGTTGAAGATCTCGGGTTCGAGTCACGGCTCGCTTATCCATGCCTACCACTCCAGGGTGTAATAACTTTGGTAGACTAAGCCGAACAGGAAAAGATCATATCTTTCCACCAATTGCAACCCTGTCTGTCTATAAGTGGCCGCTATTTCTTGGGAAGGGTGATCCACTCTTAAGAAGTGGCTATAGAAAAGAAAAAAATCATAAAATATAGTCCATTTGGTGAATTTTTGTCTAATTTCAGCCAAAACATCAGTCTGCTATGGGCGATGATTTTCCAATATATTTGTGCTATATTTAACAGGGAGTATCTGGTGCAGTGCAAGATAAGGGATCAGTACATGTGTTCATACCATATTTAATAGCTGGGATACAACATGGCTGCCAGGTAAAACTTACTTTGTGAATATTTGTTTTGGCTTCAAGAAACATGAACAAACACATTACCATTTATTCTTTTTTTTTTTGTGCTGTGAGTCAAGATGACTACTCTAAACAACTCTCTAATCCAAAACCATGATGGAAGTCTTAGGATTAAGTGGTGAGTGGTATCTGTCCCGGGAAACGATTATGCCATCTACCATCTACTGTTTCTTGTTAATCACTTTTAAAGACGCACAGGGGAAAAGTAATTCTAAAGCTGCACAAGCAGGGGATAAATTTCCTATAGTAATAAGTGGTGAGCGGTACCTGTCCTATGAAGGATCTCTCCAGAGTCGACCCACTGTTTGATCTTGGCGGCTAGCAGATACTAGGTTTAGTCGTATCCTATTTGCTGCATGTCGTAAGTAGCGACTATTAGGAAGCAAAGAAGTGGTAGATGGTTCTACCATCGCCCAGGGCAGATACTTCTCACTGCACATTACGATTGAAGTTCAAAATTCTGTTTTGGGATGTTTAGAGTGTATTCACTGGTATTACATCTTTTAGTAGCTCTTCGCTATTATGTGATCGTTAGTTGGTTCCTTTTAGGCACTGCTTCTGACCTTGCTCACGAGTAGATTTGAATGAAAAAAAATATCTCATAAAACGAACTCGGTTTCACAGACACCTGAGGAAATTTCATTGTAAATAATTTAACATTCCCCCAAAACTGCCATCATGGAATGTAGTGACCGACTGGTGACAGAATCTTGTTTTTCCCGGATGTCTGCCCTGTCAGGAAATATTGAACTAAGTATATTTTGATAAGCATGAGTCGCTGATGGATTGAGCCGCTGTGCTTTTCAAAATAAAATTTCTTCAGCTTGGAGTGCAGTGGCTGATACCACATCTTGTAGTATCTCTTTGCTATTAAGTAGCCGTTAGTTGTTTATTCCAGGGAATGCTTCCGACCTAGCTCAGAGTGCATTCCCATAAAAAAAATATACTCTAGGCAGAGAACTTCCAATACAGAACTTATCTGAACTTCTTTAAAAAGTCATTTATTTAACCCTGTGGGTACGGGCTTTAGAATAATCCGAAAGTGTTTCCTGCTGGTTTTAAGAGGTGACTAAAAGGAAGCAAAAAAATGGTAGATGGTTTTAACATTGCCCAGGGCAGATACCACTCACTGCAATTTGCCATGTCGGTTCAGTTCCGTTTGGGATGTTTTTCGTTTAAGAGTGCAGTTGCTGGTACCACATGTTTTAGTAGCTTTCCACTTTTCAGTGGCCGTTAGTTGGTTCCTTTCAGGCACTGCTTTCGACCTCGCTCAGAGTGAATTTTAATAAAAAAAATTTTACTTCTCAGGATATCGGAAGTCGAAGTCTGTCTCTTCTTCGTTCCATGATGTACAGCGGGGAGTTAAAGTTCGAACGGCGATCTACGTCAGCACAAGTTGAGGGAGGAGTACATGGACTACATTCTTATGAGAAGAAATATATGTAGGGGAATTCCCCTCCCTCAACAATTCACAAACTGCATTTGTTTGAAGAGGGACTATTAATACGACGACGTTCTACAAAAACAATTCTTATGTTGCCCTCTTCGTTCATACATAAATTATGTTTATTTGACATGTTGAGTATTCCACTTCCCCACCCACTGCTATACAGATAAATCATTTCAATTTATATTCACTCAGTTGAAGAAGAATTACCTTGATCCAAGACGCACAATCTTTAACGGGTTTCAAAAATATGGCTAAATTTCCCCCACAGTGCCGATCCGCCCAGATTTTTTTTCAGGTATTTATTTAAGTGGACCATCCTGAACAAGGCCCTGTACCAACTTAGGACAAGATAGAATTTCATTTTTATCCCACTGGAATACAGCTCAATCGTATGGCGTTCCACGGATTCTCGTACAGATTCCAGTTCCGAATCGAGATGAAATATTTTCATTTTTGCTCACCATATTTATCATTTTTCCCCGTGTGTGGACCTGGTTGTTGCAGGAAGCTGTAAGCGGTTCTTACCTGAACCACAGTGCTCCGGCGAGGCGTCCAACAGACCTCTCGCACATAATCAACATCCCTCACAGTATTCAAACTTGTGGGTATCACCTATAATGGTTAGCCAACCAGCGCTGCCAACACAATATCCTAAAAACCATCGCTCCCAATTTTGTTTGTCTATGTCTTATTTGATGTTTTCATTACCTCCAAAATGATAAAAATACACACGTATCCAGGAATAAAAAATTTTGTATCATAATCCTATTTACCTATTATTATTATAATCTACGGTACATGAGTTTTCCAAAATCAGCTCAGCATCAATTGGAACGTCTCTAGGAAAAGAACTGCACCTTGGTGGTCGCTAATATTGTTCTTTATCAGGTCACTGTGTCATTAGGCCCATCACTGGCTTATGTTTGAAAATTTGTAAATCGTTGTTTTTTTTTTTATCGAAAGTCATGAAGGCAGGATTTTCTGGGTGTCCTCCACCATGCCAAACAACCCACAAATTTGATTCGACTCGTAGTATTGTACTTTTATACGGTTTTGTTCACTTGAGAGATTTGAAAATGTCGGTTTTATGTTGCTGCTTTGTTTGGAATGACACATCATCTTCTTGGCAAACAAGATATTTAAATTTCTCGTTTTTTTTTTGTTGTTTTGAATCTTAACTCTCTCTGCTCATCACTGCTTGATGCGTTGGGCCTTGATGGGATGTAGAGTCAGTTTTTGCAACTCTGTGTTTTCCAACAATTTTTTTATGCATTTGAAGCAATAGAATTGATTTTTCACACAATTTCTCAAAAAAATGTTTTGCTGCAAAAGTATTTGCCCAATCTCGGCGATCTAGATTTACCTGACATTGCTGCAGCCTGAAACAAAATTTTTGTCTGGGTGATTTTAGTCTGTTAGATATCTTGCGATTGCCACCATATTGTGTTTGGACTGCCACTGCCAACTTTGAGTCCAACTTTTCAAATAGTCCCGACTTTTTTGGTTTTCAAATAACAAAAATACTTCCCCCGCTCGGAGGGAATAAAGAACATCAACACTGCTGTTGCATTTTTTATTCCTCCACAAAGAGCTTTTGCTCTGAAACTCTCCGTAACTGTTTTTGTTGCTGTGTCCTGTTTTTTTTTATCATACATGGCCTCTGACTAAATTTGTTTTCTTCAGGTTTCTCAGTCGTACCTCCCCCAGTTGTTTGAAGAAGACTTATCAATTCTCGTCCTTAAACCATGTATAAAATTTGTAAGCATTTATTAAGAATCATGTGCAATTTCTCAGTGTTGTAAAGAAAATGTCTGTTTGTCAGTTAATAAAAAGCGAGAATTGCCAGAGAGTGACCTGTTTTTTATCAGGATAGATAACCTCCATTTTTGTCAAAAGTGAGCAGCTTACATGTCCTCAACCTGTATTTTTTTGCCGTAGGATAGGATGGGTTTTCATTTTTATCCTGTGGGAGAGGAAAGCTGAGAATATAGCTCAACCATATGGCGAAGCACGACCTCTCGTACAGATACAGTTCCGAATCGGGGTGAGGGTTTCTGATTATCGTATCACTTATTTTTTAGGTGCATGGACCTGGTTGGTGGAAGAAGCCGTAAGCGACGCTTACCTGAACCACCGTGCAGTGCACCGGCGAGGCGTCCAGCAGACCTCTCGCATAGAAAGCTTTGTTGTATTTTTTTTTATCGCCACTCATTTGAGGGAATCACTCTGAGCAAGGCACTGCGCTACAGGCAGGCGAAATGGGTAAGGATTATGTAGAGATGCTGCTTTACACTAGGTTAAGAGTGGAAGAACGGTACGAAATTTTTATCGTACTTCGAACCAGCAAATAATTTCTTACCGTACCTTTCGATAATTTTCCGTACCGTACGATATTATTTTTTTCGTACATAGTACCGAACTTCGTACCAGTACGGAATTAAGTTCGGTTACTATTTTTAATTTATCGTACCAAATTTCGTACCAGTACGAAAACAGGTACGATTTGCTGGGCAGCAATTTCGTACCGTACCAACTACCAATGTCCAAAACAGCCCTATTTGTAAAATCTGGCCACCGCAAGAAACATTTTGGATCAAAATGATGCAGTTTCGAACTATCTGGTTTAAAATCCAGGACAGCAAAACATAGGCGTAACTGGTGGGAGGACATATGCTTATGCCTCCCCCAAATATTATTGTTCCTATTTATATATATAGAATGTGCCTAATATGAGAATGGTAGACCGGAGTTGATAAATAGTAGTGAGATGAGTGTCTTCGCGAAAAAATCTTGCATGAAACAATAATTCTCTCACGACGAATGTCCGCTGTCCACCATACGCAGGCTTCATACAGTCTTATTCGAAGACATGGATACATGAACCTTCTCTTTGTGCATTTTTGTATCTGGTATTTCTGGTGCAATTTAAGTTCTCTTCAGATTACGGAATAATGCTATTTATTTTTTCATACCAGTCAGGCGTATTTCCGACATGCCTCGTTCTCTATATTGTGACTTCGCTGTGTGACGATACTGGATTTTTGGTATATTCCTTGCTGTCTTGAGTTAATGTTACAGTGACGCTTCTTTATATTTCGGTCCATTCTTAACTAAATTGAGCCTTATAGCGGTTGAAGGTTCAAAGGTCACGACTTGAGATATTACCACGTTGCTGGTAAGCGACGCTCTCTTTCCGTCCCGCCGCCTTGGCGGTGGCAGGGTCGTCCGGTATCAGTTTCAGTCAATGTGTTAATGTTTATCTGTTGCCGTTGTTGCCGTTTCAATACATTTGCATCATCCTCGACGAACCTTATTGTGTGGTTTTTGCAGCACGCAGGAGTCTTCTGAAAGCGTTTTATAGGTTGCGCAGTCTATCGGACTGTACTGGCGAGCACACTGTTATTTCTTCAAACCGCCCCGCTGCAAAATTGGCGAGCACGCCAGGATGATGCTAAGTGAGGTAACAATCACAACTTCAAGGGAAAATGTAACCGGTTCTTGGATTACAGTCGTGTACATACCGGTGGACGGAAAGCAGCTTTGTATATAGACTTCGATATTTTACCTTTATGTAGTACCAGAAAAACTGTTTTGATTGACGTTTCATTATTCTTCTTGGCATGTGCGAATTTTTGCTGTTGGTATTGTCGGAAACGAAGTGAATTGATGATTTTTGGTGTCGAAGAATTGATGTGATCATGCGTGGCGAACTTGAGTTTTACAGGATGCGATTCATTCCTGCTGGTACGGTAGCCTGCTTTGCGAAAGACGTGGATCAACGATGGATCAAGCATGATTATTATGAATATGCTTTTTGAGACGTCTGATGTATCTTCGGGAGGCGTTACTGTGTGCAGTAGATGAACTTTGGCCTGTTTTGAACATTGCGACTGTGTGGCGCAATTCGCTGTTCGAGTTACGGTATGGACAGTTATGGGAGCGGAAAAAAGGGAAGTGCTGTGGACGAAGCACTGTGTTGAGTACGCGCGTAAATATTGCCTATACTGGGGTTTAAAGAGCGACAAGTTTACAGAGCTTGATTACATATATGCGACGTTTTATATTCTGGGAACTGAGCGAAACGAGAACAATATTTTAAATAGATATAAGAGTGGGAACTGCACATTTTTTGTGAATATTGATATGTCAGCAAATGCTGATTTCTCTTGTATTTTTGTGTATATGCTTTTACGTATTTCGTTTCTTGTTTGTTAACTTTCATATCCTGTCGAAATAGGGTAATTTGGGTTTTTGGAGAGTAAATTTTTTAGAAATTTCCTCTTAAGAAAAACGAGGGCATTGTGACGGTACTGGATTTTTTTTGTATATTTTCCTTGCTGTCTTGAGTTAATGTTACAGTGACGCTTCTCTCTATATTTCGGTCCATTCTTAACTAAATTGAGCCTTATAGCGGTTGAAGGTTCAAAGGTCACGACTTGAGATATTACCACGTTGCTGGTAAGCGACGTTCTCTTTCCGTCCCGCCGCCTTGGCGGAGGCAGGGTCGTCCGGTATCAGTTTCAGTCAATGTGTTGATGTTTATCTGTTGCCGTTTCAATACATTTGCATCATCCTCGACGAACCTTATTGTGTGGTTTTTGCAGCACGCAGGAGTCTTCTGAAAGCGTTTTATAGGTTGCGCAGTCTATAGGACTGTGCTGGCGAGCACACTGTTATTTCTCTAAACCAGCTGTCTTTTACAAAATATGATTTCTGGTTGAGGTGAGCATCAGATAACATTCAACTCAAAACAGCCTAAATATATCATTATATCCCTCGGCTTTTGCTCTGATAATATACTTCTACGTGTCAGAGTGCGAACAAAACGTAATAATGGTGGTTACTGGTTAACTTAGTGGCATTGGGGTGAGAGGTTTTAATTTTCAAAAAATTGTCACGCGCCTCCGGCTCTTCGCTCTTAAAATATATATTTTTGTTTCGTCCTCAAAAAAAAAAAAAAAATCATGCGCGTTCGGCACGCTAATCTTTTTTTTTGAAAGCCTGCGTTTGTTTGCATGTTGGAAAAAATGTGCCATATAATTTTTTTTCTGAATCCGTCATTGTAATTGGTATATTCGGGCCCTGCTTCCTGCGCCATTGTGAATTTGAAATAAAAAACAGGCCAAAGCGCGTCGGCGATACTAACGATATATTCAGAAACTACACCGTGTTTTTTAGTATTATGAATGTTGCTTATCTTGTCCATTTT
The DNA here is from genome assembly GCA_963675895.2 of Styela plicata. NCBI lineage: Eukaryota > Metazoa > Chordata > Ascidiacea > Stolidobranchia > Styelidae > Styela > Styela plicata. The sequence continues at coordinate 25,616,676 of OZ023138.1, forward strand.
AATTCAGCTATCACAACTTTCGTTATGAAAATGTTTTCAGATTGCGACTTCTTAAATCAGCGACCTATATGTATTTCCATGCGATCACGCCACTACAGTAAAACTGATAAACGACATAGCTCATTTAATCAGTTCAGTTAATCAGTTGCATTTTTTATTGCCATACCTTCGCCGCTTTAAATAATTTCAAAATTGCCCTTTAGTTTAAAAAAATTCTTTGGTATACATAATTTATATGATCAGCGCCCCGTTATGAAACGGCATAGATGTCGAATGAATTTTTTTAAATTCATTTGAGAAGAATAAAGTGTAATGAGAAGGTACAAAAATAGAGTACGGTACGGTACGAAATAAATATCGAACTTCGTACCGTACCGTACCAGGTACGAAAATTGGAAAATGAATCGTACCGTACTATCGTACCGGAAAATTCAATCGTACCGTACCGAACTTCGTACCGTACCGTACTACCAAGCCTTGCCCTAGGTTGAATGACGAGCATGGGTTAGCGAGCCTGGCATAAATAACAGCCTGCAAATGTGATGTCTCTAGGCCGCCTCGCCCGGCGTTTAGTACCATGTGCAACTTGCGCCTAATCAATTGGTGTGCCAGGAACAACAAAGAGCAGGGAAGTCAAACTTCCGCCTATGTGTTTGAAATTATCGTGTCCTTCTCTTCGGAAAAGGAAAAAAGTTTTGAAGCCTTTGTGTGCAGTTTAGGAATTTTTTTTGCGTTCAAAACAAAATTTATATTCTGTAAAAAAATATGTCTGCAACGTTCGGAGAGTTCGAAATACACAATGTCTGTTATATTCTGCCTTGGATGTCTGATTTTCCACCAGTCTAACAGAGAATTATTTTTCCCTTAAGATCTCAATTTTAAATTTAAACGACTGCTTTACCCATCAAAACAAAATTGAACACTGAATATAATATAGCGTGATTCACACCTTTCAGTCTTCTCCGTACACCGAAATTCATGCCCATCGGTTCAAAAATCAGAAGTAAAGGTTTTGTTTACATATTTCCTGCGTGTAATTGGTGTCTGATTGTGGGAACCTGCGTCCACTGCTCAAATCAAATATAGAAGCCTAATTAATCATAACGATTTATCGGTGAGTAACTATTTTGTAATCCATCCAGACGCGATGTTCGGTATTCGTAACCGAGTTATATTGTGTTGTTGCTAAAAGTTTAGCGTCTTTTGGTGTAATTTTATCTACTGACGAAAATGAATTTTTAATCCTAATATCCTTTCGAAGTATTTAATACGGCTTTCCCGCGCTAGAAATATTAATTTATCTAAATTACTAATTTAATGTACCAACCTCGGTGTGCATTCAAGATACGAATGAATCAGGCCCGTTTCTGGGAGTGTCACAAGGGGTAGGGCTGCGCAAAATCGAACCATTGAGAATTTGAATCTAATTCGGATATACTTTTCGAATCGGATCGAATCACCAATTCTATGTAAAAAGCAAATGTTTCATTTTTACTATTGCATCTTGTCTTTGTTATGAAAATTAATAAATATATAGTTTTAAATTCACACAATGTTGAAGAACAACAACGACTAAATATAACTGATTTTGGTTAAATTTGACCAAAATCGATTGTATTTTGTGATTTAAAAGGGATATTATAGTTAATTTGGCAAGTTTTTGTTGCTATGAACGATTCACGATTGATTCGAATAAATTATGCTTGGAAACACCGAATCGAATTGCCCAGCCCTACACAGGGGATCAATTTGAATTATTATTTAGGTTAAATTTAAAAACTTTTCCCGAAAAAGCAGAAGACCCGAAGTGGAGTGATTTCTTATAAATGATGCGAAACCTCATGGATGATTTCTTACAAATGGAATCTAAATACATGTACAATTTTACGAGTCACTTCTACAAAATTCAACAGACTTGGTTCACAACATACCAAATAGGTTTTTATTTTGAACTCGAACTTCATGAAAGGATTCCCCATTTACGAAATCCAATTTCGTGAGTGATTTCCCATTTAGAATTCTTAATTTGTATGCAACTTTATGAGTTTTATTTTAATAAAACCAAACTCTGAGTACGGATTCGAAAGTGAGTGTTTTTTCTTATTAAACTTTATTCGGAAGGTCAAACAAGGCCAGAAGCAGTGCCTGAAAGGAATAACCTAACGACCCCTTATAAGCAGAGAGCTACTGAAAGATGTAGTACCAACGACTGCACTCTAAACAAAAAACATCTCAAACAAAATTGAACCGCCATGATAAAGTACAGTAGTGGTATCTGCCCTGAACAATAATAAAAATGTCTACCACTTTGTTTGCTTCTTCTGAGTTGACTCTTACGACACGCAGTAAATACGATAGGACTATTCTAAACCCCGTACCTACTGGGCCGAAAATAATAACATACACGCACATTTTACGAGCTATTTCATATGATGACACAAACTTTGCGCGCAACTTCAAAAGTATCCTGCGATCAAGGTGATGGGCCTCATATGCAACTTTTTGGATGATAATGAAATAGAACTCAGAGCACAAGTTCACGAGTGATTACAAACTCTTTGTGCAACTAACGGAAATTGGATTGCGCAAACAACTTCGTGAATGATTTCTTATATTGTAATCGGACAGTATAAAATTTGTGTTTTAATATATTGATACTTTGTGATGTTTTTTTGTTATGAAATCGAACTGATCTCCGTGCACTACTCCATGGGTGATTTATATCGAATTGAACCCAATGCAAAACGTTATGATAATTAATTGCAGTGATGTCGAACCTCGTGTACAACTTCATAAATGATTTTTTGTAATAAGTGAATCACCGAAAGTCAGCAAAATTTATTTCAAGCCGACTTTTCTTTATAAAGAAGCATATTAATAGGGTGGACGGTTAGTTTGTGGATACGTTAGGAATACGCTTTAAGCTTGAAAATACGCATCGACGACGTCCTAGGTTCGAATCCCGTGGAGATGATTATGTACAAGATGATCGATGGACACCTCGCTCGCGCACGGTGGTTCACGTAATCGATAGTTAAGGCTTCCTCCACCAACCCACGCTTAGGCAAAATCTGTGAACGACAAGACAAAAACCTCATACCTGACTTGGTACTATTATAGGCATGAGCAGCCGTCATCATATGGTTCAGCCGTATTCTCGACTTTCCTCTCAAGCAGGATAAAATGAAAACCTGTCTCATCTAGTACCACCCCATGAGCCCGATTATAGTGGCTAAATTCTGAAATGCTCTCCACAAGGCGTACAGAAGCTATTGCCAGTGTTTTTTGTTGTTAATTCTGGCAACGTTTGTAGTGTTGTTTATTACACGGTTAATCGTGACGTGTCCATCGCACCATGTGCTTGTTGTTGATTGTTTAAAAAACTTCAGTCTGGACTGGACCTCGGAGGGGTTGTTTGCGGTTCTGTTGCCCGATTGGGAATGAGGAGTCTTCGGTATTTTTTCACGTGGTGGCAGCGAAAGGCGAACTTCACGTCATACTGTGGTAAACTGGAGCTCTTCAAGTACATATTTCAGGTTTAGACAAAGTAATTGAGGCCAGGATGGCAGCATGCAAAGCACCCAAACAATAGCCTCACAAAATGAGTGAAATATTCACCAATTCCGAAACCTGGCGACAGAATTTACTATATGGCTCTAGACAACAGTTTCAAAGCGAAGACCAAACTGATGATGCGTTGGATGTCATCATGTTAAATCAGCATTTTTTGAGCGCCAAGCAGCCTAGGAATCGCATTACCCTAACTCTGCCAAGTATATGTTTGTCACCTGTTCTTCATTAGTAGTGTGTTGTGTACCAGTTAAATATTCCTGTATGATTTCGTAATTCCGTTGGCATAGATAAAGTTGGATTGTTAACCCGTTGAGCGACAGAATCAGCGGCTTTTTCGACTTCCTGTGGCCAAATTCACGTTTTTTATGGGATGACGTGGCTTTCGTACTGATTAACAGTGACGTAGACTTTTACTGGATGTTTTTTTAATGAACCTTATTCCTCGGGATTTCGATTTCCTACGTCACATACAGTCGGATTGTAACCCACTGGGCAAATCATGGACTTTTCTGGCCTTCTGTGATGGTATGGCCGCATAATATCGTATCTATAACACTGAGCTAATCAGTGTTTGTGAGGAAGAGATTTGTTAAAATACATGGGGTTATGTCAGTGAATAGCTACCATATCCAATCTAAATTGCCATAGACCCAATACCTTTCAGCAACAAACCCTTTTTCCCCGACTCATAATTTTGTTTAGCTGATGGTTAAGACCTAGAAGAATAATAACACTTTTAAGAATGTTAAGTTAAGTGTTTTAAGAATGGATTTTATTTATCGCTCGTTTTAACTCTGAATCAGATTTGTTGCAACTGTTTAGTCATTCCAAATTGTACGTACGTTTTGGTACTAATTTCAATTGACTCGATTTCACAGTGATATTACTTTTATTTTGTTCATAGATTTCCGAATGTACTCGTACCGAATTTTCCTTGTTTACAGTAGGTTATATATCGTGTCGTACATACTTTTTGAACGACCAAAAGGTGGGTTTATCTTTCGCCCCCATAGCAGGCATACGATATCTGTCTAAAGTTCTGTCTTTTTTTGATTCACCAAATCAACTCATAGGACGCGGAGCGGCATCCGCTTAATTTCGCTCCCCATTATATCAAATGTGAGCGTTTTCACCTAGCGCTCGTCGCTCAGCAGTGCCGCGCGGCACCGCTCGCCTTTCGCTAGTGTCGCGATTTTGCCGCGCGCCGCTGAGTGAACTTGAAGTCCTTGATCAGACTTTTCAAGCACGCGGGATAGAAGTGTGACGGTGTCATGTCTTTTGATCAACAATGCCTTTATGATATGGGTCGACCTGATTACAGTGATTTAAATGTTGAATCGAATAATTGGAATGAAATTGTTGCAGGTTTCAGGTGAGTTTTTAAGTTAACGTTTCGGAATCGCAAGTTTCCGTATCCTGGATCGTATCTAACGTTATAACTTAAACTTACATGTATTCAAATCATCATATCGCCTGGTGAAGTTAAGGACCATGTTTTAAATAAGCCACTTGATCATCATCAAAAATGGAAGCTGGTGGGCTGTATAATAATATTTTCTTTTTTTTCTTATTGCTTTCCGGATAACTATGTAATGCGATATCTTTATTGGTATCGCCTTCAGTGTCGAAAGATGCCACTTGAATTTATCAAATATACCGTATGAGTACGGGTACACACTAAGCTGTTTTCTTCTTTGTAGTATAAGATGGACAGAACTCTTTGTCGCTCACAGGCGTACAGAAGTGCGGTAAGTTTGCGTTTCTTGGTGAGGGGCATTTTGTTCGTGTTGTCGTGCAGATTATGTCAGACCAAATCGCGTAAATACCGAATTTCGCGCGTCGAGGTTGCTAGGTAACTGCTGATGATGCTCCGTAGCGTAACCTAGCGATCCAAAATTGTCGCATCCAGTGTAAACGCATTTTAACCCATCTCTCGCAGTAGACAAAGGTATAATACCACCTGTCGTATTCCCTTGCATCTGCCTTAATTTTGCTCGCCACTTCAACTTTTTGTATTTTCATAAGTAGCCCGATAAATTAGATATTTTTATCACTTTCTTGTAAATTTCATCGCAATACAGAACTTCCCATACCACCTTTCCACATAGCCATTGCTTGTATCACTGCGTTTATTCATAAGGATGTTTCATATTGACATGATTTTAATTCATTTCATCTCAATTTTTATGTTGAGAGATGTTGTTTCAACAGTATATCATTAGTGATCTGATACTTTCAATCAATTTCACGCCACCATTTGCGCTTTATTCGTGCGTTGTTGACTGTCTCTACCCTCATTTTATTCCTGTTTACCTTTTGCTGTCGTTATTTTTGTCTATTCCATGTAATATGCTCGAAGCAATTCATTATTTGTCAGATTCATATTATGCAACCCTTTCTTAGTTGTTTTTTGTTTTAATATAACGAAACAAAACCAATGATTTATTTTAAAGGGGGAAAGAAGGAATGCGCCAGTGTTTTGTGTTGTTAATTCCGGCAATGTTTGTGGTGTTGTTCATAACACGGTTGATTGTGACGTGTCCATCGCACCATGTGCGTGTTGTTGATTGTTTAACAAACGTCAGTCTGGACTGGACCTCGATGGGGTTGTTTTTGGTTCTGTTGCCCGATCGGGAATGGGGAGTCTTGGCTATTTACTGGCGTATTGGTTTCATTTCACGTATTTTACATCTGCATATCTTTAGTTAGTTATTGGTCCTTTCCAGATATTGTTAGAGTGAATCTTAATACAAAAAATCTGATTTCTCATCCCAGTCAGAAAAAGTTCTGCCGAGACATGTTTTGTCAAGCAAGCACCACTAAGACGCAGTCCATCTGTAACACATGCGATGGCGCCTTCAGAACGGAAATTTTTTCTTGGAAAATAGCGTTTTCGTTGCATATTACTATATAATCTGTCAATAATCGCGACAAAGTTTTGCAAAAAGAAATTTCAGGGGCTAAAGAAGTGTTAAGTTCTATGTGTTCTAGAGGAGCGCCAAAAATTTTCATGGTTTCCTATGTTTTAAAACTCGTAAAAAGGAATTTTGAAATTTTTTTAGTCGACGAGGGGGCCATGACACCTTGCTTCAACCCCAAAATACGCTGGTAGACACAGGGTTGACAAAAATATATCTATCTCTGACTGAGATCCGGTCAATAAAGTTTTGCGAAGCGTGGTTATTTAGTCTCCAATAATTACCAAAAAAAAAAATTAGTTGAGGAACCAAAAAAAACTTAGCGACTACAACATCAACAACCTGTCTCACAATAACGACAATAAAAAAGTGATAGAATAATATATTTCACGGTTAAATTCACAATGAAATGACGTCACAGCAACGTTCATGTGTGGACCGTTTATAAATTGAATATTTTAAGGAACAATAATGATGAAATGAGGAAGAATTATTTCAGTAGATGGAAATATTGAGTAGTTCCAGGAATGTTGGTCTTGGAATTATATATATAAAAGTGTGAAAGTTAAAAACCTTGTAAGCGTAGTCTTGCGAAAGAAGAAAACCAGAAAAAAACGGAAGTGTCGCAATTTTGCTTCATAACGCATTATTTATTGATAGTCGCGACCCGTGGATGCACGAGTGTTTTTTTTTTGTTTTGTTGAGGATAATAAGAGTCATGATGCTCCTCGGTGCCCATAAATATCTAAAATGCAGGGTGATATTCAAGTAACACCGATGAGGTTTGATCCCCCTGTGGATTGTTTAGGGCTGGGCAATTTGATTCGAAGCATGATTTATTCGAAACAATCGCGAATTGTTTATAGAAACAAAAACTTGTTAAATGAACTAGGGTTTTCATTTTTAACGACGAAATGCAATCGATTTTGGTCGAATTTGACCAAAATCGATTATATTTTGTCGGTAAAATATGAAAATCGTTGCTCTCAGTGTGAAAAACACTATAAACTATGAATTTTTTCATTTTCACGATGGAGACAAGTTTCACATTAGAAAAAATGGGAAATTTTTTATATACATAGAATTAATGATTCGATCCGATTCGGAAAAAATATTCGAATCAGATTCGAATTCCATATGATTCCTAGGCCCAGCCCTAGGTCGACAAAATTATAAGAGATTCCGGCGTCAGAAACCGGCCGAATACCTGAATTAATCATAAGAAGTCAAGGGAATAACTAAGTTTTAAAAATATATAGGTTTGTTCAGAGTAAGGTCACTTTCATATCTTTTACTTTTAAGCAAAAATAAGTCATTGGGTGACATCATGAAAGAATGTGCGACAATATAGTAAAAATAATGGGAAAAAATAGTAGACTTGATAAATATATATGTACAATCTCTTCAAGCATTGAAATAAAGAATCAAAAAAGAATGAAAATACCTAAAAATTGTTTATAGTGAGTAATTGAAATCAGGTAAATATATTATTATGAGTTTTATTCATCCCTGGCATGAAAATCATTCAGTAGGCGTAGATGGAGCAATAATCAGGGCGAGCAAGTCGAAAGATTTCTAGGAGGTATATGTGATTTTCAATGCTTTCGACAAATTTCTGGCAACATGTCATATCTCAAAAATGTTTGTTTACTATCGTGCCTAAAATTCAAATAGGCCTATTCGATTCTGAAATTAAATTATATTTAAATCAAATATATTCAATTTATATAAAGATCGCGGAACGATTCGAAATAAAACGTTAACAAGCTGCGTTTTAACCTTTTAACAATATAAGACAAAATCATATATTAGTTCGTTTTAAAACGATATCTGTAGCTTTGTGTCCAGGTACAATTGGCATCAATGTTCTGGTCCATATGGAAAACCTATTGGCATTTGGTGCGGATGAGTCTGTAGTGGGATTTAGGCGATTGCAGACGGGGAGGGCGAGGGAATTTACATGTAGAAACAAGGATTCAAAAATACACTGGTGCAACCAAAATCTAACATGGGATGGAACTGTTTTAGAACGAGTATCAAAAATTAAAGTAACCAATTTATGACTATTATTAAAACAAAAAATTACAGACAAAATCTGTCATTATTGCAAAAACATAGAAATTGGGGTGATATTTTGGAAAATATTCAGAAGGGTAATCGAGAGGGTTTCTCGGGAGAAGCTCAACCGCGATTTCGCAATTCGCTGCTCACCCATCCTCTATTAGAATGCACAGGTTCCCAATGCTAGAAGATATTTCAAGTCGGTGCTTTCCATTCTTCAGTATTGGAACGTGATTTCTGGCTCAACGTCGTCTAAAAAAAATGTTAAAAAACAAAAAATGTGAAATGTCGAAAAATGTTAAAAACAAAATAATAAAATGGGGATTTTAATAACATGAATAATATCAACCTCACGGCCCAGTATGTAAGAAGTACGGACGGAGTGAGTTACATTTTTCAAATTAGATATTTTCGCACACTTTCGGCGCATATACCTACAGATTTGTTAGCTCGTACAGGGACCAATATTCAGTCAAGTCACACTTTGACAGTAGATTTAGTGTTCATTTGCAGTAATTTTCTCCAAATCTCCAAAATTAGAAACTGCCTTGTTGATGAGATTTATACCAAGTAAAGTTATTATGCCTTGAAGGTGCGTATCGCCAACAGTCCATAACATTTAAGAATGGAAATGGGAAGAAAAAGTAGGAAAAAGAGAAAACAGAGGCACGTAGTAAAAGAATGAATGATACATAAGAAGCAGTCTGAATCAGAAATTTCATTTTGTTAAGGAAGAGTCACAGACGGACCACGTCTCGTCGACGCGATCCATCAGTGACCCATACTTAACAAAAGATTTTTGTGCAGTAATTTTTGACTAGAATATATATACATCGGTGCTTTGACAAAGAAAAATTGAATTGTGTGAAATATGAATCTGATACAAATTTTTTTGAGCTTGTTTAATCATTATTTACACGTATGGCTGGGCAAAACGGATTCATTTGTAATTCGGCTCTAATTGAAATAATTGTTTCGAATCTGATCAAATCGTTGATTTCATAAAATAACAAATATCCCATTTTTACTATTACTATCATAGTCTCCATTATGATAATTAGGAAATATACAGTTACGAATTACAAATATTAGCATAAACTGCTCTCAGAAGCGATGTATTTTCATTTCAACGTCGAAATACAATCGATTTTGGTCAAATTTGACCAAAATCGATTGCATTTTGTCGTTGAAAATGAAAGAAATTAACTCCATTTAGCATATTTTGTTCCTAAGACCGATCCACAATTGATTCGATTCGCCGAATCGGATTGTCCAGCCCTACTTCCACAGCAGACTTTCTGTTTTTCGATTCGAACGCGCCACCATTATCAAAACAAGAAATTTGTAGCAATCGATTTAACAACAATAATATAATATATACAAGATGTGCGAATTCAACATATTCCGAACTAAAATCAAAAGCATTTTGCGAATTTTTGTTCCTGCGGTCGGTTTATCAATAATTTGAATAATTTGTGCTTCGAATAGATCTGAATCAACCTATTTTTACATCTTTGGCTGAATTTTAATACAATATAAAGTTATAGATCAGATTAAAGAAAATCGAACGATCGCATCAAGCATATTTTTTTTTATCTTTTATCGATATCAAAAGCTTATAAATGCAATGAAACAGTCGGAAAGGAGACTCAAAAATTATTCTTATGAGGAATTGCCTCAGTCAGAATACATTCACGCGAGTATCATTGAGTGATCTGCTGACTCAATGATGGATGGAAAGATCGAATTATGTGGATTATGAATCTGATTTGAAAATTTTTTTTCAAGTCGCGTCTGATCATTGATCACACATAAACAGCAGATAGGAACCGCTGAATGACCAGGAAAATAATGCTGGAACGTAATGCTGTGACGTTGAATAAAATTCTGAATGAGAAAATTGCAAACAAAAATAAGATATAATGGAATGGATCTAATACTCAGCAGTCGCTATGACTCAAAATTGTCATTAATGGTTAGCGCAGTTGTTTTGCGGTAAAACTGTGTGCTTGATATAATCAAAGCCCAGAGTCCGTGCAATCTCGTATGCGGAAGCGGGATAGAGAGGAAGCCATCGAATTCCCTTTCACAGAATATGGTGTTTGGGGCAGAAGCAAAATCCGCCGTATACGTATATAAAAGGGAAAAAAATGCTATTCATAGAAAGCCAAGTTTCATGCTCCTTCTTCATCTTTTTAATACAAAACCATAATGAAATGTAATCTTTCAGATTTCGATTGCTTTTTTTGGGATATTGGCGAAAAACACACCACCCCATTCAATGTGGGACAGTTTCCAACAGTCAATAACAACATTCATCACTGTGACCACTGAGTACTGAACCGGAGCTAATTACATGCAAATGATTGAAGTGAGAATAAAAAGTTTATTTTGATAAATGCAGATTCGGGCAAGAAGATCTTCTCTCTGGATTGAAGCCTGGCACGCCAAGCATTTCTTTCCTCCTGCTTTCTGATCTTCGTCGTGAGTCTGTATAAGGGTGAAAGAGATAAAGTAAGGAAGAGAGATTGAGAAATTCTTTACGAGATTCCCGATCTGGTGAATATGAAGAGAAATATGTGAAAGACTTTTCCACCTATCAGAAATTTTTGGTTCGAGTAAGTTTTGTTAAGAATGCTCCACTGATGCGCCGTGGAAACGCTATCCATCAACGACTCATACTTGACAAAATAAAATTCCTGATTGAGTTTGAAAATTCCATACCATATTACCGGTATGTAAATTATGATTTGTTTTAAAAGTTCTTAACGAGATCCTCGATCCGATAATATTAAAGAGAAATTTTTAGCGAATTTCTTAAGGAAGTGAGGTAATTACGAATCGAAAAATATTTAACGAGATCCTCAACCTGGTAATATTGAAGAATAAATTTTTAACGAATTTTTCAAGGAAGTGAAGAAATAACGAATCGAAATTTTTTTAACGAGATTTCCAATCAGGTAATTCAAAGAAAAATGAAGGTTCAAAGTGAAAATTTTTAACAAATTTCCTGGAGTACACGAAATTATGACTCGAATTTTTTTAGATTTTTGATCCGTTAATCATTTGCATTAACCTTTGCTATTAAATATATTAGAATTCGGTAAAATTCTATTCGAAATAACAGGACTCGATTTTTGATTTAAAAATATAATTTAATTAATTTATGAAATACACGGGTGACCGTCGGATCGAGAAGAGCGCGAAACGCCATGAGGAAATGATATGTGTGATAAAAATAATGATCAGATCATGCAGGCAAGTATAACCAGGGACTCGGTGCCTACTCTTTGCTTGCTATTCTCCGCCAGTGGTCTCTCACCCTGTATATAGGGCTGGGCAAAACAAAATCATTTGGAATTTGAATCTGATTCGAATAATTTTTTCGAATCGGATCGAATCATAAATTTTATATTAATAACAAATATCCCATTTGTACTATTACAATTTGTCTCCATCGTGAAAATCGAAAAAAATTATATGTCTAGGAGCAACAATTTTCATTTTTAACGACAAAATATAATCGATTTTGGTCAAACCTGGCCTAAAACGATTGCTATTTGTCGTGAAAATGAAAATTCTAGTTCATTTAGCAAGTTTTTTTGTTCATACGGAGGATTCGAATAAACTGTGCTACGAATCGAATTGCCCAGCCCTACATGTAGATGCAGACTTAAAATTTCATATTATTTCCCGCGTGCCTTAAAAAGTGAGTAAGGGAAAGCAACGGCAGAAGGTTTATTGATCCCCCAGAGCACCAACCTGACAGAAAGACTTTGTGGGGAGACGCGTTTTGTTAAGCATGAGTGTGGCTTGGGCTTGACATACTATAATTTCTGATTGGTCACACTCTTCTACAGCGGCCGAGTTTTGCATGAAATATTTTCTACTTGGAGTGTAGGCATTGGTTTAGTATTTATGTTGATCTTTACTGCATTGAAAGGCTTTCCCTGGCCCTCTTTAGGGCTTGAACTTTTAGATTCAATCCTCTCTTTGTCAAACACACACGGGCCTTTCATGTATCGACAACTCCAGTGCTTGACATCCATGATTCAGACAGGATTTGGCAGTGCAATGGAAAAACCGCTCGCAAGATGTAGCACGGTGAAAAGACCGTATCATTTCGATTCGTCTTGGCTATTTAGGACGGTTATCATTTTTAATCCATGGGAAGACAATCTAAGACTACCCTTAAGCACATGGAACCACGACTTCTTAACTGGGGTTCAATTTCGGTAACATACGTTCATACGAGGCAGCATTTAATTTTCCATATTTCGACAATGGGTTGCTAGAAGGCAATCCCTTCGTCCCCACTGAATCGAAAAACAGATTTCTATGTGCTGTGATATTGTTCCTATTTCATTTTTTAAACGTCCAAAATTGAATTAAACTTGTTATTTGATCTTTGTACAAACTTAAGATTTGAAAATCAAACATTCAAGCTGTTCCACAATGGCAATGTTGTCATGCATGAATAGATACAGTCCAGCTAATTTTTATTTTCGAATCAAACCAAAACCAATCATATAAATTTTAAATGAATCTTTCCCGATTTGGCCCCATTACGAAGCTACATGTATAATTTAATAAAAACTTGACCCCCAAATAATTGAAAATAGCTTTGTAGACTCGCAATATTTCAGAACAAAATTTTTCGAATCATATGGAAACGGGTACTGGAATCATCCAAATTGATCACGCCCCAATCAACGTGAATCTCGAATCGAAGAGAACACCAGATAGAAATTGTCTTATCGTTGCCATCACCAAGCTCGACAAACCATGAATTTGCACTCGGATGGAACGACTGTGTATTTATCTGACCCATCAGCAGACTTTTTAATTCGTCAAGAAATGAGTTACGGCGGCACGATGCGACAGTGACTCAAGCTTAACAAACAAATACAGTCATAAAAATTTTCACGAATTACATGCAAAGGGTGCCGGAATCGTCCAAATTGATCCCCATGTTTCAATCTTAAATCCGAAAAAAGCATCGATGGACGGGCCTGGTATACCTCAATTACGAGTCGTCTTGGCTCGACAAACCCAACCACGTCTACGCGGATAAAACTGAACTGTTTCTAACCCCAATTGAAGAAAAATTATATTTTGTCAAGCATGAGGCACAGATTGATCGCGCCTGTGCGGCGCGATCTATCGGTGCCTCAAACTTAACAAAAACATACAGCTATAAATTTTTTTTTTGGCTGGAACAGTCCATGCCAAACAAAATGGAAAAAAAATCCCATGAAAAATTTCATTCAAACACAAGATAACAAGCAATGAGTTCAAAATCGATGTCTTTAATAAAGTATTATGACATCAAAGGAACATAAATACAATCCATTATGATTTAATAAATGATTTCTGTACAAACGATGACATTGCATAAACAATCAGGTGGACAAGAGTTGGGAGGGTGGAAGTTCTAATCCTCGTAACTGCAAAAAACCTGTCAGACGACAAGTGGGCCGAACCACGATTTACATTTGGGCAAGAAAAAGATGGTTTCCAAATAGCGCCGTTGAAAATTTGACGTTTATAAAAAAACTCGAATAAGGTTTGATTCAAGGATCAAATTACATTTTTTTTATAGACAAAGAGTTTATGGTAAATAATGTAAGGTTCTGTCCATATTTACAGCATGTGTTGAGGAACATCATACTTCGGATCCGCAGTCTGCAGTTGACCAGGACTTAAACTTTCCCTCCTCGATCACATCACCATCGGCCATGTCTAGCCGTTAGATATAAAAATTATTTGAAAATCACGATTTTTAATTAGCAACGCGTTTGGGTACAAAAAATGACTATTTAAAGGTCAAAGTTCAGGTGAAAGGTGGCGCCACCTACATTTGAAGAGAAATAGCGTACATACCACAGGAATACCATTTTCAACTATATTTAAAATGCAACAAATCTAAGTGCCTTCAGCGCGCAAACTCTTTATTGTTTTGTCTTTTTTTAGCTATAAGTTGAGTTTTTGCTACAGAATGAAAGAAACGGAAAAATAACTTTTTTTGAAAAATGTTCCAATTGAGCTGATTATGCATTAATTGTGCATTATTCAAAGAACATTCGATGATCTGCAAAAATACTACATCACTCAATAATTATATATAAAAACAACTCATGACACATCGCAGGTAGAAAAATTATGATTGAACAATCAGGCAGACTAGCTTGTGAAAAAATACGGCAATTACACTGGCATTTTAAGGTCATTCAACACTCTGGTGTATTACTCTTCATTAACTACAAAATGAAAATTAAGGTTTTTATCAGGCAAAAATTTTAGAAAGATTTCAAATGACAAAATCTAATCGCTATCCTGTTCAACACCACACATTCGAATGAAAGAATAAGTATGTGCTTAAGAGGTGACTTGAAAGAATACAAAAAAAAAGAAAGATGGATTACCACCACCCAGCGCAGATACCATTCACTGCACCCTACTATAGCAACTCTGTTCTGTATAAAAAGTTTTGAGCAAAAGGTGCAGACACTAGTTTTACATTTTATTATAACTTGTACTGAATTACTGATAAAAAACATTTTGAATTTCAACATTTTACTCCTATTTTTACAGGCCTAAATACCACACTCAAGCAATTATTTTTCTGCCAGTTGATTTTTAACAAAAACAAGATATATTAAAAATAAATATAATAAAACCTTTGTCAGGAGTTCGATTTCAAAGTCTTTAAGTGAAGTCTTACAACTAGGTACGAGCATTTCAAAATTATTTTATATTCTAAGACGAATTTTACACAAGTTTATAATAAGACTGTGGTGGTAGGTCTCAAACATTGGTCATACACATTGCCTTTTTTACTTCTAAAATGTAGCTAGAACGCGAATGGAATTTGAAGACCATTTTACATAAAAACAGCAAATTTTAGCTGAAAAAATGTTCCAATGATTCCTGCAAAAAGTTTTGTGTAGAAGAGAGTTTTTTACTGATTCATTTAAAATAATTGGGATTTAACGGGTGAGATCCCCCAATAGTTGGCAATGGGGATTCCGGTCTCTCCAATGCCTCCCGCCAGTGAGAAGTACTATTTGACTATAGTAGTACTGATGAGAATAGATTAGTTTCAATTATTTTAGTATTCCAGATTATGTAATTCAGAAACGACTCTAAATGGTCATCCATGCTCATAATTATCTTTGGGAATAATACTGTGATAATATAACAACGAGGAGTATAAGGATAAAAACACGTTTTCAAAGACAAATATTTTAAAATATTTCAAAGAAAAAAGTTTAAAAATTTCATGCAAAAATATATCCAGTAACATCAAAGTTTTATCATGAATTCATGATAACAATACAGCCCGTAGAAGATTTGAAAAATTATAGAAAAGAAATAATAGGTAGTGGGTGTGACTGGACACACTGGCAGAATGTAGCAATTCTGTCATTCAGACACTAAAAGTGCACGGCAATCATCAGAAAAAAGGGGAACATTTAATGATAGATCATCTGCTATTGGAGTGTTAATATCTCTCTTTGTTAAGTGCCAGACAGTAACATGGACTAAAAGACGATGAAAATCTCGAGAAAAATTTTCGATTTTAGACGAGAGAGATTCTATTTCAAACTAATGCTTAGCTAAATTTATTATTAGGCAGAAGCCATTTTTTTTTGAGTCATTGAGTGATAGAAATCCTGCATCTAGATTTTAACTAAGGCAAGGAATTCAGCTTTTTACTGACCACAGTTTAACAAGGGATACAGAATTCTAATAAACGAAATTATAAATCAGAAGATTTGATTCTCAGTTTCTCATGATTCATCTTAATATTTGATGACATTATTATAAACATTTATATAAAAAATCTGATAAAATTTGAAATTAATTAAACATTTCTTTCATAATGAAAAAATGATGACAAAAATAATGTAGACAATACAATAAATTACTGCTTTAAAAATTTAGTTTTGCACCTTAATTATCGTAATTGCTCAACAAATAACACAATAAATTATGATTGATATTAATAA
Source organism: Styela plicata (assembly GCA_963675895.2). Classification (NCBI taxonomy): domain Eukaryota; kingdom Metazoa; phylum Chordata; class Ascidiacea; order Stolidobranchia; family Styelidae; genus Styela; species Styela plicata. The sequence goes on from OZ023138.1 coordinate 25,633,240, forward strand.
AAACACCAATTATAAATATCCTGCCCCTGTAGTATGGGGCTTCAGAATAGTCCTAGCATATTTCATGTGTGTCATAAGAGCCGACTAAATGGATACAAGGAAGCAGTAGATGATTTTACCTTCACCCAGGGCAGATACCACTCACTGCAATTTACAATAGCGGTTCATTCCGTTTTCTACCTAGAGTGCAGTTACTGGTACTACATCTTGTAGTAGCTCCTGGCTATTAAGTGGCCGTTAGTTGGTTCCTTTTAGGCTCTGCTTCCGGCCTTGCTCAGAGTGAATTTCAATAAAAAGGCAAAATATAATGCTTGGCAGCTAGGTATCCGATAAAGGCCTTTTCATTGTCTGTTGAAATGACCACATTAACATATTTTTTGTGAAAGAGGTGTTGAATAAAAAGAAGCAAAGATGTAGTAGGTGGTTTTACCCAGGATGACAGAACATTGTTTTTCTTCGGATGTTCGAAATTTTCATGTTACCATCTAAAGATAGACAAAAAGCTTCGAAACCATGATTATATTCAAAAATATCATTATAATCCGCTATTTATAGTCCGTAGCAATGATTTTTCAACGTTTATCCTGTATAATTACTCAATTACTGATACATTTACTCATACTGTGAGGCTCTTTATTGTCTAACTTTGACAGAGTGTGAAGCTCTGGTTGGTTTGTTAGTCTTAAAAAGCCAGATAATTTTCATTCTTATCACAAGTAATTTTGTTGTTCGAATTCTCCCAAATTGATTTATTTTGCATTGAAATCATGGAATATGCCAAATTTTACAAAACATAAATAGGATAGGATTTCATTTTAAGCCAAGGAAAGCCGATGATACAGCTTAACCATATGGCAAACCACGATCACCACCCGTGCAGACACCAGTTCCGAATCAGGAGTGAAGTTTTCTGGGTTAATATTTTGCACATTTTTCCTGTGCATGGTCATGGTCATGACTTTGCTGTAAAATAGGCCTAAATATGAGCTATTTTGATCATCTGGAAGGTTTGAAACATTGCTCTCTATATACAGTTAATTTGAAATACCATTTAAACTAAGCTATATAAAAACAATCCGACCCGGTGTGTATTTCGTTGAAAACAGAGTCATCACTTTTGCTAATATTATCTTATCGGCAATGCATGACTAGAGCTGGGCGGCATCGGGTATATTTTGTACCGGCATACCGCCGTCAAAATGCCGGTACTATTACCATTTTCTTCTAACAAAAACATGCTATCGTGTCGTTTCAAAGAGCCATGTGATGCGCCACCTAGTTTAAAGAAAAACAAAAAAAAACAGGTGCATAACCCTTAATGCGGGTGGTTGTAAATGGTCTGAAGACCCGTTTTTGTCGTTGCTTGACGCGATAATGCATCAACTTGCAATAATTTTAGGCGGTATGTCACAAAATTCTGGCATCATGGCAAACACACATTGCTAAAATTAACGCGATACGATATTTTAGAAAACTCAATACCAGTATTTACCGTCCTACCACCGAGCTCTATGTATGACAGTGATCATTGGAAAGAGATTAACATGTATATTCCTACTATAACCCATCCATGCACGTCGCTTCGAAGACCAAACATGCACAAATGCATATTTTCTCGTCTCAGTTACAGAGAGAGGTCAAAAATGAACGAAAAAAAGAGTGAAATGGATAATACCATACAGAAAATATTGTCAAGAATATGTTTTGTCAAGCATGATCCACAGATGGCCCACGCCACTAAGGCGTTGTCCATCCGTGGCTCAAGCTTGAAAAAATAGAAATTTATGATAAGAGTGCAAAATAAAAACATGAATAAAATATCTAAAAACTTATAAAATGATGAAAAATGAAGTTGAAATCAATTCCTCTCATGACGTGCTTCAAACAGGCTATAATTTTGTGACATATTCACCGTCATTCGTTACTTCCGTTGCGATGCCTCCGACGTTTGAATACGTAACAGAGTTTATCGTTAGTGTATTATTCCCACGACGTCTGTAAGAGTCTGCTTGTCGGATGTCATAAATTTCATTTACGTTTAAGAGTTGTTGGTTATAGTCTCGCACAATTAGTTCATTCCGCTGAAAAAAAACGTGAGTAATGAATTCTAAACTGAAGTTTCTTTGCAAGCAAGGTAGGAATCCGCTTCTGAAGGGAACCAACCAACGGTCATATATGTTTGGTTCTCAATTAGCTCAAACGATACAGGCATTGGGAATGTGCCTCGAGCTATCCATCTCTGATCGTCAAGTCTGCTGGACGTCTCCCCCCGTACTGTGGTTCATGCAAGCTTCTTCAAACAACCAGGTCAATGCACAGGAAAATTGAATACAATATTAGGCCAAAATCTTTACCACGATTTGGAACTGGTGTCGAAAGAAAATTCGAGGCAAGCCATACTATTAAGCCATATTCTCAGCTTTCCTGTCCCACAGGATAAGACTGAATTCTATCCTATATGGCAAAAAGCAACTACGTAGTGTAGTGACGGCAACTGCAACGGCAAAATATTCAAGCAAAACTGAACCCCCACAATAGAGTGCATTGAGTACCAGTAGTATATAAATTGGGCAATGAACGCGAAGCATCAGCAACTTTCTTTTAGTCGCAGCCTCTGCAATATTGTGGGAATATGTTGGGTAACACTATCACACATAAAGACTTTGAATTTTTTGTTTAGAAATGTACAAAATTGCAAGTATGACCATTTCACTAAATCTTGTCATTATTCAACGATCACCTTCACAATATATTATAACCAAAATATACGAAGTACTCACCTTTATGTCATTATTATACAAACAGATAACGGAATAAATATTCCCATTTCGCATTGACAGAAAAATCACATTTTTGCATTGTAATACAACCAAATGCATTGTATTTTGCCTCATACATACAACTGAAACTATACAACCGAATACTCACATTTCTCTCTTCTTCATCTATTTGCATCAGTATTTCTTGTTGGTCAACTTTAACTTTTTCTAATCTTTGTTCTTGAAGTGAATGAAGCTGTAAAATGATGAAATGTTTACCACGACTGCATAACATGGTCCTTAACTTGCCCCCTTTTTCTTTTTACATAGGACTGTTTGGTGATAGACATGATATTTTGGGTGTTATTGACCCAGTCAAATATCAACAACTTGGTTCATTAGGAATATTGAAACATTATTCCGTACACAAAGTGAATTTCCAATATTGATCAAACTGTACTGCAAAGACAACCTTATTGCCAACCCAACCCTTTTTCAAATATATTTCGTTAGGTATTTTGATAGAAAGATTAAAGACTATTAACCTCTTTTGGAAAAATATAGCTCCTTTTTTCATAGTTACAAAGCTAAGGTTGTCCAAAGTATTTGATCCATGATTATCGAATTCATATATCATTTGATTGGGAATCAATAGAATCTAAGAATATATATTTTCGGAAAATAAAGGGGAATTTTAATGTACGGTATTTGTGCAATTTTTTGCGCCACGCCACGACTTGATGCTACTTTATTTCGATTCGAATTGCAAAAAAAATGATTAGAACCAATTTCACAATTTCGTCCATCTCCCCCCATTCGATAAAGTAACTCAAGAGCGCAGTCCACACAATTATTAGTGCAGAAATTTGTTCCATTCGTTTAACTCACCATAGTAAGTTCTAAAACACATTCTCGGATTTGTGTATCAACGATTTCTTTCTTTTTTCGCATCAATTCTTCTTTTGTTAAATCGCTCGGGAGTCTGCGTAGTTTTTCATCTTTTTCTGAGTTTTTACGATCAGTCACTTCGCAGTCCTCACTGCGAAACAAAATTATAATAAAAAATTAAATTTTATCAACAAAATATCGCAATCTTATTCCATATTCGCTGCACAAGACCTGATTCATCTCAAAAATTTTTTATATCGGACATATCTAGAACATCAACTATTTACTCTTGGACTGTTCTCTGAATCCGTTTGGATAGTTCTCCTGAATTCCCTGTACTCCTCTACTCTAACACTTGGGAATTATTCATGTCATTTTTATGTGACTTTTCAATTTAATTTGGTGTATCCCCCCCATATCACCACCATAGTACAATTTGAATGGCTTAATTTTTATTTTTTTTTCTTATTAAAATTCGCAAAAGGCCACAGGAGACAAATCAAACTTTAAAATTCTCCCGAAGCCACTAAAGTGCAAAGAGCTACATGAAATGCAGGAATAGGAACTAAGGAACCCCATCCCTGATAGATGTCTATTGACGCAATTTTAAATCTTTGTAGATCAACACGATCAGGAAAGCGGCGGGAAAAGAAGGAATTCCAAAGTTTAGAGATTCTTAAAAAAAAAGCTTAAAAACCTGTTTATGACATTGTGAAACCTCCACAGTGAATAGGTGCGAATTGGTAGCCAATCGTGTGCACCGATTGGTGAAGCAACGTTACATGTCAGTGAATATGATTTTGGAAACATTGTATTAATCAGAAAAAATGAACAGCAAGTTTTTGCACTTGGTATATTCAATATTAGAGAATAAGATAAGTACAACCGGTGAAAACGGACAACGGTGATTTACATTGTTTGTTTTCACTGTTTGTGTAGGAAAACATGAATCTTTGCCACAGTCTCACCTTTTTGATAATTTTTGAAGTTTATCGAGTTCAATATTTTGACGACATTTCACTAATCGATCAAAATCTTTTATGTACTGAAAAACATAAGATGAAATATATAGATTAGTGACCTTGTTCATATATAAAGCTGCAAAGAACTTCCACACCCACCCAGAGAGAGATTCAGTTTTCTGAAAATGCTTAGGGATCTAGCAATTACATTTACAACTGAGATTGCTTCGGTTTGGAAACCCGGGACATTTTTTTGTTGATTGACAAACATAATGTAAAAAAGCTTCAATAATGGTATCTTAAAACCTATATGCTAAGGGATCTTCAACTTGTGATGTCTACATGATATTCAAAGGCTATTGTGCGATATGAAAATTGATATCATTAAGGTATGATATCTGTGACTCAAGCTTGGCAAAATGAATTCTTTGATTAATAAGGGGGGGAGGACGAGTTGGTGGAGAAAGCTTGGATGTATGTAGACAGGGAGAATTACAGCCGCGATGTTACTCATACACTCGGAAAAATTTGGTTCAAAGAGATGAAAGTTAAGAAAATAGATATTATATTTGATGATGTATCTATCGCTAGAAAATAAGATCTTTTTTAGACCGTCTGCCAAAAAGGTCCAATATCATCAATACTGCTATGAAATAGCAGTGTTGATGGTTTTGAAGCTTTTTTGCTCATTCAAAAGAAATGTTACAAACATTTTGGACAAAGAAAAAAACAAGATTCTTTTACCCTCTGCTTGATCATAGTTGGTTGGCATAAACAAGATGGAAGATTGCAAATTTAATACGAAGAATGAAACAAAAAAGAGTTTTTTTCAGATTAAGATTAAAGATTAAATCAATATGTAAACACTACGTTTTCGTATTTTGTATAACACTATTCTGAAATATATTTCAAACCAAGAATGTAACTATATTGAATATATCTCTATTCAAATATTCTGTCCCTTTTAAATATCCCTGACCAAAAGTAAGTCATAATAATGGTGGACATACTCACCAAATCATTGAATTTCTGTTTGGTTGTTTTCTCTTGTTTTAAATGTTCTCGTATCAACATTAATAAATGTTCTTTCTTCGCTTCAGGTGGTAATACTGTATTAACTTCAAATGGAAGGTTCATGTCTGGGATAAAAGAAATATAGATTGTTACGAGGTTCAAAGTCTTGTTTCACGCTTGAACAAATTTATTTCTGTAACGTTTCGTCTGACCAAAGTCAGACTTCTTCTGACAAGCATTTTAAAAATGTGACATTTTGGTCAGACGAATAAATTAGTGCAAGAGTGGAGCAAGACTTTGAACCTCTCTAGTTAGTCATAATTACTCTTGCTACTGTATCCTTGCATTTACCGCATACGGATCCACAAACACAAAGGCACAGACGATGGATAAGTAGTTAGTCCACGTCCCCCAGACCAATAGTATTATGATTGTTATTATTGCATTACATTTGACACCCAGCAGATGTGCTGGAAGTTCACTACTCAAGACACCCAAAGGAAATAGACACAATTGAAAATTTCACAGAAGAAAATTTGGATATATTTCTCAGATACACTTGTCACATCTGCATTATGTTTGACACCCACCTAAATTCTGCTACTTATCTTAAATTAATACCAAAAAACTTAATACTCTAAGATATACAGAATATGAAGATAAGATTTGCCACCAGGGTTATTCATGATGATTCTGATCGCTCAAGTGGTGATGTGAAATGATTTTTGCCAGCGTTTTGAATGTCTATACAGGCGTTCTTCATCAGGGCAATGGAAAGGTTAAGTCATTGACATTATTATATACTGAAAAGGGGGTGTTTTAAAATATGCTAGTAAACAAAACTTTACCCCAGAAGTTTAGGGTATTTTATCTTTATTTTAGTAGCATATTTTAGAACACCCCCTTTTCAGTACCGGTATATATTAATGTTGATGTCTTAAGTTTCCCATTGCCCTGATGAAGAGCGCCTGCATAGACATTCGAAACGTTGGCAAAAATAAAACATCGCTTGCACTTCACCAATTGAGCAATCAGAATCACTATATCTAATATAAATTACACTTTAACAATATCCGCTCCATTTCTACTTACTTCTTGTCATGCTGGCTATGCTTCGAAATATTGAAGGTCGTCGATTTCTGTTGAAATATATGCCGTACACAACATCATATTCCTGAGAACATAAAATCTTTATATTGGATGTGATCTGGGACAGGACGACAAAAATTGTTTTTTTCTGGGCGTCGAAAATGTCCATGTCATTTACTTTGGATGAACGAAAAAACTTCAAAACCACCAATACTGCTATGAAATATGAATGAAATATAAAGAAATGGTTTTGAACCCTTTTCCTACAGTGTTGTTGCTTCTAGGCACTCAAAAATAAACATTTCTATTCCCCAGAAAGATATTTATCATGAATATTGTCAATTTGCAAAATTTTCATCTGATAGAACACATTTTCTTCGGGTGTCTGAATAGCAGGCATTCTGCCAGCCTCATTTGGGATAAAAACCTGTTATTTATTTTCCATAACTAAATTATTTTGTGAAATTCCAGTAGGTGGTCGAATATATGTTATGATCTGGATAATAGGGGTGAGATGTCTCAAGTCTAATATATTTTGATTTCGGATAATTTTTACGATTTGAATATCCAAAACAGTCCTATAATAAACGAAGAAATCTTCCCAAGAAATTGTTAAATACATTAAAATTCACACATAATTTTTGCATTTTTTTTCCACACTTAAAAAAACGCAAATTCTCCCCAATTTGTTACTTGAATTTCAAGGATGTCCCTCACAACCATAGAATCATATAAAACAAAAAAAGTAAAGCAATAATAAACCAAGCCATACTAACCGCTCGTAGTTTTTTTAAAAATTTGGTCACTTTTTTTTCATATTTTTTCTGAAGATCAACAAACTCTTTCAATTTCTTCATTTCTTCTAAATCATCAGGTTTGAAAGTTTGCACTGAGAATAAAAGTTATATGTTGAGAAGCATCTTGTGTGAATCGGGGCAGATATCACTCATGTACAGGATTATAGCAGCTCAGTTCTGTGAAGATCTTTTCAGTTTTATTTTTGTTTTGTTACAGCCAATCATTTTTGTTTTCATTGGAATTCACTCAAAGCGAGGCCCGAAGCAATGTCTAAAAGGAACCCACAAAAACCCACTTGATCGTAAAAAGCTACTATATAATATCGCACCAGCAACTGCACTCTGGTAACAAAAAATCCCAAACAGAACAAAACCACTATGGTATAGTGAGGTGAGTGGTTTCTGCCCTGGGCAATGGTAGAACATTTGAGTAGGCCCTGTACCCGCAGCCACCTATAGATGAACAGGTTTAACGTTGTTGGGAAGATATGATCTTTACATTTTGGTCAAGCCTACCCAAGTTATTAGCCTAGTGGCGGGCATGGGTTTGAAATTCATGCAGTGCATTTGCTCGTTCTACATTTGGATTGTCTTTTTGGAATATAAGTAGCCGCTAGTTAAATTACTTTAAGCACAGCTTCCAACCTACAAAGTTCAATTGAAAACAACGATATCGACTAATTTGCTATAAAACAAGATGACAACACCTCACCTCATTTTATGAAGATATAAGCTTATAAGAGCTTCCGTCAGAGCATAACCAACCTAACTTGTTCAGGTAACCAGTAAAGCTATTACTCGTTGTCTGAATAAGTTAGGTTACAATGTGACAAAATGCTCTTCACATGAACGACAAGTATGAATATAACCTTGGTTATAGTTATTAGATAAAGATAGGTTATGCCCTGATGAAAGCTCACAATAGACTTACTTTTCCGGGGGAAAAGATGTTGTCAATCTGTTTTATTACACTATTACTATCTTATTCAAACATCTTTGCAGAGGAGTCTACATACAAAGCCGATTGTAAATTGTAAGCCAATTGTAAGAAAACAAGGAGGGGAAGGGACAACTGCTGAATGGGTAGAAATTAATCTAAATGAGCACAACTTCACATACATTGATCCAAAGATTTTTTTGGCTTTTCCTTCACTTCTTTTGGTGCAGCTTGAGTGACAGGTTTTGCAGGTTGTGCGTCATTCTGTGGAACCCCCACATACACTCGTACAACATCTGTGGGTTTTGCTGGAGTTATTTCATCAGGCATTCCTTGGATGATCACAGGCTGAAATAAACAAAATAACTTAAGACCTGTGGGCACAAGCTTTAGAACAGTCCTAGCATATTTCCTGCATGTCACAAAAAGGCTGTGGCTGTGGCTGGAAACATTCTGAAGTGGGCCACAGACCAATTTAAAAGGGCTAGATTTATTAAAGCATTTAGTTTCATTTTTGCAACTATACTTAGTTTTACAGAAATAATGGTTTGGGTAGCCGATTATTTGATTCCGTTTAATCCTGGTGCACACAGGCTTGCAAATGCGACCGATTCTCCAACATGCGACCTACAATTGCGATTCTTGCAATAAATCGTGCTGTATTCTGAATGCGATTTTTCAGTCTGCGACCGTTGCGATACAGACCTTCCATAAAAAAGGGCCAGAATTTATTAAAGCAAAGAAAAACGTTTCCATTTTTAGGCCCTGCACGGCCTACTCAGGGTGAATTTCAATTAAGAAAACATCAATTTGGTCAGAAGGCTTATTGAGGTACCACACACAGTACTTTACTATTGGGGTTCAGTTCTGTTTGGGGTGTTTTCAACTTACAATGCAGTTGCTGGTTTTTCAATTATTAGCAGCTTTTTGTCATTAAGGGGGTGTTAGTCAGTTCCTTTTAGGTGCTCATTCCGAACTAGCTTCGAGCAAACTTCAATAAAAAAGCAGTTAGTAACCCCTTGTGTTTGTCATTTTATGAGGTATCTTTCAAGATGCGTCGGGTGTTGTGCAACCAACTGTCTATCTTCTGTTCCACTCCTCTTGTGATGACGGACCAGTGTATTACCAATGCCGTAAAGTTACTTGAGAGTTGAACAACAAAAGATCAGAATCTTATTAATAAGATTCTTCACTTTCATTGTTTATCCTTCGAGACCTTAAATTGCGCAATTTTATGCTTTATTGAGCTTGCTTGAATTGAAGTTTTTGCAGAGAGGTAGAAAACGAAATCTGATTCATATCAGAAACTTCTTCAACCCCATTACCTTTCCATTTTCTACATTTCCATTCCCAACATCGTTGGGTATTTCAAGCTGCGTGATTTCATCCGGTTCCAGTAATCTTTTCAGTGCGTTCTGTCTTCCACGAATTTCCTGTTCTTCCTTTTCCTGTTTCTTCACATGCTCGATTGGATTTGCAAGAATACTCGCAAACACTGAAAAAAGGAATAATGTGTAATCTAAAGCTTTGACTTGGTTACAATTATTGTGCTTCAATCTCAATTATGAAAGTTCCTAGTGTCTTCTTGATTATTTTGTAGTTTCACTCTCCAAGGATAGGATTTCATTTTTATCCTGCGGGAGAAGCACGACCTCTCGTGCAAATACCAGTGAAGGTTTTCGTTTTATAGCATTTCTCATTTTTCCCGTGCATGGGTCTGGTTGGTGGAGGAAGCTGTTACGTGAACCACTGTCCCCCGGCGAGGTGTCCAGCAGACCTCTCGCAGATAATCCTTATTTTTCACAAGATTCAAACCTATGTCATGACGATCAGGGATACGTAGCTCGAGGTGCATTCCCAATGCTTTACCGATTGAGCTAACCGGGCACGATAAGGGCGCAGACGATGGTTTGCAATCTCAGCCATTTATATAGCTTCAGCATTAATACTAACTTCATCCAATGATAGAAAGCTCATGAAGCTTATGAAATGAGTTTGCTAAGAAAACATACAGAGGGTGCTCTATGCGAGACACTGTAACACAGAAGCTTCAGCGAAATGGTAAATAATTTCACAGGTTCCTCATTGAATAGAATTGCAGGAACACAAATTAAGCCATACAACTCTAAGTACTGTAAGTTTTGATGATCGCGTACTGTGAATTGAGATTTATTTTACTTTAGTGTCATGGAGAACTTATTCAGAATGAGAAAAGGTATCCATTCCATGATTTTTGTAGAGTATAAATAAATAGGCAGAGCTAGAAATAATGAAATCATTTCTAATGGAATACATTCTAGTGCTTTTATCATTACAAAACCAATATCAAAAGTAACCCAAGCCCAACAGAGAATCACTTTCAATCTACTGCGACATCGTTTTGCCAAATTAAAGATACGAAGGTATAGAAAAATAATCTCATTGATTTCAATCTTTGTCTTGACTATATTTCTCTGTAATTTTATTTTGTGGGAATTTTTATTGGATGCCAGAACAGATATTCAAATAAAATCTCACTTTCAAGTTTCTCTGGAATGTAATCTTTGACTTCGATATGTACGAACAATGAAGGCATAGTCAACGGTTGATTTCCTTCATTTCTCAATGTTATATATCGATAACCTGGCCTTAGATTTTCAACCGGTAGAAATCTCTGGCCGATGCAGTTGCCGTTTGTGTCCATCACGCCGATACGTAGAGTAGCGAGTGCAGGGAGAACAATCTGAACAAAAAAATAAAAAGAATAAGCTTCAAACGGCAGTAAAATTCTTTTTTTTTGGAACAATGGCTACAACACTATCAAATATATTTGTAATATTATTATAACAATTTATATCCAAAATATGTGACTCTTGTGTTTTAACACTCTTTCCTAATGCTTAAGTGAAGATTTAAACTTAATTTTATGTTTTGTTTTCATGTCCTCCTCGGCATTCTTTTTATCATTATTTTTATCAAACATTTGTACCTATTTTTACTGTTTGAGTCGAAATAAACTCACTTACATTACAATTCTCATAAGATTGGGAATAGAATCGTATTTATTGCTCAAGGCTGCTTTGCTACTGATCTGGTTGGGAACAGGAAATCATCATTACGCAATACTCAATAATAGCAAACTGACAAAATGACAACAGCTCAGACACCCGAGGAAAATGGGATTCAGCAGAAAAAAAATTAATCCATGATATTCTGCAGCTAATGATTTAAATGTCTCTTTTTAGGTGTCTGGATATAGCCAAACTATATAAAGGGTTCGATGGCTTAGTGGTAAACATGTTGGCATCTCAGGTTGAAGATTCAGAGCTCGCTTATCCATGCCCACCACTCAACCCAGGGTGAAATAACTTGGGTAGGCTAAGCTGAACAGGAAAAGATATCTTTCCAGCAACTGTAACCCCGTTCGTCTCAAGTGCGTGCTGTTACAGGGCCTTGGACAGGGTGACCCATTCAAGGAAGTCGCTATACAACAATAAAAAAAATAAAATAGTTTGAAAACATCAATACTGCTATTAAATAGCAGTGTTGATGGTTGTGAGCTATTTTTGTCCATCCAAAGAAAATGATATGACACCCGAAGAAAAATTAATATTCTGTCATCCTGCTCAATAGCACAAAGAGGAGATTTGAATTGTACGAATCTCAAATGGGATCAACTGTCAGACTCGTACAGAGAATCGTCCATTATCAAAAGCATGAATAACAATGTTCTAGATATAACAAGGTTAAAAATACCACAAGTCAAATAATTCTCTTTGTTGGGCTTCATATGGGACAAAACACTTATAGATAGGTTAGAATCCTGCAGGATAGGAAAGCCGAGGATACAGCTTAAGCATATGCAAAAAAATGACCCCTCGTGCAGATACCAGTTCCGAATAGGGTGAAGGTTTTTTTTGGATTATCGTTTGGATTTCTCATTTTTTCTGTGCATGGATCTGGTGGTGAAGGAAGCCGTTAGCAGCGCTTACATGAACCACAGTGCACCGGCGAGGCGTCCAGCACCCATTATCCTTTTATTGATTTCATTGATCAGAGATTATCCTTTTATTGACTTTGTTGACAACAAAATTTGTTATAGTTTGTTGCTCAAAGAACTAGATGGCTTGTCTTGAATGCTTTCTCAAAAATAATTATAAATCATTATACCTACCTTTTTAAAAAAAAAATGGTTTCCGAGTCGTAATGTGGGTTTGTTCCGTTATTATTGATTGTTGATGTTTTATAACGTTTCTTCACTGTGTCGGCGACCAGACCAAGCATGTCGACTTCGACAAAAGTGCTGACTTTGGATGAAGATACAAATTGGCCAGAGATTATCTGAATGAAGATAAACATCAGTACAGTTGTCCTACAGCTAAGAGGCATTTAAAATTCACTACATAAATACAGTATTGTTTCATATCAACAAAATTCCTGATAACTGACCATAAATATTCACACATGAGATGACTATTCCAATGGTGAGAAGTGAAGTTTTAATAAATAGAATGGTAATCATAGTCTGCCACTATAGATGTAAGTTATAGAATCAAATCGACTCAATGTTAACTGGAACAGATTTCAAGCTTTTCAAGAAAATTTGTAGTGATTCTGATAGATTCCTGTTGCACCGTTTATATGAGTTTGTGATTGTCTAACCTCGGAACCTCGGAACATTTTAAAAGTATTTGGTTATTCGATGACTTTTTATGAAACTTTTTTGCCAATTCATGGTGTCCAAATGTCAAATCAATACAGAGCTATTTCATTCTTGTTCAATGTTGCATTTTTGGTTTTTTAAACTGAAAAAGCATCTTAAGCCAATTGGGAATGAGTTTTTGTTTTATATAAAATCATATTCAAACAGATTCGGTTCAAAATTATTCGGTTCAATAATTTATTATAAACTTGCATCCCCTGATTGAATCTTGAAGTAACTACATCCTGCATGCAAAGGTCGTGGTGTAGTGAGTGACAGAACATCAGATACTTGGACAAAACAAAAAAAAGGCTCACATGAACGGAAATTATCAATAGGGTAACATTGCGAGACAAAGACAGATCATGTGATGGCCTAGTGGTACTGGTTGGCCTAGTAACATGTTGGTATCGCAAGTTGAACATCTCAGGTTTGAGTCCCGGTTGAGTCCAGCTCTTAATTCTATGCCCACCCCTCAACCCAGGGTAAGCTCACATCTTTCCAACAACTCTAACCCTATCAGACTATAAGTGAGCACCGGTACAGGGCCTTGGTCAGAGTGAGCCATTCAAGGAAGCAGCCATGAAAAATAGCAATCTTTTCGAGAGCCCGCCTTAGTGTCGGTAAGTTAATTCAACACTTTTTATTATGTCAACAACATTGCTGTGACACCATTACACCAACAAAAATACATACCTTGATAGTCAAAGTCCCAGCAACGACACCATCAATAATATTCTGAGTGAACGGATCAAATTGTCGATCTTTTCTTCGCATGTGTTCAGGTTTCAATAAATATCCACAGTTGTTGTTGAACTCGAACAATCCCAGGTTGAATTGCATGTTTGGGTCTGAATTGAAAGTTGAAAAAATATTTGAAACTCAATGTAGATTTCAATGCTCCATTGATCACCGGACTGACAGAATGTCAGCCACTCAGACACCTGAAGCAAATGGTTGCTACAGGATCACAGGAAAATTTAGCCAATTGGCAATATATGAAATGAAATGAACTTGATTTCATAGCATGCAATTAACAATGTTTACAATTATATCTGGTTACGAGATTTATCTTGAGTCTTGCCATTCCATCCTGTGTGGAGCCAATGAGGAACCGGTAAGGTTATCGAGCATCGTCTCGAGGCTGTGGGTTACAGTGCCTCACCCAGGGGCACCCTGCGCGTATTGCTCCTTGAAGGCTTTTTCGTTCCTCGGTCTTGATCGTACTTTGCCAGGGTTTGAACCCGCGTCATCCATTTGTTATTACGTTCGGCACGCCACCGCGGCCCACATTTCATGATAAATCTGTTTTTAGAAATTATATAAATAAATGAGCTAAACATCAGCTGACTCACCTAATGTTTGGTAGTTCAACGCCACAAGCTGGCATCCAGCATTCCAGAACAATTGAGGGTTGTAATTCGAAGAGTCGACTCTTGCACCCTTCGGATATATTCTGCTCAACTGTCGTTTATTGTAGTTCACAATTTCGATTGGATAATAGGTAATAAGTCTCAAAGCAGCATTTTCAGTAAACGATGATATCTCGTAACTACGGTTACGTTTATCTGAAATCTCGAATGACTTGAATCTGCAGAGAGAAAACATAACGTGTAAATCAAGAATTCAAAGACCGACACCAGAACCGAAAAATATACAAGTTAACAACAGGAAGGCCTTGAGAGATAAATTCGACACCTTCGATAATTGTTCAGGATTGCCCAATTAGCTCAATCGGTAAAGCGTTGAGATTACGCTTCGAGCTACGCATCACTAACGTCCTGGGTTCCAATTATGTGTGGGATGCTAATATACAAGAGGTCTGCTGTATGTCTCCTCCACCAACCACATCCATGCGAAGAAAATTGAGTGAAATATCACGCCAAAACCTTCAACCCCAGATTTGGAACTGGTGTCTGCACGAGAGCTTGTTGTACGCCATATGGTTAAGCCATATTATAGACTTCCTCCCCCGTGGAATAAATAAATGAAATTCTAAAAGTTTTTCAGCAGGATAATTCGGCTGACAATTACCTGATAGTCAGGTTAGGACTATTCTGCTACACCTGTGAAATGAAAACGATATTTTATCAACACTACTTATATGTATTCAGATATCCTTCATCAGGGCAACGGATGATTGCCCTGATAAAGGATATCTGAAAAGATATTCAAAACGGTGATAAAACATCGTTTTCCTTTCACCAGTTAAGCAGAATAGTCGGAAACTATGAATAATCCTGATTACAAGCGCTCGATAATTACCTGATGGGTTCCACGTAGTTGACCAATGCAGACATGGCTTCGTAAGCGACAGACTCTCTCGCTGCTGTTCCTGTTTCCTTCGCATTTTCATCGAATTCTTTGTAACTTATCTGCCCTTCATCCTCGTCCTCTTCATCTTCCTCCACTTCATCATCACCTGGAGAAAGAAAATTTTTTATTTTTTGAAAATCAATCTGAGCTGAGTCGGGAGCAGTAGTTACAAAAAGCCGAGTAATCAGCACAAAGACACGACAAAGAACTCTTGTAAAATGCAGTACCAGCAACTGCATACTATGCGGGACCAACCCAAATGAACTGATATAGTAGAGTGTCGTAAGTAGTATCCGCCCTAGGCAGGTAGAATGAGAACTAAGAATATGTGAGAATGGATGGGTGAGTAAGAATGCGAGAACAAACGGGTGCAGAGGTTCCTAATCCATAAAATTTTGATCATCTACACTTTTCATGGAGCGATCAAACTGAAGTCCACTAGACGAATACTTTATATTGTTTCGTTTGGTTAGATGGGAAGGATTTATAACTCTTAACACCCAAATGTGCCATTCAGGAAAAAAAGCATCCAACATCAATCATTCATCAAGATTCTTTTTAATTAAAAAATACCAACATAGTTTGCACCATAAACTCCGCCTAACCCCCCCCCCCCCCCCCAACCCCCCCAACCTTCACCAACGTAATGGAATTAAAAACTAGCTGGGTAAACTGCATCAGATTTCTGACTAACGACCACAATAAAAACAATCCTCTCAACAGTGGATAAACATTATATCTCATCCCATTTTCCAGTAAGAGTACAATTAACAACAAAAATATAAATTGAAAATTATTTGCTCCGGGTCTGGTTTACATTGGGACTAACGTATCATTCTATGACATTGTGAAATTGGATCCATATGCTCTATGCAAGGATGCTATGTAAAGCGTTGAAGACATTTCGAGCTCATCTCTCATGACTAAGGCTGGGCAATTCAATTCAGTGATTTGAAGCACAATTTATTCGAATCAATCGTGAGTCGTTCATAAGAACAAAACTTGCTGAATAAAATATAATTTTCATTTTTAACGACCAAATGCAATCGATTTTGGTCAAATTTGAACAAAATTGATTACATTTTGTTGTTAAAATATGAAACTTGTTGGTATTATAACAGTGTGAATTCGGAATGTACCATAAACTATAAATTTCTCGATTTTCACAATGGAGGCAAGTTGTAATGGCAATAATGGGATATTTGTTATTTACACAGAATTAATGATTCGGAAATATTATTCGAATCCGATTCGAATTCTAAATGATTCGGTTTTGTTCCCCCCTAGTCATGACGCAAGTTTGAATCATGTGCGGGAGGTCAGCTGCATGGTGGTTCACGTACAATGCAGTAAGTAAGAGAATGTACATATGTAGGTGTGTGGAAAGACTCTTGAACTTCTTGTGATGAAAACAATAGTTGTTGTTCATACAAATATCTTACCTTTTTCTTTTTGCTCGGTATCATCCGATGTGGAGCCTTCTTTTGTTTCGCTTCCGGCTGTAATATGAGTTGCAAAGTAATAAGAATAACAGTAGCAATGCAACTGATGCATGGATTCAGATGATACAAAGCCCATAAAATTGGCAGATGATCAATAGCTCCACTATGACCAAGAATGTATATTAGAAGATTCTGGAATGCTAACAAAATATTTTTGAAAGACACAAACTGTGAACTGGCATAGTGCTGGCTTCCCAGAACTTGTGTTATAATGGGATTACACAATGATGGTGGAATTACATGATTTGAAACTCTGGATTCTAGGACGCACTTTTGACGTTCCTAATATTGTAAGAGCATGTGTCATTGTTTATCACCACAAACACATACTGTTTAGGAATATATAATGCAAAAATTTGGGAACCACAGATGGTAATATTTACAGAATTTATGTAACCATTATACCCCAACTCTATTCCAGACCCTGCAGGAAAGTTTAACAGTAGGAATTAGATAATGTTTGATGTTACAGTTAGCAAACCTTCACTTTTGGCATCTTTTTTCTCATCTTCTTCACTGAGGGTCTGTTCTTTGGCTGGTTTCTCAACGAGAGGAGAAATGACCGGTGTGGTTGGAGTTGGTGCAGAACATTTCCTTGGTGTACGAGGCCCAGGGGTTGAAGGAGGCGTTTCATTCTCTGCTGCATTGAGTTTCAGTTCTATGTTCGATGCAAAAACATAGATTAAAATGAGAGTGAATACTAATGGAAAATTTATTACAGAACTGGACCTCAGATTGACAGAATATTGTTTCTGATGAACTAAAAAGCTTCAAAATCATCAACACTGCTATTTCATAGCAGTATTGATGATTTTGAACTTCTTTATACTATTTAGTTCCACTCGAAAAGAGTCATTTTTAGTATAGCAAGAGATATATAATAAATGATTTTCTTGGGTGTCTGAGTAGCAGAGTACCCAGTATTCTGACAGTCTGCTGGACCTCATCAAGAAAGTGAAGGTTTGAACAGATAGGAATATATGTTTGATTCAGAGGATTTGAATAATCATTTCTGAGACTCAATAAAGTTTTGGAAGGAACTTTTATCAGATATATTACAATTTTACATGTGATTCAAAGAAAGATTATTGAATTTTTATAATTATACTTCTTTTGCAATGAGAAAAATTCTAAACCCAAAAAAAGTCGGATAAAGGTAGAAATGCCATGAGAACAGGATATTCTTGCAACAAAAATTATCTGGGATAATCTGCAAAATAATAACGAAAATGAAACAAATAAAAAATGGCGAACTTTTTAAACTAAAGAATAATGAATAAAATAATTTTGTTTTGAACAAAAAAATTCAAAAAATTGAATAGCATGCAAGAAATGGTAAGATTATCTTCAGTATAATTGCCTGTAGTTAATGAGTGAAAGATGACAGAGAGAAACCAGGGTTCAAGGATCAACTGGTATGCACCAATTCAAGATAATAATTTATAATCTTGTTGTATTTATGATTTTTCTGGCAACATATTTAATGAAGGTCAAAGTTCAAACCCTGGCATATCAACTACAAAGATTGATCTCTACATATGCAAGTTTTTGAACTTTCACCATCGAATATGTTAAGCGAAAATTTGATAGCGCAGCTAACCTTGTGGCGTTTCTTCCTCTACACTCTCGGATGTTATCAATTTTCCCTTTTTCTTGACGCGATTTCCACCATTTTGAGTGCCAATCGTCCCGTTTTGGGGGTAGGTGCCATTCTGGGGGGTTATCCCCACTGGAAGTGAGGGGGACATCGTGAGAGGTGGTGGTGCGTTGTGTGCTGTGCCGACCACAGGTTCGGAGCGTTTCCTGCCAGTGGAACCTCCTGTTTTACCAACACTTCCTGAAGATGTGTTCCGCGGGATCGGCTTTGATGGAAAGAATCCTGGGGAGGTAACGGGTGATCCACTGGAGGCACTAGAGGGTGAGAATGCGCCTGTTTCTGAAGGAATAGATCCACGTTTGTAAATGTTGTATCGACCTAGAAACATAAACATGAAGAAAATGTAGCATGCAAACATAAAATCAACAAAAATAGTAAATGGGATGATAAGTAAAATTATTGGAAGCAACGGATGCCACATTTTATCAAGAATGCATGATTGAGAGCTATTTGGAGATATTTCTCACAAACTTAAATAGCCGGCAAGCTATATATGGAATTTGTTTAAAACTTGGCAACGAGACAACACAAATCGATTCAGGGAACACAAAAAAACCAGAACTTAAAAAAAAACAAGTCTTTTCTTTTGGACCAGAGGTTTTGACTTTTTAAGCTGTTTCATCTCTGTTCTATATTGAATGATTGATGTGGGATCAAGAAAAGAAAATTGAGATTGAGTGAAAAAATAAACAGAAGGAATCAAAAACGTAACATTAAAATTAGATAAATGTGTATAGATGGTGTTTTATGAATTAATATAATCCAGACAAAAAAATGGGGGATTCTGAAAGCATGAAAATCTAAACAAAAAATATAACTCGATAATATCTGGACTGGATATTTGGATGCATAAGAAGATAGAGTTTATTTGTCAACCAGAAAACAAGGCAATTATAAAATATAAATAAAGATACAAAAATGTTTTCTGTACAGACTGGATGGTAACGGTATGACCTTTCGGTCATCAGAGTCATTTACCAGACAAGAAGAAGAAGATAAAATTTTATTTCGGTTCATTCACTGTCACAAAACACAACTAACAAAGCAGGAAAACAAGCAAAACCTAAATCTAAGTTTATATCATAAAAGTTTATGGCATTCTAATTTTATTTCAAAAAGCCTGATATATAAGAGAAGTTGGGCATTTTAGGATACTGAAAGCAGAGTTGATATTAAATACTGCAGGTGTAACCCATGGTATATTTTTGCTATATTTCTCATTGAGAATTTGAACAGATTTCTGGTACTAGGGCAGTGTTGTTATCAAAAGGAGTCGAAATGTCCAAATTTGCAAGACTTTGGTTCAAGTGTCATCCTTCGTGTCGACAATAAATTGGATCTTCAAACTCTTTAATTATATTTATAATGCAATGATTTCGGAATTTCATTGTATTTTTTTGGAGAGTCTTTGAACGCCATAAATATTATTAGACCATGACCTGTTTCGAATAACTTCTACAGACAACCTTAATAATTTTGGACAATCGATTAGAGCTAATATCGTCACAAGAAACTAAAAGGCAACAGATGGTAAGCAAAATGAAATGTTATAACAAACATTCCGCATGAGCATGAATATTTTTTTTAAATGGATCATATTATCCGTTCTTATCAACTTATCACAAAATAACGCTATTTTTTCGTAAATTTTCTTCCGTTAGCAGGCCTTTTCGTCTGAGTGGCTGACACAACGCCAGATTGCAGAGTTGATATGCATTCACAATAAGCCCAATCTGAATGCTGCAGTAATCAATTCAAAATGCCCAGATCTATATATCAGTAACAAAAAAAAACTATAAAGATATAAAACAAATTTGCAATTTAATCATTCCTAGTGTTCCCCTTGATTGATAAGACTTGCTCATGGGAACACTATTCCTACTCACTTTCAGCCGTTCCAGAATCAAAGCTCAAGCTAACAGCTTGCTGGAGGATATTTACTGGAAGATTTTATGGAAAGAAAAGAAATTTGGGTCAGAAAACACCTTTTTAAATGATATCAACAAAAATCCTGATATAGTTTTCTTCTTCATCATTGGGTGTCTCAAATGGTAATGCCATTTTTCTCCTTTCTCTTTACTGCTATTTCATAGCAGTATTGATGGTTTGGAATTTTTTTCTAACGTTGAGTTGCTCAATGAGTCATTTTCATCTTCTGACATGTTATGGAGATATGTCATGAAATACTATACATTTGCCAAATTCTCTTCTGATGGAATCCAATTTTCTTCGGGTGTCTGTTTTGCAGACATTCTCCCAGCCTGGTAGGTTGTTTTTCTGACATCTTTTCTAGCCACCTCTAGTAGTGGATCACCCCTGACCCTATAGATGGACAAGGTTAGAATTGTTGAAAAGATGTAATCTCAAAGTTATTATACCCCGGGGTTGGCATGGATTAACGAGACAGACTCTAACCAGAGATCTTCAACCTGTGATGCCCAACATGGGTAACCACTAGGCAACTTGCGCCTGTGAATAGGAATATTAGGGATTCCCAGGAGCTCACTAGAGAAAGGTCCCAATGAGACACATCCATCTGTGGCCCAAGCTTGTTAAAATATATAATTCCTCACTGGTATACTAGCTAAAGAAAATTTAATTCCTCGCTGAAATGAAATGACGTCAATGAAATGACAAGACTCAAGATAAATCTAGGGACCAGATAAACTTGTAAACACTGTCAATTGAAAACGGCGGAAAGAAAAAGTTCATTTCTGAACCGACACTTAGTAATTAACAGTGTTCCTGTTAGTATCTTTCTATGCTTCAAACCTCGATTTTGCGAAAATTTTTCAGCAAAATGATTGAACATTGCCACATTTAGTATCGAAATTTTGAAACAAAGGGAATTTTAGAAAAAATAAAAGCACACAAACACAACCACATAAAAAAGCCAACAAACAAAGCAATTTTGATAATTTTTACAGCAAAATAAAAGTTTAGGTCAGAGTTTGCAACAGGTAATAAAAAATAGAGACAACAACACAAACTATATAAAAAAGCTAACAAACAAAACATTTTTGATAATTTGTTTTTTTACAGCCAATTCTTAGAGTGGATCACCCTGTCCAAGGCCCTGTAATAGCGGCCACTTATGAACGGACAGGGTTACAATTGCTGGAAAGATATGATCTTTTCTTTTTCGCAACAGAAAATTTTTAGAGATATATTCAGCCAATGAATTCAATTTTGAATGTTTGTTTACGGAAACAGATGCAATAAAGAAAAAATGGA
This sequence comes from Styela plicata, assembly GCA_963675895.2. Lineage (NCBI taxonomy): Eukaryota > Metazoa > Chordata > Ascidiacea > Stolidobranchia > Styelidae > Styela > Styela plicata. The sequence goes on from OZ023138.1 coordinate 25,655,076, forward strand.
TCTTAACACATAGATATCTTTTGATTTCAGATTCGAATCAAACGTCATATAATAAACAAACAGAGATTTTTTATCAGCTTAAAATTTATGTGAAAATTCATACTCAGTTATGAAAAAAATTGTCATTTCGTTGATCTCGAATGAATGCAGAAATTAGAACGAATAATTTACGATTCGAAATATTTCGAATTGAATATTGTGTACACCCCTTAATTGCGTGAGTGATATTAAAGAGAAAAACACATTTGTTAACTAATGATGCAATAAATAATGAGGCATTAGGCGAACAAATATTGGAAATAAGTGATCTAATAATATAACCTATTTCCTGCATGTCGTAAGAGGCGACTAGAAGGAAGCAAGGAAGTGGTAGATGGTTTTACCGTCGTCTAGGGCAGAAACCAGTCAGTGCATTTTACCATGGCGGTTCAGTTTCATTTGGGATGTTTTCTGTTTGGAGTGCAGTTGCTAGTACTACATCTTTTAGAGTAGCTCTTTGCCCTGAAATTGCCGTTAGTTGGTTCCTCCTTACTCAGAGTGAACTTCAATAAAAAAAAATACAGAGGCATGGAAAGAGGATAAATAGTTGGTTTACGGTCCCCCACACTGTTATTTGAAAATTGTGATCATTGATTGCATTGGGCAATAAAGATATAAGACTCATTAATAATTGATGGGGACTTTTTGCCTTAAACAGAAATACATCTCTGCATGTGAATATTGTACGATTTTGTTTCATTTCTAAAAACATCAGCAGTTCTCAAAAATTTTTAACGCCAATATTTTGAAAGGTGGAAATTTACACATGTTTACACAACTTTAGAGAAATCTCAGGGGACTTCTAATTTCATGCTGATCTGTCCAATGTTCAAGGCGAGAGGCATTTCATTACTTGTGGTCTCAGTTATTGAAATTGTTTTTAACAATTCAAATTTTAAAACTTCTGTGATCAAAATTTTTGCTATTTTCAAAATTGGGCCAGAGACTTTAAGATCATGATTAGAGTTTAAATTTTACATTTTAGAGAGTTTTTTTCAAATGTCGATGAATTATGATTAAGCGTATCTTTATAGTTCAAACGCACAATTCAGATGAAATTGTACATTATGGATGTAAAATTTGAATAATTTTCAATATAATTGAATTCATAAAATTAGTTTTTCGCGCTTTTTAGCACATTTTGCAGTAAAATGTCAGTTTATGTAAATTTCCATAGCAAACATTCACCATATAAAATTGCATTTTTCTTTAAGGTCATTCTTTTAAGATTATTAAAAAAAGGTTTTAAATTTTACTCGGAAAGCTAAGAATACCCAATCATTCTGATACATGTAAATAACATTCTTTAACGCCCATTCACAAATCTACGAAACCCCCATGGGATGCATAATTTGCCGCAAATCTATTTATTGTTGTTTAAAATAGTGTTATATGGATTTCATTGGGCGATAAAGTTACCAGATTCATTAAAAATTCATGAAAATCTTATGAGCTTATAGGAATGGATTTAGCGCTAGATATAGCTGTATTGTTTAACATTTTGAGATGAGGAGAGTTCAAAAATAGCATTTGAAAGATTTTATGGATTATTTGGGCCTGCCAAAATGTCAACGAGTTAGAGGCTTTCAAAAGTTGAATGGTCAGACCAGGCAAGTGATAAAATTGGTAAACAAACGGGCTGTTTGTGATGATTTCGTCATATTCACACCCAAGGAGGAGTTTTTTAAAATTTTTTTTTAAATCAATAATGTTTGTGTTTGCTCACAGTGAGACTTCACGAAAATATCTCAGAAGTCGCTATTTGTCCAAATGCACAGAAAATTCACCTTATATGCTGAATCCTACATCTCACACAATCAAGGTATATAGGTATATCAGAAACGTGAAATAAATTTTAAAAGGCTCGTTAATCCATGCCCATCACTCAACCCAGGGTGTAATAACTTGGGTAGGCTGAGTCAAACAGGAAAAGATCATTATCTTTCCAGCAATTCTAACCCTGCCCGTCTATAAATGCAAGGCCTTGGGTAGGGTGATCCATTCCAAGAAGCGGCTATGAAAAAAAATAACAGTTCTACAATACTGACTACTTAACATACAAATATAATATTCACCTTTTTCATCCCCTTGTGTTCTCTTCACAGCTGCAAAATTGAAAAAAAAATTGTCAGAATATTCTGTTCAAGTGATGTTGAATTGATAGTGTATGGATTTTGTGCACAGAAGATGAAACGAACATAATATTACTTAGACTGAGGAGATTTGTAAAAATAAAACTGCTGTGTGACTGATGGAAGTTCAAAGGTGAAGCACATCTGATCAGCTACAAAGACTGATATACCAGAAAAAAACAAATATGGGAGAAAATTAGACAAACTGTTGGACAACTTATAACTACAATTTTTATTTCCATGAACCGTGCTCAGTTACGTGTTTAATTAAAATTTGTCTTGAGCAAGGCTGTGAGCAGCATTTAAAAGGCTACTTCAAATTGCAGTGCAAGCAACTACACTTTAGGTAAAAAAAATATTAAAAAATACACTCTATAATATAACACTATGACGAAGTGCAACGAGTAGTATACACCTCTGCTCGTCCAGAATACCCATTTTGTCAACAAGGGATATCAACTACAAATTTAGGGTCAGGATGACAAAATCATGGTTCTATTCAGTTGTGTAAGTCATTTTTTTTCAAAAAAGACAAAAAGTTCACATCATTTTTTTAGAATGGACAAAAGGTTTCAATATCACTGCTATTTTACAGCTGTATTTGTGATTTTAAACCTTTTCCTATAGTTTCGTTGCTACCAATCAAGAGACATTGCTATCTTCTAGCAAGTGATATATCATGCAATGCTGCCCTTTGTAATTTTCTTCTGATGAAACTCATTTTCTTAGTGTGACTGAGTAGAAGATTACCCAGCTATCTGCTAAGGAACAGATAGGTAATTTCAAACACCTAAAGCAAAATGGGCGCTATGGCCTAGTGGTGAAACCTGTTGGCTTCAGGGGTTGAAGATCTCGTTTCAGAGTCCCGGAGTGTCCGGCTCATTAATCCATGCCCTCCACTCAACCCAGGGTGTAATTAATAACTTGGGTAGGCCAAACCGAACAGGGAAACATCATATCTTTCCAGCAATTCTAACCCTGTCCTATAAGTGGTACAGGACCTTGATCTACTCAGAGTAGTTGCTATAAAAAAAAGGATTTGATATCAAACTACTTACGTTCATGTGCCGTTTTCTGCTTCTTATTCTTGATAACAATTTTTCCCATCAGATCTTTAGGACTTGGAAGAGGTGTGCCTGGAGTCAACTGTTAATGACAGGGAGAATAGAAATCAAATAACTCTGATGACAAAGAGCACATGCACACTGGCAGAATCTTAGCTCTATAAACTTTGCTTACACACAGTAAAGTAATTTTTCAAGATACCGGCATCCAACTAGCGCAAGGATGTTTGTTCTGAGTGCCTGGTAGAAGTGAAGTAATCCATAAAGATAACAAACGAATCCAAATGATTCATTCATAAAAAAAAAATATTTGTAAATTTTAGACAATCTAAGGAAAACATACTCCTATTACTCCACACACTTGCACAGTGTTCTTCAGAGCAAATTTCACATGAGATTTTAATCCCTTAAGATGCTGAATAGTGGAGACATATTTTCTTTTTAAAAATATTGGACATTTAGGGACAGATGAATTGAGGATTAGGGAATCAACCCAACCAGCAATAAATAACATAATAATAATATTTAGTAATAGTTTTCCAATTGCTTGTTGTCGGACCTGTTATGTCATAACAAAAGAAATCTAAGAATCATAATTTATGTCTAATTTTAACACTTAAACTTGATTTTGTGGAAGAATAAAGTAAATTTTTGTATTCACAATTTTTGCGAAAATGAAATATCTTTTGGACTCAGAATCGAACCAAGAATTTTTTGCGAATTGAATTGAACAAATAAGTTAATAATAATAATATCATTAATAATATTGGATAAAACGTCTTCATCACCTAAAATTGGTTACTACGCAAGATATCTTGGCGTGGCCTACAATCAAGCCACATCTTTGACTCTGAACGTATTTTTAACAGAAACACTGAGCTAAGAAAACGAGTGTTCCTTTTTTTGAATCTTCATTTAAAACTTCTCTGGCAATTTGATGTTTTGCTTTACTTTAGGTTTCATTGCATTCCTGGTAATTCTGTAATAATTTGTGCCGATTGAGGAGTCGAAATAAACTATATCTGTGTCTAATAACATCCATTTATACTTACCGGGTGGGATTCCAATGGATCAATCAATAACTTGTCTCCAAAAATATCTCTGCAGTACTGAGCCATTTTCGCCTGCTGTTGAGGACTGAAACAGTGAAATATAAAAGACGATAAGCGATATAACTCACTTTTTCGGGGCTAAGAAGAATATTCTTTGTTTTTTTATAGCCACTCTTTCGAGTGGATCATCCTGACCACCCGCACCGACAGTAACTCATAGACGAACAGGGTTAAAGTTGTTGGGAAGAAATAGGATCTTCTCAGTTAGGCTTAGCCTATCAAAGTTATTACCTATGCCCTGGGTCGAATGGTGGGTATCGATTGACAAGCTACACACACTGGGACTCGAACCCGATATCTTCAAACCTGCTGATAACCAGCATGATAACCTGCATGATAACCACCAGTCAAGAAAAATTCTGCAGAAGCATATTTTGTTCAAATACGAGTCACTGATGGATAGTGCCTCATGTCCCATCAGTGACTAGAGATCAAGAGAATATACATATGCACAATAATTTCATTCAAGATGTTGCCATTTTACATATATTTCAGGAACTTCACAAATTAAATTAGCTACACATTTAATCTTAACAATAATATTTTGAATAGATCCGCAAAATTCATTCCGAAATGGCCCCATTAGATATTCATATCATTTAGGGCTGGGCAATTCCATTCGGTGATTCGAATCAATTCGAAGAACAGATTATTTCGAATCAATTGCGAATTGTTCATAACGACAAAAACTTGATAAATGGTCAAATTTTACCAAAATCGATTATATTTCGTCGTTAAAATATGAAATTTGTTGCTTTTAGTGTGAATTGAAAATACACTATAAACTATGAAATTCTTCATTTACATGATGGAGAAAAGTTATAACAGTAAAAATGGGATCTTTGTTATAAACAAAGAATAAGTGATTCGATCCAATTCGAAAAAAAATATTCGAATCAGATTCGAATTACATGATTTGGTTTTGCCCAGCCCTCTAATATCAAAGAAAAAACTAAGTGGCAAACTTAAAAGGATAAAGATGTTGCTTACTTATCAACATGGTTCTCAAACGACAGAATTACAGGATATTGGCTGGTTTTGAATGCGGATTCGTTAATGGCTTCGATGACTTCCTTGAACGAGACATCGGAGCAGAGAGTGAATCTGGCGAAAAAGTGAGATTTGTTAAAGGAGTTGTCATGGTGTGCCAAATTTCGTAAAATTTGACATAAATCATGATTTTGCTGCAAAAGAGACAAAATATCACTGACTTCAGTATTCTGGAATTTTGAGGCAATATTATATTTAAAAAGTGAATCATGAATTTTGTTTAAACTATAAAGATAATTAAAATTAGGGTCGCAACGAATTTGGGGAAATTGTGCTTTTTTAGGTTTATTTTATTCTACTTTCGTTTTATGCTAGCACAATGCTGAATGAATTTCATCATGTTAATGAACAATAATCAAAAAAGCTTCGAAACCATCGATACTGCTATTTCGAACCCTTGTTCACACTTTGTTTTCTACCAGGCACTCAAAATGAGACATTTTATTCCTCTAGCATAGTATATATCATGAACTATTATCAATTTTCTAAATTTCCTTCTGATGGAGCCCATTTTCTTTGTGTCTCTTAACTAGTAGATCAGCTGACATTCTTCCAGTCTGCCTTCAAACACTGCTTGAGGTGAATTTTAAAAAAAAAAGCAAAAAATATGCCGTAGATACCAAGTCAAAAGTTGAAATCAATAGGTTATAGAGGACGAATGATCAGCTGATAATGTCAGAGATAAAAGCTTTCTTGAGGTTGAAATGTGAAAAATTCATGAGTTCCAGAGATAAAAGGTGATGTTAAGAATCTGAAGATTTTATTCCTTTATTCAAGTTAGAAAGACGTTGCATGTTGCGTTTCGTAAAATATAGGTCGTTAATCAAAACGAGTGATCAGCGTGGCAGAATCTTGTTTTTTTTCAGGCACCTGAGACGTGCACGTCATTTCCTTTGAATAGTCAGAAAAGCTTCAAAACCATCAACACTGCTATTCCATAGCAGTATTGATGGTTTCAAACCTTTTTCTACGACGAACAGAGAAAATTTTTATTTTGTAGCAAGGGATGTAATGACATATTGTCCTTTAGCTAAATTTTTTCTGATGGAACCAATTTTCTTTGGGTGTCTGAGTACCAGAGTGACCAAAATCGAACCTTTTTTATTTCAGAATCGAAAAGTTTTTACAAATCGAAATATATTTTCGTATTAAACAAAGACTTCTTTTAAGAAAATTGTGAAATGTATTAAAATTCACATCAACTTTCAGAAAATTTATTCATTTCTGCTTATTTCGAATGGTTGAAAAATTAGAATCAAATAATTTATATATTTGCGAATATTTATATGAATTGAATACTTTGGGCAGCTCTAGTAATAATCTATATAGATACGATGCCAAGCAGGGTGGGGGACACTTGTATTTCCTTGAGTGTTTTAAATTATCTCACCATTACTGGCAGAATTTGGCAGGGTAAGACTGGCAAAGCAATCATTCACAATATATCTCTGGCTCACTTTGAACAAGGCCTGGAGCAATGCCAAAAAGGAACGAACTAAGAGCCTCTTAATAGCTAAAGAGCTACTAAAAGATATAATACCAGCAACTGTACTCTCAAACAGAAAACAACCCAAACAAAACTGAACCATCAAAGTAAAGTGAATGATATCTGCCCTGGACTATGGTACAAAATATCAATCCTCTATAAAATAGCAGTGTGGATGGTTTTGAATATTTTTGTCCATCCGAAGAAAATGATATTTCGGATACCCGAAGAAAAACAAGATTCTGTCATCCGGATCCACAATAAACAATAAACAAAAACGCACCCGTGAGTAATAACTGGTTCATCATTAGTTCCCGTATTCTTTTCCCAGCAATCAAGTTCAACACAGCGACAACCGGCAAGTAGACATTGGCGATAGATTTCTGCTGTTGATCGACTTTTGTACTGGTTTCCTGGATTAAGAGAAACAATAAAAGTAAGTAAACTTTGGAGATATTCCCAGTTGGGGCTGATGCCATTCTCCCCTGCCCCAGCCCTTTCACCTCGGTCAGACGAAACTTTTCAGAAATAACTCTGTGTTTTTGTGTAAAAAATTCCTCATTGATGGTAGAAATATCACTAAATTTGCGACCCACTTTTTTGTATTAAATTTTATGTAGGTACATAACCATTTTAAAAGTTTTGCCATCCTCTTTTTATTATAAGTCTAGTTTTTTGGGATTGGATTCTGCCCGGGATGCCGTAGCTGGCCTCTCATTCTATTTAGTAGTTGGTACTTGTTACTAAGGAATTAATTTAAGTATTTTTCTGATGAAAGGTTTTGTGGAATTGAAAAAAAAAAAATTTTTCTAAATTTTAATGTCGAAAAGATATTGAAGAGCACCTTTTTCTATCAAAATTCGCTCACACGCTCATCTGTATTTTGGTGAAACATTCCAGACCAAATCGTTCGCCTATGTACCAAACCTTAGAACCCTGATCCCAATCCTATTCTGAAAGATCATGCAAAACTGACCTGTTAGGTAAGTGTTATGTGAAGAATTTATAAAGTAGTGAGAGATGGGCTGTGTCATGTCTTGGTACAATCCATATTTCGCCGAAGATACGCAAAGGTTCTCGTCTGATTGAAGATACGCATCGAGTCCTTCCAAAGAGAGTTGAGCTAGGAAGAAAATACGTTATTTATACTAAATGTGTAGTATATACATCATAGACCTCAGTTTTTATCCTAGAAAAGTGAAAAACTATAGCAAAAGTTTGTCACTTTTAGGTTATAGTTTGGATACATGCATGATTGCATACGATCAGAATATGAATCCGAAATAGAACGGCAAAGAATCTGGGCTAGAATTTTGTAAGATTGTCCATGTATTGTAAAAAGTTAGATTTTTAGAATTATTTGATCAATTTTGGTAATTGAGCCAAATTGAAGATAAATCCAGACCAAAATATGGTTCAATATTTGATCTTAAAATATATGTGTATGAAACAACCGACAAAACAATGGGTTCACTGAAGCGAAGCACAAACGCTTCTCCATACTGATTGTGGATTCAAAAAAAGAAATTCTGTGATTATCATTTCTCAACCTCAGCTCCTCGAAATCGGGTTACACATTTCAGTTAACAGTTTTTATATTTCATATAGTCTAACCTTGTTCATTGTTAGTATTGGCCCTTAGTTCAGGTTTCAGGTAAATCGAGGGGTATGTAAAAAAAGAGTTTACGCTGAGAATGCAAGTAAATGGTTCTCAATATAAGATCGATTTGCTCACAAGGCTGTAAAATTAAATTCGTATCCAGCAAAGCAGATAGAATTTGAACGGTTGAATGATGTGTAGTTTTGATCCGTTTACTGATAAAACGACTTAAATTGTTTACGAGACAAGGCTTTTTCCTATTAGGTGTATTCATATTAAAGAGTGGGATTCAACTATGAGATTTCACATAACATTTTTTTATAGAAGGTCGCTCAAAGTAACGCCGAAACCCATGCCTGAGAGCAGCTAACTAACAGCCATTCAAGCCACAAAAAGCTACCGCAAAATAAAGTTGCCTAATTTAAGAAAAATTGATCGAAAATTGAACCACTAAAAGAATCATCCAAGAATTGAATTCAAGGTTGTTATGGGCTTTAGAATAGTCCTAACATATTTTTTGTGTTTCGCAAGAGGCTACTAGAAAGAAACAAAGAAGCGGTAGATGGTTTTTAATCTCCCAGGGCAGATACGACTCACTGCACTGTGAGTGTGGTTTAATTCTGTAGGGAATGTTTCCGCTGAGAGTTCAGTTGCTGGCACTTTGCTTGGAGTGAATTTCCAAAAAGAAAAAAAATATGCAGCTAATTTAAGGAGTGATTGCTACAATGATCGATGACGATTACTGGGATGCAATGGCCTAGTGGTTATCGTAGTTGACATCGCAGGTTGAAATATCGGGTTCGAGTCCCGGCTCCTCAGTCTGTACCTGAAACCCAACTTGTGTTTTAACTTAGTTCCATCTATAAGCGGGCGCTAGTACAGGGCCTTGCTCAGAGTAATCCACTTCATGAAGTGGCTAAAAAAAGACATATGTTGCCAAGTTGACGGAACGCACTTAACAAATTAACAAAATTCTAAACTTACATTTTTTAGATAAATGATAGTTAGGTTCATATTTGATGATGAGGGCTTCAACTTGGTCGTCTGTCATGAACGGATAAAGTATTTCATTCAAACGTGGATCGCGTTGATCTGTGTTTATAAATCTTTTCATCTGCTCTAGAGACAACGCCATTCGCTTTGCTCCCCTATAAATTGCAGAAATAGTGAAAAATGTTGAAGAATGATGCTGTTAAATAATCGCCAAGGTCAGAATCAATATGAGCTTTTACACAAAGTTAATATTTTTGATATTTCAAAAGTGGGAGAGGGAAGAAGTATTTTGAAACATAAGTAGACTAAAAAGTCTAGCTAGATGGTTACATATTGCCAGAGGCAGATACCACTCATTGCGCTCAACTACACCAGTTCATTTTACAATGAATATTTCACACTTGGTGCAGTTGATCATTTTATAGATATCAGTAGCGATTGCTCAATATTCAGAAACATCTGACACTCACAATTGTGTAAATACTTTGTCCAGCTCGGGTCTCTGACATGTGAGTTGCAAAACTTTCTTGAAAGCGATGAGAGGAAATTCTTCTGGATCTATCGTTTCATCTCTCTAGAAATGTAAGATTACCAACTATTAATCAAACGAAAACATTTTTCCTCAAATATCTGCAGGTAATTGCTTCATGTAAAGAAACCATACAAACCGTATTTTCAATTTTCAACTACATGTGCGAATCCCACACGACTGCACTTGAAAACCTGAATTGTGGAACAAGGTCAGATCATCACAATTCAACTAAAAAATAGGACAATTCAGTGTTCTTTTCAACTTTGCTTAAATTCAATTTCTTTTATTGAAATTCACTCCAAGAGAGGCTGCAAGCAGTGTTCGAAAGGAACCAACTAACAGCCACTTATTAATAGCAAAGAGCTACTAAAAGATGTGGTATTAGCAACTGCAAATTATAAGAAAAATATACCAAACGAAACTGAGCCGCCCCAGTAAAGTTCAGTGAGTGATATCTGCCCTGGGCGGTGGTAGAACCATCTACCACTTCTATGCTTCCTTTTAGTCACCTCTTACAAAGAGTTGGCAATATGGTTTGATTAAAATAAAAAAATATCTCAGAATAATTAAATCTCCCACCCTTCCCTTTGTAGTGAGCCCCACATTGTGTAAAGCGCTTTCTGCTCTCCTAGGATTTCCACCGAACATTTTGATGCACCTGGAAAAAAGTTTAAGAGTTACAAGCAGACTTGTAGAATATCAGTCACTCTGCTACTAAGACACCTAAAGCAAATGAATTTGATCAGAAGAAAATTTCACAAACATTCATAGAAAATTTGGCAAACAGATAATAATTTATGATTACTAGATGGCTAGAAGATTTAAACGTCAAATTAATATATCAGGTATGTAAATATCAAAAACAAATTGTATAAAAATCCTTAAACCTCACCCCCCCCCCCCCCCCCCCTTAAAGATAATGAATTCACAACGACATAGCACAAAAATGGCAGGCTCCCAACCGATCTACCCCATCATCAAACCAACTCATTAATTATTCAAGAGAGGAAACAACATCAATAAAACATTCTGTTAAATATTTAAGCAGCCGCAAAACCACACTTAGTTGTGAAAAATTTTAGACCGTCTCAGTGAAAAATATTGTAAAAAGTGAATTTTACGAATTTTCTAACAATTTTAAGACGCAAAATAAAATACATAGAAACGGCCAAAATCAACCATGTTCCTTAATTTTATATCATCATGATAGAAGTCTTAAAGAGGGGTTAGGTTTCCTCTTTCGGTCGGGTTAACGTGAGACAACTACTGATTCTTTTTCTATGCCTTTGGGATTGTTGACACGTATGCTCTTTGCAATGACAAGACAAGGGGTTCAGAAATCTTTCTATACACACACACCAGACATACCTCGGTCAGACGAAACGTTACATAAATAAATTTGTGGAGGATTCGGGTTGTCGCTATTGCTTAGTTCAAACTGTATTATGAATCCACCAACTGACGTCCACTTAATTACAAAGAGCTACTACAAGATGTAATACCAGCAACAGCACTCTGGGCGGAAAACATCACAAAGGGAACTGAATCGCTATGGTAAAGTGCAGTGGGTGGTATCTGCCCTTCTTGTTGCTTTGCATCACTTTCTTTATATATGTTGTTGAATTTTATATTGATTATTACGATTATTGTTACAAAACAAACTAACATTGATACATATTAACTTCCGATTTCAGAATCAGACAATGCACACCGACAACAAAGTCTCCATGATTCGCTATATCAATGGGCCAAATTTGATAAAGCGAAACACTTTACAAGATAAAAAATATCAAACACTTTACAAGATAAAAATTTCACAATAAATTTCTTCCAGGCGACAAATCAAGCGGAAACTACATCGGTTTTCTAAAGATCGTATATTAAATTATTCAATAGCTGGAGCTAATTTCATGATTGGCGATAAAATTGGGCATTAGACCATGAAAAAAAAAAAATATTTCGAGACTTTCTATTTCAAACAAATGCTTTGCATATTTTGATGACGAGAAACTTCATAATGTCGGACTGGCTGAATAACGCATATATTTACACAAAATATTTACTATCAAAAGTAAAGAATAACGAAAGTTCATTTTCTACGACTTGATTTTAGAATGTAGAAGTGCATTTTCTGAGCATCTCGCAGTAATAAAATTAATACTAGATGTTATTATCAACATCAAATACGAGTTAAATATATGATGAACTAAGTTGTGGGGAAATGAATGTTATCGGGCATTTGCTAGTTGTTTTTCTTGTGCAAACATGGGAGGAGGTAGCATTCAAATGAGTCATGAGCAGGCTCTGAGTCCAACAATCTTGGCAAGTTCTTGGGTGAAGGAAAGCAGAGTAGAAAACCAATCAAACAATTTCACTCATTTCACACTAATTAATGACTGCAAAAAAATTCCGTCTAATCTAAAATGTTGAAGCATTATTCCTTTTTACATAGTGGCAGAATCTTGTTTGTCTTCTGGTATCTGAAATAAGTATATCGTTTTCTTCAGAGACAAAAAAGCTCCGAAACCATCAACACTACTAGTTCATAGCAGTATCGATAAATTAGAAACTGAAGGTAGCTTCGTTGCTACCAGACACTCAAGGAAAAGGAATTTTAATCCTCTAGCAAGAGGTATATAATAAAATATTGACCATTTGCTAGCTGAAATTTCTTCTGATGAAACTCATTTTTTTTGTGTGTCCGAGTAGCAGAATATCTATCATTCTGCCAGTTGATACACAATAAATTTCAAAATGGTTTGAACGAAGCTATAAGGGCAACCTCCAGCTGACATGTGTATCATTCTAATGTTACAAACGTTAGTTCGGGTTTGGTGTGAATGACACTCTGATAAAGACAAATATGCATAATTAATGATCTATACTTAGAAAAACAAGCAACGTACTAAAAATATATGCATTGTAAATAAATTGAACCAAATGCAAAGATTACGAGAGATAAAATATACAATTCATAACAAATCGGGCATAATGTGAGCCAAGGCGATAGATTTTTTATTTTCTTCAGGCGACTTATCATAGCAGTATTGATGATTTTGAACCTTTTTTCAGTTTATTTTGATACCAGACATTCAAAAAGAGACATTTAAATCTTCTAGCCACAGATATATCATAAATATCTTCTGTGATTTTCGAGAGATAAAATATACCAATTCACAGCAAACCGACATAATATCCACCATTCCAATATGCAATGTAGATGCGGCAGGGCTTGAATGAATAATCGAAATCAGGGTTCAATTTATGTTATTTTAGTGAATCTTGTTACTGCTAAGGCTGCAATACACATAACTAAAAGTTGTCCTACCGATGCATTGAGTTGCGTTCCGGATAACAAAATAAAAACGGCAATACACGTCTGCATTGCATAGTTTCCACAAGCCTACAAAGCACAACACATACAATGAAATGAGCACTCTCTATTAGCTTGCGAAGCAAACCGATCGATCACGCTGAAAAACGTAAGGAACTGCATGCAGAGCATGTCGCTAGCATAAAACAAAAAGGTATAATAAAACAAACCTAGAAAATTGCAACCTATCAGATAGTTTATTTTGTCAAGCATGAGCCACAGATGGAAGATCTCTCATAGACGCGATCTATCAACGCATATCAACGACACAAGTTTGATTAAATATTTACTAATTGGGAAAAGATAGTTACCAATGAAAAAAGAATTAAAGATAGACAATATTTTAAAATAATGCTGAAAAACAATTTGTGGTAAAAACATAATGTCGTTACTTACTTTTTTACTGGAATTTGTCCAAACTGGTTGGTTTCGTACTTCAGTTTTGCATGCCTGTCAAATAATGATATGGTTGGCCTGACTAATGTCACGACGAAAGGATTCTTGAAAAGTTGCGAATATTGCTAACCACATTTATCAATCACAAATCATTTTTATTTATTAAGAGTATTTACTGTTTGTATATGTTTGGTCACAGAGAACTTTTCCAAATCACGCATATAGACTGTGCAATTACTTTAATGTATATCTTGCGAGTCGTGAAAAGTGACAATAAGAAAAGAAAGAAATGGTGGAAGGCTTCATTATCCACCCAGGGGAGATACCACCCACTGCATTATATTTAAGAGGTTCAGATTTGTTTGAAATGTATTTCACTTAAAGTCGATTCCTTTTACACACTTTCTGCAGCGCTTGGGACTGAATTTTGATAAAATAAATAAATACTTACATTTTTTCTATACTTTTTTCAACAGAGATATGCCATGTTAGTGGGTGATAAGCGAGCTCAAGAAGGAAGTTTGCCCAGGCCTTAAAATAAAGATATCAAATATGAACTAAATACTATATATATATATATATGTATAGGGTAAATTATGGTAGTTCTAAAGTGAATTTCAAGATGATCCCTTGTTGAGAGCTTTTGTGCTTTTTGAATCTGGGATGAAGATTTCTTTGTCAAACACAAGTAACTGATGTATCTATCTAGCCTCTTGATGATGCGATCGATTATTAAATTTTAATTAACAAAGAATAAATCAATGGAATTTTCGCCAGGAGTGAAAATCTTCTAAATAAAAAATACACAGGCTTGACAAGTATGACAGGATGTCAAATACACAGACACACCGTGATCCATGTCTTTTTTTGTCATGAATGTATGAGTTTTAGAATAGTCCTAACATATTTCCGTAAAAGTCAACTAAAACTACCTTGGAGGAATAGTCCTAACATATTTCCGTAAAAGTCAACTAAAACTACCATGGAGGAATAGTCCTAACATACTTCTGCAAAAGTCAACTAAGATTAGCCAAGGAGGAATAGTTCTAACATATTTTGACAAAGTCAACCACGGAGGGAGTAGGTGGTGTTACCATCGCCATCACCAGATACTACTAAACGCTTTTCAACATGGAGGTTCAGTTTTATTCAAAATGTTTTCTACATTTTGCAGAAGCTCTCTGCCATTGAGTAGCCGTTAGTTGGTTCATTTTGGGTGAGCTTTCGGCCTCGCACAGTAAGTTGGATTTTGAAGTTATTTCGCATAGTTAATTTATTATACATGCCAACTTACCCTCACAACTTCATTAGCGTTTTCTTCGACAGCGATAAAATTGAGGAAACAAGGTTCTGGAAACTTCATTCCATAGACAATTGTTAAACATTTTGATTCCAGCGGCACAGCAGGGTTTCCTGCGATTTCTCTTATTTGTGGATCCTGTTGAAAAAAGAAAAATATTTCGAATTTTTTGGAATATATTTGCGAAGTCAAAATAGAAGAACAATATCTGATAAATTTCATTTTCAAGCGATGTCACTATTATAATTCAAACTGATACGGTACCATCAAGATGATTTGAATAAGATTATTGTGATGCGACGTAGATATTGATAATTCTATCAGATGTGTTGCGACTTTTCCAGCCAATATGATGAAGAAAATTTGCTGTTTATTAACAAATTTTTCTAAAAGAATGAGGATGTCTTATCTTATTCAAATAGTCAGGTATCAGAGAATTTGGATTTAAAGTAATTTCATTTTTTGTTTAATTTCAAATTGATTTATTTAGCAATGAAATCATGATATATGCTAAATTTTGCATTGTAAAATTTGACATAAATCATGATTTTGCTGCAAAATGGGCAAAAATATATTCAAATCTCAGCAATTTTGTTCATCATCTTATATAGTGATTTTTGAATATCGCTTAAACCAAAACTATAAGGACAAATCTAATCCAAACCTCAGCTATGACTCAATGAATCGGCACAAGGAAGCTCCAAAGCTTAACCACAACCAGACTGGGAGAATGCCACCTATTCTGCTATTTGGACACCCGAAAACCAATCTGTTTAAAAAGGTTCAAAATCATCAATACTGCTATGAAAAGGCAGTGTTGCCGACTTTGAAGCTTTTTTGTCCGCCCGAAGAAAATAACATGAACATTTCAGACACCACCCCGCCCACAACCATGCTCGATAACCTGATTATTTCCCAACTGGATAGATCAAGAGCATAATCAATATTAATTAGGTACTGAGGTTGTAAATCCAGATAAGAGATTTCACGCTTTGTAAAAGTTAATATGATTAGTGTCAGGAATTATCGACCAAGCATTAACAATTTATTTCAATGGAAGTTGATCCCAGGGATCAATATTAGTTGAAATAATGAAATAAGTACAGAATGAAAGCGATTTATTTAGTTTCTGCTCAAAGTAAGAACTCGAGTGATCCTGGGCTGATACAGACAACATTTCATCGGCATATCTCCAGCCTTACTATGAAGACCATGTCAGATCAATTAATATCACTAAAAATAATATTTCATTTGCTCAAACATAAACATATTCGAATCAAATCAATAAACTATTCTGGAACTTTATGAAAATTAATTTTATTTCAACGTTTCAAAAAAAAAAAAAATAGAAATCGTGCCAGATTTTGTGTACTTTTTTTGTGGTATTCAATCATTGGAAACTGAAAATTTCTTTTCAAAATCCGTATTTGAAAGGCTCCCAAGTGAATCACAGCATTATGTTTTTTCCACTAAAATCTTAAATGGTTGTTTTAAATTCCCACTCCTAGAAATATTTTTTGTCTGTCATAATATGAGCGACAGGAGATAAATATGAGTGTCGATTTTAAGGTTTTTTGAAAGATGCTTTTAGTACAAGACACTGGTAGGCAACATTTTTATTGTTTTGTGTGTTATGTCTCATAAAATGTTATATATTTTGCCAGGGTGGGAGTCTTGTTTTTCTTTGTGTGTCCAAAATTTTATTGCCTTTTTTTTCAAATGAACAAGAAAGCTTCAAAATCATCAACACTGATATTTCATAGCAGTATGGGTGATTTTAAACCTTTTTACATAGTTTTATTATTTTCAGATACTCAAAAGAAGACATTTAAACCTCTAGAAAAATATCATGAAATATTGATCATTCGTTAAATTTTCTTCTGATGGAACCCATTTTCTTCGGGTGTCTGAGTAGCAGAGCAGCGAACATTCTACCACAATTTTATAAATGGATTTGTTATGTGAAGTCTTTTATTATTCTGGGTATATGACATTTCGCTACTTCATACAATGCTTCAAAATATTGTGACAAAAGAACATGAAGCTATTTAATCGAGGGAAGTGACCCTAATTAGAACCAGGAAATGCAAGCTATTAAAAAAACAGCATGTGGCTTATTCAGGCTCTGAATAATATTTCGGTAAACATATGTAATGGAAAGGTCGGTGGGAGATCCTACAAATATTAAATAGGGTTTTTTCTATTCCTTCAAATAATGGGATTTAAAAAAAAAAAATAAAAGATGCTCCCAAACCAGAGGCATTTGGCGAGACATTGTGGCTAAAATTTTTACCACAAAAATTGTTCGTCGTACACACATAAAGATCAATTTTACAAGTTTTATGAGCACATGATTGACTGCAAACTCTAGTAGTGTTAGAAGTGGTAGGAATGTCCTCATGCAAGGAGATATATAATTCAGGAATCATGAAAAAAAACTAATTTTTTTTATCGACCATTTACAACAAAACTGTGTATATATCGAATTTTGTGGTGAAAATTTTGACACAAATTACGATTTTTACTTGCAAAGCAAGGAATAAGCTGAATAGACTGGCAGAATGCCAGCTACTCAGGCACTCGTATAAAATTGAGTTCCATCAAAAGGAATTTTATTTAGCGAGTGGGCATTATTATGGTAGCAACAAAGCTGTAAAAAAAGTTTCAAAATCATCAATACTGCTATGAAATAGCAGTCTTGATGGTTTTGAAGCTTTTTTGTCCATTTGAAGAAAACGGAATTAACATTTTGGACAACCCAAGAAAAACATGACTTTGTCACCTGATGCTGAACAGCAATAATTCCAATTAATCAAGATCTTGAAGACTTTATTTGAAAGTTTTTGAAAACAAAATCGGTTTTTTT
The DNA here is from genome assembly GCA_963675895.2 of Styela plicata. Lineage (NCBI taxonomy): Eukaryota > Metazoa > Chordata > Ascidiacea > Stolidobranchia > Styelidae > Styela > Styela plicata. Next base: position 25,673,019 of record OZ023138.1, read on the forward strand.
ATAAACGTTTGAGAAACTTACGAGAGATTTATCTGATTTTTAAAAAAAATTTAAAATTGAATTTTTTGAAGATAGTTTTTTTCCCGAAACCAAAATATTGTTTAGCGTGTTATTTGACCTATTGCGCGGAATAATCATGATATTGCCCTATATATTGTGTTGTAAATATTTTAAAACTGAACAAAGCATGTTTTGACACAAGTTAAATCTTTATGATCAATAAATAATGACCAATTATAGGAAGAGATTAGCACGGCTTTTAATCAATTATTTAGTTAATTTGTAGGAATGTGTTTGTTGTCTGAATTCAGAAATTTGATGGCCATCACAGGTCTATTTAGCTGGACTTGAATATTTGACACAGCAAAATTCAACTTTAAAGTTATATGAAAATAGCACCACCACGAAATACTACTCTGTATAACCCACTGGCATAAACTTAATACTGTATTTCATTGCAAGCGAACAAAAATCGAATTCGTGATATTTTTTCTTTAAACTAATTTTAAAAATGAAAATAATAATATTGCTACTGGTACTCGAGTCAATATTTTCCAAATGTCATTTATTTGTTGTATCGGTATATATTTTGGTTATACAATATAAGTCATTACCCTGTTGCAATGACTGAGAAATGATCAATGAGCAACGACAGCAATTCTGACTCCTAGAATTGATTATATACCAGTTACGCAGAACTTTTTATATTATAGTATTTTTAAGAGGCCCCGTATTTGATATTCATAACAAAGTTTGGAAAGTTGAAAAGATAGGTTCTTGGTCGGGTCTAACTGCTTATCCTTCTTCTATGTGTTTGTGTGAGTGGATTCCTATGCTAAAAGCAAGTATACTCTAGAAAGAGAATAAACTAATAGACAAGAGGTTCAAGAGTCTATCTACACTCATACACAAATTTATTTCTATAGCGTTTTGTCTGACCATAGTCGGACGAAACATAACAGTAATAATTTGTGTGTGTGTGTGTGTGTAGGTTTGACAAAACGTTGCAGAAATAAATTTGTGTATGTTTGTAGGTCAAATGAAACATAACAGGAATACATTTAGTGTGTGTGTAGGTTGGACGAAACGTTACAGGGTGTACGAAATGTTCATTTCATTTTCTTTGGATGGACAAAAAGCTTCAAAACCATCAAAACTATTTAAGCTATTTCATAGCTTCATTGATGTTTTTAAACCTTTTTATAAAAGTTAATAAGTACCAGACACTCATATAAAGAGACATTCAAATCTTCATTCGGTATTTTTTTATCTGCCGTCTGAATAGCAGATTAGCTGTCATTTGCCACTCTGCCTGTTAGCATCATCAAATCATAATTTTTGATTATCTAATAATATTATGAAATATAACTCCGGGTATTGTTTACTGAATTTTTATAAATATTGCTAAAATAAATCTTATTAACGAACATAAATATTGCAAAATAACATATACTTCAAATACGACAACTATAACTCATCATACACAATTATTTTGGAAATTACCCCCTCAAAGATATTGAGATTCCGAAGACTCTAAAGCCGTTTTTCCTTGTTTACTTGTGATTTCTGATCCGTATCTGGCTGTTGCCGCAAGAATGAATGAGTTGATATCAAAGTCAAAGTCAGGAACAGAAATAACATGATTTCTTTCCACAAAAGTGCAAGTAAACTTGTAATTTTGTGCAAAGCGGTCGTGAAATTAACTTTATTTCACAGTTTGCAATTGAAAATGTTTACAATTATATCTGGTTCCGAGATCATGTTATTTCTGTTCTACAAATATTCCTTGGAATTTCAATCTGATTACACTGAGGATAAATCCTATGTGATTTAAGTGTGCAGGCGAGAATCATGCAATGATGGTTGATAGAATAAGATTTCCTTTTTATCCTCCGGGATGGGAAACCCATGAATATGGCTTAACCATAATGGTGAATATTGACTTTTGTGCAGACACCAGTCCCAAATCAGGAATGAAGGTTTTGACTTTTTTCTACTCCTATTTCCTGTACATGGACAGGTTGCTGCACACCAGCGAGGCATATGTTTTATTCTGGCGTCTCATGTAAATTCGACATTCCAAATGCAATATGAATAGTTTGAAAAACTGAGCCACTGGGTTTTAAAAGGCTTGTATTATCACAATTGATGGTATTATGGGGCAGAAGCATTATTTATTTTTCAATTTAAACTTTTTGAAAAAATCCTCCCACTAGAATATTTCATCAATAAATGATTTTTCAATTGTAATTCTTGAAACTAGTGGTTCAGAGATCTCCAAGTTGAAATGCCTATAGCTTTCAATGTCATTCTAAGTAACTAATTATTCATCATAATGGTATTTAGAAGTTTACCGGTCGTCATTGTTATTTTGCTCAGCTGCATTTTGTTTCAGTTCAGGCTATTCTGTCTTTGAATTTGACAATTCCCAAGAGCAATATATTGTTTTAATATAATATTCATTACTGCAATCCCAGTAGTTAGAACATGGTATTAAATTGCATGCAAACAACAAACAAAAATTCATGCAAATGCTAGTAGACAATTTATTCTAGTAGAGTGAGAAACTAAAATATTTCCACAGGTTTTGCCCTGTAGGTACGCGCTTTAGAGTAGTCCTAGCATACTTCCTGCGTGTCATGAAAGGCGACTAAAAGGAAGCAAAAAAGTGGAATATGGCTTTACCATCGCCCAGGGCATATACCACTCATTGCACTTTACCACGACGGTTCAGTTTCGTTTGGGATGTTTCCAGTTTAGAGTGCAGTTGATGGTATTATATATTTTAGTAGCTCTTTGCTATTGAGTGGTTTGGTTGGTTCATTTGGGAGCTGTTTCTGGCCTTGCTTAGAAAGAATTTCAATAAAAAAAAAGGATATGATTAGATGTTCGTACCCAATCATAAAATTCTGTGACATGTTCTCCTAAGTGCTGATGGATTGCATCAACAAGGTGCGGTCCATCTGTGTCTCATGCTTAACAAGATAAAAAATATATCTGAGTTGAGAAATTAGACACATTCAGAGAGATTACAGAGGAAAAGCAAATTTACACCTCATGCGCATTCTACTCAACATGCAGAAAATCATGGTCATGCCAGACTTCCCACAATGAAATCTGGTACACGTCATGACTATGTTCTGTTATTGCCAAAAACTATGTTGAAAAAACTGCAATCTAAACTGTCTGCTCAAAGACTAAAGAAACATTGAAATTAAAATGAAGGTATTAAAAAAACCTGATGCATATAAATCACTTATATGATCAGCAAACATTAAAATATCAGGTCAGAAATTACGTATCAATCATTAAATGACTATAAAATGTACTTCTGATATAAAAAAGACATAGGCAGTAGGAGATTTCAAATATGGTGTGCGCGTCTTACAAAAATTTGAGTCCAAATCCATATTGAAAATTCAATTTGCTTGAAGAATCTAATTTTGGCGAAGAATTTACAGTTTCAAGGCAATATCGGCAATATTTTTTAAACCATCTCAAATTTTTCATCTTTTTATTTGATTTGACGTAAAATAGTTTATAGTAAGCATGGAAAATTTTAGGCACAAGCATCTTTTTACTTGCTATGAAAAAAATAAAATGGTCGCTACGATAGTATAACTTGGCATAAATTTCTGACTTGATAACATGACTAATCATTTGAATCATACATTAACCATGCTAGTATTAGTAATGAGGCATGCTTGATTTATGCTTACCGCAATTTGTAAAGCTTTCTCCCATTTTTCCGGCTGATGTTGAAGATAAAATAATAATTACACAAATTAAAATCAATTATTCATTTGATTGTTTTAAAACATGTTTTGTCAAGCATGGGCCACAGATAGATCTTGCTACTGAGGCACGATCCATCTTTGGCCAATGCTTAATAAAACAAAACTCTCGATTGGTTGATGTTAGGTTCGAATTAGATATTGAAAGTTTTTTGATTGGTTGATGCTAAGTTCGAAATAAGTATTGAAAGGCTCATATAAAACTACAAGCTGCTTTTGTAGATTATTATTGAATGATTTAAGCAAAATTAAAAATCTTTCATCAACATCGAGTGCAAGTACTGAATCCGAACCTCAACATCAATAAATTATTCACAAAAAATTAATCATTCAAAAAGAAAGGAATTGTACACACAAATTAAAAAAGGCGAATTCAAAGGCATATCAAAAATTATCGATAATAACTTCACAAAAATCTAAAAAAAATGGTTGACGATTACTCCACACAATCACACACAATTTGAAATATATTGAATGAAATATATCAAAATCAGTTTGGCAGAATGTCACCTACTCTATCACTACTGAAACAAGTGATTCTATCTGAAAAAAAATTAGCCAAAAAGCGGACAACAAAGTATGTCCTAAAAGATCACTTGTTTGTGAATTAGAAAGCCTAGAATGCCTCATTTCATCACATAAATATTATATTGTACTTGGAAGTCGTGACTGCTATAGATTTGATTGTTTGGGCTACATAAGAGAATACGAGATTCTGCAAGAGTGGTCAGTAGCAATGGCGACCAAGTTGTTTCTTAAAATAGGTAAAGTATTACTTGGTAACCTAGTTTAACATTCAAAACAAGGCTGTGCTTAGATTAAAAACCAGGTAGAGTAGGTCATTGTGATTTGGCTGCATTACGGCATTTTTTAATAAATTTGAATGTTAAAATCTTCAAAATGTCTACTTCGAGAGCTTTTTCTATATTGAAAATATGATTTACCTATTTTTTTATACTGGCTTTCTAGTTTTTTCAACCAGGTTGTACAATGGGGTGAATTTACTAGGCAACATATCATACAGAAAACCCAATAAAAGTTAAACAAGGCAAGTTATATATACTTGAAAAAAGGTAAAAGGTACTAGGTTTACCTAGCACTTTTACCTCTTTTCAAATATATATAACTGGAATTTTCAACACCCTGTGGACAGTCACTATAAAATACTTTTATAGAATAATGGGGTAATATAATAATAAACATTAAATGAAAATACGTGAAAAATATTCAACCCAATAAGAGGGATCGATATTATCAAAGTGATTATTTGACACTTTTAATGCAACAGAAACGAATACTTTTGTTCATATGAAATTTTGGCTTTAAATTGAAACAGTTCAGAGTTAATTTTTGATGTCCAACCCTACTGTACTGTATTTTTGACAAAAACAGCATCATTTTTTTAAAAAAAAACTATAAAACATTGTTGACTATGAATGTGAAATTTTAATGAAAATTTTTTTAAGCTTTGCATTCTTTTGCGGTTTATTATTTGTTTGACCAAAACATCAACACATCAAAGGAGATTCTTTTTCCTTGTATTGAATATTTGATGAGATTTCAACAGATCTGCTTCAGTGTTAAATTGGTAGCAAAAATGATTTCACATTTCTGTCAAATACCAGACTCTGGAATAAGAAGTAGATTGTATATGGCAAAGTGTTGAAAAGATGTAAATTGCAAAGGAGTTTGTTAAACGAAACAAGAGATGCCTGAATAAACTTGGTTTTTGAATTATCTTTGTAAATGCTCGCTCGAGCATGAAGATTGACGTCATTAAACCGTGGGAGACGATGAAATGACTTATGGTTGTAAATTATGGTGAACAAATTGCCCAGACATACCGTCAGATACTCTGCTGTTCAAATACCACAAGAAAATGAGACCAATATATATCACAAAACTTGTAGGGAGATAAAAATATCTCTTTTTAGTAATAAAGTGGCACAAATTGCTTCAAAAACCTCAACTCAAAAAGCTATTTAATCAGACATTTTAATTTGTCAAGCATGGGCCATAGGAAAAACAAGACCACATTAGACATTGTCTTTGGGCATTTATTAATCTTTTTTGATTGAACTGCTTGTGCAATTTAATGAGAAACTTTATTATCATCGCGTAATCTGACTAGACAAGAATATCGTCCTTCCTCAGCAAGACAAATTAGAAAGCAATTGCATGTGGAGGCGGGGAAGGTCAAAACGAATAGTTCATCGAATACATTCTAAATTCAGCCATATTTTGGATGAAACCAACGTTTTTAAAGAAAAATGTAAATTGCAAAATCCAGAAAAACTTCATCCACGTACAAAATTTCCTTTTATTTGTGAAACTATGTCAATTGTGAGTGCATTTTTCTGTTGATTCTGTCCGGATTTATGCAATATAAATGGAAATCTTTCATATTCCAAGGAATCTGAAAATTACGAATTTCAATATATTGAATACGATCTTTTTCGAATGTATTCGAATATTCAATCAATTTTGGTCATCTCTGTGTAGAGGAAACATGATTGAATTAAATACACAACATAATGGCTTATCAGAGACTTTGAACCTCTCTAGTTAGTCATAGTTACTTTTGCTACTGTATCCTTTTATTTAGTGCATACGGATCCATGAAGAACAAAAGCAAAGAGGAAGTATAAGTAGAAATAATATAACGGTTCATGTTTGCGATTTCCAATGTTATGGGTTTTTAGAATTTCGCACACTCTCTAGTAGACAGAAGTTTAAAAAGCCTCAATGAAATTTTGAAGTATTTTTTTACAGAGAACTATAATCTCATCCCATATTTTCAAACAAGTTTTTTGCACAAGCTTTCGCTAGATCATAGTCCAGCTTCAACAGGCAACAGTGGTACCAACTTCTTTGAAAATGTGGAATAAGACTATAGTCCTGTTCTATCAACGCTCTACTTATTTTTAATTCATGAAACCTCAAGACTACAAGTCATATATGGATTCATTTTCAAGTGATACATAGGATAGATAGTTCATCACACGACCCTGCGAAACATAATTATTTTACAATTAAATTTCAGGGGACATCATAATAACTTGTTTCCGAATTACCTTCAGACACCTACAATAGAATGACAAATATTTCACAGGACCCTACAGATTATAAAGAATTTGAAAGAATTTTGGGTGATATGCAAACTCTCAGTTTTTAGTGAGATTTTCCCAATAACAAAAGCTCTTCAATCGTTTAATTCAAACCCTGCTGTGACATTCAATCATTTAGTCTTCCACAGAATTGATCAATCGCTTAATATAGGGTGGTGTGTGTACACACATTTCATTGCATAATAGTAGACTGTAATGTCACGTTCTGTCGAGCTTGTGACAAAGATGAATTGCAACTCACATGTGCAATTCATCTATGGCTCATGCTCGACAAAGCACCCTTACTAAATGACTATATAGGTCACAGAGTCATTGCATGTCACGACTAAAAACAAAACACCGGTAACCACAGTGCATATCGACCCTGTAGGTACCGGCTTAGAATAATTCTAACATATTTCCTGCATGTCAAAAGAGGCTACTAAAAGGAAGCAAAGAAGTGGTGTATGGTTTTAACATAGCCCGGGGCAGATACTACACATTGCACTTTATCATAGTGGTCCAGTTCCATTCGGGATGTTTTCCGTTTGGAGTGCAGTTGTCGGTACTCCATCTTTTAGTATCTATTTGCTATTAAATGACGTTAATGGGTCCCTTTTAGCCAGCGCTTTCGGCCTTGCTCAGAGTGAATTTTGATAAAAAAGATTATAATATCCACTAGGGTTTGTCCTCATCTGGATAGTTCTTTATTCAGAAATTCTGTCTGTAATTAATTTCAATTCTCGATTATTTTGAAATCCATTCAATCATGATTCGTGACAAATTTCACATTGAATATTTGATTTCTGTGATCAAAACACTTATTCAATCCCGTTTTCTGGAATTTCGAAACAAAATTCAACAGACCAAATTGAATTTTAATAACAAATGAACTATGTTTGAAATGACCTATAAGAACGCTTGTTTCAAGCAAATCCATTTATCTAATTAGGAAAATTACATTTTCAACGATTAGGCATTTTAAGCAAAACATCAAAAGTACAATATTCAAGGTATTCAAATAAAATATTAAGCAGACATACTCCATGTACAAATTTATCAACATTTATATTGATTATATTGTTTATAAACAGAATGTCAAGGAAATCCAAGGGCAAGGATGTCCATTCTTTGTTCGAATGTATTCGAAATGAAGACATTCGATAAACAGTAGTAATATTATTGATTCTAGATATATTTCAGATTAGTGAGATGAGACAATATATATATATATATACAGAACCAACAAAATATGGTTTTCACTCTCCAAATATTTCTATTTTCAAATTTTCTAACTATTACAATTAATATTTTTTTTTTTAAAAGTTAGAATGCTATCTTTCATCAAAAAGATGACTGAATTCAAAACATATGAATTTAGAATATTTGGTTTTGTCTGTTTTTGTCCAAGGATGCATAATTTGAACTATAAATTCAGCAGAATAAAAATTCTCGGGTGAAAATAAATAACCCATAAGCTCGTCACTTAAAATAGAATATCAAATTACTTTGAACCAGATATGTTCTTCAAGTCACTACCGTGAACAGCAAATAAAATATACACAATACACAATGTTAAGTATTCCAGGTGGCAGACTGGTAGAATGTCAACTACCCTGACACCTGGAGAAAATGGGTTCCATCAAATGACCCTCATTTTGGATTTGGTTAAGGATTTTTAAGCTTTTTCGTTCATACAAAGAAAACGACATGTACATTTCAGACAATCGAAGAAAGACGATATGTCACCCTGTCTGTATTACCCGCACAGACAGACTATTAATCATATTTTTGTACCAACAATCTACCCCAAACACCTCACCAAACAACAAAACCCACCCACACACCCCCACCCACCCAACACCCCCCCCCCCCCCCCCCCACCCCCCCCCCCACCCCCCCCCACCCCCCCCCCCCCCCCCCCCACACAATCACCACACACCACAACCACCACCACCCCCCCCCCACCCCCCCCCCCCCCCCCCCCCCCCCCCCCCCCCCCCCCCCCCCCACCCACCCCCCCCCCCCCCCCCCCCCCACCCCCCCCCCCCCCCGCCAAGCTGGGATTGCTAATCAATACCGAAAAAAATAGAAATTTTAGGTCATAGTTTTTTTTGTTGTTATAAAAGGACAGTGCTAATAAAAATTGTGTTTTTTAAATTGTTTATTGACGTCATCTAATCTGAATAAAAACAATGTGTGTAAGCCTCGATAACAACAAGTTAAGTTTACAGAATGTCAGATACTCTGATGCTGAGACACCCGAAGAAAATAAAATTCATACGAAAAAAACTAAACGAAAACGAAATATTCTGCGACAACATCACACTCAAACAATGACTCATATTTAAGATAGCTTTTTTGAATATTCATATTTCAGCTTGGCGTAAGTAAGTGTTTTATACCAATAACATCTGTCAAAATGCTTCAATATTCTCAGCACTGATCACTATTAAAATAGTATTGACGGTATTGTAGGTTTTTTAAATCAAAGATGTAAGTATATGTGGAAGAAAAGCAAGATTCTGGCACCCTGAGTCAGGTTAACAAGCATTCTGAATATATAATTAAGCACTTTTGTTGTTTTAAGGTGGAATAACTACTTATCCTTTTTCTATGCCCTGGTGAGTGTGGATCCGTATGCTTTATGCAAGGACGCTATAGAAAGAATGTAAACTAACTAGACAAGAGGTTCAGGAGTCTTTCTACACACAAACACAAATTTATATCCATAAATTTGTGTATGTGTGTAAAGAAAGACTCTTCAATCTCTTGTCCATAATTATGTTCAGTTCTATTTTTACTGCGATTTTTTAATTGCTTACACTACAGTACAAACGCAAGGTGTATGATTGGGCAAATGTGTTTGAGGTTGAGAAAAAGAAGTTTGAAATCACACATACCATACAAACTAAATCAAATGAAAGTCTTATCATGACGATGAAGACAGCACTTTTATTTTTTTTTAGTGAATTTCTGATGAAAACCAATTGCATTTTTTCTGTTGTTTTTTAAACTGATTCATTTTCAAATGAGATAAAGGCTTTGCTGCAAAATCAGCAAGATAACAATCAAATACCAGCAATATTTCATTTATCCGAATTGTTGCTATATATGATATCATATATTTCACTCTGCAAAATTTAACAAGATCACTGATCAATCATTTGGCGTTCTGCCAAACATTCAAAAAAAAAACAGGATTTCGATATTTGTAATGTACGGTAGCACCATTCTAAGTCTTGAGGTTTGTTTCAACTGAAATATATTAATATTCCTTTGTTATATTTTATATTCCTGCAAAAAGAATGTGAGTTATTTAACTATATGTTTTGATTTAAATAAATGTTGCCCGGGGCAATAACAATGCATGTCTTCTGTGACATAACAAATTAAATTGTCTAAGTGTGTATTGCCTCTGCATGAGGTTAATTATTACAACACAATGATTTGGTCCATTTGAATTTCATGGAATTTTATACGGTAGATTAGATTTTGCAAACAAGGAATTTCCTATCTTCCTGAAGTAAATGGAAACCATCTGAACAAATTTAGCAAATAATCATTATTAGATGATGATATCATCAAATAATAATAAAATAATATTTTAATCTTATAGCTTATATTGTATATCTTGCTAAAAGATAAAAATATCTCTTTTTGAGCAAACTGTAGAAAACTATTTCATAGCAGTGTTGATGATTTCGGAGCTTTTTGGTTCATCCAAAGAAAATGATATAAGCATTTCAGACACCCGAAGAAAAACGAGATTCTGCCACCCTGGGGTTTTACGAGAGACTAACTACTATCTATCTATGCCTGTGTGTACTCAGTTTTGTATGCTAAGAACAAAGATGCTATGGAGAGAGTATAAACCTCTCATTAAAGAACAAGAAGTGTCTTAGTACATGTGTGCACAAACTGTGATTTGTCAGTTCATGTACACATACCAGGCCAGTAATCAGTAATAATCCTTGACCCAATCACCCTAGATCACCAGTTTTACATCTTTATTAAATCGCGATCAAAAATTTCAGATCTTGTCAACCTGCATGTCTACTCAATGTTGGGGAAGAATAGCATGGGATGGGGAATTCAAGAACAGGATTCGGAATATTAAACTTTCCAGTCGAAATTACACAATGTAACTCTATAAGTTGAATTAACACAGTTTTCCTACGAGGTCTTCAATATTTTAGATTCAATTCAATTGTTCCGGATGAATATCAGGAATCATAATCTCATATATATATATATATATATATATATATATATGTCTAATGTATTCATTGCTCAATCTACCGGTATTCAAATATTCAACAAAAATCGCATCTTCATTCTTCAGGCAACTACAAAATCAAAACCATTGAATTTTTTTCTATGGGTGAGACCTGGTGGCTTAATCAAGTGTAACACTCGAAAGGGTCCTGTAAAAGATTTATTATAAAACTTCAATTTTTTGGGGTTAAAAGCAATTTTTTTCTGGTGAGAGCATTTTTTTTGGTGTCCGTGTGATTTGTGTAATTGACATTCTGCCAAACTGATATCTGATAAGATCATAATTGTAAATATTTTATTTCAATCAACAGCATCAATAAAATATCAAGCATTCATCAAACTAAAAAAATATGCAGCACAAACTAAAATAATTTGATCACTTGGTATGTTAAAAATTTGGTTTCATTAACAGTAATAAAAATTGAACAAGCACTATGAAATTCCTTTTCATGAAACCAGTTACTGTCCACAAGTTTATGCAAAAAAATAAGAATTTCCCTTCAAGTGAGGCTACCATTCAGATGACATATCGGAACTATATAAGAGTAACGCTCATAACATATCAACCACAAAGATTTAGTGATTGTCACCTTGGAAATTTATATCAACCACAAGTTTCCACAACAGAAGTCAACTAAGGAGTGAATCTTGATTGACAGAATCTCGTTTTCATCCAGGTGTCGGAAGATTTGCCCACAAAATATATATATCGATGATTCAGAAATTACTTTTGTACATCGATAATGTCAGAAATTAAAATCAAACATTACGGCCTTTGTGTAATTAAAATATCTAAAACCCAAGCTTTTCTTGTTCAAATTTACCCCAAGCTGATGCCGAAAGTAGTACCTAAAAGCAACTAATGACCGCTTACTGGCAAAAAGCTGATATGAGATGCTGTGCCAGCAACTGCACTCCTAAGTGGAAAACATCCCAAATGGAACCGAACCACCATCATAAACTACATTCACTTTTCTTCTAATGATAGTAAATAGAAAAAGGTCTCATTGAGATCAATTGAAATGAAATAAAAATTCTATCAAACGTTGACGCCTTCTATTAATAAACATTCAACATACACTACGTCTATAATGTAGAGGTATATAGATCATACCTTAGGAATCTTTGCATATTTTTCAACTCTAGTATCCCGAATGCATGAAACTTCTAAACATTCAGTGTCCTGCAGAAAAATAAGATGGTCGTTACTAAACCGCAGTCGAAAAAATATTGTCTGACAGATCGCGCCACCAGGCGCATGCACATTATCGACAAAATAAAAACTTCGATTCGATTTAGTATTTGATTAAGGTCCCATTGGAGGCATTGGGCCCTGCCACAGATGGATCAGACGTGTGTTCCAGCTAGATCATTATTCAAGAAAAAGTTTATTTAGCCTTTCTATCGGATATCCAAAACTTTTCTTCAATTTCTTTGAATGAAAACAGATCATTTTGAAGATTTTATTAAGATTTATCACCAACAGACACAAAAAAGAGAAAAATATGTTTCATCCAATAGCCTTGCCTTTGCAATAAATTTTCCTTCGATGAAAGCTATTTTTTTAAACTTTCAGAGTAGATGAGAACAATAGCTGGCATTCAGCCAGTCCAAGTTAAGGATTCCTAGCTCAAGACTTTCACCGCATTCTCCTTGATTTCCATCCCAAACGAATTTAACTTTGTCTTTAATTTTGTCAAGCATAAGCAAGCCAAAGACAAAAGGAGTCTCGGCAGTGCGACCCCTCGGTGACTAATAAATAAGCAAAAACATGCTTGATGAAATTTTTTGACTGGGATAATACGAGAAGACTAGAATAGAAAGACCATCTTATCCTGAACTCCTCATTTGATATAATTACTATTGTTTAAGATAAAAAAAGTGAATGAACTTAGGCAGAAAAATTTTGCGCAGAGATGTTTTGTTGAGAATGAGTTACTGATGGATTGTGCCGACCGATTTGATTCTGTAACCAACAGATATTTGATTTTGGTAACCCCTAATCATAACCGTCCATTACACATCGACTTGCCACATTCATATATTATACTCATATTTTAAATCAATTTTTTCCCAGTCTTGTTCTTTAAAAATTAATGAGAAATTCCAGCGGCCAATTTTTTTCATTACAGAGAGAGGAAAATTTATAAAATATATGTGGCAATATCACAACACAAAAAATAAATCATTTTGTTTTCATAGCAATTATTGATTGTTTTGAACCTTGTTTGCACAAACTGGCTGCTAATAGAACTATTTTTAATTGAAATTGCCCACCCTACGTCTACAAACATTGGTATAAACCAGGGGGGTCCAAAACGATTTGAATATACAGAAACATTCGAAAATGAAGATACCGGTATTGATGTAGTCAAATTTTTGATTTCAGATATATTTCAGAATATTGGGATATGAAAATATGCTATTTTTATTGAATATTTTCAGACAAAATTAACAGAAAAATTCGTGTTTGCTCCTCGAATTGACATAGTCCAACAAAAGAAATGAGTACAAATAGTCAAAATTTTCTGGATTTTGCAATTCATATTTTTCTTTTAAAAAGTTGAAATGCCATCTCGTATTAAAAACACGGCTGAATTCAGAACGTATTCGATGAGACTCTGTGTGGTGGAGCAGAGGACATAGTTACCGGAAATTGATCAAAAGACAAAATTAACATTAATTT